>OZ057412.1:186442258-187642258 GCA_964056705.1 Troilus luridus | reverse complement strand
CTTAATATTGATATTGCTAAAGTAATTCCAAGAGTAATAAATATCCATTCTTTAAAAAGTTACCATTGTGTAACTTAATATTGATATTGCTAAAGTAATAGCAATATCAACATTAAAAGTATTGGAGGAATAAACATCCATTGTTGGAAAAGTTACCATTGTGTAACTTAATATTGATATTGCTAAAGTAATAGCAAGAGCAATAAATATCAACTGTTTAAAAAGTTACCATAGTGTAACATAATATTGATAATGCTAAAGTAATTCCAAGAGGTATAAATAATATCCATTCTTTGAAAAGTTACCATTGTATAACTTAATATTGATATTGCTAAAGTAATTCCAAGAGTAATAAATATCCATTCTTTAAAAAGTTACCATTGTGTAACTTAATATTGATATTGCTAAAGTAATAGCAATATCAACATTAAAAGTATTGGAGGAATAAACATCCATTGTTGGAAAAGTTACCATTGTGTAACTTAATATTGATATTGCTAAAGTAATAGCAATATTAACATTGTAAGTATTGGAGGAATAAATATCTTGTGTTTAAAAAGTTACCATAGTGTAACATAATATTGATAATGCTAAAGTAATTCCAAGAGGTATAAATAATATCCATTCTTTGAAAAGTTACCATTGTATAACTTAATATTGATATTGCTAAAGTAATTCCAAGAGTAATAAATATCCATTCTTTAAAAAGTTACCATTGTGTAACTTAATATTGATATTGCTAAAGTAATAGCAATATCAACATTAAAAGTATTGGAGGAATAAACATCCATTGTTGGAAAAGTTACCATTGTGTAACTTAATATTGATATTGCTAAAGTAATAGCAATATTAACATTGTAAGTATTGGAGGAATAAATATCTTGTGTTTAAAAAGTTACCATAGTGTAACTTAATTTTGATATTGCTAAAGGAATAGCAAGAGGAATAAATATCCATTCTTTAAAAAGTTACCATTGTGTAACTTAATATTGATATTGCTAAAGTAATAGCAATATCAACATTAAAAGTATTGGAGGAATAAACATCCATTGTTGGAAAAGTTACCATTGTTTAACTTAAAATTGATATTGCTAAAGTAATAGCAATATTAACATTGTAAGTATTGGAGGAATAGCCATCCATTGTTTGAAAAGTTACCATTGTGTAACTTAATATTGATATTGCTAAAGTAATTCCAAGAGTAATAAATATCCATTCTTTAAAAAGTTACCATTGTGTAACTTAATATTGATATTGCTAAAGTAATAGCTATATCAACATTAAAAGTATTGGAGGAATAAACATCCATTGTTGGAAAACTTACCATTGTGTAACTTAATATTGATATTGCTAAAGTAATAGCAATATTAACATTGTAAGTATTGGAGGAATAGCCATCCATTGTTTGAAAAGTTACCATTGTGTAACTTAATATTGATATTGCTAAAGTAATAGCAAGAGCAATAAATATCAACTGTTTAAAAAGTTACCATAGTGTAACATAATATTGATAATGCTAAAGTAATTCCAAGAGGTATAAATAATATCCATTCTTTGAAAAGTTACCATTGTATAACTTAATATTGATATTGCTAAAGTAATTCCAAGAGTAATAAATATCCATTCTTTAAAAAGTTACCATTGTATAACTTAATATTGATATTGCTAAAGTAATTCCAAGAGTAATAAATATCCATTCTTTAAAAAGTTAAGATTGTGTAACTTAATATTGATATTGCTAAAGTAATAGCAATATCAACATTAAAAGTATTGGAGGAATAAACATCCATTGTTGGAAAACTTACCATTGTGTAACTTAATATTGATATTGCTAAAGTAATAGCAATATTAACATTGTAAGTATTGGAGGAATAGCCATCCATTGTTTGAAAAGTTACCATTGTGTAACTTAATATTGATATTGCTAAAGTAATAGCAAGAGCAATAAATATCAACTGTTTAAAAAGTTACCATAGTGTAACATAATATTGATAATGCTAAAGTAATTCCAAGAGGTATAAATAATATCCATTCTTTGAAAAGTTACCATTGTATAACTTAATATTGATATTGCTAAAGTAATTCCAAGAGTAATAAATATCCATTCTTTAAAAAGTTACCATTGTATAACTTAATATTGATATTGCTAAAGTAATTCCAAGAGTAATAAATATCCATTCTTTAAAAAGTTAAGATTGTGTAACTTAATATTGATATTGCTAAAGTAATAGCAATATCAACATTAAAAGTATTGGAGGAATAAACATCCATTGTTGGAAAAGTTACCATTGTGTAACTTAATATTGATATTGCTAAAGTAATAGCAATATTAACATTGTAAGTATTGGAGGAATAGCCATCCATTGTTTGAAAAGTTACCATTGTGTAACTTAATATTGATATTGCTAAAGTAATTGCAAGAGCAATAAATATCAACTGTTTAAAAAGTTACCATACTGTAACATAATATTGATAATGCTAAAGTAATTCCAAGAGGTATAAATAATATCCATTCTTTGAAAAGTTACCATTGTATAACTTAATATTGATATTGCTAAAGTAATTCCAAGAGTAATAAATATCCATTCTTTAAAAAGTTACCATTGTGTAACTTAATATTGATATTGCTAAAGTAATAGCAATATCAACATTAAAAGTATTGGAGGAATAAACATCCATTGTTGGAAAAGTTACCATTGTGTAACTTAATATTGATATTGCTAAAGTAATAGCAATATTAACATTGTAAGTATTGGAGGAATAAATATCTTGTGTTTAAAAAGTTACCATAGTGTAACTTAATTTTGATATTGCTAAAGGAATAGCAAGAGGAATAAATATCCATTCTTTAAAAAGTTACCATTGTATAACTTAATATTGATATTGCTAAAGTAATTCCAAGAGTAATAAATATCCATTCTTTTAAAAGTTACCATTGTGTAACTTAATATTGATATTGCTAAAGTAATAGCAATATCAACATTAAAAGTATTGGAGGAATAAACATCCATTGTTGGAAAAGTTACCATTGTGTAACTTAAAATTGATATTGCTAAAGTAATAGCAATATTAACATTGTAAGTATTGGAGGAATAGCCATCCATTGTTTGAAAAGTTACCATTGTGTAACTTAATATTGATATTGCTAAAGTAATTCCAAGAGTAATAAATATCCATTCTTTTAAAAGTTACCATTGTGTAACTTAATATTGATATTGCTAAAGTAATAGCAATATCAACATTAAAAGTATTGGAGGAATAAACATCCATTGTTGGAAAACTTACCATTGTGTAACTTAATATTGATATTGCTAAAGTAATAGCAATATTAACATTGTAAGTATTGGAGGAATAGCCATCCATTGTTTGAAAAGTTACCATTGTGTAACTTAATATTGATATTGCTAAAGTAATAGCAAGAGCAATAAATATCAACTGTTTAAAAAGTTACCATAGTGTAACATAATATTGATAATGCTAAAGTAATTCCAAGAGGTATAAATAATATCCATTCTTTGAAAAGTTACCATTGTATAACTTAATTTTGATATTGCTAAAGGAATAGCAAGAGGAATAAATATCCATTCTTTAAAAAGTTACCATCGTATAACTTAATATTGATATTGCTAAAGTAATTCCAAGAGTAATAAATATCCATTCTTTAAAAAGTTACCATTGTGTAACTTAATATTGATATTGCTAAAGTAATAGCAATATCAACATTAAAAGTATTGGAGGAATAAACATCCATTGTTGGAAAAGTTACCATTGTGTAACTTAAAATTGATATTGCTAAAGTAATAGCAATATTAACATTGTAAGTATGGGAGGAATAGCCATCCATTGTTTGAAAAGTTACCATTGTGTAACTTAATATTGATATTGCTAAAGTAATTCCAAGAGTAATAAATATCCATTCTTTAAAAAGTTACCATTGTGTAACTTAATATTGATATTGCTAAAGTAATAGCAATATCAACATTAAAAGTATTGGAGGAATAAACATCCATTGTTGGAAAACTTACCATTGTGTAACTTAATATTGATATTGCTAAAGTAATAGCAATATTAACATTGTAAGTATTGGAGGAATAGCCATCCATTGTTTGAAAAGTTACCATTGTGTAACTTAATATTGATATTGCTAAAGTAATAGCAAGAGCAATAAATATCAACTGTTTAAAAAGTTACCATAGTGTAACATAATATTGATAATGCTAAAGTAATTCCAAGAGGTATAAATAATATCCATTCTTTGAAAAGTTACCATTGTATAACTTAATATTGATATTGCTAAAGTAATTCCAAGAGTAATAAATATCCATTCTTTAAAAAGTTACCATTGTATAACTTAATATTGATATTGCTAAAGTAATTCCAAGAGTAATAAATATCCATTCTTTAAAAAGTTAAGATTGTGTAACTTAATATTGATATTGCTAAAGTAATAGCAATATCAACATTAAAAGTATTGGAGGAATAAACATCCATTGTTGGAAATGTTACCATTGTGTAACTTAATATTGATATTGCTAAAGTAATAGCAATATTAACATTGTAAGTATTGGAGGAATAGCCATCCATTGTTTGAAAAGTTACCATTGTGTAACTTAATATTGATATTGCTAAAGTAATAGCAAGAGCAATAAATATCAACTGTTTAAAAAGTTACCATAGTGTAACATAATATTGATAATGCTAAAGTAATTCCAAGAGGTATAAATAATATCCATTCTTTGAAAAGTTACCATTGTATAACTTAATATTGATATTGCTAAAGTAATTCCAAGAGTAATAAATATCCATTCTTTAAAAAGTTACCATTGTGTAACTTAATATTGATATTGCTAAAGTAATAGCAATATCAACATTAAAAGTATTGGAGGAATAAACATCCATTGTTGGAAAAGTTACCATTGTGTAACTTAATATTGATATTGCTAAAGTAATAGCAATATTAACATTGTAAGTATTGGAGGAATAAATATCTTGTGTTTAAAAAGTTACCATAGTGTAACTTAATTTTGATATTGCTAAAGGAATAGCAAGAGGAATAAATATCCATTCTTTAAAAAGTTACCATTGTATAACTTAATATTGATATTGCTAAAGTAATTCCAAGAGTAATAAATATCCATTCTTTAAAAAGTTACCATTGTGTAACTTAATATTGATATTGCTAAAGTAATAGCAATATCAACATTAAAAGTATTGGAGGAATAAACATCCATTGTTGGAAAAGTTACCATTGTGTAACTTAAAATTGATATTGCTAAAGTAATAGCAATATTAACATTGTAAGTATTGGAGGAATAGCCATCCATTGTTTGAAAAGTTACAATTGTGTAACTTAATATTGATATTGCTAAAGTAATTCCAAGAGTAATAAATATCCATTCTTTAAAAAGTTACCATTGTGTAACTTAATATTGATATTGCTAAAGTAATAGCAATATCAACATTAAAAGTATTGGAGGAATAAACATCCATTGTTGGAAAACTTACCATTGTGTAACTTAATATTGATATTGCTGAAGTAATAGCAAGAGCAATAAATATCAACTGTTTAAAAAGTTACCATAGTGTAACATAATATTGATAATGCTAAAGTAATTCCAAGAGGTATAAATAATATCCATTCTTTGAAAAGTTACCATTGTATAACTTAATATTGATATTGCTAAAGTAATTCCAAGAGTAATAAATATCCATTCTTTAAAAAGTTACCATTGTGTAACTTAATATTGATATTGCTAAAGTAATAGCAATATCAACATTAAAAGTATTGGAGGAATAAACATCCATTGTTGGAAAAGTTACCATTGTGTAACTTAATATTGATATTGCTAAAGTAATAGCAATATTAACATTGTAAGTATTGGAGAAATAAATATCTTGTGTTTAAAAAGTTACCATAGTGTAACTTAATTTTGATATTGCTAAAGGAATAGCAATATCAACATTAAAAGTATTGGAGGAATAAACATCCATTGTTGGAAAAGTTACCATTGTGTAACTTAATATTGATATTGCTAAAGTAATAGCAATATTAACATTGTAAGTATTGGAGGAATAAATATCTTGTGTTTAAAAAGTTACCATAGTGTAACTTAATTTTGATATTGCTAAAGGAATAGCAAGAGGAATAAATATCCATTCTTTAAAAAGTTACCATTGTATAACTTAATATTGATATTGCTAAAGTAATTCCAAGAGTAATAAATATCCATTCTTTAAAAAGTTACCATTGTGTAACTTAATATTGATATTGCTAAAGTAATAGCAATATCAACATTAAAAGTATTGGAGGAATAAACATCCATTGTTGGAAAAGTTAC
The DNA here is from genome assembly GCA_964056705.1 of Troilus luridus. NCBI lineage: Eukaryota > Metazoa > Arthropoda > Insecta > Hemiptera > Pentatomidae > Troilus > Troilus luridus. Next base: position 187,635,920 of record OZ057412.1, on the reverse strand, counting down.
CATTGTGTAACTTAAAATTGATATTGCTAAAGTAATAGCAATATTAACATTGTAAGTATTGGAGGAATAGCCATCCATTGTTTGAAAAGTTACCATTGTGTAACTTAATATTGATATTGCTAAAGTAATAGCAAGAGCAATAAATATCAACTGTTTAAAAAGTTACCATAGTGTAACATAATATTGATAATGCTAAAGTAATTCCAAGAGGTATAAATAATATCCATTCTTTGAAAAGTTACCATTGTATAACTTAATATTGATATTGCTAAAGTAATTCCAAGAGTAATAAATATCCATTCTTTAAAAAGTTACCATTGTATAACTTAATATTGATATTGCTAAAGTATTTCCAAGAGTAATAAATATCCATTCTTTAAAAAGTTAAGATTGTGTAACTTAATATTGATATTGCTAAAGTAATAGCAATATCAACATTAAAAGTATTGGAGGAATAAACATCCATTGTTGGAAAAGTTACCATTGTGTAACTTAATATTGATATTGCTAAAGTAATAGCAATATTAACATTGTAAGTATTGGAGGAATAGCCATCCATTGTTTGAAAAGTTACCATTGTGTAACTTAATATTGATATTGCTAAAGTAATTGCAAGAGCAATAAATATCAACTGTTTAAAAAGTTACCATACTGTAACATAATATTGATAATGCTAAAGTAATTCCAAGAGGTATAAATAATATCCATTCTTTGAAAAGTTACCATTGTATAACTTAATATTGATATTGCTAAAGTAATTCCAAGAGTAATAAATATCCATTCTTTAAAAAGTTACCATTGTGTAACTTAATATTGATATTGCTAAAGTAATAGCAATATCAACATTAAAAGTATTGGAGGAATAAACATCCATTGTTGGAAAAGTTACCATTGTGTAACATAATATTGATATTGCTAAAGTAATAGCAATATTAACATTGTAAGTATTGGAGGAATAGCCATCCATTGTTTGAAAAGTTACCATTGTGTAACTTAATATTGATATTGCTAAAGTAATAGCAAGAGCAATAAATATCAACTGTTTAAAAAGTTACCATAGGGTAACATAATATTGATAATGCTAAAGTAATTCCAAGAGGTATAAATAATATCCATTCTTTAAAAAGTTACCATTGTATAACTTAATATTGATATTGCTAAAGTAATTCCAAGAGTAATAAATATCCATTCTTTAAAAAGTTACCATTGTGTAACTTAATATTGATATTGCTAAAGTAATAGCAATAACAACATTGTAAGTATTGGAGGAATAAATATCCATTGTTTAAATAGTAACTATTGTGTAACTTAATATTGATGTTGCTAAAGTAATATTAAGAGGAATAATTATCCATTCTTTAAATAGTTACCATTGTGTAACTTAATATTGATATTGCTAAAGTAATAGCAATATCAACATTGTAAGTATTGGAGGAATAAATATCCAGTGTTTAAAAAGTTAACATAGTGTAACTTAATTTTGATATTGCTAAAGGAATAGCAAGAGGAATGAATATCCATTCTTTAAAAAGTTACCATTGTATAACTTAATATTGATATTGCTAAAGTAATTCCAAGAGTAATAAATATCCATTCTTTAAAAAGTTAAGATTGTGTAACTTAATATTGATATTGCTAAAGTAATAGCAATATCAACATTAAAAGTATTGGAGGAATAAACATCCATTGTTGGAAAAGTTACCATTGTGTAACTTAATATTGATATTGCTAAAGTAATAGCAATATTAACATTGTAAGTATTGGAGGAATAGCCATCCATTGTTTGAAAAGTTACCATTGTGTAACTTAATATTGATATTGCTAAAGTAATAGCAAGAGCAATAAATATCAACTGTTTAAAAAGTTACCATAGTGTAACATAATATTGATAATGCTAAAGTAATTCCAAGAGGTATAAATAATATCCATTCTTTGAAAAGTTACCATTGTATAACTTAATATTGATATTGCTAAAGTAATAGCAATATCAACATTAAAAGTATTGGAGGAATAAACATCCATTGTTTAAATAGTACCTATTGTGTAACTTAATATTGATATTGCTAAAGTAATAGCAATATCAACATTGTAAGTATTGGAGGAATAAATATCCAGTGTTTAAAAAGTTACCATAGTGTAACTTAATTTTGATATTGCTAAAGTAATAGCAATATCAACATTGTAAGTATTGGAGGAATAAATATCCAGTGTTTAAAAAGTGACCATAGTGTAACTTAATTTTGATATTGCTAAAGTAATAGCAAGAGGAATAAATATCCATTCTTTAAAAAGTTACCATTGTATAACTTAATAATGATATTGCTAAAGTAATTCCAAGAGGAATAAATATCCATTCTTTAAAAAGTTACCATTGTGTAACTTAATATTGATATTGCTAAAGTAATTCCAAGAGGTATAAATAATATCCATTCTTTGAAAAGTTACCATTGTGTAACTTAATATATTGATATTGCTAAAGTAATAGCAATATCAACATTGTAAGTATTGGAGGAATAAATATCCATTGTTTAAATAGTAACTATTGTGTAACTTAATATTGATGTTGCTAAAGTAATATTAAGAGGAATAATTATCCATTCTTTAAATAGTTACCATTGTGTAACTTAATATTGATATTGCTAAAGTAATAGCAATATCAACATTGTAAGTATTGGAGGAATAAATATCCAGTGTTTAAAAAGTTAACATAGTGTAACTTAATTTTGATATTGCTAAAGGAATAGCAAGAGGAATGAATATCCATTCTTTAAAAAGTTACCATTGTATAACTTAATATTGATATTGCTAAAGTAATTCCAAGAGTAATAAATATCCATTCTTTAAAAAGTTACCATTGTGTAACTTAATATTGATATTGCTAAAGTAATAGCAATATCAACATTAAAAGTATTGGAGGAATAAACATCCATTGTTGGAAAAGTTACCATTGTGTAACTTAATATTGATATTGCTAAAGTAATAGCAAGAGCAATAAATATCAACTGTTTAAAAAGTTACCATAGTGTAACATAATATTGATAATGCTAAAGTAATTCCAAGAGGTATAAATAATATCCATTCTTTGAAAAGTTACCATTGTATAACTTAATATTGATATTGCTAAAGTAATTCCAAGAGTAATAAATATCCATTCTTTAAAAAGTTACCATTGTGTAACTTAATATTGATATTGCTAAAGTAATAGCAATATCAACATTAAAAGTATTGGAGGAATAAACATCCATTGTTGGAAAAGTTACCATTGTGTAACTTAATATTGATATTGCTAAAGTAATAGCAATATTAACATTGTAAGTATTGGAGGAATAAATATCTTGTGTTTAAAAAGTTACCATAGTGTAACATAATATTGATAATGCTAAAGTAATTCCAAGAGGTATAAATAATATCCATTCTTTGAAAAGTTACCATTGTATAACTTAATATTGATATTGCTAAAGTAATTCCAAGAGTAATAAATATCCATTCTTTAAAAAGTTACCATTGTGTAACTTAATATTGATATTGCTAAAGTAATAGCAATATCAACATTAAAAGTATTGGAGGAATAAACATCCATTGTTGGAAAAGTTACCATTGTGTAACTTAATATTGATATTGCTAAAGTAATAGCAATATTAACATTGTAAGTATTGGAGGAATAAATATCTTGTGTTTAAAAAGTTACCATAGTGTAACTTAATTTTGATATTGCTAAAGGAATAGCAAGAGGAATAAATATCCATTCTTTAAAAAGTTACCATTGTGTAACTTAATATTGATATTGCTAAAGTAATAGCAATATCAACATTAAAAGTATTGGAGGAATAAACATCCATTGTTGGAAAAGTTACCATTGTGTAACTTAAAATTGATATTGCTAAAGTAATAGCAATATTAACATTGTAAGTATTGGAGGAATAGCCATCCATTGTTTGAAAAGTTACCATTGTGTAACTTAATATTGATATTGCTAAAGTAATTCCAAGAGTAATAAATATCCATTCTTTAAAAAGTTACCATTGTGTAACTTAATATTGATATTGCTAAAGTAATAGCTATATCAACATTAAAAGTATTGGAGGAATAAACATCCATTGTTGGAAAACTTACCATTGTGTAACTTAATATTGATATTGCTAAAGTAATAGCAATATTAACATTGTAAGTATTGGAGGAATAGCCATCCATTGTTTGAAAAGTTACCATTGTGTAACTTAATATTGATATTGCTAAAGTAATAGCAAGAGCAATAAATATCAACTGTTTAAAAAGTTACCATAGTGTAACATAATATTGATAATGCTAAAGTAATTCCAAGAGGTATAAATAATATCCATTCTTTGAAAAGTTACCATTGTATAACTTAATATTGATATTGCTAAAGTAATTCCAAGAGTAATAAATATCCATTCTTTAAAAAGTTACCATTGTATAACTTAATATTGATATTGCTAAAGTAATTCCAAGAGTAATAAATATCCATTCTTTAAAAAGTTAAGATTGTGTAACTTAATATTGATATTGCTAAAGTAATAGCAATATCAACATTAAAAGTATTGGAGGAATAAACATCCATTGTTGGAAAACTTACCATTGTGTAACTTAATATTGATATTGCTAAAGTAATAGCAATATTAACATTGTAAGTATTGGAGGAATAGCCATCCATTGTTTGAAAAGTTACCATTGTGTAACTTAATATTGATATTGCTAAAGTAATAGCAAGAGCAATAAATATCAACTGTTTAAAAAGTTACCATAGTGTAACATAATATTGATAATGCTAAAGTAATTCCAAGAGGTATAAATAATATCCATTCTTTGAAAAGTTACCATTGTATAACTTAATATTGATATTGCTAAAGTAATTCCAAGAGTAATAAATATCCATTCTTTAAAAAGTTACCATTGTATAACTTAATATTGATATTGCTAAAGTAATTCCAAGAGTAATAAATATCCATTCTTTAAAAAGTTAAGATTGTGTAACTTAATATTGATATTGCTAAAGTAATAGCAATATCAACATTAAAAGTATTGGAGGAATAAACATCCATTGTTGGAAAAGTTACCATTGTGTAACTTAATATTGATATTGCTAAAGTAATAGCAATATTAACATTGTAAGTATTGGAGGAATAGCCATCCATTGTTTGAAAAGTTACCATTGTGTAACTTAATATTGATATTGCTAAAGTAATTGCAAGAGCAATAAATATCAACTGTTTAAAAAGTTACCATACTGTAACATAATATTGATAATGCTAAAGTAATTCCAAGAGGTATAAATAATATCCATTCTTTGAAAAGTTACCATTGTATAACTTAATATTGATATTGCTAAAGTAATTCCAAGAGTAATAAATATCCATTCTTTAAAAAGTTACCATTGTGTAACTTAATATTGATATTGCTAAAGTAATAGCAATATCAACATTAAAAGTATTGGAGGAATAAACATCCATTGTTGGAAAAGTTACCATTGTGTAACTTAATATTGATATTGCTAAAGTAATAGCAATATTAACATTGTAAGTATTGGAGGAATAAATATCTTGTGTTTAAAAAGTTACCATAGTGTAACTTAATTTTGATATTGCTAAAGGAATAGCAAGAGGAATAAATATCCATTCTTTAAAAAGTTACCATTGTATAACTTAATATTGATATTGCTAAAGTAATTCCAAGAGTAATAAATATCCATTCTTTTAAAAGTTACCATTGTGTAACTTAATATTGATATTGCTAAAGTAATAGCAATATCAACATTAAAAGTATTGGAGGAATAAACATCCATTGTTGGAAAAGTTACCATTGTGTAACTTAAAATTGATATTGCTAAAGTAATAGCAATATTAACATTGTAAGTATTGGAGGAATAGCCATCCATTGTTTGAAAAGTTACCATTGTGTAACTTAATATTGATATTGCTAAAGTAATTCCAAGAGTAATAAATATCCATTCTTTTAAAAGTTACCATTGTGTAACTTAATATTGATATTGCTAAAGTAATAGCAATATCAACATTAAAAGTATTGGAGGAATAAACATCCATTGTTGGAAAACTTACCATTGTGTAACTTAATATTGATATTGCTAAAGTAATAGCAATATTAACATTGTAAGTATTGGAGGAATAGCCATCCATTGTTTGAAAAGTTACCATTGTGTAACTTAATATTGATATTGCTAAAGTAATAGCAAGAGCAATAAATATCAACTGTTTAAAAAGTTACCATAGTGTAACATAATATTGATAATGCTAAAGTAATTCCAAGAGGTATAAATAATATCCATTCTTTGAAAAGTTACCATTGTATAACTTAATTTTGATATTGCTAAAGGAATAGCAAGAGGAATAAATATCCATTCTTTAAAAAGTTACCATCGTATAACTTAATATTGATATTGCTAAAGTAATTCCAAGAGTAATAAATATCCATTCTTTAAAAAGTTACCATTGTGTAACTTAATATTGATATTGCTAAAGTAATAGCAATATCAACATTAAAAGTATTGGAGGAATAAACATCCATTGTTGGAAAAGTTACCATTGTGTAACTTAAAATTGATATTGCTAAAGTAATAGCAATATTAACATTGTAAGTATGGGAGGAATAGCCATCCATTGTTTGAAAAGTTACCATTGTGTAACTTAATATTGATATTGCTAAAGTAATTCCAAGAGTAATAAATATCCATTCTTTAAAAAGTTACCATTGTGTAACTTAATATTGATATTGCTAAAGTAATAGCAATATCAACATTAAAAGTATTGGAGGAATAAACATCCATTGTTGGAAAACTTACCATTGTGTAACTTAATATTGATATTGCTAAAGTAATAGCAATATTAACATTGTAAGTATTGGAGGAATAGCCATCCATTGTTTGAAAAGTTACCATTGTGTAACTTAATATTGATATTGCTAAAGTAATAGCAAGAGCAATAAATATCAACTGTTTAAAAAGTTACCATAGTGTAACATAATATTGATAATGCTAAAGTAATTCCAAGAGGTATAAATAATATCCATTCTTTGAAAAGTTACCATTGTATAACTTAATATTGATATTGCTAAAGTAATTCCAAGAGTAATAAATATCCATTCTTTAAAAAGTTACCATTGTATAACTTAATATTGATATTGCTAAAGTAATTCCAAGAGTAATAAATATCCATTCTTTAAAAAGTTAAGATTGTGTAACTTAATATTGATATTGCTAAAGTAATAGCAATATCAACATTAAAAGTATTGGAGGAATAAACATCCATTGTTGGAAATGTTACCATTGTGTAACTTAATATTGATATTGCTAAAGTAATAGCAATATTAACATTGTAAGTATTGGAGGAATAGCCATCCATTGTTTGAAAAGTTACCATTGTGTAACTTAATATTGATATTGCTAAAGTAATAGCAAGAGCAATAAATATCAACTGTTTAAAAAGTTACCATAGTGTAACATAATATTGATAATGCTAAAGTAATTCCAAGAGGTATAAATAATATCCATTCTTTGAAAAGTTACCATTGTATAACTTAATATTGATATTGCTAAAGTAATTCCAAGAGTAATAAATATCCATTCTTTAAAAAGTTACCATTGTGTAACTTAATATTGATATTGCTAAAGTAATAGCAATATCAACATTAAAAGTATTGGAGGAATAAACATCCATTGTTGGAAAAGTTACCATTGTGTAACTTAATATTGATATTGCTAAAGTAATAGCAATATTAACATTGTAAGTATTGGAGGAATAAATATCTTGTGTTTAAAAAGTTACCATAGTGTAACTTAATTTTGATATTGCTAAAGGAATAGCAAGAGGAATAAATATCCATTCTTTAAAAAGTTACCATTGTATAACTTAATATTGATATTGCTAAAGTAATTCCAAGAGTAATAAATATCCATTCTTTAAAAAGTTACCATTGTGTAACTTAATATTGATATTGCTAAAGTAATAGCAATATCAACATTAAAAGTATTGGAGGAATAAACATCCATTGTTGGAAAAGTTACCATTGTGTAACTTAAAATTGATATTGCTAAAGTAATAGCAATATTAACATTGTAAGTATTGGAGGAATAGCCATCCATTGTTTGAAAAGTTACAATTGTGTAACTTAATATTGATATTGCTAAAGTAATTCCAAGAGTAATAAATATCCATTCTTTAAAAAGTTACCATTGTGTAACTTAATATTGATATTGCTAAAGTAATAGCAATATCAACATTAAAAGTATTGGAGGAATAAACATCCATTGTTGGAAAACTTACCATTGTGTAACTTAATATTGATATTGCTGAAGTAATAGCAAGAGCAATAAATATCAACTGTTTAAAAAGTTACCATAGTGTAACATAATATTGATAATGCTAAAGTAATTCCAAGAGGTATAAATAATATCCATTCTTTGAAAAGTTACCATTGTATAACTTAATATTGATATTGCTAAAGTAATTCCAAGAGTAATAAATATCCATTCTTTAAAAAGTTACCATTGTGTAACTTAATATTGATATTGCTAAAGTAATAGCAATATCAACATTAAAAGTATTGGAGGAATAAACATCCATTGTTGGAAAAGTTACCATTGTGTAACTTAATATTGATATTGCTAAAGTAATAGCAATATTAACATTGTAAGTATTGGAGAAATAAATATCTTGTGTTTAAAAAGTTACCATAGTGTAACTTAATTTTGATATTGCTAAAGGAATAGCAATATCAACATTAAAAGTATTGGAGGAATAAACATCCATTGTTGGAAAAGTTACCATTGTGTAACTTAATATTGATATTGCTAAAGTAATAGCAATATTAACATTGTAAGTATTGGAGGAATAAATATCTTGTGTTTAAAAAGTTACCATAGTGTAACTTAATTTTGATATTGCTAAAGGAATAGCAAGAGGAATAAATATCCATTCTTTAAAAAGTTACCATTGTATAACTTAATATTGATATTGCTAAAGTAATTCCAAGAGTAATAAATATCCATTCTTTAAAAAGTTACCATTGTGTAACTTAATATTGATATTGCTAAAGTAATAGCAATATCAACATTAAAAGTATTGGAGGAATAAACATCCATTGTTGGAAAAGTTACCATTGTGTAACTTAAAATTGATATTGCTAAAGTAATAGCAATATTAACATTGTAAGTATTGGAGGAATAGCCATCCATTGTTTGAAAAGTTACAATTGTGTAACTTAATATTGATATTGCTAAAGTAATTCCAAGAGTAATAAATATCCATTCTTTAAAAAGTTACCATTGTGTAACTTAATATTGATATTGCTAAAGTAATAGCAATATCAACATTAAAAGTATTGGAGGAATAAACATCCATTGTTGGAAAACTTACCATTGTGTAACTTAATATTGATATTGCTGAAGTAATAGCAAGAGCAATAAATATCAACTGTTTAAAAAGTTACCATAGTGTAACATAATATTGATAATGCTAAAGTAATTCCAAGAGGTATAAATAATATCCATTCTTTGAAAAGTTACCATTGTATAACTTAATATTGATATTGCTAAAGTAATTCCAAGAGTAATAAATATCCATTCTTTAAAAAGTTACCATTGTGTAACTTAATATTGATATTGCTAAAGTAATAGCAATATCAACATTAAAAGTATTGGAGGAATAAACATCCATTGTTGGAAAAGTTACCATTGTGTAACTTAATATTGATATTGCTAAAGTAATAGCAATATTAACATTGTAAGTATTGGAGAAATAAATATCTTGTGTTTAAAAAGTTACCATAGTGTAACTTAATTTTGATATTGCTAAAGGAATAGCAAGAGGAATAAATATCCATTCTTTAAAAAGTTACCATTGTGTAACTTAATATTGATATTGCTAAAGTAATAGCAATATCAACATTAAAAGTATTGGAGGAATAAACATCCATTGTTGGAAAACCTACCATTGTGTAACTTAATATTGATATTGCTAAAGTAATAGCAATATTAACATTGTAAGTATTGGAGGAATAGCCATCCATTGTTTGAAAAGTTACCATTGTGTAACTTAATATTGATATTGCTAAAGTAATAGCAAGAGCAATAAATATCAACTGTTTAAAAAGTTACCATAGTGTAACATAATATTGATAATGCTAAAGTAATTCCAAGAGGTATAAATAATATCCATTCTTTGAAAAGTTACCATTGTATAACTTAATATTGATATTGCTAAAGTAATTCCAAGAGTAATAAATATCCATTCTTTAAAAAGTTACCATTGTATAACTTAATATTGATATTGCTAAAGTAATTCCAAGAGTAATAAATATACTTTCTTTAAAAAGTTAAGATTGTGTAACTTAATATTGATATTGCTAAAGTAATAGCAATATCAACATTAAAAGTATTGGAGGAATAAACATCCATTGTTGGAAAAGTTACCATTGTGTAACTTAATATTGATATTGCTAAAGTAATAGCAATATTAACATTGTAAGTATTGGAGGAATAGCCATCCATTGTTTGAAAAGTTACCATTGTGTAACTTAATATTGATATTGCTAAAGTAATAGCAAGAGCAATAAATATCAACTGTTTAAAAAGTTACTATAGTGTAACATAATATTGATAATGCTAAAGTAATTCCAAGAGGTATAAATAATATCCATTCTTTGAAAAGTTACCATTGTATAACTTAATATTGATATTGCTAAAGTAATTCCAAGAGTAATAAATATCCATTCTTTAAAAAGTTACCATTGTGTAACTTAATATTGATATTGCTAAAGTAATAGCAATATCATCATTAAAAGTATTGGAGGAATAAACATCAATTGTTGGAAAAGTTACCATTGTGTAACTTAATATTGATATTGCTAAAGTAATAGCAATATTAACATTGTAAGTATTGGAGGAATAAATATCTTGTGTTTAAAAAGTTACCATAGTGTAACTTAATTTTGATATTGCTAAAGGAATAGCAAGAGGAATAAATATCCATTCTTTAAAAAGTTACCATTGTATAACTTAATATTGATATTGCTAAAGTAATTCCAAGAGTAATAAATATCCATTCTTTAAAAAGTTACCATTGTGTAACTTAATATTGATATTGCTAAAGTAATAGCAATATCAACATTAAAAGTATTGGAGGAATAAACATCCATTGTTGGAAAAGTTACCATTGTGTAACTTAAAATTGATATTGCTAAAGTAATAGCAATATTAACATTGTAAGTATTGGAGGAATAGCCATCCATTGTTTGAAAAGTTACCATTGTGTAACTTAATATTGATATTGCTAAAGTAATTCCAAGAGTAATAAATATCCATTCTTTAAAAAGTTACCATTGTGTAACTTAATATTGATATTGCTAAAGTAATAGCAATATCAACATTAAAAGTATTGGAGGAATAAACATCCATTGTTGGAAAACTTACCATTGTGTAACTTAATATTGATATTGCTAAAGTAATAGCAATATTAACATTGTAAGTATTGGAGGAATAGCCATCCATTGTTTGAAAAGTTACCATTGTGTAACTTAATATTGATATTGCTAAAGTAATAGCAAGAGCAATAAATATCAACTGTTTAAAAAGTTACCATAGTGTAACATAATATTGATAATGCTAAAGTAATTCCAAGAGGTATAAATAATATCCATTCTTTGAAAAGTTACCATTGTATAACTTAATATTGATATTGCTAAAGTAATTCCAAGAGTAATAAATATCCATTCTTTAAAAAGTTACCATTGTGTAACTTAATATTGATATTGCTAAAGTAATTCCAAGAGTAATAAATATCCATTCTTTAAAAAGTTACCATTGTGTAACTTAATATTGATATTGCTAAAGTAATAGCAATATCAACATTAAAAGTATTGGAGGAATAAACATCCATTGTTGGAAAAGTTACCATTGTGTAACTTAATATTGATATTGCTAAAGTAATAGCAATATTAACATTGTAAGTATTGGAGGAATAGCCATCCATTGTTTGAAAAGTTACCATTGTGTAACTTAATATTGATATTGCTAAAGTAATAGCAAGAGCAATAAATATCAACTGTTTAAAAAGTTACCATAGTGTAACATAATATTGATAATGCTAAAGTAATTCCAAGAGGTATAAATAATATCCATTCTTTGAAAAGTTACCATTGTATAACTTAATATTGATATTGCTAAAGTAATTCCAAGAGTAATAAATATCCATTCTTTAAAAAGTTACCATTGTGTAACTTAATATTGATATTGCTAAAGTAATAGCAATATCAACATTAAAAGTATTGGAGGAATAAACATCCATTGTTGGAAAAGTTACCATTGTGTAACTTAATATTGATATTGCTAAAGTAATAGCAATATTAACATTGTAAGTATTGGAGGAATAAATATCTTGTGTTTAAAAAGTTACCATAGTGTAACTTAATTTTGATATTGCTAAAGGAATAGCAAGAGGAATAAATATCCATTCTTTAAAAAGTTACTATTGTGTAACTTAATATTGATATTGCTAAAGTAATAGCAATATCAACATTAAAAGTATTGGAGGAATAAACATCCATTGTTGGAAAAGTTACCATTGTGTAACTTAAAATTGATATTGCTAAAGTAATAGCAATATTAACATTGTAAGTATTGGAGGAATAGCCATCCATTGTTTGAAAAGTTACCATTGTGTAACTTAATATTGATATTGCTAAAGTAATTCCAAGAGTAATAAATATCCATTCTTTAAAAAGTTACCATTGTGTAACTTAATATTGATATTGCTAAAGTAATAGCAATATCAACATTAAAAGTATTGGAGGAATAAACATCCATTGTTGGAAAACTTACCATTGTGTAACTTAATATTGATATTGCTAAAGTAATAGCAATATTAACATTGTAAGTATTGGAGGAATAGCCATCCATTGTTTGAAAAGTTACCATTGTGTAACTTAATATTGATATTGCTAAAGTAATAGCAAGAGCAATAAATATCAACTGTTTAAAAAGTTACTATAGTGTAACATAATATTGATAATGCTAAAGTAATTCCAAGAGGTATAAATAATATCCATTCTTTGAAAAGTTACCATTGTATAACTTAATATTGATATTGCTAAAGTAATTCCAAGAGTAATAAATATCCATTCTTTAAAAAGTTACCATTGTATAACTTAATATTGATATTGCTAAAGTAATTCCAAGAGTAATAAATATCCATTCTTTAAAAAGTTAAGATTGTGTAACTTAATATTGATATTGCTAAAGTAATAGCAATATCAACATTAAAAGTATTGGAGGAATAAACATCCATTGTTGGAAAACTTACCATTGTGTAACTTAATATTGATATTGCTAAAGTAATAGCAATATTAACATTGTAAGTATTGGAGGAATAGCCATCCATTGTTTGAAAAGTTACCATTGTGTAACTTAATATTGATATTGCTAAAGTAATAGCAAGAGCAATAAATATCAACTGTTTAAAAAGTTACCATAGTGTAACATAATATTGATAATGCTAAAGTAATTCCAAGAGGTATAAATAATATCCATTCTTTGAAAAGTTACCATTGTATAACTTAATATTGATATTGCTAAAGTAATTCCAAGAGTAATAAATATCCATTCTTTAAAAAGTTACCATTGTATAACTTAATATTGATATTGCTAAAGTAATTCCAAGAGTAATAAATATCCATTCTTTAAAAAGTTAAGATTGTGTAACTTAATATTGATATTGCTAAAGTAATAGCAATATCAACATTAAAAGTATTGGAGGAATAAACATCCATTGTTGGAAAAGTTACCATTGTGTAACTTAATATTGATATTGCTAAAGTAATAGCAATATTAACATTGTAAGTATTGGAGGAATAGCCATCCATTGTTTGAAAAGTTACCATTGTGTAACTTAATATTGATATTGCTAAAGTAATAGCAAGAGCAATAAATATCAAATGTTTAAAAAGTTACCATACTGTAACATAATATTGATAATGCTAAAGTAATTCCAAGAGGTATAAATAATATCCATTCTTTGAAAAGTTACCATTGTATAACTTAATATTGATATTGCTAAAGTAATTCCAAGAGTAATAAATATCCATTCTTTAAAAAGTTACCATTGTGTAACTTAATATTGATATTGCTAAAGTAATAGCAATATCAACATTAAAAGTATTGCAGGAATAAACATCCATTGTTGGAAAAGTTACCATTGTGTAACTTAATATTGATATTGCTAAAGTAATAGCAATATTAACATTGTAAGTATTGGAGGAATAAATATCTTGTGTTTAAAAAGTTACCATAGTGTAACTTAATTTTGATATTGCTAAAGGAATAGCAAGAGGAATAAATATCCATTCTTTAAAAAGTTACCATTGTATAACTTAATATTGATATTGCTAAAGTAATTCCAAGAGTAATAAATATCCATTCTTTTAAAAGTTACCATTGTGTAACTTAATATTGATATTGCTAAAGTAATAGCAATATCAACATTAAAAGTATTGGAGGAATAAACATCCATTGTTGGAAAAGTTACCATTGTGTAACTTAAAATTGATATTGCTAAAGTAATAGCAATATTAACATTGTAAGTATTGGAGGAATAGCCATCCATTGTTTGAAAAGTTACCATTGTGTAACTTGATATTGATATTGCTAAAGTAATTCCAAGAGTAATAAATATCCATTCTTTTAAAAGTTACCATTGTGTAACTTAATATTGATATTGCTAAAGTAATAGCAATATCAACATTAAAAGTATTGGAGGAATAAACATCCATTGTTGGAAAACTTACCATTGTGTAACTTAATATTGATATTGCTAAAGTAATAGCAATATTAACATTGTAAGTATTGGAGGAATAGCCATCCATTGTTTGAAAAGTTACCATTGTGTAACTTAATATTGATATTGCTAAAGTAATAGCAAGAGCAATAAATATCAACTGTTTAAAAAGTTACCATAGTGTAACATAATATTGATAATGCTAAAGTAATTCCAAGAGGTATAAATAATATCCATTCTTTGAAAAGTTACCATTGTATAACTTAATATTGATATTGCTAAAGTAATTCCAAGAGTAATAAATATCCATTCTTTAAAAAGTTACCATTGTGTAACTTAATATTGATATTGCTAAAGTAATAGCAATATCATCATTAAAAGTATTGGAGGAATAAACATCCATTGTTGGAAAAGTTACCATTGTGTAACTTAATATTGATATTGCTAAAGTAATAGCAATATTAACATTGTAAGTATTGGAGGAATAAATATCTTGTGTTTAAAAAGTTACCATAGTGTAACTTAATTTTGATATTGCTAAAGGAATAGCAAGAGGAATAAATATCCATTCTTTAAAAAGTTACCATTGTATAACTTAATATTGATATTGCTAAAGTAATTCCAAGAGTAATAAATATCCATTCTTTAAAAAGTTACCATTGTGTAACTTAATATTGATATTGCTAAAGTAATAGCAATATCAACATTAAAAGTATTGGAGGAATAAACATCCATTGTTGGAAAAGTTACCATTGTGTAACTTAAAATTGATATTGCTAAAGTAATAGCAATATTAACATTGTAAGTATTGGAGGAATAGCCATCCATTGTTTGAAAAGTTACCATTGTGTAACTTAATATTGATATTGCTAAAGTAATTCCAAGAGTAATAAATATCCATTCTTTAAAAAGTTACCATTGTGTAACTTAATATTGATATTGCTAAAGTAATAGCAATATCAACATTAAAAGTATTGGAGGAATAAACATCCATTGTTGGAAAACTTACCATTGTCTAACTTAATATTGATATTGCTAAAGTAATAGCAATATTAACATTGTAAGTATTGGAGGAATAGCCATCCATTGTTTGAAAAGTTACCATTGTGTAACTTAATATTGATATTGCTAAAGTAATAGCAAGAGCAATAAATATCAACTGTTTAAAAAGTTACCATAGTGTAACATAATATTGATAATGCTAAAGTAATTCCAAGAGGTATAAATAATATCCATTCATTGAAAAGTTACCATTGTATAACTTAATATTGATATTGCTAAAGTAATTCCAAGAGTAATAAATATCCATTCTTAAAAAAGTTACCATTGTATAACTTAATATTGATATTGCTAAAGTAATTCCAAGAGTAATAAATATCCATTCTTTAAAAAGTTAAGATTGTGTAACTTAATATTGATATTGCTAAAGTAATAGCAATATCAACATTAAAAGTATTGGAGGATAAACATCCATTGTTGGAAAAGTTACCATTGTGTAACTTAATATTGATATTGCTAAAGTAATAGCAATATTAACATTGTAAGTATTAGAGGAATAGCCATCCATTGTTTGAAAAGTTACCATTGTGTAACTTAATATTGATATTGCTAAAGTAATAGCAAGAGCAATAAATATCAACTGTTTAAAAAGTTACCATAGTGTAACATAATATTGATAATGCTAAAGTAATTCCAAGAGGTATAAATAATATCCATTCTTTGAAAAGTTACCATTGTATAACTTAATATTGATATTGCTAAAGTAATTCCAAGAGTAATAAATATCCATTCTTTAAAAAGTTACCATTGTGTAACTTAATATTGATATTGCTAAAGTAATAGCAATATCAACATTAAAAGTATTGGAGGAATAAACATCCATTGTTGGAAAAGTTACCATTGTGTAACTTAATATTGATATTGCTAAAGTAATAGCAATATTAACATTGTAAGTATTGGAGGAATAAATATCTTGTGTTTAAAAAGTTACCATAGTGTAACTTAATTTTGATATTGCTAAAGGAATAGCAAGAGGAATAAATATCCATTCTTTAAAAAGTTACCATTGTGTAACTTAATATTGATATTGCTAAAGTAATAGCAATATCAACATTAAAAGTATTGGAGGAATAAACATCCATTGTTGGAAAACCTACCATTGTGTAACTTAATATTGATATTGCTAAAGTAATAGCAATATTAACATTGTAAGTATTGGAGGAATAGCCATCCATTGTTTGAAAAGTTACCATTGTGTAACTTAATATTGATATTGCTAAAGTAATAGCAAGAGCAATAAATATCAACTGTTTAAAAAGTTACCATAGTGTAACATAATATTGATAATGCTAAAGTAATTCCAAGAGGTATAAATAATATCCATTCTTTGAAAAGTTACCATTGTATAACTTAATATTGATATTGCTAAAGTAATTCCAAGAGTAATAAATATCCATTCTTTAAAAAGTTACCATTGTATAACTTAATATTGATATTGCTAAAGTAATTCCAAGAGTAATAAATATCCATTCTTTAAAAAGTTAAGATTGTGTAACTTAATATTGATATTGCTAAAGTAATAGCAATATCAACATTAAAAGTATTGGAGGAATAAACATCCATTGTTGGAAAAGTTACCATTGTGTAACTTAATATTGATATTGCTAAAGTAATAGCAATATTAACATTGTAAGTATTGGAGGAATAGCCATCCATTGTTTGAAAAGTTACCATTGTGTAACTTAATATTGATATTGCTAAAGTAATAGCAAGAGCAATAAATATCAACTGTTTAAAAAGTTACTATAGTGTAACATAATATTGATAATGCTAAAGTAATTCCAAGAGGTATAAATAATATCCATTCTTTGAAAAGTTACCATTGTATAACTTAATATTGATATTGCTAAAGTAATTCCAAGAGTAATAAATATCCATTCTTTAAAAAGTTACCATTGTGTAACTTAATATTGATATTGCTAAAGTAATAGCAATATCATCATTAAAAGTATTGGAGGAATAAACATCAATTGTTGGAAAAGTTACCATTGTGTAACTTAATATTGATATTGCTAAAGTAATAGCAATATTAACATTGTAAGTATTGGAGGAATAAATATCTTGTGTTTAAAAAGTTACCATAGTGTAACTTAATTTTGATATTGCTAAAGGAATAGCAAGAGGAATAAATATCCATTCTTTAAAAAGTTACCATTGTATAACTTAATATTGATATTGCTAAAGTAATTCCAAGAGTAATAAATATCCATTCTTTAAAAAGTTACCATTGTGTAACTTAATATTGATATTGCTAAAGTAATAGCAATATCAACATTAAAAGTATTGGAGGAATAAACATCCATTGTTGGAAAAGTTACCATTGTGTAACTTAAAATTGATATTGCTAAAGTAATAGCAATATTAACATTGTAAGTATTGGAGGAATAGCCATCCATTGTTTGAAAAGTTACCATTGTGTAACTTAATATTGATATTGCTAAAGTAATTCCAAGAGTAATAAATATCCATTCTTTAAAAAGTTACCATTGTGTAACTTAATATTGATATTGCTAAAGTAATAGCAATATCAACATTAAAAGTATTGGAGGAATAAACATCCATTGTTGGAAAAGTTACCATTGTGTAACTTAATATTGATATTGCTAAAGTAATAGCAATATTAACATTGTAAGTATTGGAGGAATAGCCATCCATTGTTTGAAAAGTTACCATTGTGTAACTTAATATTGATATTGCTAAAGTAATAGCAAGAGCAATAAATATCAACTGTTTAAAAAGTTACCATAGTGTAACATAATATTGATAATGCTAAAGTAATTCCAAGAGGTATAAATAATATCCATTCTTTGAAAAGTTACCATTGTATAACTTAATATTGATATTGCTAAAGTAATTCCAAGAGTAATAAATATCCATTCTTTAAAAAGTTACCATTGTATAACTTAATATTGATATTGCTAAAGTAATTCCAAGAGTAATAAATATCCATTCTTTAAAAAGTTACCATTGTGTAACTTAATATTGATATTGCTAAAGTAATAGCAATATCAACATTAAAAGTATTGGAGGAATAAACATCCATTGTTGGAAAAGTTACCATTGTGTAACTTAATATTGATATTGCTAAAGTAATAGCAATATTAACATTGTAAGTATTGGAGGAATAAATATCTTGTGTTTAAAAAGTTACCATAGTGTAACTTAATTTTGATATTGCTAAAGGAATAGCAAGAGGAATAAATATCCATTCTTTAAAAAGTTACCATTGTGTAACTTAATATTGATATTGCTAAAGTAATAGCAATATCAACATTAAAAGTATTGGAGGAATAAACATCCATTGTTGGAAAACCTACCATTGTGTAACTTAATATTGATATTGCTAAAGTAATAGCAATATTAACATTGTAAGTATTGGAGGAATAGCCATCCATTGTTTGAAAAGTTACCATTGTGTAACTTAATATTGATATTGCTAAAGTAATAGCAAGAGCAATAAATATCAACTGTTTAAAAAGTTACCATAGTGTAACATAATATTGATAATGCTAAAGTAATTCCAAGAGGTATAAATAATATCCATTCTTTGAAAAGTTACCATTGTATAACTTAATATTGATATTGCTAAAGTAATTCCAAGAGTAATAAATATCCATTCTTTAAAAAGTTACCATTGTATAACTTAATATTGATATTGCTAAAGTAATTCCAAGAGTAATAAATATCCATTCTTTAAAAAGTTAAGATTGTGTAACTTAATATTGATATTGCTAAAGTAATAGCAATATCAACATTAAAAGTATTGGAGGAATAAACATCCATTGTTGGAAAAGTTACCATTGTGTAACTTAATATTGATATTGCTAAAGTAATAGCAATATTAACATTGTAAGTATTGGAGGAATAGCCATCCATTGTTTGAAAAGTTACCATTGTGTAACTTAATATTGATATTGCTAAAGTAATAGCAAGAGCAATAAATATCAACTGTTTAAAAAGTTACTATAGTGTAACATAATATTGATAATGCTAAAGTAATTCCAAGAGGTATAAATAATATCCATTCTTTGAAAAGTTACCATTGTATAACTTAATATTGATATTGCTAAAGTAATTCCAAGAGTAATAAATATCCATTCTTTAAAAAGTTACCATTGTGTAACTTAATATTGATATTGCTAAAGTAATAGCAATATCATCATTAAACGTATTGGAGGAATAAACATCAATTGTTGGAAAAGTTACCATTGTGTAACTTAATATTGATATTGCTAAAGTAATAGCAATATTAACATTGTAAGTATTGGAGGAATAAATATCTTGTGTTTAAAAAGTTACCATAGTGTAACTTAATTTTGATATTGCTAAAGGAATAGCAAGAGGAATAAATATCCATTCTTTAAAAAGTTACCATTGTATAACTTAATATTGATATTGCTAAAGTAATTCCAAGAGTAATAAATATCCATTCTTTAAAAAGTTACCATTGTGTAACTTAATATTGATATTGCTAAAGTAATAGCAATATCAACATTAAAAGTATTGGAGGAATAAACATCCATCGTTGGAAAAGTTACCATTGTGTAACTTAAAATTGATATTGCTAAAGTAATAGCAATATTAACATTGTAAGTATTGGAGGAATAGCCATCCATTGTTTGAAAAGTTACCATTGTGTAACTTAATATTGATATTGCTAAAGTAATTCCAAGAGTAATAAATATCCATTCTTTAAAAAGTTACCATTGTGTAACTTAATATTGATATTGCTAAAGTAATAGCAATATCAACATTAAAAGTATTGGAGGAATAAACATCCATTGTTGGAAAACTTACCATTGTGTAACTTAATATTGATATTGCTAAAGTAATAGCAATATTAACATTGTAAGTATTGGAGGAATAGCCATCCATTGTTTGAAAAGTTACCATTGTGTAACTTAATATTGATATTGCTAAAGTAATAGCAAGAGCAATAAATATCAACTGTTTAAAAAGTTACCATAGTGTAACATAATATTGATAATGCTAAAGTAATTCCAAGAGGTATAAATAATATCCATTCTTTGAAAAGTTACCATTGTATAACTTAATATTGATATTGCTAAAGTAATTCCAAGAGTAATAAATATCCATTCTTTAAAAAGTTACCATTGTATAACTTAATATTGATATTGCTAATGTAATTCCAAGAGTAATAAATATCCATTCTTTAAAAAGTTATGATTGTGTAACTTAATATTGATATTGCTAAAGTAATAGCAATATCAACATTAAAAGTATTGGAGGAATAAACATCCATTGTTGGAAAAGTTACCATTGTGTAACTTAATATTGATATTGCTAAAGTAATAGCAATATCAACATTAAAAGTATTGGAGGAATAAACATCCATTGTTGGAAAAGTTACCATTGTGTAACTTAATATTGATATTGCTAAAGTAATAGCAATATTAACATTGTAAGTATTGGAGGAATAAATATCTTGTGTTTAAAAAGTTACCATAGTGTAACTTAATTTTGATATTGCTAAAGGAATAGCAAGAGGAATAAATATCCATTCTTTAAAAAGTTACCATTGTATAACTTAATATTGATATTGCTAAAGTAATTCCAAGAGTAATAAATATCCATTCTTTAAAAAGTTACCATTGTGTAACTTAATATTGATATTGCTAAAGTAATAGCAATATCAACATTAAAAGTATTGGAGGAATAAACATCCATTGTTGGAAAAGTTACCATTGTGTAACTTAAAATTGATATTTCTAAAGTAATAGCAATATTAACATTGTAAGTATTGGAGGAATAGCCATCCATTGTTTGAAAAGTTACAATTGTGTAACTTAATATTGATATTGCTAAAGTAATTCCAAGAGTAATAAATATCCATTCTTTAAAAAGTTACCATTGTGTAACTTAATATTGATATTGCTAAAGTAATAGCAATATCAACATTAAAAGTATTGGAGGAATAAACATCCATTGTTGGAAAACTTACCATTGTGTAACTTAATATTGATATTGCTAAAGTAATAGCAATATTAACATTGTAAGTATTGGAGGAATAGCCATCCATTGTTTGAAAAGTTACCATTGTGTAACTTAATATTGATATTGCTAAAGTAATAGCAAGAGCAATAAATATCAACTGTTTAAAAAGTTACCATAGTGTAACATAATATTGATAATGCTAAAGTAATTCCAAGAGGTATAAATAATATCCATTCTTTGCAAAGTTACCATTGTATAACTTAATATTGATATTGCTAAAGTAATTCCAAGAGTAATAAATATCCATTCTTTAAAAAGTTACCATTGTGTAACTTAATATTGATATTGTTAAAGTAATAGCAATATCAACATTAAAAGTATTGGAGGAATAAACATCCATTGTTGGAAAAGTTACCATTGTGTAACTTAATATTGATATTGCTAAAGTAATAGCAATATTAACATTGTAAGTATTGGAGGAATAAATATCTTGTGTTTAAAAAGTTACCATAGTGTAACTTAATTTTGATATTGCTAAAGGAATAGCAAGAGGAATAAACATCCATTGTTGGAAAAGTTACCATTGTGTAACTTAATATTGATATTGCTAAAGTAATAGCAATATTAACATTGTGTATTGGAGGAATAGCCATCCATTGTTTGAAAAGTTACCATTGTGTAACTTAATATTGATATTTCTAAAGTAATAGCAAGAGCAATAAATATCAACTGTTTAAAAAGTTACCATAGTGTAACATAATATTGATAATGCTATAGTAATTCCAAGAGGTATAAATAATATCCATTCTTTGAAAAGTTACCATTGTATAACTTAATATTGATATTGCTAAAGTAATTCCAAGAGTAATAAATATCCATTCTTTAAAAAGTTACCATTGTATAACTTAATATTGATATTGCTAAAGTAATTCCAAGAGTAATAAATATCCATTCTTTAAAAAGTTAAGATTGTGTAACTTAATATTGATATTGCTAAAGTAATAGCAATATCAACATTAAAAGTATTGGAGGAATAAACATCCATTGTTGGAAAAGTTACCATTGTGTAACTTAATATTGATATTGCTAAAGTAATAGCAATATTAACATTGTAAGTATTGGAGGAATAGCCATCCATTGTTTGAAAAGTTACCATTGTGTAACTTAATATTGATATTGCTAAAGTAATAGCAATATCAACATTAAAAGTATTGGAGGAATAAACATCCATTGTTGGAAAACTTACCATTGTGTAACTTAATATTGATATTGCTAAAGTAATAGCAATATTAACATTGTAAGTATTGGAGGAATAGCCATCCATTGTTTGAAAAGTTACCATTGTGTAACTTAATATTGATATTGCTAAAGTAATAGCAAGAGCAATAAATATCAACTGTTTAAAAAGTTACCATAGTGTAACATAATATTGATAATGCTAAAGTAATTCCAAGAGGTATAAATAATATCCATTCTTTGAAAAGTTACCATTGTATAACTTAATATTGATATTGCTAAAGTAATTCCAAGAGTAATAAATATCCATTCTTTAAAAAGTTACCATTGTGTAACTTAATATTGATATTGCTAAAGTAATAGCAATATCAACATTAAAAGTATTGGAGGAATAAACATCCATTGTTGGAAAAGTTACCATTGTGTAACTTAATATTGATATTGCTAAAGTAATAGCAATATTAACATTGTAAGTATTGGAGGAATAAATATCTTGTGTTTAAAAAGTTACCATAGTGTAACTTAATTTTGATATTGCTAAAGGAATAGCAAGAGGAATAAATATCCATTCTTTAAAAAGTTACCATTGTATAACTTAATATTGATATTGCTAAAGTAATTCCAAGAGTAATAAATATCCATTCTTTAAAAAGTTACCATTGTGTAACTTAATATTGATATTGCTAAAGTAATAGCAATATCAACATTAAAAGTATTGGAGGAATAAACATCCATTGTTGGAAAAGTTACCATTGTGTAACTTAAAATTGATATTGCTAAAGTAATAGCAATATTAACATTGTAAGTATTGGAGGAATAGCCATCCATTGTTTGAAAAGTTACCATTGTGTAACTTAATATTGATATTGCTAAAGTAATTCCAAGAGTAATAAATATCCATTCTTTAAAAAGTTACCATTGTGTAACTTAATATTGATATTGCTAAAGTAATAGCAATATCAACATTAAAAGTATTGGAGGAATAAACATCCATTGTTGGAAAACTTACCATTGTGTAACTTAATATTGATATTGCTAAAGTAATAGCAATATTAACATTGTAAGTATTGGAGGAATAGCCATCCATTGTTTGAAAAGTTACCATTGTGTAACTTAATATTGATATTGCTAAAGTAATAGCAAGAGCAATAAATATCAACTGTTTAAAAAGTTACCATAGTGTAACATAATATTGATAATGCTAAAGTAATTCCAAGAGGTATAAATAATATCGATTCTTTGAAAAGTTACCATTGTATAACTTAATATTGATATTGCTAAAGTAATTCCAAGAGTAATAAATATCCATTCTTTAAAAAGTTACCATTGTATAACTTAATATTGATATTGCTAAAGTAATTCCAAGAGGTATAAATAATATCCATTCTTTGAAAAGTTACCATTGTGTAACTTAATATATTGATATTGCTAAAGTAATAGCAATATCAACATTCTAAGTATTGGAGGAACAAATATCCATTGTTTAAATAGTAACTATTGTGTAACTTAATATTGATGTTGCTAAAGTAAAAGGAAGAGGAATAAATATCCATTCTTTGTATAGTTACCATTGTGTAACTTAATATTGATATTGCTAAAGTAATAGCAATATCAACATTGTAAGTATTGGAGGAATAGCCATCCATTGTTTGAAAAGTTACCATTGTGTAACTTAATATTGATAATGCTAAAGTAATTCCAAGAGGTATAAATAATATCCATTCTTTGAAAAGTTACCATTGTATAACTTAATATTGATATTGCTAAAGTAATTCCAAGAGTAATAAATATCCATTCTTTAAAAAGTTACCATTGTATAACTTAATATTGATATTGCTAAAGTAATTCCAAGAGTAATAAATATCCATTCTTTAAAAAGTTAAGATTGTGTAACTTAATATTGATATTGCTAAAGTAATAGCAATATCAACATTAAAAGTATTGGAGGAATAAACATCCATTGTTGGAAAAGTTACCATTGTGTAACTTAATATTGATATTGCTAAAGTAATAGCAATATTAACATTGTAAGTATTGGAGGAATAGCCATCCATTGTTTGAAAAGTTACCATTGTGTAACTTAATATTGATATTGCTAAAGTAATAGCAAGAGCAATAAATATCAACTGTTTAAAAAGTTACCATAGTGTAACATAATATTGATAATGCTAAAGTAATTCCAAGAGGTATAAATAATATCCATTCTTTGAAAAGTTACCATTGTATAACTTAATATTGATATTGCTAAAGTAATTCCAAGAGTAATAAATATCCATTCTTTAAAAAGTTACCATTGTATAACTTAATATTGATATTGCTAAAGTAATTCCAAGAGGTATAAATAATATCCATTCTTTGAAAAGTTACCATTGTGTAACTTAATATATTGATATTGCTAAAGTAATAGCAATATCAACATTCTAAGTATTGGAGGAACAAATATCCATTGTTTAAATAGTAACTATTGTGTAACTTAATATTGATGTTGCTAAAGTAAAAGGAAGAGGAATAAATATCCATTCTTTGTATAGTTACCATTGTGTAACTTAATATTGATATTGCTAAAGTAATAGCAATATCAACATTGTAAGTATTGGAGGAATAGCCATCCATTGTTTGAAAAGTTACCATTGTGTAACTTAATATTGATATTGCTAAAGTAATAGCAAGAGCAATAAATATCAACTGTTTAAAAAGTTACCATAGTGTAACATAATATTGATAATGCTAAAGTAATTCCAAGAGGTATAAATAATATCCATTCTTTGAAAAGTTACCATTGTATAACTTAATATTGATATTGCTAAAGTAATTCCAAGAGTAATAAACATCCATTCTTTAAAAAGTTACCATTGTATAACTTAATATTGATATTGCTAAAGTAATTCCAAGAGTAATAAATATCCATTCTTTAAAAAGTTAAGATTGTGTAACTTAATATTGATATTGCTAAAGTAATAGCAATATCAACATTAAAAGTATTGGAGGAATAAACATCCATTGTTGGAAAAGTTACCATTGTGTAACTTAATATTGATATTGCTAAAGTAATAGCAATATCAACATTAAAAGTATTGGAGGAATAAACATCCATTGTTGGAAAACTTACCATTGTGTAACTTAATATTGATATTGCTAAAGTAATAGCAAGAGCAATAAATATCAACTGTTTAAAAAGTTACCATAGTGTAACATAATATTGATAATGCTAAAGTAATTCCAAGAGGTATAAATAATATCCATTCTTTGAAAAGTTACCATTGTATAACTTAATATTGATATTGCTAAAGTAATTCCAAGAGTAATAAATATCCATTCTTTAAAAAGTTACCATTGTGTAACTTAATATTGATATTGCTAAAGTAATAGCAATATCAACATTAAAAGTATTGGAGGAATAAACATCCATTGTTGGAAAAGTTACCATTGTGTAACTTAATATTGATATTGCTAAAGTAATAGCAATATTAACATTGTAAGTATTGGAGGAATAAATATCTTGTGTTTAAAAAGTTACCATAGTGTAACTTAATTTTGATATTGCTAAAGGAATAGCAAGAGGAATAAATATCCATTCTTTAAAAAGTTACCATTGTATAACTTAATATTGATATTGCTAAAGTAATTCCAAGAGTAATAAATATCCATTCTTTAAAAAGTTACCATTGTGTAACTTAATATTGATATTGCTAAAGTAATAGCAATATCAACATTAAAAGTATTGGAGGAATAAACATCCATTGTTGGAAAAGTTACCATTGTGTAACTTAAAATTGATATTGCTAAAGTAATAGCAATATTAACATTGTAAGTATCGGAGGAATAGCCATCCATTGTTTGAAAAGTTACCATTGTGTAACTTAATATTGATATTGCTAAAGTAATTCCAAGAGTAATAAATATCCATTCTTTAAAAAGTTACCATTGTGTAACTTAATATTGATATTGCTAAAGTAATAGCAATATCAACATTAAAAGTATTGGAGGAATAAACATCCATTGTTGGAAAACTTACCATTGTGTAACTTAATATTGATATTGCTAAAGTAATAGCAATATTAACATTGTAAGTATTGGAGGAATAGCCATCCATTGTTTGAAAAGTTACCATTGTGTAACTTAATATTGATATTGCTAAAGTAATAGCAAGAGCAATAAATATCAACTGTTTAAAAAGTTACCATAGTGTAACATAATATTGATAATGCTAAAGTAATTCCAAGAGGTATAAATAATATCGATTCTTTGAAAAGTTACCATTGTATAACTTAATATTGATATTGCTAAAGTAATTCCAAGAGTAATAAATATCCATTCTTTAAAAAGTTACCATTGTATAACTTAATATTGATATTGCTAAAGTAATTCCAAGAGGTATAAATAATATCCATTCTTTGAAAAGTTACCATTGTGTAACTTAATATATTGATATTGCTAAAGTAATAGCAATATCAACATTCTAAGTATTGGAGGAACAAATATCCATTGTTTAAATAGTAACTATTGTGTAACTTAATATTGATGTTGCTAAAGTAAAAGGAAGAGGAATAAATATCCATTCTTTGTATAGTTACCATTGTGTAACTTAATATTGATATTGCTAAAGTAATAGCAATATCAACATTGTAAGTATTGGAGGAATAGCCATCCATTGTTTGAAAAGTTACCATTGTGTAACTTAATATTGATATTGCTAAAGTAATAGCAAGAGCAATAAATATCAACTGTTTAAAAAGTTACCATAGTGTAACATAATATTGATAATGCTAAAGTAATTCCAAGAGGTATAAATAATATCCATTCTTTGAAAAGTTACCATTGTATAACTTAATATTGATATTGCTAAAGTAATTCCAAGAGTAATAAATATCCATTCTTTAAAAAGTTACCATTGTATAACTTAATATTGATATTGCTAAAGTAATTCCAAGAGTAATAAATATCCATTCTTTAAAAAGTTAAGATTGTGTAACTTAATATTGATATTGCTAAAGTAATAGCAATATCAACATTAAAAGTATTGGAGGAATAAACATCCATTGTTGGAAAAGTTACCATTGTGTAACTTAATATTGATATTGCTAAAGTAATAGCAATATTAACATTGTAAGTATTGGAGGAATAGCCATCCATTGTTTGAAAAGTTACCATTGTGTAACTTAATATTGATATTGCTAAAGTAATAGCAAGAGCAATAAATATCAACTGTTTAAAAAGTTACCATAGTGTAACATAATATTGATAATGCTAAAGTAATTCCAAGAGGTATAAATAATATCCATTCTTTGAAAAGTTACCATTGTATAACTTAATATTGATATTGCTAAAGTAATTCCAAGAGTAATAAATATCCATTCTTTAAAAAGTTACCATTGTATAACTTAATATTGATATTGCTAAAGTAATTCCAAGAGGTATAAATAATATCCATTCTTTGAAAAGTTACCATTGTGTAACTTAATATATTGATATTGCTAAAGTAATAGCAATATCAACATTCTAAGTATTGGAGGAACAAATATCCATTGTTTAAATAGTAACTATTGTGTAACTTAATATTGATGTTGCTAAAGTAAAAGGAAGAGGAATAAATATCCATTCTTTGTATAGTTACCATTGTGTAACTTAATATTGATATTGCTAAAGTAATAGCAATATCAACATTAAAAGTATTGGAGGAATAAACATCCATTGTTGGAAAAGTTACCATTGTGTAACTTAATATTGATATTGCTAAAGTAATAGCAAGAGCAATAAATATCAACTGTTTAAAAAGTTACCATAGTGTAACATAATATTGATAATGCTAAAGTAATTCCAAGAGGTTTAAATAATATCCATTCTTTGAAAAGTTACCATTGTATAACTTAATATTGATATTGCTAAAGTAATTCCAAGAGTAATAAATATCCATTCTTTAAAAAGTTACCATTGTGTAACTTAATATTGATATTGCTAAAGTAATAGCAATATCAACATTAAAAGTATTGGAGGAATAAACATCCATTGTTGGAAAAGTTACCATTGTGTAACTTAATATTGATATTGCTAAAGTAATAGCAATATTAACATTGTAAGTATTGGAGGAATAAATATCTTGTGTTTAAAAAGTTACCATAGTGTAACTTAATTTTGATATTGCTAAAGGAATAGCAAGAGGAATAAATATCCATTCTTTAAAAAGTTACCATTGTATAACTTAATATTGATATTGCTAAAGTAATTCCAAGAGTAATAAATATCCATTCTTTAAAAAGTTACCATTGTGTAACTTAATATTGATATTGCTAAAGTAATAGCAATATCAACATTAAAAGTATTGGAGGAATAAACATCCATTGTTGGAAAAGTTACCATTGTGTAACTTAATATTGATATTGCTAAAGTAATAGCAATATCAACATTAAAAGTATTGGAGGAATAAACATCCATTGTTGGAAAACTTACCATTGTGTAACTTAATATTGATATTGCTAAAGTAATAGCAAGAGCAATAAATATCAACTGTTTAAAAAGTTACCATAGTGTAACATAATATTGATAATGCTAAAGTAATTCCAAGAGGTATAAATAATATCCATTCTTTGAAAAGTTACCATTGTATAACTTAATATTGATATTGCTAAAGTAATTCCAAGAGTAATAAATATCCATTCTTTAAAAAGTTACCATTGTGTAACTTAATATTGATATTGCTAAAGTAATAGCAATATCAACATTAAAAGTATTGGAAGAATAAACATCCATTGTTGGAAAAGTTACCATTGTGTAACTTAATATTGATATTGCTAAAGTAATAGCAATATTAACATTGTAAGTATTGGAGGAATAAATATCTTGTGTTTAAAAAGTTACCATAGTGTAACTTAATTTTGATATTGCTAAAGGAATAGCAAGAGGAATAAATATCCATTCTTTAAAAAGTTACCATTGTATAACTTAATATTGATATTGCTAAAGTAATTCCAAGAGTAATAAATATCCATTCTTTAAAAAGTTACCATTGTGTAACTTAATATTGATATTGCTAAAGTAATAGCAATATCAACATTAAAAGTATTGGAGGAATAAACATCCATTGTTGGAAAAGTTACCATTGTGTAACTTAAAATTGATATTGCTAAAGTAATAGCAATATTAACATTGTAAGTATTGGAGGAATAGCCATCCATTGTTTGAAAAGTTACCATTGTGTAACTTAATATTGATATTGCTAAAGTAATTCCAAGAGTAATAAATATCCATTCTTTAAAAAGTTACCATTGTGTAACTTAATATTGATATTGCTAAAGTAATAGCAATATCAACATTAAAAGTATTGGAGGAATAAACATCCATTGTTGGAAAACTTACCATTGTGTAACTTAATATTGATATTGCTAAAGTAATAGCAATATTAACATTGTAAGTATTGGAGGAATAGCCATCCATTGTTTGAAAAGTTACCATTGTGTAACTTAATATTGATATTGCTAAAGTAATAGCAAGAGCAATAAATATCAACTGTTTAAAAAGTTACCATAGTGTAACATAATATTGATAATGCTAAAGTAATTCCAAGAGGTATAAATAATATCCATTCTTTGAAAAGTTACCATTGTATAACTTAATTTTGATATTGCTAAAGGAATAGCAAGAGGAATAAATATCCATTCTTTAAAAAGTTACCATCGTATAACTTAATATTGATATTGCTAAAGTAATTCCAAGAGTAATAAATATCCATTCTTTAAAAAGTTACCATTGTGTAACTTAATATTGATATTGCTAAAGTAATAGCAATATCAACATTAAAAGTATTGGAGGAATAAACATCCATTGTTGGAAAAGTTACCATTGTGTAACTTAAAATTGATATTGCTAAAGTAATAGCAATATTAACATTGTAAGTATGGGAGGAATAGCCATCCATTGTTTGAAAAGTTACCATTGTGTAACTTAATATTGATATTGCTAAAGTAATTCCAAGAGTAATAAATATCCATTCTTTAAAAAGTTACCATTGTGTAACTTAATATTGATATTGCTAAAGTAATAGCAATATCAACATTAAAAGTATTGGAGGAATAAACATCCATTGTTGGAAAACTTACCATTGTGTAACTTAATATTGATATTGCTAAAGTAATAGCAATATTAACATTGTAAGTATTGGAGGAATAGCCATCCATTGTTTGAAAAGTTACCATTGTGTAACTTAATATTGATATTGCTAAAGTAATAGCAAGAGCAATAAATATCAACTGTTTAAAAAGTTACCATAGTGTAACATAATATTGATAATGCTAAAGTAATTCCAAGAGGTATAAATAATATCCATTCTTTGAAAAGTTACCATTGTATAACTTAATATTGATATTGCTAAAGTAATTCCAAGAGTAATAAATATCCATTCTTTAAAAAGTTACCATTGTATAACTTAATATTGATATTGCTAAAGTAATTCCAAGAGTAATAAATATCCATTCTTTAAAAAGTTAAGATTGTGTAACTTAATATTGATATTGCTAAAGTAATAGCAATATCAACATTAAAAGTATTGGAGGAATAAACATCCATTGTTGGAAATGTTACCATTGTGTAACTTAATATTGATATTGCTAAAGTAATAGCAATATTAACATTGTAAGTATTGGAGGAATAGCCATCCATTGTTTGAAAAGTTACCATTGTGTAACTTAATATTGATATTGCTAAAGTAATAGCAAGAGCAATAAATATCAACTGTTTAAAAAGTTACCATAGTGTAACATAATATTGATAATGCTAAAGTAATTCCAAGAGGTATAAATAATATCCATTCTTTGAAAAGTTACCATTGTATAACTTAATATTGATATTGCTAAAGTAATTCCAAGAGTAATAAATATCCATTCTTTAAAAAGTTACCATTGTGTAACTTAATATTGATATTGCTAAAGTAATAGCAATATCAACATTAAAAGTATTGGAGGAATAAACATCCATTGTTGGAAAACTTACCATTGTGTAACTTAATATTGATATTGCTAAAGTAATAGCAATATTAACATTGTAAGTATTGGAGGAATAGCCATCCATTGTTTGAAAAGTTACCATTGTGTAACTTAAAATTGATATTGCTAAAGTAATAGCAATATTAACATTGTAAGTATTGGAGGAATAGCCATCCATTGTTTGAAAAGTTACCATTGTGTAACTTAATATTGATATTGCTAAAGTAATTCCAAGAGTAATAAATATCCATTCTTTAAAAAGTTACCATTGTGTAACTTAATATTGATATTGCTAAAGTAATAGCAATATCAACATTAAAAGTATTGGAGGAATAAACATCCATTGTTGGAAAACTTACCATTGTGTAACTTAATATTGATATTGCTAAAGTAATAGCAATATTAACATTGTAAGTATTGGAGGAATAGCCATCCATTGTTTGAAAAGTTACCATTGTGTAACTTAATATTGATATTGCTAAAGTAATAGCAAGAGCAATAAATATCAACTGTTTAAAAAGTTACCATAGTGTAACATAATATTGATAATGCTAAAGTAATTCCAAGAGGTATAAATAATATCCATTCTTTGAAAAGTTACCATTGTATAACTTAATATTGATATTGCTAAAGTAATTCCAAGAGTAATAAATATCCATTCTTTAAAAAGTTACCATTGTATAACTTAATATTGATATTGCTAAAGTAATTCCAAGAGTAATAAATATCCATTCTTTAAAAAGTTAAGATTGTGTAACTTAATATTGATATTGCTAAAGTAATAGCAATATCAACATTAAAAGTATTGGAGGAATAAACATCCATTGTTGGAAAAGTTACCATTGTGTAACTTAATATTGATATTGCTAAAGTAATAGCAATATTAACATTGTAAGTATTGGAGGAATAGCCATCCATTGTTTGAAAAGTTACCATTGTGTAACTTAATATTGATATTGCTAAAGTAATAGCAAGAGCAATAAATATCAACTGTTTAAAAAGTTACTATAGTGTAACATAATATTGATAATGCTAAAGTAATTCCAAGAGGTATAAATAATATCCATTCTTTGAAAAGTTACCATTGTATAACTTAATATTGATATTGCTAAAGTAATTCCAAGAGTAATAAATATCCATTCTTTAAAAAGTTACCATTGTGTAACTTAATATTGATATTGCTAAAGTAATAGCAATATCAACATTAAAAGTATTGGAGGAATAAACATCCATTGTTGGAAAAGTTACCATTGTGTAACTTAATATTGATATTGCTAAAGTAATAGCAATATTAACATTGTAAGTATTGGAGGAATAAATATCTTGTGTTTAAAAAGTTACCATAGTGTAACTTAATTTTGATATTGCTAAAGGAATAGCAAGAGGAATAAATATCCATTCTTTAAAAAGTTACCATTGTATAACTTAATATTGATATTGCTAAAGTAATTCCAAGAGTAATAAATATCCATTCTTTAAAAAGTTACCATTGTGTAACTTTTTTTTTTTTTTTTTTTTATTTTTTTTAATGTATTTATTGATATTTACAACTGTATAAAAAAAAAAATACATCTAGTAAATGGGCTAAGCGATACAAAATGACATGTGAAAATGACATGTAGAGAAACTACCCACTGGTAGTACTCAAATCACAAGTTCAACTAAGAAGTCACGGGGCCATCTTCTTTTCAGACGCCTCGGAGGATTATCGGGAATTGTAGTGGAAGCTAGGTTTAAAACCAGAGGGTTTGAGTGGAAATGAAGTTTGTTATGAAAGGATAGATAGCGGTTTCGGGCCAAATCAGCAACAAATGGGACATTAAGGTCGTTATGGATGATTTTATTCTTAACAAAATAAGGAGCATTAAGGATTTTACGAAGGATTTTGGATTGTAGGGATTGGATACGAGAGGAATTCGATGGCTTAGTGGAGCCCCAAAGCTCTACTCCGTAGGTCCAAATAGGTCGTATGATGGTCATGTAGATGAGTCTTTTGTAATAAATTGGGAGCTTAGAGCGTTTGTCTAGTAAGTGTTGAAGTAGCCTGAAACGTCGAGCGGTTTCTTGTCTTTTCAGTCTCGTATGAGGATTCCAGGTTAATCGTTCGTCAAGATGCAACCCTAAGTATCGGATCTGTTCTACAGGCACCAGTGGGATATTATTAAAGGATACTGAAGGGCAGGAAGTCATTGGTTTACGACGTAAGGTAAAAGTGATTTGATGCGATTTTTGAGAGTTTATTTTAATTCTCCAGTTTTGACACCATTCTTCAAGATCAGTGATATGGGATTGGAGGCTTTGGGATGCAATAATTGGATTGGTGTTGACAGATAATACACATGTATCATCAGCATACGTGGTAAGGATAGTATTAGGATGAGTTGGGATGTCAGCTGTATAAACTGTATAAAGGATTGGGCCAAGGATGCTACCTTGAGGAACACCAGCAGATTGGGAAAATAGGGATGAATAGACATTATTATGATTTACTTGGAAAGTTCTGTTTGTGAGATAGGATTGAAGGATGAGAAAGTAGGTAGGCGGTAGGAATTGACGGAGTTTGTAGAGTAATCCCGGATGCCAGACACGGTCAAATGCCTGTTCCACATCAAGAAAGACGCCCAAACAATATGATCCACGTTCTAATGCAGAGGAGACTACATCCACCACACGATGACATTGCTGAATAGTGGAGTGGGATGCTCGGAATCCAAACTGGTGATCTGGTATTATGTGATTTGCATCAAGGATGGGGTACAATCGTTTTAGGATGAGTTTTTCTAGGATTTTACCCATGCAAGGTAGAAGAGAGATAGGACGGTAGGAGGAAGGGTATTCTGGTTTTTTTTTAGGTTTGGGTATCATTTTTACAATGGATAATTTCCAGAGGTCAGGGAAATATGTGGAGCGGAGTACAGCATTATATATATAGGTAAGGTATAGAATGGCTTTTCTAGGAAGATGTTTTAAGATATGAATTGTAATGAGGTCGTGCCCAGGAGATTTGCGGGAAGGTAATCTGTGAATAATGTTGGATATTTCTGTAGGATGGAATGCTTTGGGTGGAAGGGACATTTGGAGGGGAACATCTATCGCTGATTTTATATATTCAATATGAGTTGGGTTAATGATATCAGGATGTGGATGAAAGATTGTGGAAAGGTATTGACCAAATAACTGTGATTTTTCTCCGTCAGATCTTGTCCAGTTATTTGATTCAGTAAGTAGTGGATGATTAAATTCTTTGAACTTTAGGAGTTTTTTTGTGGCCATCCACAATGTTTTGTCAGTGGTTGTGAGATTTTCAGTCCAGGTAATTAAATTTTGAATTTTGAACTTCTTGATTTCTGCTTTTAATTTGTTAGTTAATTTTGTGTAGGTAGTTTTATCTGCTGGATATCGAGTTCTATGCCACTTCGATCTTGCTCTGCGTTTTTCTCTTAATAAGATACGAATATGCTGTGGCAAATTAGTATGTTGATAGCTATTAATTGTATGATTTGAGATGTTATCATGTAAACTGCTTCTGATTGATGTTGTAAGTTTTTCTATGGCTGTATTAATGTCTTCTTTTGTCTTTAGTGAAATTTTTAAGTCCAGTTTGTCCTCCAAGTCATAACAAAAACCGTCCCAGTTGACACGTCCTGTAATCAATGTGGGAGGGGAAGGCTTGGGAGCGAAACTAGAGTGCAAGAAAAGGAGGACTGGACTATGATCAGATGAAAGGTCGTCCAAGGATTCAATATTGGCTTGTGCGGGTGAAATTTGGGATGTAACAAATATGTCAAGGATGTCGGGACGTTTTTTGAGGGATGTAGGCCAATAGGTAGGATTTGCTGGGGCAAGGATAGAGTAGCTCTTTGAGGATGTGAGAGAAGATAGAATATTTCCACGGGAGTTGGATGTTCGACAACCCCATCGTTGGTGTTTAGCATTGTAGTCTCCTCCAGCAATGAAGCGCGGTCCTAGGGATTGGAATAAGGAATCAAGGAGGTTATAAGAAAGAGAATTGCCAGGAGGACAGTATACAGCTGAAAATGTGATATGGAAAGGACGAGTCGTTAAGGTTACTGAGGTTGATTGAATAGCATCAGATGGAGTGGAAGGAATAAGGGAATGGGATAAGTTTTTATGGACGAGAATACAAGATCCGGCATGTGAAGTGTTGTCTGGATGGTCTGATCTATATGTGATGTAGTCCCGTATGTAGAAATGTGTGCGGTGAGTGAAGTGTGTTTCAGTAAGTAAAGCAATATCTATTTGGTTGTCGTGTAAAAATATATCAAGTTCGTCACGGTGATTATGCAGTCCATTAGCATTCCATAGGACGATAGCTAGGGGCTTTATGCTCATCGTGGGTAATTAAGTGGAACTTCGGTAAGGATTCTCGTGAGTAGAATGATGAGAGGCTTGATAGTCTCTTGGAGATCTTTCAGGAAGGATGACAGGATTGAATTTATGTCGATGGAGTTTTGGATTTGGACTGGATATGGGTCTGGAGTTTGATATTGATAATTAACGGGTAAAGGAAGGTTGGCTGGGGGTTGTACCCGAGGTGCTGGATTTACATTCATTGTTTGATGAACTGAAGGATTCATTTGATTGTTGTGATTGGAAGGGGTAGGATATGGTTGCTGTGGCGGTAGTTTGACTATTAAGGTTTCAGGATGGAGAGGTATATGCTGACGTGGGGGTTGGACTTTAGTATTGAATTTCTGAGGCTTGGATCTAGGATCTCGGGGTTTGGGTTGGGAGGTTTGTGGCTTGTTATAGGAAGGCTGTGGTTTATCTTGGGAGGGGAGAGGCGCCTGACGTTGAGGCTGCTGCTGGTTCGTTGAGGTCGGGATTATGTTTTCCGGAGGTTGAACTCTGTTGATGTGCTGATCTGTAATGGTTTTTGGTAATTCCGGAAATATAGTTGAGTTGTTGAATTCAGGTGGATGAGGAACATTATTCTCTATGCTTTTCCCTTGCATTTTATGTGTTCTCTGTAGCTGGAAGTTTTTGTATACCAGGCAGCCTTTATAATTCGCCGGGTGGTCCCCACCACAAAGAGCACATTTTGCTGGCTCATTTCTGGACTTCTGACATACTTCTGTTAGATGTGAGCCAGCACACTTGACGCATCTGGCTTGGTGGTGGCAATAGGTCTTCGTGTGACCTAAGTTTTGACACCTAGTACACTGTACTATGGTGTTTTTGTGCCTTGGCTCCTCGAATTTAACAGTTGAATAAACAAGCCTAGTGACTTGAAATATTTCAACATTATTTTTGGCTGGTTCCAGTTCGACAAAAAACAGAGGAAGGGGATATTTTTCAGTTGGGTGCAACACTGACGAGATGTTCCTGATGTTATGGCCTATCTCTTCCAGATCTCTCTTGATTGCTGCCGTAGGCGTGGTCGAGTGAAGCCCTCTTAGAACTACCCTATATGATTTGTCTTGTTTCAGTTGGTAGCAGTGGAAATCGTAATTTTTGCTTGTCAGGTGATTTATGAGTTTTTTATATGAATCTTTGTTGGTGGTGTTTATTTTTATATCATTTACTCGGGAGTAACATCTAAAATTTGGCTTTGTGTAACTTAATATTGATATTGCTAAAGTAATAGCAATATCAACATTAAAAGTATTGGAGGAATAAACATCCATTGTTGGAAAAGTTACCATTGTGTAACTTAAAATTGATATTGCTAAAGTAATAGCAATATTAACATTGTAAGTATTGGAGGAATAGCCATCCATTGTTTGAAAAGTTACCATTGTGTAACTTAATATTGATATTGCTAAAGTAATTCCAAGAGTAATAAATATCCATTCTTTAAAAAGTTACCATTGTGTAACTTAATATTGATATTGCTAAAGTAATAGCAATATCAACATTAAAAGTATTGGAGGAATAAACATCCATTGTTGGAAAACTTACCATTGTGTAACTTAATATTGATATTGCTAAAGTAATAGCAATATTAACATTGTAAGTATTGGAGGAATAGCCATCCATTGTTTGAAAAGTTACCATTGTGTAACTTAATATTGATATTGCTAAAGTAATAGCAAGAGCAATAAATATCAACTGTTTAAAAAGTTACCATAGTGTAACATAATATTGATAATGCTAAAGTAATTCCAAGAGGTATAAATAATATCCATTCTTTGAAAAGTTACCATTGTATAACTTAATATTGATATTGCTAAAGTAATTCCAAGAGTAATAAATATCCATTCTTTAAAAAGTTACCATTGTGTAACTTAATATTGATATTGCTAAAGTAATTCCAAGAGGTATAAAAAATATCCATTCTTTAAAAAGTTACCATTGTGTAACTTAATATTGATATTGCTAAAGTAATAGCAATATCAACATTAAAAGTATTGGAGGAATAAACATCCATTGTTGGAAAAGTTACCATTGTGTAACTTAATATTGATATTGCTAAAGTAATAGCAATATTAACATTGTAAGTATTGGAGGAATAAATATCCAGTGTTTAAAAAGTTACCATAGTGTAACTTAATTTTGATATTGGTTAAGGAATAGCAAGAGGAATAAATATCCATTCTTTAAAAAGTTACCATTGTATAACTTAAGATTTATATTGCTAAAGTAATTCCAAGAGTAATAAATATCCATTCTTTAAAAAGTTACCATTGTGTAACTTAATATTGATGTTGCTAAAGTAATATTAAGAGGAATATATATCCATTCTTTAAATAGTTACCATTGTGTAACTTAATATTGATATTGCTAAAGTAATTCCAAGAGTAATAAATATCCATTCTTTAAAAAGTTAAGATTGTGTAACTTAATATTGATATTGCTAAAGTAATAGCAATATCAACATTAAAAGTATTGGAGGAATAAACATCCATTGTTGGAAAAGTTACCATTGTGTAACTTAATATTGATATTGCTAAAGTAATAGCAATATTAACATTGTAAGTATTGGAGGAATAGCCATCCATTGTTTCAAAAGTTACCATTGTGTAACTTAATATTGATATTGCTAAAGTAATAGCAAGAGCAATAAATATCAATTGTTTAAAAAGTTACCATAGTGTAACATAATATTGATAATGCTAAAGTAATTCCAAGAGGTATAAATAATATCTATTCTTTGAAAAGTTACCATTGTATAACTTAATATTGATATTGCTAAATTAATTCCAAGAGTAATAAATATCCATTCTTTAAAAAGTTACCATTGTGTAACTTAATATTGATATTGCTAAAGTAATAGCAATATCAACATTAAAAGTATTGGAGGAATAAACATCCATTGTTGGAAAAGTTACCATTGTGTAACTTAATATTGATATTGCTAAAGTAATAGCAATATTAACATTGTAAGTATTGGAGGAATAGCCATCCATTGTTTGAAAAGTTACCATTGTGTAACTTAATATTGATATTGCTAAAGTAATTCCAAGAGTAATAAATATCCATTCTTTAAAAAGTTACCATTGTGTAACTTAATATTGATATTGCTAAAGTAATTCCAAGAGGTATAAATAATATCCATTCTTTGAAAAGTTACCATTGTATAACTTAATATTGATATTGCTAAAGTAATTCCAAGAGTAATAAATATCCATTCTTTAAAAAGTTACCATTGTGTAACTTAATATTGATATTGCTAAAGTAATAGCAATATCAACATTAAAAGTATTGGAGGAATAAATATCCAGTGTTTAAAAAGTTACCATAGTGTAACTTAATTTTGATATTGCTAAAGGAATAGCAAGAGGAATAAATATCCATTCTTTAAAAAGTTACCATTGTAAAACTTAATATTGATATTGCTAAAGTAATTCCAAGAGTAATAAATATCCATTCTTTAAAAAGTTGCCATTGTGTAACTTAATATTGATATTGCTAAAGTAATAGCAATATCAACATTAAAAGTATTGGAGGAATAAACATCCATTGTTGGAAAAGTTACCATTGTGTAACTTAATATTGATATTGCTAAAGTAATAGCAATATTAACATTGTAAGTATTGGAGGAATAAATATCCAGTGTTTAAAAAGTTACCATAGTGTAACTTAATTTTGATATTGCTAAAGGAATAGCAAGAGGAATAAATATCCATTCTTTAAAAAGTTACTATTGTATAACTTAATATTGATATTGCTTAAGTAATTCCAAGAGTAATAAATATCCATTCTTTAAAAAGTTAACATTGTGTAACTTAATATTGATATTGCTAAAGTAATAGCAATATCAACATTAAAAGTATTGGAGGAATAAACATCTATTGTTTAAATAGTAACTATTGTGTAACTTAATATTGATATTGCTAGAGTAATAGCAATATCAACATTGTAAGTATTGGAGGAATAAATTTCCAGTGTTTAAAAAGTTACCATAGTGTAACTTAATTTTGATATTGCTAAAGTAATAGCAAGAGGAATAAATATCCATTCATTAAAAAATTACCATTGTATAACTTAATAATGATATTGCTAAAGTAATTCCAAGAGGAATAAATATCCATTCTTTAAAAAGTTACCATTGTGTAACTTAATATTGATATTGCTAAAGTAATTCCAAGAGGTATAAATAATATCCATTCTTTGAAAAGTTACCATTGTGTAACTTAATATATTGATATTGCTAAAGTAATAGCAATATCAACATTCTAAGTATTGGAGGAACAAATATCCATTGTTTAAATAGTAACTATTGTGTAACTTAATATTGATGTTGCTAAAGTAAAAGGAAGAGGAATAAATATCCATTCTTTGTATAGTTACCATTGTGTAACTTAATATTGATATTGCTAAAGTAATAGCAATATCAACATTGTAAGTATTGGAGGAATAGCCATCCATTGTTTGAAAAGTTACCATTGTGTAACTTAATATTGATATTGCTAAAGTAATAGCAATATCAACATTAAAAGTATTGGAGGAATAAACATCCATTGTTGGAAAAGTTACCATTGTGTAACTTAATATTGATATTGCTAAAGTAATAGCAATATTAACATTGTAAGTATTGGAGGAATAAATATCCAGTGTTTAAAAAGTTACCATAGTGTAACTTAATTTTGATATTGCTAAAGGAATAGCAAGAGGAATAAATATCCATTCTTTAAAAAGTTACCATTGTAAAACTTAATATTGATATTGCTAAAGTAATTCCAAGAGTAATAAATATCCATTCTTTAAAAAGTTGCCATTGTGTAACTTAATATTGATATTGCTAAAGTAATAGCAATATCAACATTAAAAGTATTGGAGGAATAAACATCCATTGTTGGAAAAGTTACCCATTGTAAGTATTGGAGGAATAAATATCCAGTGTTTAAAAAGTTACCATAGTGTAACTTAATTTTGATATTGCTAAAGGAATAGCAAGAGGAATAAATATCCATTCTTTAAAAAGTTACTATTGTATAACTTAATATTGATATTGCTTAAGTAATTCCAAGAGTAATAAATATCCATTCTTTAAAAAGTTACCATTGTGTAACTTAATATTGATATTGCTAAAGTAATAGCAATATCAACATTAAAAGTATTGGAGGAATAAACATCCATTGTTGGAAAAGTTACCATTGTGTAACTTAATATTGATATTGCTAAAGTAATAGCAATATCAACATTGTAAGTATTGGAGGAATAAATTTCCAGTGTTTAAAAAGTTACCATAGTGTAACTTAATTTTGATATTGCTAAAGTAATAGCAAGAGGAATAAATATCCATTCATTAAAAAATTACCATTGTATAACTTAATAATGATATTGCTAAAGTAATTCCAAGAGGAATAAATATCCATTCT
The DNA here is from genome assembly GCA_964056705.1 of Troilus luridus. NCBI lineage: Eukaryota > Metazoa > Arthropoda > Insecta > Hemiptera > Pentatomidae > Troilus > Troilus luridus. Next base: position 187,594,112 of record OZ057412.1, on the reverse strand, counting down.
TTAAAAAGTTACCATTGTGTAACTTAATATTGATATTGCTAAAGTAATTCCAAGAGGTATAAATAATATCCATTCTTTGAAAAGTTACCATTGTGTAACTTAATATATTGATATTGCTAAAGTAATAGCAATATCAACATTCTAAGTATTGGAGGAACAAATATCCATTGTTTAAATAGTAACTATTGTGTAACTTAATATTGATGTTGCTAAAGTAAAAGGAAGAGGAATAAATATCCATTCTTTGTATAGTTACCATTGTGTAACTTAATATTGATATTGCTAAAGTAATAGCAATATCAACATTGTAAGTATTGGAGGAATAGCCATCCATTGTTTGAAAAGTTACCATTGTGTAGCTTAATATTGATATTGCTAAAGTAATAGCAAGAGCAATAAATATCAACTGTTTAAAAAGTTACCATAGTGTAACATAATATTGATAATGCTAAAGTAATTCCAAGAGGTATAAATAATATCCATTCTTTGAAAAGTTACCATTGTATAACTTAATATTGATATTGCTAAAGTAATTCCAAGAGTAATAAATATCCATTCTTTAAAAAGTTACCATTGTGTAACTTAATATTGATATTGCTAAAGTAATAGCAATATCAACATTAAAAGTATTGGAGGAATAAACATCCATTGTTGGAAAAGTTACCATTGTGTAACTTAATATTGATATTGCTAAAGTAATAGCAATATTAACATTGTAAGTATTGGAGGAATAGCCATCCATTGTTTGAAAAGTTACCATTGTGTAACTTAATATTGATATTGCTAAAGTAATAGCAAGAGCAATAAATATCAACTGTTTAAAAAGTTACCATAGTGTAACATAATATTGATAATGCTAAAGTAATTCCAAGAGGTATAAATAATATCCATTCTTTGAAAAGTTACCATTGTATAACTTAATATTGATATTGCTAAAGTAATTCCAAGAGTAATAAATATCCATTCTTTAAAAAGTTACCATTGTGTAACTTAATATTGATATTGCTAAAGTAATAGCAATATCAACATTAAAAGTATTGGAGGAATAAACATCCATTGTTGGAAAAGTTACCATTGTGTAACTTAATATTGATATTGCTAAAGTAATAGCAATATTAACATTGTAAGTATTGGAGGAATAAATATCCAGTGTTTAAAAAGTTACCATAGTGTAACTTAATTTTGATATTGCTAAAGGAATAGCAAGAGGAATAAATATCCATTCTTTAAAAAGTTACCATTGTATAACTTAATATTGATATTGCTAAAGTAATTCCAAGAGTAAGAAATATCCATTCTTTAAAAAGTTACCATTGTGTAACTTAATATTGATATTGCTAAAGTAGTAGCAATATCAACATTAAAAGTATTGGAGGAATAAACATCCATTGTTGGAAAAGTTACCATTGTGTAACTTAATATTGATATTGCTAAAGTAATAGCAATATTAACATTGTAAGTATTGGAGGAATAAATATCTTGTGAAAAAAAAAAAAGTTGATTTATTGGCAGTGGCGGGCGTGCGTAAACCCAACGCATCAACCCGTCACTGCCGAGAACCCCGTATGCCAGCAATGGCAGGAAGGGGGCCCTAAAAAAAAAAAATAAATAAAAAAAAAAAAAAAAAAAAAAAAAAAAAAAAAAAAAAAAAAGGATGGTGGAATACGAATGGTGACCGTCGATAATCCTTCATACATCGACGCCCTTGAATCGGTGCCCACACCTTGTTTGTTTACCGGATAACCATCTGGAATCGCTTGTCGTTGATGATCTCGTTGATTTCTGGAAGTTCTCTAGCCCGTTCCGGTGTCCGTGCTCTTTCCGAGTGTTGGCGAACTAATGGAATCTCTGGTCCGTGTTCCGCCCAGTTCCGCAAATAGCGCACCGCAAATGGTTCGGCCGACGTGCCCTCCTCCTCTACCGCATTAATAACCAGATCGCGTGACAGCCAATCCGCCACCGCGTTCTCTACCCCTTTGTTGTCGATTACTTGAAACGTATAGGGTGCTAATCTTTCCTTCCAACGGGAGACGCGCGCCGAAGATTCCTTAAGTGTAGCTAGGTATACGAGCGGTTTATGATCTGTCAGTAGCTCGATCTAACGTCCATACACGTAAAGCCTGAAATATTCGACCGCCCATACTACCGCGAGGGTTCGCGCTCGATCGCACTTTATCGTTGTTCAGCCGGATTAAGTTTCGACTCGCGAACGCGATCGGTTTTTCCCCCTCCGCAAAATTTTGCGACAGGACCGCCCCGATAGCAACCTCGCTCGCGTCCGTGGTGATCCTGAATGACAGGTGAAAATCCGGAAAGGCCAACAGCGGTTGTGACGTCAAAATTTCCCGGCATTTGTGAATGCTGTCGACCTGGGAGGGACCTAAACAAAACCGTTTCCCCTTTCTTAGAGTTTCAGTCAAAGGCTGAGTTAGTTCCGCAATCCCTGGGATAAACCGCCTATAATAGTTTGCCATTCCTAAGAACCTGCGGATTCCTCGAACGTTGTTGGGTAATGGTGCTTCTTGGATCGCTCTCACCCTTTCTCGATCGGGCTGAACCCCCTTTTGCGAGACCACATGTCCCAAAAAGCGTATCTCCGGTAGTCCGAATATCGATTTTTCCTTAGAGAGCTTGAGACCGAATTCGCGGATTCCATCAAACACCCGCCCAAGGTGTCTTGCATGGTCGTTTTCCGAACGACTAAAAACGATTAGATCGTCCATATATACTTGGGCGAAGTCCTCTCCAAACCCTCTCTGGAATTCGTCCATTAACCGTTGGAAAGTCAGCGGCGCTCCCTTCAACCCGAACGGCATCCTTACGAACTCACAATGCCCCCGCTCCCACGAAAACACTGTATCCAATGTCTTCGGCCGCCATTCTTACTTGATGGTACCCACTCTTTAGATCTATGGTGCTAAAAATCGTTGCCCCTGCCAATCTGTCCAGGATGTCCTCCACGCGGGGAAGCGGGTATCGCTCGTCCTCTGTTGCTTCGTTTAGTTTCCTGTAATCGACCACGACCCTATATTGCTTCCCTGTTTGTGTGTCCTCGACCTTCTTTTTCTCCACTACCCACAACGGACTATTGAAAGGGGAGCTACCCGGCCTGATAATTCCCTGGCGTATGAGATCGTCTAACTGCCCCTTAATGATGTCTCTCAGTGGCTGCGGGTAACGTCTATCCTTAACATATACAGGTACTTCCGTTTTTAATTTAATTCGATGAACCGTTCTCCCTGTCGTGGGTAGAATCTCATCTTCCACATAAAAGAGATCGCTATTCCGCTCTAAAATGTCCTTAAAGTGCACCTTTTCACAATTTACCGCACCAATTTCGATGCCACCGTCATCGCTCGTAACCGTGGTCTGATACGACTTCTTGCCTAGGTTGAAATACTAGGGGAAATTATTTCCCCCGAACCGTTGCCCCACCTACCACCGTTTCCACATTCGGGGCGTGGTTGTCGCGGCCCTGCCTCTGTGCCGGACGGACCGCCTCTCCTATAATTCCCACCTCTTACCTCATGCTCTCTCACTGCCGGTGTGCTATGCTCGGAACTGATGCTCTCCTCAGCCGACGATTCCCCGCTGGAATAGCGGTCGATGCTCCTCCGGTGAATCCGCTTCTCTCGCCACTCCTGATTATTCACCTCCATGGGCTCGGGCCTGTATTCTCTTCTTTGAGGTCTGGAATTCCGCCTGGGGCATTCTCGTGCCACATGCCCTTTCCTGCCGCATTCGTAGCACCGCGGCAAACTACACTGCGCCGCTACGTGACCAGGTCTGTTACATTCGTAACACCGGCATTCCGGCCGTTTCCTCCTCTCCTCAGACCCTCTGCTAGGTCGGTTCTCGAACGGATGGACTTTTATGCTGCCTCCGCGCGGATCTTACTCCATTCACCCTCGCATTTCTCTCGCCTAGCTTTGTTTCTATCATGCGCGTCTACCAACTCGTGCGCGCATTCGACGAAGCCCCTGTCGCGTGGTAGAGAGCCTGGCGGGTCCATATAATGGTTTAATTGAACCTTTAGGAGCCCGCGTACGAACTCTAATTTCCGGCCGCCTTCTTCTTTACTAAAGGTTTCTATCATTTTCTCTACCACTCTGTTGTAGAGGACTAAGAGTTTTTCTGCGAATTCGCCCTCTGACTGTCCTTGGTTCCGCTTTACCTTGACTAGATAAAATACGTCTTCTTCTGGCGTCCATCGACCACCGCCGTACAGCTTCTTTAATCGATCTTTTAAGGTTTCCCATTGAACGGTTGTATCACCCTGTATGGTGTTCAAGATACGTCGTGATATTCGTCCGACCAACGCTGCTTCTAGTATTTTTACGTCTGACTCGAATATAGTCCCGTTGTCCTGTCGTTACGATATAATCTGGTCGGCGCCTTTTATGAGATGGTCCAAATCCCCGACTGTACCTGTGAAAGGTTCTAATTGGCCAATAACCTCATGAATAAAGGCCGAATTTTGGGTCCGCACCTTTACTAATTCAATCTGCGCCGACTTCTTCGCCTCTGTGAGCTGAGCCATCAATTGCGCATGCTCCTCTGCCGCCTTCGCTAGCTGGAATTCAAACTTGGCGCGTTCGTTAATCAGCTCGTCTGATTCACCCATCGTACGAGTATTTTAACTTTGTTAATTTCTAACGAACGCAACGAACAGAACTCCCGGGTTTCGGCACCACTTAACTTTATACGAAACTAATGACGAAAAAAAAAGGAAAAGGTTCGGACAGAGTAACGACACACGCTTGAACAACAACTAACTTTATTGAAAGATACAGCTCTTATATATACTATACAATGTTTATACACAAACTAAAACAATATTTCAATTCTTGGATTAAGACTAATCCTATCAGTCTATTGACACAAACATAACTAACACACATGTGTCATCAGCATAGGTGGAGATGAAGGTGTTAGGATGGGTTGGGATGTCAGCTGTATATACTGTGTAGAGGATAGGACCGAGGATGCTACCTTGAGGAACACCAGCAGACTGGGAATAGAGAGGAGAGTAGGAACCATTATGATTTACTTTAAATGTTCTGCCAGCTAGAAAGGAGCGAATGACCAAAAAGTATGTAGGAGAAAGGAATTGTCGGATTTATAAATAAATTAAAAAAAAAAAAAAAACTCTACTATAATGTAAGTAATAGAAAAAACTAGAATACTAACGAGAATTTGACCATTTTTATGCCAATATCCATTATTATTCCTTATTTATTAAGAAGATAATTGAGTAATTTTTGAAACGGATTCGCTGAAGCTTTCATTATAAAGTCACTGAATTATAACCTAGTGATAATATTGTTTTAGTCTTGTTGCAGTCATCCACCAATTTCGCGTATAGATTGAAGAAATGGTCCACACTTTCTTTATTAAATCCTCTATCCCTGCCAATGAAGGTCCTCTTGGGCGGCGAAACGATAGCTCGTCAAACTATGGATACCACTCTTAAAAAGATTTTATCCAATCTTTACCCGCAATTTCATTTTTCGACGAAAATTTATGGGTTATATTATTTTTTCAGAATGTATTGATCACTTACAAATTTCTTGCTAAGAACAACTTGAACTATCTGAAAATATTCAAACTATTTTCTAAAGTATTTTATGTTACAGGCTTCCTGCTTCTATATATTCCTTCTTAATTTCATTTCATGTAAATCTATAAATTTTGTTATAACCTTTATCAGTGTTAGAATCGATACATATAATGGAACCTTGTATGTAACCTCCCAGTCTACTACTACTGCTTGTCATGTTTTCATGTGTACCTTGTGAAATGCTTCTCAATAATAAACATGTTTAGTGTGTTTGTATATATCTTCTTTTTATTTCAAATACATCCTAATAGGTTATGGGCCCAGGACGTATGGACTTTTAATATCTAAAAATAAAAGAAGATAATTTTGAGTGAGTAATCTCTGTATGTTTTATTTTTTAAATATTCATGATGGGAGATAATACATTTGGCTTGTTTTCTTCATAGTTCCTGTATTTCTTAACTTTCTTCCACTGAACAGAACCTCCTTTTGAACTGTGACCGTATAAAGCAGAATTTGAGCTGCCATAATAAGTCTCTGAGCTCGATTTTTCCATGGAAACGTCTTGCAATAACTTTGTTTTGACTAAATCCGCGGTTACTTTCAAACCCGAACTCTCAATGCCCATAATCATGGGTTCGAAACGGCTTGGTAATCCAGCGAGAAGAATCGTTCCGACCCATTCATCACTCACACTTAGACCAATAGAGGTTAATTTATGTGCAGTGGTAATAATCCGGTTCACGTATTCTTCTACCGAACTACAGTCTTCTAATTTCGTAGTTACAAGAATACGGAGAAGACCAACTCGTCTCGTCAATCCGTCGTCCTGAAAAGCTTTAATTAGATTTTCCCATGCTTCTTTGGCAGTGGTTGTGTGTTGAATGTGAACATAATTCACCGGTTCAACTAATAGAATCAACTTAGATCGGCATTTCGTGTCTTTTTTCTTGTCGGGATCAGTTTCAGTTATACATTCCCACAGCTCCAAATCTTCCAGATAGGCCTGCACTGCGAATTTCCATGTGTCAAAATTTTCACGTCCTTTTAGACGTTCGATCGGCAACTGACACTGAGACATAACGGATACACGAAACGAAAACACTGATTTTCACTAAAATGATTTTTCACAAACAAAACAAAATTTACTAACTTCAGGACTGGGCCCATAACCTGTTAAACTACATTTTGATATATTAGGACCAGACACAAGAGACACTATAGTATGAAACTTAAGCTATATTTTAGATTAACTACAAAAACATGACATAGAATAATATAACATAACCTAGGAGGTTACACACACACTATATCTCCAGTTTGAGGGGATGGTTGTCATGGATACACAAATCGATTATCCAACAAATACACGATTACCTAGTATAGAATTACTTGAAGGAGTTTCAAATTATAACAATTGGAAATTTGCAATGCGAATGTATTTAATTCATGAGGATTTATGGAACTGTATAGAACCAGAATTAAATGAAGATGGCACTCCTAAAGTACAAAGTAGTTCAAAACTTCAAAAAGCTTTGGCAAAAATTTGTCTTTTTGTTAAACCTTTTTGCTATGCCCATGTAAGAGATTCTAAAACTCCAAAAGATGCTTGGAATAATTTACAGAAAGCATTTGAAGATAAAGGACTTGTTAGAAGGTTAGGTTTATTAAGAATTCTTTTTAATATTAAATTAAATCATTCTAAAAATATGGAAGATTATGTTACAAAAATAATGTCAACATCACAGCAAATAGCTGACATTAGTAAGCCTATTGATGATGAATTTCTTGCTGTTTTAATGCTTAATGGTTTACCTACTAGTTATGATCCTATGGTAATGGCATTGGAAAACTCTGGTGTAGGTTTGACGAGTGAATTAGTTAAGGCTAAATTATTGCAAGAAGATATAAGATTAGAAGTTTCAGAAGGGGGAAACCCTGCAGATTCGGCGCTAGCAATTAAAAGTTTTAAAAATAAGAATAAGTTTATTTTTAAATGTTATAAATGCCACAAAGCCGGGCATAAAGCATCCGAATGTAAAAGTAAAAGTGAAAATAAGAAGAAAAATAATTCTCTTTTCCAAGATTGGTGTTTATTTTCAGCTTTGTCCATGAAAAAAGATACTGTTAGTTGGTATGTAGATTCAGCATGCACAGACCACATGACTGGATTGAAAGAAGGTCTTAAAAATTATCAAGATGGTCCAACTTTAGAAATTTCAATGGCTAATAACCAAAAGGTGAAAAGCCAAGGTAAAGGTGACACTTTTGTAAAAATTGAGGATCATGATAGAAAAATTTCTGATGTTTTATATGTTCCTGATTTAGGTTTAAATTTACTCTCAGTGCGCCAAATGGTTAAAAAAGGTCTAACAATTGTATTTTCTGAAAATGGTTGTGATTTTTATCATAAGAATTCATGTCACATTAAAGGAAAAATTATAGCTCATGAAAATTGTTTAGGTGGACTTTATAAACTAGACATTGATAGCAAACAAGTAGCTAAAACAATGGTTGAAAATAATAAGTTTAAATCAGATAATTCTACTTCTGAGAAAAATAATGAAGAGTTACGGCACCGAAGATTAGGACATCTTAATAGAAAATCAATGAGACTTTTAAGAGATAAACTAGCAGTTGGTCTAAAATTCAATGGAAATGGTTATGCTTGTATTACATGTATTAAGGGAAAACAGACTAGAACACCGTTTACAAAAGATATGATAGGTACACGAACTACAAAAACAATGGAATAGGTTCATTCAGATTTATGTGGGCAAATAAGTGTAAGTTATCATGGAGGCGCTCGTTACTTATTTATGATAACAGATGATTTCTCAAGAAAAAGTTTTGGATACTTACTAAAAAATAAAAATGAGGCTTTTGAAAAATTTAAGGAATGGAAGGCCTTGGCAGAGAATGAATCAGGGAATCGTTTGAAAGCTATTCGTACTGATAATGGTACTGAATACGTGAACAATGAATTTGTAAATTTTCTGAAAACAAATGGAATAAAACACCAGAAGAGTGCCCCATATACTCCTGAGCAGAATGGCGTGGCCGAAAGGGCTAATCGTACAGTTATTGAAAAAACAAGAACATTATTAGAGGATGCTAAGTTAGATAAAAAATATTGGGCTGAAGCTGCAAATACGGCTATTTATTTGAAAAATCCTTCACCTACGAAAGCAGTGAAAAATAAGACACCTGAAGAAGCCTGGTCGAAGCGTAAAATAAATCTAAAACACCTCAGAATTTTTGGATGTACCGCCTTCGCTCATATTCCAGAACAAATGAGACGTAAACTGGATACGAAAAGTCGAGAATTAATTTTTGTTGGATACAGTAATGATTCAAAGGCCTATCGTCTGTTTGATCCTAAAAATCCATCAAAAATTATTATTTCAAGGGACGTTATATTTATTGAAAATCATGAAAATAATGGTAATGAAGAAGATGATAAAGGAATAAATATTGAAGATGAACGAAAGAAAATAGAACTTAATTTACTAGATGAAGACTGTGAAGCAGAAGATGTTGGAGATAAACATGTTCGAGAAAATGATGATGAAGACAACCCTAAAGAAGATTCACGCTACCCAACTAGAAAAAGAAAACCTAAAGAATTTCCTGATTATGTGGTTTACAATGTTTGCAGTGAAAGTTGTGAACCACAAAGCGTCGAAGAAGCAATGGCTAGCGATGACGTGGATTTATGGAAAGAAGCAATGAAGGAAGAGTATCTTTCATTTAAAGAAAATAATGCCTGGACATTGGTGGATCTTCCTCCTGATCAAAATGCTGTAAAATGTAAATGGGTATTTAAAATTAAAAGGAACAGAGAGAATGAAAAACAATATAAAGCTCGCTTGGTGGCTAAAGGTTTTACTCAAAGATATGGTATTGACTATACTGAAACGTTCTCACCAGTTGTCAGAAATTCGACCATCAGAATGCTATTAGCACTGTCAGTAGAGCTTGATTTAGATATTTCTCATTTGGATGTTTCCACAGCTTTTCTCAATGGAGAATTAAAAGAAAGGATATACATGAAACAGCCAAAGAACTTTGTTGTAAAAGGTAGAGAAGATAAGGTCTGTCTTCTACAGCGTGCTGTTTATGGTTTGAAACAATAATCAAGATCCTGGAATGAGAAAGTTAATGAAGTTCTGGATTCTCTAGAATTTGAAAGGTCCAAAAAGGAGCCTTGTGTTTATTACAGAAACAAAAACGGAAAGATTTTCATAATTGCAGTCTATGTCGACGATTTTTTGCTTTTTAGTAATGATGTAGAAGAAACCGCTTTAATTAAGGGAGAGCTTATGAGTTTTTTTAAAATGAAGGACTTAGAAGAGGCTCAACAAGTGCTAGGTATGAGGATCAGAAGAAGAAAAGATAAATTGTTCCTAGACCAATCCGAATACATCGATAAAATTTTGAATAGATTTAATATGCCTGATGCCAAGACGTGCACTACACCAGGAGAACCTGGAATATCACTCAGAAAATCTAGTGAAAATGAAGATTCTTATCCTTACAGAGAATTAATAGGATGCTTAATGTACTTAGCTATGACCTGTAGACCAGACATTGGTCATATAGCTAGTTTACTCAGTCAATTTAACAATGATCACAGCGACGAACATTGGAAGGCGGCTAAACGCGTCCTGAGGTATTTAAAAGGGACGAAGGACTTATGTCTTACTTACTCAAAAAGTAGCACTGATTTAGTCGGATATGTTGATGCTGATTGGGGAAATGATAAAGAAGATCGAAGATCCTATAGTGGTTTTGTATTTAAACTTGGTGAAAGTACCATAACGTGGGAAAGTAAGAACCAAAGAACAGTGGCCCTTTCAAGCACTGAAGCGGAATATTTAGCTTTGAGTGATGGCGCGAAGGAAGCCAAGTATCTGAAGGCTTTGCTTTCAGAGTTGATACAAAAAGATGATCCAGTAATCTTACATAACGATAATCAGTCAGCGCAGAAATTATCCGAAAACCATATCCTGAACAAGAGGACGAAGCACATTGATATTAGATATCATTTTGTGAGAGTAGCAGTTGAAGAAGGATCCATCCTCCTTGAGTACCTTCCAACGGACGACATGGTTGCTGATGTTATGACGAAGATACTTCCAGGCCCCAAGCACAACAAGTTTACAGATCTACTGGGATTGAAGAATGCAAGTTGCATTAAGGGAGAGTGTTAGAATCGATACATATAATGCAGCCTTGTATGTAACCTCCCAGTCTACTACTACTGCTAGTCATGTTTTCATGTGTACCTTGTGAAATGTTTCTCAATAATAAGCATGTTTAGTGTGTTTGTATATATCTTCTTTTTATTTCAAATACATCCTAATAATAAGTTCAATCATTTATATTTTCACCACCACATAGAACATATTTATGTCTTCTATTGTTTTTTGTAAAGAATAATTTTAGTCCAAAAAAAAAATAGTCATGCTATTTTTAGTAATATTTTAGTTTATTTTCTTTCAGGTTCTTGATATTCCTTTCAATGTTATTTCATGCAGAACCTATGAATGTAATTTTCATTCATTCACATTTATCTCACCATTAATATAACATGCATCATGCACATTTTAGAACATAATGTCCTCTAATTTTCTATACAAAAATAGTTGCTGTTCGTTCATAAAAAATAGTCATACTATTTTTTGTTATAATTTAGTTTACATTATTTCAGGTTCTTGATATTCCTTGTTCATTTTATTTCATGTAAAACCAATAAATGTGATCTTCATTTATTTATATTTGTATCACCATTCTTGAAGGTCTGAGATATGGGATTGAAGAGATTGGGATGCAACAAATGGATCCTTATTTACTGATAACGCATATGTGTCATCAGCGTATGCAGTGAGGACAGTGCTTGGATGGGTTGGAATGTCAGCTGTATATATCGTGTATAGGATGGGACCCAGGATACTACCTTGAGGAACACCATAACCATGCCATCGGCAGGATCTGATAGTAAGGAAGTGAGTGGAAGGTAAGAATTTACGGAGTTTGTACAGCAGCCACAGATGCCACACTCTATCAAAACCCTGCTCTACATCGAGAAAAGCTCCCGTGCAGTACATTCCGCGCTCTAATGCGGATGAGACAACGCCCACCACCCGATGGCATTACTGGATGGTGGAGTGTGATGTTCGGAAACCAAATTGGTAATCTGGAATTATTTGATTGGATTCTATGATAGGATGAAGACGTTTCAGAATGAATTTTTCAACTATTTTGCCCATCATGGGCAGGAGAGATATAGGACGGTAAGAAAATGGGAATTCTGGTGTTTTTTTAGTTTTCGGTATCATCATATAACTATGGATAATTTCCAGGAATCAGGAAAGTATGTGGTGCGGAGTACGGCATTGTATATATATGTAAGGAGTAGGATCACTTTCCTAGGAAGGCGTTTTAGAATGTAGGATGTGATTAGGTCATGTCCAGGGGCTTTGTTGGCGGGTAATCTGTGAATAATGTTTGATATTTCGGAAAGATGGAATGCTTTAGGAGGAGGGGACAACTGAAGAGGAATACTTAATTCTGCTCCAATGCATTCAGAGTGGGTTTGATTGAGGATATCTGGATGAAGGTTAAATGTTTTGAATAGGTGCTGGCCGAAAATTTGTGATTTTTCTTTATCAGATCTTTACGAGGTTTGGAATTCGGTTAAAAGTGGATGGTTGAAATTTTTATAGTTTAGGAGTTTTCTAATGGTATTCCATAAGGATTTGTCAGTAGTACTGAGATTCTCTGTACGCTAATACAAATTGTGAATTTTGAATCTTCTGATCACTGATCTTAATTTGTTGGTCATTTTGGTATAATGTCCGAAGGAACATCCGAAATGTTCATTCGGTGCCACTTTGCTCTTGCCCGTCGTTTTTCTTTTAATAACTCGCGAATATGAAGTGGCCAGTTATTCTGTTGATAATGATTTTTACTTGGTAAAGTCTTATATTTTATATTGCCTTGTTTTGCTTCTGTTAGTTTGTCTATTGCAGAATTGATGTCTCCTTTTGTTTTAAGCGGAATTTTGAGGTCTAAATTATTTTCCAGATTCGATCGGAATTTATCGCAGTCTACATGTCCTATTACACTGTTCTGCAAAAAAAAAAACTTTTCTCCCCTCCCTTGAACAATTTTGCCTGTTTCTCATGTTTTCAGGTGTGCTGAGTCCGAATCCGAACTCAGAAAAATTCTATCACCCTCTTATTTTGAGAGAAAAGAGGTGAAACTTAGAAAAAATGAAAAATTATATTTGAAAATTATTGTCTTTATTATAACAGATTTTTTTTTCTTTTTCAACGATAAAATATAATTAATTGGATCCTGCTTGTTATCAGTTATAATACTAGATATGACACAACTCAAAAAATATACACACATCGTCAATGAGTAGTTTTTTTTCTTTTGTACTCTTCTTCCTCTGTCTCCCGCTGTTCTGTGTCCAGCAGTAATCCGCCAGCATCTTCTCATTCCATTTGCCAGAATATCTTTTTTCCATTCTGGATATGTCTTGGTGGAATCGTTCTCCATGTTCGTCCGAAACTGCACCCAAATTTGGGGCGAAAAAGTCTAGGTGACTATGCAGGAAATGTATTTTTAAGGACATATTGCATCCCAATGTTTTATATGAAGTAAGCAGTTCTTGGACTATTTTTCGGTAGTCTCTAGATTTTTTGTTTCCCAAAAACTTAGCACATACCTCTCGAAAAGCAATCCAAGCCTTTTTCTCAGTAGTATTTAACTTTGCTTCAAAAGTGAGGTCCTTGAGTAGATGTCGAATTTGGGGTCCTACGAAAATTCCCTCCTTTATCTTAGCATCGCTGAGATGCGGAAATTTTTGTTCTAAGTACATGAAACCTTCTCCTTCCTTGTCCATTGCTTTTACGAAGTATTTCATTAGCCCCAATATTATGTGGAGTGGGGGTAAAATTATTTGGTTTTTGTCCGCTAATGGAGGATTGGCAATGTTTTTTTCACCTACTTTTTCCTTACGCTCTGGCCATCTTTTTACGACATAATGGTCTCCTCTTTTTCTGCTGTCCCACTCGCACAAAAAACAACAAAATTTAGTGTAACCTCCTTGGAGTCCTGTAAGCATGGCTACCACTTTAAGATCTGCACAAATGCGCCATTTGTACTCATGGTACTTGATTTTTTGTAGAAGTATCTTCATGTGGCCATAGGTTTCATTCATGTGGACCGAATGAGCTATTGGGATAGATGGATGTTTGTTTCCATTATGAAGGAGTACTCATCTTAAACTAAACTTGGAGCTGTCAATGAATAGTCTCCATTCCTCTGGATTGGTTGGCAGATCAAGTTTCTGGAGCAAATGAAATACATCATTGCAAAATACAAGATTTTCTTCCATCGAGAAAAAGCATAGAACTCCTGATTCCCGTTTTCTGAAGAAAGATATATTCACGCCTCCTTCCAAGAGATTCCATTGTTGCAACCTTGACCCAAGCAGCTGAGCTTTTGATTTTGGGAGATCTAAATCACGAACAAGATCATTCAATTGGCTCTGATTTATGAGCTGTGGCTGGGTTTCAGAGGGGCTGGACGAACTTGAAATTTCTTCTTGTTGGCTGGTTCCAGGTTGAGGTGAAACGCTTTCAGAATCGCTGCACTCCTCAGAACTAAGACGGAACTTACTCGGATTTGGTGGGATGGGCATGGAGGCATCATGTGGAGCTGGTCTCATGGCAGAGGGGATGTTGGGATAAACAATTTTCTTTTTGCTCTTGAACGAAAAACCTTTGATTGTGGTCATGCCAAAAAATAGCAATCGGACACGTGATTTGTAGGTTCTCGCCATATCATGGGAACTGCAAATGGCATTGACTTATGTGTCCTATTTAGCCAACCACTCAGAGAACGTGAGCATGAACTACAGCATATTTTAGGAGCCCATGATTTGTCCTGATCACTTACTTTACATCCAAAGTATAACTCGTATGCCTTCTTCACCAGCGGAGTCAGAGGTTTCTAAGTGGACTTAAATGTGACTTTACCACAAACATAGCAAAAGGAATCTGGCTTATTTATACACTGTCGTGACATTACAGAGAAAAAGGGAACTGTTCCAAAAACAATGAGAGCACAACTGAACATCCAACTAAGTGAGTTTAGCGAAAGCCTCGAGAGTACTGATCAAATCCTAGAAGTAGTGACAAGATAGGGGCTGAGTGGGAGAGGGGGAGGGGAGTTGGGGTATTGAGGGTGAAAGGGGGGCAGGTAAGGATTTGAATGAAAAGGATACCACCATAAAAGAAAAAGGAGGGTCATTCCCCTAAAGATCCAGGTAGAGACCAAATCCCTGCCTCAAGCTCAAAAACTGAAAACACATTTTTAGCCATATTTCTTTAACCACTTGTAATATTCCCATCAATTTTTTTTCGTTCAATATACTTCATTGCGCTCAAAATCATCGGGCTTTTGAATTTTTTTCACTATGTTTTGATGCCGAAAAAAAATTCGTCAAATCCACAAAAAACTCACCTTTTTGGATAAAAAACTGGGATTTCTCAGGAAACTGTGCGTGATAGACAAAATCTGACTTCAAATTCGTGTATAGCACATCTGATAACAGTAAGAAAGCATGTTTTGGTTTGAAGGAGGATTTTCGTGCAGAACAGTGTTATCAGTCTTGGATGAGAGGGCTTAGGAATGGGAATCGAATGCACTTGAAGCAGAACTGGACTGTTATCAGAGGAAAGGTCATCCAGGGATTTTATAGTTGTTTGATTGCAGGAAATCTGTGAGGAAACAAATATATCTAGAATATCTGGACGTTTTTTGAGGGATGTAGGCTAATAAGTAGGGTTTATGGGTGCGAGGATAGAGAAACTATTAGAGGTTGAAATTCGGGATAAGATGCTACCACGGGAATTGGATGTTCCACAACCCCATAGTTGATGTTTGGCGTTGTAATCTCCTCCGGCAATAAAACGCGGTCCGAGGGATCGGAATAAGGATTCGAGGAGGTTATAAGAAAGGGGGTTGCCAGGAGAACAGTATACAGCTGAGAATGTTATATGGAAAGGACTAGTTGAAATGGTTACTGAAGTTGATTGAATGGCGTCAGTTGGAGTAGAAGGTAGAAAAAAAAAAAAATTGGAGTAGAAGGCCCTGGGGCATTCCGTACAGGGTGGCACTGGGCAAGTTGAAGCCGCTAACAATGATGGCGGCTATCAGAGTTGGAGATGCCCAGGCAACCACCCTGGAGGAGACCGCATCTATGTATATAGACTATACATACCCCAGGGATGATCCGTCCCAGGATACGGAAGAAGACCAAATGGTAAGACGCACCACGGTGTGCCCTCCCGGTACCGAGTTTTGTCCACCATGGGATATATGGGACCTACGTCTTGCCGTGGAGAGACAGAGGATCGGCCGAGGCCCAGGACTCGACGGGATAGATGCCGCGATCCTGAGGAGAAGCGCCCCCTCATTGAGGATGACCTTCTGGGCATCTTCAATGAGTGTCTGGACCAGGGTCGCTTCCCGAGTAAGTGGAGGATCGCGGACCTGACACTCCTCTACAAAGAAGGAGGCAAGGATAAGGAGTCGCCCAAGGCGTACAGGCCTATATGCCTCCTCCCAGTCGTCAGTAAAGTCCTGGAGAGCCTAATAGTCACCAGCCTAAGGCCGGTCCTCAATGCAGCTAGCCATCCACGGCAGTTCGGCTCGACCCGTGGCAAGGGAACCACAGATGCGCTGTTGAGAGTGCGCAGGGACGTGGAAGAGAGGGCGGAGAAGTACGTAATGCTCGTACTGTTCGACATAACCTCCGCCTTCGACAGTGTATGTTGGCCCTGTGTACTCCAGCGGCTGCAGGAGTTCAACACCCCCAGCAACCTGTACTCCCTCGTAAGTAGCTACCTCAGTGACAGGAGTGTCAGGGTAAGAGGTAGCTACTACGAGGTGGAAAGACGAATAGAGAGAGGGTGCCCACAAGGGTCGGTCCTCGGGCCGGCCCTATGGAAACTCGTGTTTGATCAGTTGCTGGGGGAGCTAGAAGACGAAGGGTTCCTTGCCACGGCCTACGTCGACGACCTGGCAGTCCTAGTGGCCGAAAACAGCAGAGCCAGATTGAAGACTCAAGCAGAGAGATGCGCCAGTCTCGTAGCGGAATGGTGCATGAGGCGGAAGTTGAGTATGGCCGCAGGCAAGACCCAGGCCATACTCCTAAGAGGCTCCACCGACAGGGCTCACCCTATCATAATGGAGATTGAGGGAGAAAGGGTTAGGCTGGGTGAGGAGGTGACATACCTTGGCGTTAGGTTCAGGAGGAACTTTGACGCCACCCCTCACCTAGCATACCTGAAAGATAGGGTGACCCTGTCACTTAACAGACTTGGAAGAATAGGGGGTGCTTTCTGGGGCCTCAGGTACCCGGCAACTACGACCATTTACAAAGGCGTGGTCTTGGGTATCCTGAGGTACGCATCCCCTGCGTGGAGCCGTAACCTCACGCAACTGCATAAGAGGAGGCTGGCGACCATCCAGAGACTGGCTCTGTTGAGAGTTTCTAAGGCCTATAGGACGGTATCACACGAGGCGGTGCAGGTGCTGACCGGAGCTATGCCCCTGGACCTCGTCCTCAGGGAGGACGCCCTGAAATATGAGGTGAAAAGGCAGGGGCTGGCGGCGCTCCCGGAGGGACTCCGAGAGAGGATCGGCGAGACCCCTAACAGACGGAAGAGGATAGTGAGGGAGGACTCGTTCGACGAGTGGAACGGACGGTGGGTGGGAAGCCAGAAGGGCTCAACCTTGAGGAAGTACTTCCCCACCGTCCAGTCGAGATTGTTAGCGACGTGGGTCCTCCCGGACTACTGGGTCTCGCAGATCCTAACAGGACACGGCGGGTTCCGGGGAAAGCTCAGCGAGCATAGGAGAGAGATCGACCCTCGGTGCCCGGATTTTGGAGTCCCTGAGACTGCGGACCACGTAGTGCTCACCTGCACCGCGACGGAAGGACACCGAGCCAGGTTGTTGTGGAAAACCGGGATCTTCGTCCTCGCCGAGGAGGACTTCCCCCGTTTGATGGAGAAGGAGAACTACCCCTTTTTCCGGGAGTTCATCTACGGGTGGAAGGAAGTGGTCGGGCCTGCACACTTCACCATTAGCAGGTCCGGCCCCTCGGCGAGCCACCAGACGAGGAGCGAGAAGAGGATCCAGCAGATGAGCCAGACGGGGAACCCCCCCCCCCCGGAGGAGGGAGATGGAGCAGAGGACCGGACGGATGCGGCGGACCAGGAGGGCTGGACGGCATCCGGACGGATGGAGACTGGCCAGGAGACTTAAAGGGGCTGCCCCAACACTAAGGTGCACAGAAAGACCCCGGGCAGCACCACAGAAAGATTTTAAATAATATTGTTCCCATCAATTAAATGGAACCCCCCCCCCAGAAGATGTAGCAATATATTGAATAAAGAT
This sequence comes from Troilus luridus, assembly GCA_964056705.1. Classification (NCBI taxonomy): domain Eukaryota; kingdom Metazoa; phylum Arthropoda; class Insecta; order Hemiptera; family Pentatomidae; genus Troilus; species Troilus luridus. The sequence continues at coordinate 187,576,069 of OZ057412.1, read as the reverse complement.
TTTAAAAAGAAAAGAGTAGATTTTTGGCAGTGGCGGGCGTGCGTAAACCCAACGCACTAACCCGTCACTGCCGAAACCCGTATGCCAGCAATGGCAGGTAGGGCGAAAAAAAAAAAAAAAAAAGTTGGAGTAGAAGGAATAAGAGAATGTGGTATGGATTTATGGATAAGGATACAAGAACCGGCATGTGATGTATCTTCAGGATGATCTGCTCTATAAGTGATGTAGTCACGTATGTAAAAATATGATCGTTTTGTGAAGTGTGTTTCAGTCAATAGGGCGATGTCTATGTGAATGTTATCAAAAAATAAGTCAAGTTCGTCTCGATGGTTATGTAAGCCATTTGCATTCCACAGTATGATTACTAAGGGCCTGGTGTTCATCGTGGGGTATTAAATGGTATTTCGGAAAGGAGTCGGGTTAGAAGGGAAATGAGTGGTTTGATCGTATTATTAAGGTCTAAGACTTTGGTGCCAGTTTCGGCATAACTGAAGTTTTTGGCTTAATAGGAAGGAAAAGCAGAAGAAGGTAATTATTTCTATCCTTGTGGCTTTATTTATCAATCAAAACATATAGTGGGCTTTACAAGCTCAGTACAAAATATTTATAATTTCATTGAATTTTTAATTAGTACATAGTTATATTATTTACACTTTGTATTTGAATTTATTTACCCATTAAATTTATACACCAATTTTTTATTTTAATGCACAGAACTGTCATTAAGCTTTCTACCTGTATACAGTGTTTCCACAATTTTATATGGTACTGCTATTATTTAGCAAATTAAATTTTATAGTAAATATAGTTCTAGATTGATGTCATACAAAAATGTTTTCAATTTTAAATATTATTTTAAAAATACACAAAATGAAGTTTTGTTGGAAAATGAAGTTCCTGACGATGTAATGGTCAACTGTATGATTTCTAGAATGGAAGATGAATTCAACCTCTCTCAGAAAATTGATTTTGAATGGAGGAGGGTGAAAAGTGAAAAGCTAAACTTGGACCAAATAGAAAGTCCAGGCTTATAGAACCTGGACTGCAGGACTGGCTAGATAAAAATGATAAGGTATTCTATATTTTATTAATGACAATAATTTAGTGCTAATAATCCATAGGCTTCATGGAATAAACCACTCCCATCACAACAATAAGGCCAGGTCAGGGGGTCTATTATGCCTATGCGTTTAGTACTGAGTGAGGGGTGGTGGAGTGGAATATTGTCATCATCCACAGTTGAGGGGCAACATAGGGAGCTTATACTTATACTACACTTAAGCAAAGTGCACTTATCTTTTGTAAACAAAAAACTTATTAAACAAGTCCATTGATTAATGGAGGCGTGGTTTAATTATCTATTGTATTAATAGAACATTTTTTCCTCTCAATGTCATAAAATCGGTTCAGCTATAGCCAGCCAATATCAACAAAAATTTCAAGGTACTCGCTTTACAAATGATGTAAGTCTCATAAAAACTTTCATCCCACGTTGATGGGTTGATTTTGCAAAATCTTTAAAACAATTATTATTATGTAGAAGAAAATGGTCCGGGTGGAAAAAACGAAACAATTATTATTATGTTTAAAAGTAAATTCTGCTTCACGTCTCTAACTTAACACGTGACCGGTTTGATTTTAAAAAAATAAAAAAACGTGTGATTCTTTATTTTAAACTTAGAAGCTAAATCTATTACAATTATTAGTATTACGATTACAATACATACTATTAGTTTTATAGCTGCCCATTGTATTTCCACTTTTTTTTTTCGAAGGAGTAAACATTTACCCCACTTCACCTTAAATGAATGTTCTAAACTAATATAGAAGTTAAATAAAGATAATAAATACTACATATTGTTATTATTTTTTACAGTTTGTCGAGGTGAATGCTCTGCGCCTGACAAAACCTAGACAGGCATATACCAGACTATGGCAAGAACTATCTGGAAATAAATGCTCACCTGAGATGGCTATGATCGAATTGGAAGAAAAAGTTAATAAGAACTGTAAACGTTGAAGAAATACTGGTTGATGAGGTATGATTACTCTTTGATATGATTATTTATGTGTCTCCCAAACCTTTAGTCAAAGTTAATATAATGTTTTTAGCTCGACTATCTTTGCAATCGACATCAGGATGTAATCTATAATGTATACAAAATCTTCTGCTGCTCTCACGGTTATTACAATCGCAAATACCAGAGCGAACTTTTAAACAAAAAGTTATAGAATGGAAAGTGTTTTTTTATTAAGTTTTATTGATAACTTAATAGGTTTGTTTATTATTATTACCTAGATTTCTCATTGATTACGTAAATAATATTATTAATTGCCAAACAAGAAGTATTGATTCCTTGGCAATGTCTGATCTTTACAGAGGGTGTCAGGAGTAAATTTATGTAATTAAAGGAGGTATATCAAAGATATAGTTCATTTTAATCGATCGTACTTTTATATCTCAATCTGTTTTTGAGATATGATTTTATTTATTATTATTATAGGCTTTCCAACATGGGTTGCCTCAACCTGTCAGAGCAGAGCTCCACACCTCTCGATCCACCCAATCATCTTCCTGGAGACCCCTACCGGCCATCTCTTCCTGGACTCCCTCCATCCACCTGCTTCCGGGCCGTCCGCGTCCTCTCCTCCCTGGTGGAACCCAATCCAGCACTTGGTTCGGCCCACATCCAAATGCCATTCTCTTCACATGGGCGTACCATCTTAGGTGGCGTGTCCCGAGTCTTTCATTCGTTGATATATTCACATTCATCCTCTGTCGAATCTCTTCGTTTCTTAGCCTATCCAGCCTGGTGACACGGAGACATCTCCTCCAGAAATCCATTTCAACCGCCTGCACCTTTGAGTACAGACGGGAGCTCATAGTCCAGGTTTCCGAAGAATAAGTCAGGATAGATTCGACAATGGCTGTGAAAATACGGCGTTTATTTTCCTTAGACATCTCTGTGCTCCATAGGACCGGATGCAGCATTCTAGTAGCTTTTCGGGCTTGCTACACCTTTTTCCTGTCGTCACACGGCTGATAGCGCAATGTCCTGTTTTTCGACAGGATAGCTGGAAATATGATGAATATCAGCCCCGGATCATGAGCGGCCGAGTCTAGGGTGGGAGGACATGATTCGTGGGTCGGTCATGTTCATTAAATATCCCAGCGGGCCTTGAGACGACTTCGGTGACGTGGCGAGGAGCGCCGCCACTAAATAAGCGCTGCCGCCTAGTGCGGGACTCTGCCTAGGAGAAGGATAACTCTGAAGAAACACCCGGGTGGATAGAACTTGTAAACCAGGTGATGGCAGTCTGTCTAAGGGAAGGAAAACCCTGAAAGAAAACCCTGGTCCTCCAGGTTGGGGGTTTTCGCTAGGGTTAGCTGCTCAAAGATGTAAAATCTACTTTGCTAAAAACAGTCAACAGAGATATATGATTTTAAAATGTTTTTTTAAGAAAAACACTATAAAATTTAATTTGCTAAATAATAGCAGTACCATATAAAATTGTGGAAACACTGTATACAGGTAGAAAGCTTAATGACAGTTCTGTGCATTAAAATAAAAAATTGGTATATAATTTTGATGGGTAAATAAATTCAAATACAAAGTGTAAATAATATAACCATGTATTAATTAAAAATTCAATGAAATTATAAATATTTTGTACTGAGCTTGTAAAGCCCACCATATGTTTTGATTGATAAATAAAGCCACAAAGATAGAAATAATTACCTTCTTCTTCTTATACTTCCTCTTATGCCATTTTTACCATCGTACTAGGCGCAGTTCAAAGATTCGGAAATGATTCCACGGAGAAACTGAACGTAAAAAACTTCCGCCACATCCTTTCCTTTCCAACTTTCTGATAAATTTCTCTAGGGACCATTTTCCTTTTAAACTGTTTCAAAACTACATAACGTGAGATCATTTGTTTTATGTAAATCTTTAAGATGACGTGAGAAAATAGATGAAGAATACATCGTTAGTCTTCTTTCTATTCTACCAAGCTTACCTTAGGGAATGATTGAATTTCTATGTTGCAATCGAATATAGAGACGGATAGCTCTATGTGTAGAGTGCTGAGTATTGAGCTGTAGATCCTCAAACTGGCTGTGGCTGATCAATTATTTATTATGTTCCAGTTCCGCCGAAACTGGCACCAAAGTCACTGTAAGACACTACAATTGATACAAATCATTTCGGAAAACAAAATAAGGCTTAGGCAGATAAACAATGAGAAGGAAGTGGGGGGGGGGGGGATGCAGGTAGCGAAATGTAGGCGGCTCTGGTTATCACCTACGTCACGAAAGTGGAAGGTTATGACAGGGAGACCTTTTGTAAATAAATACCATAAACATTTCTCCATATATAAGAGAAATTTATTGACCTCTACCATGACCATTTTCTTCCACATATATTATCAAGGTGAACTATTATCATTCAAGAAAAATAAAAAATCATAAGATTGAAATGAAATCTAAGGAAATAATAAAACATAGTAATATTACATGAAAAATAATTTTATTAGAATATAGGATGAATGTCATTTTATTGGTGTAAGTAAAAATGAGTTTTAAATTATCTATCATTAAAATGAAAATGTGATGAGTCATTTTAATACTAAATGCTCATAATAACATGAAATCCGTTATATATTGCAACAAAATTATTTTTCATGTAATTTAAAAAGAACTACACTACTACAACCCGTGAAGGGTCTGGGGTTCAATACTTGGTAGAGACTATACTGGTTCCTGGACAAAGGCTATACAGGGAGGCGATTTGTACAAGATCATGCTCAACCGGCAAATTTTTCCCACTTTGGATACCCAATTTATAGAGGCATGGTAAGCACCAGGAGTGTCCTAGATCCCATAGGATCCATCCCCTGCCAGTAACAGATTAAATACAAGTGTGCAATTGAGCAGGATTTGAAACAAGGACCTTTGGTGCAGAAACTCAGCGCTCAACCACTGACCCACTGCGCTCGCTCGTGTAATTTTATTGTTTTTTATTGTCTTCACAGATTTCATTTCCCTCTTGTTATTTTTTAATTTCTACTCAGTTATTTTATAATTTAATTTTTTTTTTGTTAATTGAATTTCATTCTTCCCAATCATATATATAAACTTATGTATTTTCTTTATTACTGGAATGTTTATATTGTTCTTCTGTTTGATTTTAGGCCCTAATTAAGGCCTAAAAACAGGCTAAAACGTTGGCACAAATTAAATAACTTGTGTAAAATTTATTGACTAAACCATTTGGCCATTTTCAACATTTCTCAGTATTTCTGTGTGGTTCGCCAGCTGTTTAAATAATTTAACTTTGTGTTTTGTAAATTGTATTCCTCTGTTATTAATGCAATAAATTTAATTAATTGTGGTACTTGTAAGAAGTCATGAAGGCCGTAGTGTTTTTGTTGTAACACCCTAACGAGGAAGGTTACAACGCGTTGTACAGTTTTTATTGTTTCTAGTTAGTGAAAAAAATAGTTTGTTTTGTATTTTTATTGTATTTGTGTGGAAAATATAAATTTGAATTGGAGGAGTATAATTTTGTTTAATTTGACTGAATCCCAAGAGTCCCCTTTACAAATGAAAGTGATTACTACAGGGATAATAACAAAACATTATGAATATAAATGTATTTATTTAAATGACTACATATACAGTAATTAATACATAGTCGTTATCACAAATGTTTTGTACAAATTCGTTTCACATTAATCTCGCTGGTTCATGATCCTCTTCAGTGGTAGTAGTGTCCTGAAGGATGGACGGCGTGTCCTGCCTTGGATACGACGGCGTTGAAGCCATTGTGGTCATCGGCGGTATAAGATACGGTCCTGATGGTGCCATCGGGTTCGACCAGGCTATACTGTCCCTTCACTACGTCACCATCCCTCTCTTCCCACTGGTTCTTAACGTCTCCTGTGTAGCCGTCTTTGACGCCGTAGTCGTAAGCGTACTTGGGGTGAGCCTAAACAACAAGTTAGGATAACAAATTAGGCACCGGTAGAAGCACATCCGCTTATTATAAAATATTCAATTGCAAATAAACTAAAAACGAACTATACCCACTGAAACCCACGAAGACTCTGAGGACGATATTCTTCCAATAGGCAAATGGTCAGAGGAGAAGAGTAAGAGCTTAATCCATAAAAAAACCAGAGGACTAGGAGCCTATTAACGGCTGTTAACATAATAAATAATTGATCAGCCACAGCCAGTTTGAGGATCTACAGCTCAATACTCAGCACTCTACACATAGAGCTATCCGTCTCTATATTCGATTGCAACATAGAAATTCAATCATTCCCTAAGGTAAGCTTGGTAGAATAGAAAGAAGACTAACGATGTATTCTTCATCTATTTTCTCACGTCATCTTAAAGATTTACATAAAACAAATGATCTCACGTTATGTAGTTTTGAAACAGTTTAAAAGGAAAATGGTCCCTAGAGAAATTTATCAGAAAGTTGGAAAGGAAAGGATGTATGGAAATGAAATTACATGTGCATTTGTGATATATTAAACCTTATTTAAGAGAAAGAGAGTTTGTTTTTTGAGAGAATGGTTAATGGTATTTTTTAGAGAAAAATCACAAGAATTAAGAAACACTTGTAAAGCATTATATGGAATTTAGCGTACTTATATAGAGAAATAAATTCTTATTTTATTACGGGTCTGATGGGTATCTTTATGAATGGAGAAGAATTGTTGATCTATAGTTACTATTGACGTTTCTTATTATGTTACTCTGAAATAACTTACGTAGTAGTCAACATCTCCATGTCCTGCGTATCCAAGTCCAAGTCCTGCTCCGTAACCTAGACCTCCGTGGAGTCCTCCAAGAGCACCGCCGTAGTAGCCTCCAGCGTGGCCGATGTAACCGGCAGCAGCGAGTCCCATCAGGGAGAAGAAGAGGGAAGCCTGCAAGAATAGGGTCATCTTGAATAATGCGTTATAAAGATATCGACATCCATACAGCTTATAAAGAAAACCACATTAAATAGTAAGAAAACGGTACCATACCCTTTGGACTGGTAGAAAGATAGGTCTATTCAAAGGCTGAAAAAATGGGTAGATGACGTTTCCAATGGGATAAAACATGGCTAAGACAACATTCGTTAGGCATCTGGTTCGACAATTTCTACAATTTTCATATTATTCTATGAATAAGTCTGGTTGTCAAATATTTAGAACGCCTGTAGCACTACGATTTATGAAGAGTACATGATTCAGTAAAAAGTAGGGGAAAGTACTGTATCTATGCCAGCGGTTTTTCAACATGGTGATTTCGCGGAGTTCACTTGCAACCACCAATCCCACCAATTGAGGGTACTCATTTTATAGAGGCTTGGTAGACCTCAGTAGAGTCTTCAGATCCATTCACAGTTGGTACCAGAATGAAGTACTTAACTGCTTAAGCCCGCGATCTAAAGACCAGCACTCAACGTTTTGAGCTTATTATGTACACTGACTTTTGACTAATAAGTTCAACAATGATTTATTTGATAATGAAGAGTTTATTATAGTCATAACACTTATGAATACTTATGACTATAATAAAGTAATACATAAAAAATAATATAAATATGAAATTGTACTCAGTGACTCAAGCCACTCCCAAGGTGGAGACTTTAATGTTAGGTTAGGCAGGAGTTCCTTTCATTAAAGTTTCCCGCAACCCTCGGGCGTCACAAAAGTAGCTCGAGTTGGCTATTGTATTGCGAAATCAGGTCGTGCATGGTTGGAACAGGATAAAGTTGAATTTGTTTCTCGAACTTGTTCAATAAAACTAAGATTGGTACTGGGCGGAGTGACTGACTAATTCTTTTCGAAAATAAAAGTATTTAACAGTTAATCTGTAAAGTTAGCATTTGTAATGGAAATTCAGTTCAGAATGTACAAGAGGCATGTAAAAATCAATTATTTAATATTAATATAAAAGAAATAAGATAACAATGAATCAGCTGTATATGATATAAAACAAATAGTAATCGGGGTGACCTGTGGTGTGGTGGTTAGCATAACTAACTACTAAGCCCAAGATCGCGGGTTCGTATCCCGGCAGGTGGACTTAGATTATATGGTCTTTCGGAAGGGACGTTAAACGGAGGTCTCGAGGCTATACGATGCCGAGTACTCCATAAAAATCCCTATCCTAATTAAACCCGGATAGGCAAAATTTAGAGCTCCCATTGTAGCATCGTCCGATTAGCCATTGGAGCATAAAGTTCGTTGAATGAAGAAACCACAAATAGTTACGTATAAGTACTTTATGAAAAACTAACTTGGGGAAAAATTGAGAATTTAAATTATATTCGGCTTAAGAACGAAAATATTAGAAGTAAAATCATTTTCCAGATAAGAATTAAAACAAAAATCAGAAATTTTTTATGAAAAAATAATATTTATTTCAGATTGTTCTAAAATATTTTTATAGAAGCTATTTATTATAAATAACAAATATTACTTGATTCTGTAAAATACTTGTACGTACCCAACTTCCACCAAGTGGCAGACTGATTTGCATTGTTCCAATCGTATAATTGGTCACACCATTAAAACCATATTGTATATTTTTCTTTCTTTCTCGAAACAAGTTCTTCTTTTGTCGATTTAAATTATAAAGTTTTTACTTTTAATTTATTTGTACATTTTCTGTAGTCAACAGTTAAGAAAAAAATTGTACAAATTCAACCCATGTTGGGCCTTAGTTCAATATAAGGTAAATAATGTACTGTTTCTAAGAAAACGGTTTTGCGGGGAGGTAATTGGTTCAGCATCGTGCACAACCGTCAGGTTTTTCCCTCAATTAAGAGTACCCACTTTAAAGAGGCAGGCCCCAAGAGGGCCTCCAAATCCCGCTGGCTCCATCCGTGGCAGTTTACAGGTTAAATAATTTATCTACCTAAGCCGGACCTTTCAGCACAGCAACTCAGTGCCCCCCTTCACAGTTTTAAAGTGAATACTTTGTTTTATTTTTACTATATTTTTTTACTTATCATTTTCGCTATTTTAAGACACTTTTTGTTTTTATGCTATGTTGATTATTCATTCCTGCCTAATTTGTTCTGAACCTTACCGGAGAACAATATGCTTTTGTTCTAAATCGGGGTTTTGTAATACACTATATTGGTACAACACAACACAATCAAATAAATTTATCTCATCACAATCATATAATATACAGAAATAAGCGTGTCAAAATTTTGATAATGTAATGAAGTTATGCAAAGAATATACAGAAGTTGAAAATCATTCGAAAGGCGTGTGGTATATAAAAAATCTATTTAAAAAAATGTACTAACTAGATGTAATAACTAGATTTGTTAATTATACCAAAGACCATTCTCGTATTCACCATTAATTTATTTTCTTCAGTTGACGGAAGAAGTTGGAGGAAGTCCATCGACCTAAACCGGCTCTTGAAAGCTAAGATGACCGCAAGAAGGTCACCCGGTGGTGTATTGCAGGTTCGCAGTGTTTGTCCTTGGCTTCACTGATATTGACCCACTTATAGCACTTCTTCTTTACGAGGAAACTGTCCATCATACTGGGTTGCCAACCGAATCGAAATTATCTCCCGGTTCACGGTTCAGGTCATCATACTGGGTTGCCAACCGAATCGAAATTATCTCCCGGTTCACGGTTCAGGTTCTTCTACTCATTCACCCGATTCAAATTACCAAATTTCCCTTTTAGTTTGGAAAGAATGCAGTTATGAAGACAGTTTCATATTCGATCTATTGTTCTAGTGAATAGTATTCTCCCAACGCTTTTAGTCTTGCGATATGAGAAAATAATAAAGACTTGTGAGAAACTTCAAAACGTAACCCAATTGTTAAAAAAAAAACACTAAAGCAATTTTTTTTAAAATTTTAATATGTAATTACATAACTGGTAAAATAAACTTCACTGGGGAATTAAGCTAGAGACCCATGTGCTATTGTTTTAGAGTAAAATATAGATTTTTTTTTAGTGTGAAAAATAACATATTCCAGGATCCATGGTCCATTTTTGCACTTGATCAGTAACAAGCTGAATCTTCGTGAATAGCTTCGTTTCGATGAGACGCCCAACTATTTCCTGCTCGAAAATTATCGATTGTGGTAGCTAAAAGAGGTAGCAAGGATAAAATATGTCGATTTGGTGATTCTCAAAAATGTATTATTAACTGAGTTGTTTTTTTTTTCTTAAATCTCAAGATAATTATCTAAATTATTTGAAAAATATTTGTCCTACAAAATGTATGGTTTGATCAAAGAGTCCCCTCCTTCCAACGTGTATCAATAACGAGGCCATCAAAAATGATTATTAACCAGCTGGTTTTTTTTTTACTTCTTCTTTTTTGACTTCGTTATCGACACATATTGGAAGGAGGGGACTCTTTGATCAAACCATATATTTTGTAGAACAAATATTTTTTTCAAATAGTTTAGATAATTATCTTGAGATTTAACAAAAAAAAAACCCAATTATTAATACATTTTTGAGAATCATCAAATCGACATATTTTATCCTTGCTACCTCTGTTAGCTACCTAAATCGAGAATTTTCGCACAGGAAATTGTTGGGCGTCTCATCGAAACGAAGCTATTTACGAAGATTCAGCTTGATACTAATCAAGTGTAAAAATAGACCATGGATCCTGGAATATTGTGAAAAAAATATATTAATGTATTAGAAAGTAGGTTAGTAAAAACTCAAACGAAGAAACAATAGTAAATACCAGAATATCGTTAGAAGACATCAAATGTGAATCTTTAAATCTCTAAAATAGAAATAAATTAATAATTTTTCAAAGATTCGCTATTTTACAGATAAACAGATCTGAAATAGGGAGACCTAAAGTATTCATATCATGGATCTATTATTGTTGTTGGTGTAACACCAACAGTGTTACATCAACAACAATAATAGAGATAGTATATCCCACTAAAACCATTATTACTCATGTGGAAATGGTTAACTGAATATATCTGTCTAACTGAAGAAAGAGTGTAAAACGATCAGGGGGTCCAGTCAATAATTAACACTACGTAAGTTAGACATTTCTTTTGTGTCTATATCTGGCATGGGGTTGCGTTTGGACTCTTTATCTCTTTTTCATGGCGATGGCCGAAACGTAGGCACAAATAAAGTCTTACGTATTTTGTGTAATTTTATTACTGTACCCACTGACCATTTTCCACTCTTCATTATTCCATTACTTAAATTAATAAAGTGCTAAATATATATAATGACGTTAAAATTCAAATTATATGATAGCTATATAAAATATATAAATAACTACGTATGTTTATACAGAAACATTTCTACCTCTCCCGGTCTCGTTCCAGCGCTTCTTGAATTATGAACATTCGTGAGAACCTTATCCTAGCAAGATTCCATTTCTTTCTTCTTTTCCTAAAACCTATCACCGAAGACTAAAGGATTCGTGAAGTAGAACGCATTGATGACTCGGACAAATCCAAGGATTCAAAACTGGGACATCTCCTAGGTAATTACATTTACCACGGATCAAAAATTGTCTTCGTGGTACGGACACTTCGTGTCTTAAAAACCGTTAAAAAACTGTGCGTTTATTTGAACAAGGTTCAGTTGAACATATGGCTCCTTCAAATGAACGACATAACTGAAAAATTAGCATTGTTAAATTAAGCCTTCAGTAGCGATTGTATTGGTTGAAGCTTTTTTATTCATGAACGATACATCACATATTCCATTTAAAACTTTTTTTTTTTAAATAAAGTCCTATTTTGAGCTGTATCAAGGTTGAACTTGAAGTTTTATAAGAATAATGACATAATGGTTACTAAAATAATTTCAATATTACACACCGTTACAACAGGAATTGGTTTGCTTTACCAACAACCTTCTTTTTTTTTTTAGCCCAATGGAATTTTTAAGTACCTCTATTGAAATTTCGATTTTAAAGAACCTGCAGTTATGTTGAATATAAAAAAAATTGGGAGAGACTCAATCGCACATACATTGAAGGAACTCGAGGTCGCTGTAGCCGTGATAGTTAAAGGGTCTACCTTAAGAACCTCGTAAATATTTTTTAAAGTGAAACTGTTTTTCTATCGCCCCAAAATTTTTCGTTTTTCTATAGCATGTCGCAATACTTATTTTATATGAATATTTGTGAAGTATTTTAATTTTTATCCAGTTCATTCATTATATTTAATTTTATTTAGGCCTCCAGTCTTCTTCACAAGCTAAACTACTCTGAGCCACCGGAAAAAAATAGTAGACTGCCGACAGATGTCATGCCTAGTCCAGCGTCGAGTGTTGGATTTAATACGTTTATCGTTCAAAGTGGCGAACCTATATCCGAAAATATTGTTACAGAAAAAAATCTGCATCGAAAGTGACTAAATGCGGAAAAATTCCGCAGATATCGTCAGAAATGCAAGCGGCTAAAATCGGGCGCCAGTTCTAATCAAGGCACGAGCGCCAGTGATAAGAGTACGAGTCGAGATACAAGCATTTACTTATTTTATTTACCATAAAATGTTAATTACACTTCCCCGCTACCTCTAACCCACGCTTAGAGTAGCATCATGACGTCTCACTATTGGACGTCATGTGCAACCTTCACCAGTCTCGGTATCCTTATCACTGTTTTTCTATAATTTCTTTTGAATCGTGATTTATGGTTGCCTTCCTTTGCTGGATAAGTTTAACTTCATCTGTGGCTGGGTATAGCGATTTCTGGGATATCTTTCTTTGGTTTGCTGGTTTATCCCATTCCTCTATTCTCTGTTGGCTCTCGTACTCCTAAAAATTATATATATATATATATATATATATATATATATATATATATATATATATATATACATACATATATATCATTATAAATTATATTTACATATATCTCCTGATATACTGTTTACTGATACATATTGTAAACAGAACATTGTAATGCCTGACTCTTTACCAGACATTCAGACCTCTTGTCAGGAGAAAATTAGACGGTTCATAAGAGGAAATTAGGCGGGGTAAAGCGAAACATTTTTGGGATCGCCAATGCCGGGAAAGACGCGCTTAGTGAATCGAGCAAAATTCCACTGTTCAAAGCGAAACTTGCTTGCGTCCAGGCTGATTGGGAGCTATATCAAAGGGCATGGGACGAGAGAGATTCCTTGCAGGTGCACATGGAACCTCCCAGCTCTTGGCCTGATGAGGCCTGGTATGCGGACCACGATAGAGTCCGGAATGAACTCTGTGAGGCAGCTGCTATCCATATACAGCTGGACGAGAGCCAGGCTCGTATAAGGCTCGACGTCACAGGGAATCAAAATCGCTCCGATCCTGCTACAGTTGGTACATCCCTGGCTGAACTTCACCTGCCCAAAATCAACATACCATCTTACTCAGGGGATCTACGCCATTAGACAAGTTTCAAGGGCAGATTTATGTCAATGGTCCACAACGTTCCATCTCTTCCGAACATCAAAAAGTTCTATTATCTAAGAAGTGCTGTGAAGGGCGATGTGGCCATGTTGATCAGCCGTATTCCAGTTGTCGATGACTCACACAATCAAGCTTGGGCAAAATTGATGAAGGCCTACGACAACCCGCGCACACTCACAAGCTTGTACGTCCAAGGGATTCTAGATTGCGACACGAAGTCATGTAAATCTGATCTTCAGCGATATGAGGCCTTTCTTAGCAATGTTGCTGATGGTATTGAAGGATTTCGTGCTCTCCTTATCGCAGACAAAATGGACTTCTTTCTTTCGTATCTTGCCCTACGAGCCTTGGACGTCAAAACGCGTAATGAAATTGTGATGTCGCTCTCATTCCAGGATACGGCCCCTACAACAGATACGGCAATTGAATTTGTGCGCAAAAAGATGAGCGCCGTCAAAATCTCAAGGCACTCATTCTCTTCCGGCTCATCTCATATCTTTATAAATTCCGACGTCTCCGCCTCATTCCGCAGACCGAAGTTTCCAGATAGCTCCTCGCGCAAGTATAATCCAATCGCACTTCATATCACTGGCTCGAGAAGATCCACGAAGAACTCCGGATTTAGGAATTCACATACCCTTAACGTGACCCCTGATTCATCACCAAATCACCGTACCCGACCAACTCCTCAATGTTCGTTGTGCAAGGGTGTTCACAGTCTGAGCAGATGTCAGGAGTTCTTCAATCTTCCTGTTGATCGTCGGGTTGGATTCGTTAATGGTTGGAAAGGATGCAAAAACTGTTTGCACGAAAGCCACAAGGAGTCCGAGTGTCCGTCTAGGTGGAATTGTCGTAAATGCAACAAAAGGCATCACAGTCTTCTGCATCAACACTCTGGGCCAATTGACAATGCTACGAAAACAGCTCAGACACACTCTAATAAAGCCGGCAGATGTAACGCTTTCGGATCATCGGTGAGGACGCCGCCTCAAAACATGGTTCTCCTCGGCACAGCACAATGCTTCGTTAAAGACCGTCACGAGGGTCTCCATCCTGCTAGGGCAGTAAATGACTCAGGCAGCCAGCAGACGTTTATTTCAAAGTCTCTGGCTCAAAGGTTAGGCTACCCTCTCGAAGTTTATGAAGGACGAATTATAGGACTCGGTGGCGCCGCTCTCGTCAAACCAGCAGGAACTTTTTTTTTTTTTTTTTTTTTTTTTCACCCTACCTGCCATTGCTGGCATACGGGTTTCGGCAGTGACGGGTTGATACGTTGGGTTTACGCACGCCCGCCACTGCCATAAAAACTCTTTATTTATAAATACTTTATTCATAAATCATCATTACATCATCGGGTGGTTACCATTTAATTGAGGGAACAATAATTTAAAATCTTTCTGTGGTGCTGCCCGGTGCACGGATGTGCACCTTACTGTTGGGGCAGCACCTTTACGTCTCCATCCGTCTGGATCCCGTCCAGCCATCCTGGTCCGCCGCATCCGTCCGGTCCTCATCTCCATCCCTCTCCTCCGGGGGTGGTTCCCCGTCTAGCTCCTCGTCTGGTGGCACCTCGTCCGGTGGCTCGCCGAGGGGCCGGACCCTGCTAATGGTGAAGTGTGCAGGCCCGACCACTTCCTTCCACCCGTAGATGAACTCCCGGAAAACGGGGTAGTTCTCCTTCTCCATCAAACGGGGGAAGTCCTCCTCGGCGAGGGCGAAGATCCCCGTTTTTCTTGACAACCTGGCTCGGTGTCCTTCCATCGTGGTGCAGGTGAGCACTACGTGCTCCGCAGTCTCAGGGACTCCACAGGCAGGGCACCGGGGGTCGATTTCTCTCCTATGCTCACTGAGCTTACCCCGGAACCCGCCGTGTCCTGTAAGGATCTGCGAGACCCAGTAGTCCGGGAGGACCCACGTCGCTAACAATCTCGACTGGACGGTGGGGAAGTACTTCCTCAAGGTTGAGCCCTTCTGGCTTCCCACCCATCGTCCATTCCACCCGTCGATCGAGTCCTCCCTCAATATCTTCTTCCATCTGTTAGGGGTCTCGCCTATCCTCTCTCGGAGTCCCTCCGGGAGCGCCGCCAGCCCCTGCCTCTTCACCTCATATTTCAGGGCATCCTCCCTGAGGACGAGGTCCAGGGGCATCGCTCCGGTCAGCACCTGCACCGCCTCGTGCGACACCGTCCTGTAGGCCTTCGATACTCTTAGCAGAGCCAGTCTCTGGATGGTCGCCAGCCTCCTCTTATGCGGTTGCGTGAGGTTACGGCTCCACGCAGGGGATGCGTACCTCAGGATACCCAAGACCACGCCTTTGTAAATGGTCATAGTTGCCGGGTACCTGAGGCCCCAGAAAGCACCCCCTATTCTTCCAAGTCCGTTAAGTGACAGGGTCACCCTATCTTTCAGGTATGCTAGGTGAGGGGTGGCGTCGAAGTTCCTTCTGAACCTCACGCCGAGGTATGTCACCTCCTCACCCAGCCTAACTCTTTCACCCTGAATCTCCATAATGATAGGGTGAGCCCTGTCGGTGGAGCCTCTTAGGAGTATGGCCTGGGTCTTGGCTGCGGCCATACTCAACTTCCGCCTCACGCACCATTCCGCTACGAGGCTGGCGCATCTCTCCGCTTGAGTCTTCAATCTGGCTCTGCTGTTTTCGGCCACTAGGACTGCCAGGTCGTCGACGTAGGCCGTGGCAAGGAACCCTTCGCCTTCTAGCTCCCCCAGCAACTGGTCAAACACGAGTTTCCACGGGGCCGGCCCGAGGACCGACCCTTGTGGGCACTCTCTCTCTATCCTTCTTTCCACCTCGTAATAACTACCCCTTACTCTGACACTCCTGTCACTCAGGTAGCTACTTACGAGGGAGTACAGGTTGCTGGGGGTGTTGAATTCCTGCAGCCGCTGGAGTAGGCAGGGCCACCATACACTGTCGAAGGCGGAGGATATGTCGAACAGCACGAGCATGACGTACTTCTCCGCCCTCTCTTCCACGTCCCTGCGTACTCTCAACAGCGCATCTGTGGTTCCCTTGCCACGGGTCGAGCCGAACTGCCGTGGATGGCTAGCTGCACTGAGGACCGGCCTTAGGCTGGTGACTATAAGGCTCTCCAGGACTTTACTGACGACTGGGAGGAGGCATATAGGCCTGTACGCCTTGGGCGACTCCTTATCCTTGCCTCCTCCTTTGTAGAGGAGTCTTAGGTCCGCGATCCTCCACTCACTAGGGAAGCGGCCCTGGTCCAGACACTCATTGAAGATGCCCAGAAGGTCATCCTCAATGAGGGGGGCGCTTTTCCTCAGGATCGCGGCATCTATCCCGTCGAGTCCTGGGGCTCGGCCGATCCTCTGTCTCTCCACGGCAAGACGTAGGTCCCATAAATCCCATAGTGGACAAAACTCGGTACCGGGAGGGCACACCGTGGTGCGTCTTACCATTTGGTCTTCTTCCGTATCCTGGGACGGATCATCCCTGGGGTATGTATAGTCTATATACATAGATGCAGTCTCCTCCAGGATGGTTGCCTGGGCATCTCCAACTCTGATAGCCGCCATCATAGTCAGCGGCTTAACCTTGCCCAGTGCCACCCTGTACGGAATGCCCCAGGGATTCTTCTCTGACTCCTTGACGATGAACTCGTCCCAGGATTCCTTCTTCTGGTGACGCACGCCGTTTCGGTATGCCCTATACTTCCCCTTCGTTTCCAGTCGAAGTGCAGGTCTCCTCTCCTCGTCCCTGCACTCCTGGTACCTGCGCCTGGCCCTGTAATACTCCCTCTTGAGGAGCGTCAGGGCAGGCGTCCACCATGGGACCGGACGCGCTCTCGCTCTGCGGCGCTGAAGGGTCATATTGGCCGCTTCTGTGATGGCGCCCGTCAGCTCCGCCACTCTGCGGTCTATAACTGACTCTCCCACTTCCATCGGCGCCATCTCTTCCCATTCTCTATCGACCAATATTCCCTCCAGTTCACTGGAGAAAGCTCCCCAGTTCGCCGTACGGGTCACGAAGCCCTTCTCAGCCGGAAGGACTTCGCCTTCCTCCTCTACCACACTGAAGGCTATGACCCGGTGGTCGGAGCTCGTGTCAGACCGTAGGGTCCAGTCCGCTATACGCCTCGCCATGGTGGCCGTGGCGAGTGTCACGTCTATCCAACTCTGGCCCCTGGCTCCAACGAATGTGGGACCAGAGGGCTCATTCATCACAATGAGCTGACACCTCGCCACGGTTTCATCCACCACTTTCCCTCTGGCGTCTGTGCGCACCGAACCCCAGGCCGTGCTCCACGAATTGGTGTCGGAAAAGACCACCACACTCCTGTAACGTTGTGCGATGGCCTCCACGGCGGCAACGTTCACCTCTATCCGCTGCTTCGGCGGCATGTATGACGAGACGAGGGCGAAGGATATCCTCCCCCATCTGACATAGCACGCCGCCTGATCCGCCGTGGTGAATTGCTTCAGTTCCATAACATCGAGGTTTGGATTCACTATCACAATAGCCGCCCTGGGCCTCCTCTCGCCACTGCCCATTGCGACTACCCTCGACGTGACACCGAATCCGGCGACCACGTTTCCCTGACACCACGGCTCCTGTATAGCCATGATGTCAGCCTTCCTAGCGAGAGCTCTCAGCTCGTCCGCGACCACTCGTCTTCGGCCCATATTGACCTGCAGAATCTGCAGCCTACGCATAACGGGTTCTCTTCGCCTGCTTGACCATCAGCTCCAGGTACGTCGGGCACTCCCTGCTACCCGCGCAGTGACGGAGCTCCTTCCCCTCTTTACCGTTGGCCTTGCAATGCCTACATGTTGGAGGGAAACTTCTGATCTTGACCGGGCAGTCCTTTTGCCCGTTTCCCTCACACCACCTGCACGCCATCTCCTTCGTGCAGGCCTTCGCCATGTGGCCGTGCTCAAGGCACTTCAGGCAGACCAGGGGGTCGAGGTAGTCTCGGATGGTCAAGCCCCACCATCCACTACTCATGCTCTCTGTTGACAGGGTCATCAGGGCGGACCTCATCGCTTGGTGAACCTCTACCACCCAGTTCACCGTGAGGCCTCCCCTCGCGGGAGTGGCGAAGCAGGGTCTAAGCCACTCACTCCTGTCCTTTTCTTCCACCGGCTTGTCCATGGCAGCCTTGTCCCATAGGTATCTCTCCAATACCTCTCCGTCCCAGTGCCTTGGGACGCCTCTTACTTCAATGCGGGGCCTTCTCGCCGCCGCTAATCTGGCGCTCAGCCCTTTCTCCTTTAAGGCGTCCCACTCGAGGAGCCTCTTAGCCTGGTCAGCCCCTCCGGTCCTGACCAGGACGGAGCCAGCCTTCAAAAACCAGCAGGAACTGTCACCAGTATTATCAACCCGTTCCGTGGTTCTGCGGAAATATTGACCACCGCAGTTGTAGTTGACCGAATAGGTCCGAGCTTACCCGCCTCTAAATTGCCAGAACAAACGGTGCAGAAAATGGTCCGTCTTGAACTGGCAGATCGATCATTTGACACGCCAGGAACGATAGACTTGTTGATAGGCGCTGACATCTACTTCAAAGTCGTGAACGGGACTCCATACTCATCACCTGTACCAGAACTATTCCTCCTGCCAACGGTATTTGGTCTAGTGGTCAGGGGAAAATTGACCAACCAACCTTCCAATGAAACAATAGTGTTACGGGCTACCGGGTGTAAAATGGACTAAACTATTACTTAATTCAAGAATCTAATATTTATTAACAAATTAAAAAGAATACAATGAGATTATTTAATACAATTAAATTATTAAACTAATATCCATTTACAATAACAATATTCTACTAAAAGATATTGCTAATACTAAATAACTAAACTATTTATATATAAATTGTACAAATACAATAATATTACACTATAGTTTACAATTAGAAATTAGCACTTACAGTTCGCTAACTAAAGTCCACCGACCGTAAGACTCTCCAAATATGGCAAACTGACACACAGTTTATTACACTTATTACACGGCCACTAATTGTCACTGTTGCTCACTAAGCACTTATTACAGACTGATACTAACTCACACGCACTGCCACTAGTTAACGACTGCTAATTACTGACAGGGCCGGCCGAACAGATGGTCTTTTTATACAAGCAAGGTAGGTCGGGGTGGGGCATTTCTCGGAACAAGATCGAGAACCATCCAGGCCGATCCAGGTTGAACGAGATGGGCCTCGGCAACTTCTTTAATCCCTTCCGCTTAATCCCACAGCTCGTCTAATCCTCTTAGCCGGCCCCTCTGCCCCTCTGATCGTAACACTGCCCCCTCCTTAAAAGTGCTCTGCCCCAGAGCATAGTCCGGAGAAATCGGGCAGCTATGAGCTACTACGGATGGAGACGCTTTTCCTTTCCAGGGGTTGAACGTGCACACCAATATGGCGACTCCAGAGTTGACGAATGTCTGTTCAAGCATGTTCTCGACAACCTTCCACTCCAGGCCGTCATAGCCAAAGCCACACTTAGGGATCGCGAGCTTAGTGACACTCAGTCTCAGAAGCTTACTCCGCAGGTCGTCGAGGCTTCGCCGCAGGGCGTCATATGTGGGCTTCTGATCAGCGGCACACTTGGTAACTAAGTAGAACAGGTGTCGACCTTCGTGCGTATGGTGGAGTGCTTTCCCCGCGCTTGGTATTTGGCGTTCTAGTTCCTTAGTACCACAAAACTTCTTCCTGAAGACCGTTGCAATCCCTCGAGAAGTCTTCAGATCTTCGGCGACACAATGGGCCAGAGAATAGTCCACTGGTAACGAGAAGATATTTCTGTAGACTGTCTGAGTTACTCTACGGGAACCTGGTACCTTAGGTTGTGCAACTGAAACCTTGGTGGTCTCTACGTTGTTGAGGTACCTGACTCGCTGGTCTTCGGTCGGGCCATGGTTTCCTTTGTAAGGTGCCAGTCTAATAAAATGGACTACCCTGGGTTTTCATTTTCGCGGCTTCCTGATCCTATAGATGACGTCGTTTGTCCTATTGATGATCTCAAACGGGCCATCCCAGGAGTTCTGAAGTTTAGGTGAGTAGCCTCGCCTTCTTCGAGGATCATGTAGCCAGACCAAATCTCCAGGTTGGAATCCACCTTTCTCTGCCCTGATGTCGTAACGCTCCTTCATTCTGTCACTGGCTCCCTGGATGTTTGCACGGCCCTTCTCGTGGATGTTATCCATCCGCTTCCGTAGATTCGTGACGTACTCCTCTCCGGCAACTTCCTCATTAGGCTTGAACCCGAATTTTAGATCACAAGGCAAACGAAGTTCTCGGCCGAACACCACATTTGCGAGGGTCTGCTCCGTTGCTTCATGGACTGAACTGCGTTAGGCTAACAGGAACAAGTGAAGATACTGACTGGTCCCAGTCTCGCTGATGCTCGGAGACCACTTTAGACAAATATCGACCCATCGATCGCTATCCTCTCGAACGGTGCTCCCACGTTGTACCTCTTCATAGTGGCCCTCTTTCTTCTTGTTGGTCCGTTAGAAGCCGCACAAGTCGCACAACGCCTGCACCAGTCCAACACATCGTCCTTAAGGTTTGCCCAGTAAAAGCGTTCACGAACTTTTTACAATGTACCGTGAACTCCAAGATGGCCGCCAGTTACACCGTCATGTAGTTCCCTAAGCACTTCGGGCACTTTCTTCCTTGGGACGATGAGCTGAGGCCTACGCTGATATCCTTCCGCGTTCTCCAATGCCCGTTTCAGCAGCCCGTTCTCCACTAAAATGGAGTCCCATTGGGCCCAGTACGTTTTCACCTTCTTCGACATTGGAGCAACATCCTGCCAGGTCAGTCTTCCTCGCCCCCATATTTTCCATTCCTTTATTTGCTTCAAGTCCGGGTCCTCGTCCTGTTCCTCTGACAGTGCACCTCCATTCCTGTGGCTCGTTCCAGAACGATAAGTAGATATTTATAGATATTTATGGAAGTGCTCTATGGATTTTACTACTGCCAGAAGCTCTTTCCTTGTGACGCAGTAGTTGCGTTCCGGAGCTGAAAGTGCTTTGCTGAAATATCCAATCACCCTTTCTTCTCCGTCTTGGGTCTGAGAGAGGACGCTTCCAATAGCGATGTTGCTACGTCAAGAATGAACCTGCCCTCAGGACGTGGATAGCTCAGAATAGGAGCACTACTCAATTTGCTCTTCAGCTCCTCGAAGGATGCCTGGCACTCGTAATCCCAATGGAAAGTCCTTTTCTCCTCAGTAAGCCTGGTAAGAGATTTTGCGATGTTAGCAAATCCTTTCACGTACCTCCAGTAATAGGTGCAGAGCCCGAGAAAACTTCTCACCTGGTGCTTATCTCGAGGTACTGGCCAGTTGGTGATCGCTGCTATCTTCTCCGGATCAACCCGCAACTCCGCTGTCTGACACAATATGCCCCAGGTAGTTGACTTGCCTTCGGAAGAGATTACACTTCTTCGGGTTCAACTTTAGGTTCGCTGCACGCAGTCGTTCGAAGACCTTCTCCAGATTATTCAGATGATGAGCGAAGGACTTTCCCAGCACAATGATGTCGTCTAGGTATACCGGGCATACCTCCCAATAGAGACCTCTTAACACCCTTTCCATCAGTCTTTCGAATGTAGCAGGAGCGTTGCAAAGCCCGAACGGCATTACTGTAAACTGCCAGAGCCCAGTGCCAATTGAAAACGCCGTCTTATCTTTATCTTCAGGTGCCAATCCAACCTGCCTATACCCACTGCGGAGATGGAAAGTAGAGAAGAGTTTACACCCCTCTAGGGTGTCCAGCGTATCGTCAATCCTGGGAAGCGGAAACTGTCCTTCTTGGTGACGTTGTTCAGAAGGCAGTAGTCTACGCAGAACCTTGTTGTGCCGTCTTTCTTCTTCACCAGTAAAACAGGAGACATCCAAGGGCTACTCGAAGGCTCAATGACACAATCCGCTGCCATCTCCTTAATAATCTTCTCGGCGTCCTCCCGTTTGGCTAACGGCAGCCTCCGTGGGACCTGTCGGATGGGCTTCGCATTCCCGGTGTCAATCCTGTGCTGGACGATATCCGTTCTACCCCGTGATCCTGGTCCGATCTCGAAGACGTCATGCCATCGGATAATCATGTTCTTCACTTCCTCGCTCTGTTCAGGCGAAAGGTCGCGGCATGATTCGTTAACAAATCCTTTTAGTTCTTCTGGCAGTCCTCGGAGCTCGGTGGGACGACGTTCCAGCTGACGAACCACTGAGGTAGCGGTTGTACACTCCCCGACCGGTGTTACATTCTTCAGCGTTACCGTGAAGCTGTTCAGGTTCATTAGCCGAATTGGAGTGGTACGTCCGACCTTCATGAGAGACCTAGCAACCAGTACGCCGCGTCCGATCTCTTGTTCTTTGTGCCTTCCGGGTACTAGTAGTACACATTGACCCTCCGGTAAATACCCTTCGACCGTCCCATGCGTCAGGATTTGGCTCCGTGCAGGTAAAGCGGTGTCTTCTAGTAAGAGCATTCGTGCGTAGAGGTCCTTCCCCTGCCGAAGGACGACTTCCTCGTCTCCCAGCGTCATCACACCTCTCGCCATATCCAACTTAATCCCGTATTCGATCATCAAGTCCGTGCCTAATATGACATCTTCATCGATTTCTGCCACGAGAGCGCGGTGCGTCAGATGTTGACCCCCGATGATGAAGGTGGCAACTGTCTCCCCGTAGACCTTGGCTGGCTGTCCCGTGGCAGTCCGCAATGCCCAAGTGGTTGGTAAGATCTCAGCGGGAAGTATTCGAACTCAAAATTGTCATGGTTGCGCCGGTATCCAGTAGCAGACCTCGCAGCTGCCGTTCACCATCCCATCAACGTAGAATCTGTTCTTTCTGCTTCCTATCGACGAAACTCTGATAGCCTTCCTGGGGGCTTTGACATTACGGGTTGACAGTTGCCCCTTCCCATCAACCCTACTTAGTTTTCCTGTGACTTTTCTTGCTTCTTCGATGGACACTTGCTTCTAGGGTGTCCAAGTTGGCCGCAGCTCCGAGCTTCACTGCTTGTTGTGTCTCTGGGTCCCGAAGTCCATTCAGGAATTTGTCGACAGCCAAGCTTTCGTAGACATCGTCGGTGACTAATGGTTCCTCACCAGCCGGGAAATATCCGCTTCAAATTCCTGCAAAGTCTCGTTGGTCTTCTGGACCCTGCTTCTCAGTTGTGAACGACGCAGCTGGTCCATGTGGCGGTGGCCGAAACGCATCTCCAGTCTTCTCATCAGCTCCCCGTAGTTGGACCGCTCCGACATGGGCATCCCCTGCAGCACACCTAAGGCGTCTCCACGCAAGGCCAGGCACAATGCTGAAGCTTGGGTCTCCGGCGACCACCCGTGGATCGAAGCCGCTGTCTCGAAGAGAGCCATGTAGTCTTCGCACGGCGCCTTTCCGTCGAATACTGGAATGGTATTGTGAGTTGGTGGCGCCCCAGCATAGGCGGGTAGAATGGTGTCACGATGGCCGCCCTTGGAGGAACGGTCGGTGTTGTTCGTCGGTGGGTTGCTCTTACGTCCCTCGAGTGCTTCCATTCTTAGCCTAATTTCGTTCACTTTTTCTCCTAGCCTAGATTCTACATCAGCTACTTTATTATTTACTTCGGCTAACTTATTATCTACATTAGCTAACTTATTATCTACATTGGATAACTTATTATCTACATTTGCTAACTTATTCTCAACATTTTCCATCATCATAGTCTCTAACGTGCCTAACTTAGACTCTAATGTATCCAATAAATCACTTTTTACAGTACCCAGCTCATTACCTAGCTCATTTTTAACAGTACATAATTCCTAACCTAGCTTACTTTCTACATTGCTTAACTCATTTTGTAAATTACCTAGCTTATTATCTACATTGCCTAATTCATTCTTAAATGTTGCAGACAACTTGCTTTAATCAGTTTCAAACAGTACGTCATCTGGATTTTCTCCTAACTCTACAAAAAATTGACGCAAGCGATGTTGCAGTACACTTTTATTTCCGGAAGAATCCAGATCACGTTCTTCTAATTCCCGTTTTAAATCCGAAACTTTTAAATCCATTAATTTAAGAATTTTGAGAAGCCATTTTTCATACAGTAGCCCAATAATTACAAAATGCAAGACAAAATAACAATTACACAAAATCCCACTTCTGACACCAATTTGTTACGGGCTCCCGGGTGTAAAATGGACTAAACTATTACTTAATTCAAGAATCTAATATTTATTAACAAATTAAAACGAATACAATGAGATTATTTAATACAATTAAATTATTAAACTAATATCCATTTACCATAACAATATTCTACTAAATGTTATCTAATTTCTAAGATAACAAGATATTGCTAATACTAAATAACTAAACTATTTATATATAAATTGTACAAATACAATAATATTACACTATAGTTTACAATTACAAATTAACGCTTACAGTTCGCTAACTAAAGTCCACCGACCGTAAGACTCTCCAAATATAGCAAACTGACACACAGTTTATTACACGGCCACTAATTGTCACTGTTGCTCACTAAGCACTTATTACAGACTGATAGATACTAACTCACTGTAACTCAGACGCACTGCCACTAGTTAACGACTGCTAATTACTGACTGGGCCGGCCGAACAGATGGTCTTTTTATACAAGCAAGGTAGGTCGGGGTGGGGCATTTCTCGGAACAAGATCGAGAACCATCCAGGCCGATCCAGGTTGAACGAGATGGGCCTCGGCAACTTCTTTAATCCCTTCCGCTTAATCCCACAGCTCGTCTAATCCTCTTAGCCGGCCCCTCTGCCCCTCTGATCGTAACAATAGCGTTGTTCACGCAATCCACTGACGCCATCGAGAAGCAACTCAAACTATTAAGGGAGGTAGAGGAGCCCGCTACTGTAAACAGATCCCATCCGGACGATCTACAGTGCGAAGACCACTTCAAAACCACATACACTCGCACCCAAGAAGAACGCTATATAATGCGCCTCCCATTCAAATCAATCCCTACTCCCCTTAGGGAAAACCGGGAACTGGCCACAAGGCGGTTCTTAAATTTAGAGAGACGATTCATTGGGAATCCCACGTTGAAACAGCAGTACAGAGATCTTGGGCACATGACGGTCGCCGAAAGGCCTGGTGACTACTTCATTCCGCACCACGGAGTCTGGCAGGGCTCGAAATTAAGAGTGGTTTTTGACGCATCTTGCCCTTCATCCAACGGAACCAGTCTCAATGACGTTCTATTTTCAGGTCCAAAGCTCTAACAGGACATCTGCCTTGTACTTGCGCGCTTTAGGTCGTACGCAGTCCCCCTGTGCGCCGACCTAGTTAAAATGTATAGACAGATTTTAATTCACCCTAAAGACCGTCTACATCAACAAATTCTATGGCGTGAGAACCCTGACGCTCCTTTAATGGTTTGGGACATATGGCGTGAGATCCAGCTCTTACCAGGCACTAAAAGTAGTTAAGCAACATATCCTTGAGGAAGGTGCGAACTGTCCCCTAGCTGCTGATCGGGCATCTAAGGACATGTTAGTGGATGACATAGTTTCCGGAGCGGACACTGTCGACGAAGCTCACATCCTCAAGCAGGAGTTATGTGATTTCTTCGCAAAGGGAGGATTCACCTTAAGCAAATGGGTGTCAACTGAGCGATTGCTCCTTCCCAGTGGAGGAGAGAAGATCTTGGAAGTAGTTCCTATCAGGCAGGGTGAGGAAACCTTAGGTTCAGTCATTAAAATCCTTGGTCTCGTGTGGAACACCAAAAGTGACTCATTTTCATATTCAATCCAGACTCCTCTTCAACCTAGACTCACAAAGCGCGTTGTCCTCACGGCTGTTGCAAGAATATTCGGTCCGCTAGGATTCTTGTCACCCGTGATTCTATTAGCGAAGATTCTTCTTCAAGAAACGTGGAAGGCAAAACTGGACTGGGATGATCCTCTGCCTCCCGATCTGATTCAGCTATGGAATGCCGTCTTCGACGAGTGGCCATCTCTTTCCTCGATAGCTATTCCTCACTACACCACATCAATCGGCGCACTTCAAGTACTCGTTGGGTTCTTTGACGCAAGCACTAAGGGATACGCCGCAAAAGTGTATCTCAGGTCCGAGGGTACTGATCGGCTCGTTAAAGTCTCCTTGATCAAGGCCAAAACTAAGGTCGCACAAGTCAAATACATCTCCATTGCTCGCCTGGAATTGTGCTCGGCACTTCTTGTCGCCCGGCTTCTTTCATCAGTCTTCGAGGGAATCCCCTCCACACCAGTGGAATCATGGAGTCACGTGCGATCCGAAGAAAACCCATGCGATATCGGATCTCGTGGATGCTCCCCAACCAGCATAAAGGAGTCCAAACTTTGGTGGCACGGGCCTCATTAGCTTGAGATGCCAATCAGTTCATGGCCGGAATCGAAGCCCGCGGTTGTAGTAAACTTGCTCACCGACACTCCATGCAAGGCTCAGGACAACCCCTCTGATAGTTGGACATCGCGATTTTCTAGTTATTTAAGCCTCGTCAGGACCACTGCACGCATTCTCAGATGGAAGGACGCCAGGAAATCCGTAAAGCTTCGTTTGTCCAGAAATCTCGACATCTCTGATATAAACAACGCCAAAACTCAGCTCGTCCGAACGGTCCAACGAACTCACCTTCCCGCGAATCTGTTTTCTTCAGCCTCTCCAACTCCTGCGGAATTTCAACAGCTGTCTCCATTCCTCGACAAACGCGGGATTGTCAAGGTGGGTGGCAGGCTGCAAAATGCTCCTGTCCGCTACTCCACTAGGTACCCCATATTGATTCCATTGGGCTCCCACCTCGCCAAATTGCTCATCAGGGATGCACATGAAAGGCATTTTCATGCCGGACAATCTCTCGTCCTGGCAATTCTACGGAACTCATACTGGATTCCGCGAGCTTCAAAGGCCATTCGCGCTTGCATTCTTCGATGCGTACATTGTCGGAAGATAAAGGCCAAACCAATGACTCCTATGATGGTGCCCCTTCCGAAGGATTAATTCGCCCAATCAAGAACGTTCATGCAGGTGGGCGTCGACTACGCAGGACCCTTCTTTATAAAGGAATCTTCACGCAGAAATGCATCTCAAGGCAAGGCGTACCTCTGCTTATTTGTTTGCCTGGCCACGAAGGCTATACACTTGGAGACAGTCACATCTCTTTCTACCATTCGAGTGGAAATTTATACCACCTCGCGCTCCCCACTTTGGAGGCATATGGGAAGAGGGAGTAAAATCAGTCAAGTCACTCCTCGTCAGCACTATGGGAAAACAGCCTTACACATATGTAAGGAGCTGTCTACTGCATTCACAAGGATAGAGGCCATACTTAACTCACGACCCCTATGCGCCTTAACTGATGACCATGAGAACTTTGATTTTCTTACCCCTTGGCATTTCATCATTGGTGCTCCTCTCCTATCGCTACCGGAGTCGTCTTCCACCGAAGCACCTCGCTCTGCACTCGCTCGTTGGGAACTTGTGAAGACCCAAATTGCTACCGTTTGGGAACGATGGAGGAAAGAGTACCTCCACAGTCTTCAGCTGAGGAGGAAGTGGACCACCAACACGCCTAATCTGCAAGTAGGCGATTTGGTCGTGATGTCAGCGAAAAGGTTCGCGGTGGGGGAATGGCCGGTGGCCCGAATCGTTGAAGCGTTCCCAGGCAAGGACGGTGTTACTCGAACCGTCGTCGTCCGCACTCCCTCTGGCGCCACATTCTCTAGAGCACCTACGTCTCTTATTCGGCTGTTTTATGACGAATCGGATGGGACTGCCCTTTAGGAAAATAACCTTGCACATACATCATTTTCAAACACCAATATAAGATGACATTATTTATTATTTAACTATAATCAATTGTATCTATTTATTCAATTTATGTAATCTATCTGTCCATTGATGTAGATTTGTTTGTCGTATAATCAATCAATTGTTTATCGTTTTCTGGCCATTGTGGGTGATTGTGAATGGCATCGCGAGTGTTGTAGTGCATACTATAGGAAGTGTACTTCGGACTGAGCAGCCGTATTCTTAAATTGATCACAGTCAATTTAGGCGGGCGGTTGTTTAATGTACAGCGACTCCTCTCTCCTTGCTCTCTTCTACCGCCTTGCCAAAGAGGCAGTGCCCTCTATCATCCCCCCCTAGGGCGACTGCCGGTTAAGAAGCTCTCGATTTGGCTCTAGACGTTTGGATGATTAACATGTTTTCCAACCACATGGAGTAGAGCAGCAAAGAAGAGCCGACAGAGCGGGGAGTATGTGGAGTCCGGCAGCGAGTTAGGGGCCCAACATGCCAGCCACAGAGACGGACAATAACAATCAACATCAGTAATGTAAATTATGTATTTTTCTCATTATAATATGTGCAGTTAAGATGCCTTTCATTCATAGTCATCACTACCATTATTTCTATATAAAATACAGTCCACCATCCAGAAGCATCATTTTCCGTCAATGGAACAACAATCATGTAACTTAAACATATCCATTGTTTGAAAAGTTACCATAGTGTAACTTAATATTGATATTGATATTGCTAAAGCAATAGCAATATCAACGTTGTAAGTTAAAAGTAAATACGCACCATTTTTTGAAAAGTTACCATTGTGTAACTTAAAATTGATATTGATATTGCTAAGGGAATAGCAATATCAACGTTGTAAGTTAAAAGTAAACACGCACTATTTTATGAAAAGTTACCATTGTGTTACTTAATAATATAGTTATAGAGTAAGGAAGTCCAATTATTTTAATTATTTGGACTAAATAAGTATTGGAGGAATAAATAACCATTGTATGAAAAGTTACCATTGTCTAACTTAATATTGATATTGATATTAGCAATATCAATATCAACGTTGTAAGTTAAAAGTAAACACGCACCATTGTTTGAAAAGTTACTATTGTCTAACTTAATATTGATATTGATATTGCTAATGCAGTAGCAATATCAACGTTGTAAACATAAAAAGATTACATTAGACTAAATGGTATTTTTATGCGTTGAAATTTTTTTTGATAGAAAGAATAATTCAAAAAACTAAATCACCTTAAAATTAAGTAAATTAAAAGAATTACCTGAGCCGCAGTATATCGAAATTCATGTTTTCTTCTTTGTTCTTTATTCTTCTTTGTTCTTTTTTTTCTTCTTCGAAATTCTTTGTTCTTATTAAATTATCTTGAAAAATTGCTTCTTATTTTATAGAGGTTTGGACCTTTACTGAGGCAACTCAATTTTTTAAAATTTTGTTTCGTATGATTTCCTACCAACTGTTTAATTTTTTGAATTGTTTTATTATTTTGTGTTATGAAATATAAATTAGGTTTAATAAAACCAATTACCTTTTTGTAGTTGTGATGGTTGACCCACTCCACTATTCAGCAATGTCATCGTGTGGTGAATGTTGTTTCCTCAGCTTTGGAACGTGGATTGTATTGTCCAGCGGCCTTCCTTGATGTCGAACAGACTTTCGACCGAGTCTGGCACCCCGGGTTGCTTTACAAACTCCGTAAATTCCTACCTCCTACATACTTTCTCATTATCCAATCCTATCTCTCCTACAGATCATTTACAGTAAATCATAATAATGTCTACTCACCCCTCTTTCCTCAATCTGCCGGCGTTCCTCAAGGCAGTATCCTCTACACAGTTTATACAGCTGACATCCCAACAGCTGATACCACGTATGTGGATGACACATGTCTATTATCTGTCAACACTGATCCAGATATAGCATCCCGTACTCTTCAATCCCACATCACTGACCTTGAAAATTGGTGTCAAAACTGGAGGATTAAAATAAATTCTCAAAAATTTCATCAATTCACCTTTACCCTCCGTCGTAAACCAGCGACTTCCTGTCCTCCTGTATCGTTCAATAACATCCCTCTAAGCCCTGTAGAACAGATCCGGTACTTAGGACTACACCTTGACAAACGCTCAACTTTCAACTCGCCGTTTCAGGCAGTAGCCTAGTCTAGTACATGTTGAAGTATCAACATGTACTAGATAAACGCTCTAAGCTCCCAATTAACTACAAGAGACTCATATGCATGACAATGATTAGACCCATCTGGACTTACGGAATAGAGCTTTGGGGCTCCACTAAGCCATCGAATTCCTCTCCTATTCAATCCTTACAATCCAAAATCCTTCGGAAAATCCTTAATGATCCTTACTTTGTTACGAACAAAGTAATCCATAATGACCTGAAGTACCGTTTATTGCTGATTTGGGCCGAATCCGATATCAATCTTTTCACGACAAACTTCATTTTCACTCAAACCCACTAGTTTCAAACCTCGCAACCTCTTCAATTCCTGATAATCCTCCGAGGCGTCTGAAAAGAAGATGGCCTCCTGACCTACTAAGCTGAACTTTTTATTTGAGTACTACCACTGGGTAGTTTCTCAACTTGTCTTCATGTCAATGTATTCAGTGATTTTATTTACTTGTAGTATTTTGTATACAGTTGTAAATTTCAATAAATAAATTTTTATTTTTTTAAAAATTATTTTATTGAATTGTACAACTGTAATATATACATCTAGTACAAGGGCTGTATGAATAAATAAATGCATGAAAGGACGTGTAGAGGCACTATCCATTGGCAGCACTCTAATTACATTTCTATTATAGAAGGTCTCGAGGCCATCTTCTCTTCAGACGCCTAGGAGGATTGTCCGGGATGGAATTGGAACCAAGGATGGAAACAAGTGGGTTTGGATGGGCCTGGAGTTTATTATGGAATGATAGGTATCTGGAATGGGCTAAATCAGTAACATATGGAACGTTCAGGTCATTATGGATGGTTTTATTTGTGACAAAATAAGGAGCGTTTAGGATTTTGCGAAGGATTTTGGATTGCAAGGATTGAATACGAGATGAATTTGATGGTTTGGTGGAGCCCCATAGTTCAATTCCGTAAGTCCATATAGGTCTTATAACAGTAACATAAATAAGTCTTTTGTAATTGATTTGAAGCTTTGAGCGTTTGTCTAGTATGTGTTGAAGTAGTCGGAAGCGTCGATCTGCACCGGAACATATGCACAAAATAAAAGACGTACTTACACAAAAAATAAAAAAAAGAATCCAGATTTGATACAAAAACAAAAATAAAATTTTTGAAATAACCTAACAGTTAACCTGAATCAGGTGTATCCGGCGTAGACGGGGCCGGTGACAGAGCATGAGGCACTCGAAGTTCTTCAAGGTGGACGGTCCGCACCCGAACGGTCCGTGTTCGCGGACAGTCACAACTTTGTACGGACCCTCGTATCGCACCGCGGTTTTAGTACGCGCAGTACGTAATCGCCGATAGACTGTCGTACCTAATGGCAGGGGACCCTTGTTATACACCCCGGCCCGAGCGTTGGCTTTGTGCACCCTAGTGGTCTTATCCCGGACTAGCTTTTCGCGCACTTTTTGCTACGTAGTTTTCCGAGTGGTTCGTGATTGGTGAAGCATGGTATGTAACTCTTCATTATTAACCGTGATGAGGTCGCCTCTATCCCTTCGAGCTTGCCCAAACACGATTTCTATTGG
Organism: Troilus luridus; assembly: GCA_964056705.1. Lineage (NCBI taxonomy): Eukaryota > Metazoa > Arthropoda > Insecta > Hemiptera > Pentatomidae > Troilus > Troilus luridus. Next base: position 187,544,082 of record OZ057412.1, on the reverse strand, counting down.
TGACAATCCCGTCGCCGAATGAATCGTATGGTTATATGCAATTATGGCTCGCGGCACAGCATCATATGGATCGAGATCCCTTCCCAACTTTAACAGCCGAAGATGTTCTCCCAGTGTATTATGTAACCTTTCTACCGCCCCCCTGCCCTTGATATGATAGGGAGTATTAAATCGCCACGTAATCCCTAACTGGGTGCATTCCTCACGAATTAACGAGTTGTCGATTTCGCGACCGCAATCAGAAGTGACGTCCTCAAGTACTCCATAGGTAGCGCACCATTGTAGAATCCCTTCCCACACAGCCTTTGGAGTCTTCTCCGCGATAGGGTAAGTCATTGCGAATTTACTGAAGGTGTCTAGAACTGTGAGCCAGGACTGTCCCTCATTCGAATAAATGTCAACTTGGACTGACCTGAGTGGTTCCATCGCCATGGGGGTAACGGCCATTCACTTCTGCCACCGGGGGCTGTCTGTCATACTTCGCGCGCTGTCACACGGCGCACTGGTCATTAAAATCCTTAACTGTAGGCCCCATCGACTTCCAGAAATATAAGCTTTTCAGTGCCCGTAACGTCTCTTCAATCCCCCGGTGATTTGTTTTGCCGCTGTGGTGATCCCTAACGACCCGCTGCTGTGCTGCGAGATCAGGTACCGTTTCTACCTGACGCAGGCAACGTACTAGCGAACTCCCTACCCCGATGCGTTCTTGGCGGCACAATCGTTTGATTTTATCGAGCAGGATCTTATTGCCTACATAAATATAACCCCGGCGCCCCGCTACACAGAACTCGGAAAAAATCCGTTCGACCTCGACATCGGCTACGGATGGTGGAATACGTGACATATCCTCCGCCTTCGATAGTGTATGGTGGCCCTGTGTACTCCAGCGGCTGCAGGAGTTTAACACCCCCAGCAACTTGTACTCCCTCATTAGTAGTTACCTCAGTGACAGGAGCGTTAGGATTAGAGGTAGCTACTACGAGGTCGAGAGAAGGATTGAGAGAGGATGCCCACAGGGGTCGGTCCTAAGACCGGCCCTGTGGAAGCTCGTTTTCGACCCGTTGCTGGGGGAGTTAGAACAGGAAGGGTTCCTTGCCACGGCCTACGTCGACGACCTGGCAGTCATCGTGGCGGAGAACAGCAGAGCCAGAGTGAAGACACAAGCGGAGAGGTGCGCCGGTCTCGTAGCGAAATGGTGAGTGGGGAAAAAGTTGAGTATGGCCGCAGCCAAGACCCAGGCCATACTCCTGAGAGGCTCCACCGACAGGGCTCACCCTGTCATACTAGATGTTCAGGGAGAAAGGGTGAGGCTGGGTGAGGAGGTGAGGTACCTGGGTGTGAAGTTCAGAAGGAACTTCGACGCCACCCCTCACCTGGTGTACCTGAAGGATAGGGTGACCCTGTCACTCAATGGCCTATCAAGAATAGGGGGTGCATTTTGGGGCCTCAGGTACCCGGCAACGATGACCATTTATAAAGGCGTGGTCCTGGGTATCCTGAGGTATGCATCCCCAATGTGGAGCCGAAACCTCACGCAGCTACAGAGGAGGAGATTGGCCACCATCCAGAGACTGGCTCTGCTGCGAGTCACGAAGGCGTACCGAACGGTGTCGCACGAGGCGGTGCAGGTGCTGGCGGGAGCGATGCCCCTGGACCTCGTCCTTAAGGAGGACGCGGTGGTCTACGAGGTGAAGAGACAGGGGCTAGCGGCGCTCCCGGAGGGACTCCGAGAAAGGATCGGCGAGACCCCCAACAGATGGAGGAGGATTGTTAGGGAGGACTCGATCGAGGGGTGGAACGGACGGTGGGTGGGAAGCCAGAAAGGCTCCACCTTGAGGAAGTTCTTCCCCACCGTCCAGTCGAGAATGACCGCGACATGGGTCCTCCCGGACTACTGGGTCTCGCAGATGTTGACAGGACATGGCGGGTTCCGGGGAAAGCTCAGCGAGCATAAGAGAGAAAGATTAAAAAAAAAAAAAAAATGTACCCACAAAATTAAATGGTACCCCCCATTAAAAATGTAGTATTTTATTCGGAAAACAAAATAAGGCTTAGGCAGATAAACAATGAGAAGGAAGTGGGGGGGGGATGCAGGTAGCGAAATGTAGGCGGCTCTGGTTATCACCTACGTCACGAAAGTGGAAGGTTATGACAGGGAGACCTTTTGTAAATAAATACCATAAACATTTCTCCATATATAAGAGAAATTTATTGACCTCTACCATGACCATTTTCTTCCACATATATTATCAAGGTGAACTATTATCATTCAAGAGAAATAAAAAATCATAAGATTGAAATGAAATCTAAGGAAATAATAAAACATAGTAATATTACATGAAAAATAATTTTATTAGAATATAGGATGAATGTCATTTTATTGGTGTAAGTAAAAATGAGTTTTAAATTATCTATTATTAAAATGAAAATGTGATGAGTCATTTTAATACTAAATGCTCATAATAACATGAAATCCGTTATATATTGCAACAAAATTATTTTTCATGTAATTTAAAAAGAACTACACTACTACAACCCGTGAAGGGTCTGGGGTTCAATACTTGGTAGAGACTATACTGGTTCCTGGACAAAGGCTATACAGGGAGGCGATTTGTACAAGATCATGCTCAACCGGCAAATTTTTCCCACTTTGGATACCCAATTTATAGAGGCATGGTAAGCACCAGGAGTGTCCTAGATCCCATAGGATCCATCCCCTGCCAGTAACAGATTAAATACAAGTGTGCAATTGAGCAGGATTTGAAACAAGGACCTTTGGTGCAGAAACTCAGCGCTCAACCACTGACCCACTGCGCTCGCTCGTGTAATTTTATTGTTTTTTATTGTCTTCACAGATTTCATTTCCCTCTTGTTATTTTTTAATTTCTACTCAGTTATTTTATAATTTAATTTTTTTTTTGTTAATTGAATTTCATTCTTCCCAATCATATATATAAACTTATGTATTTTCTTTATTACTGGAATGTTTATATTGTTCTTCTGTTTGATTTTAGGCCCTAATTAAGGCCTAAAAACAGGCTAAAACGTTGGCACAAATTAAATAACTTGTGTAAAATTTATTGACTAAACCATTTGGCCATTTTCAACATTTCTCAGTATTTCTGTGTGGTTCGCCAGCTGTTTAAATAATTTAACTTTGTGTTTTGTAAATTGTATTTCTCTGTTATTAATGCAATAAATTTAATTAATTGTGGTACTTGTAAGAAGTCATGAAGGCCGTAGTGTTTTTGTTGTAACACCCTAACGAGGAAGGTTACAACGCGTTGTACAGTTTTTATTGTTTCTAGTTAGTGAAAAAAATAGTTTGTTTTGTATTTTTATTGTATTTGTGTGGAAAATATAAATTTGAATTGGAGGAGTATAATTTTGTTTAATTTGACTGAATCCCAAGAGTCCCCTTTACAAATGAAAGTGATTACTACAGGGATAATAACAAAACATTATGAATATAAATGTATTTATTTAAATGACTACATATACAGTAATTAATACATAGTCGTTATCACAAATGTTTTGTACAAATTCGTTTCACATTAATCTCGCTGGTTCATGATCCTCTTCAGTGGTAGTAGTGTCCTGAAGGATGGACGGCGTGTCCTGCCTTGGATACGACGGCGTTGAAGCCATTGTGGTCATCGGCGGTATAAGATACGGTCCTGATGGTGCCATCGGGTTCGACCAGGCTATACTGTCCCTTCACTACGTCACCATCCCTCTCTTCCCACTGGTTCTTAACGTCTCCTGTGTAGCCGTCTTTGACGCCGTAGTCGTAAGCGTACTTGGGGTGAGCCTAAACAACAAGTTAGGATAACAAATTAGGCACCGGTAGAAGCACATCCGCTTATTATAAAATATTCAATTGCAAATAAACTAAAAACGAACTATACCCACTGAAACCCACGAAGACTCTGAGGACGATATTCTTCCAATAGGCAAATGGTCAGAGGAGAAGAGTAAGAGCTTAATCCATAAAAAAACCAGAGGACTAGGAGCCTATTAACGGCTGTTAACATAATAAATAATTGATCAGCCACAGCCAGTTTGAGGATCTACAGCTCAATACTCAGCACTCTACACATAGAGCTATCCGTCTCTATATTCGATTGCAACATAGAAATTCAATCATTCCCTAAGGTAAGCTTGGTAGAATAGAAAGAAGACTAACGATGTATTCTTCATCTATTTTCTCACGTCATCTTAAAGATTTACATAAAACAAATGATCTCACGTTATGTAGTTTTGAAACAGTTTAAAAGGAAAATGGTCCCTAGAGAAATTTATCAGAAAGTTGGAAAGGAAAGGATGTATGGAAATGAAATTACATGTGCATTTGTGATATATTAAACCTTATTTAAGAGAAAGAGAGTTTGTTTTTTGAGAGAATGGTTAATGGTATTTTTTAGAGAAAAATCACAAGAATTAAGAAACACTTGTAAAGCATTATATGGAATTTAGCGTACTTATATAGAGAAATAAATTCTTATTTTATTACGGGTCTGATGGGTATCTTTATGAATGGAGAAGAATTGTTGATCTATAGTTACTATTGACGTTTCTTATTATGTTACTCTGAAATAACTTACGTAGTAGTCAACATCTCCATGTCCTGCGTATCCAAGTCCAAGTCCTGCTCCGTAACCTAGACCTCCGTGGAGTCCTCCAAGAGCACCGCCGTAGTAGCCTCCAGCGTGGCCGATGTAACCGGCAGCAGCGAGTCCCATCAGGGAGAAGAAGAGGGAAGCCTGCAAGAATAGGGTCATCTTGAATAATGCGTTATAAAGATATCGACATCCATACAGCTTATAAAGAAAACCACATTAAATAGTAAGAAAACGGTACCATACCCTTTGGACTGGTAGAAAGATAGGTCTATTCAAAGGCTGAAAAAATGGGTAGATGACGTTTCCAATGGGATAAAACATGGCTAAGACAACATTCGTTAGGCATCTGGTTCGACAATTTCTACAATTTTCATATTATTCTATGAATAAGTCTGGTTGTCAAATATTTAGAACGCCTGTAGCACTACGATTTATGAAGAGTACATGATTCAGTAAAAAGTAGGGGAAAGTACTGTATCTATGCCAGCGGTTTTTCAACATGGTGATTTCGCGGAGTTCACTTGCAACCACCAATCCCACCAATTGAGGGTACTCATTTTATAGAGGCTTGGTAGACCTCAGTAGAGTCTTCAGATCCATTCACAGTTGGTACCAGAATGAAGTACTTAACTGCTTAAGCCCGCGATCTAAAGACCAGCACTCAACGTTTTGAGCTTATTATGTACACTGACTTTTGACTAATAAGTTCAACAATGATTTATTTGATAATGAAGAGTTTATTATAGTCATAACACTTATGAATACTTATGACTATAATAAAGTAATACATAAAAAATAATATAAATATGAAATTGTACTCAGTGACTCAAGCCACTCCCAAGGTGGAGACTTTAATGTTAGGTTAGGCAGGAGTTCCTTTCATTAAAGTTTCCCGCAACCCTCGGGCGTCACAAAAGTAGCTCGAGTTGGCTATTGTATTGCGAAATCAGGTCGTGCATGGTTGGAACAGGATAAAGTTGAATTTGTTTCTCGAACTTGTTCAATAAAACTAAGATTGGTACTGGGCGGAGTGACTGACTAATTCTTTTCGAAAATAAAAGTATTTAACAGTTAATCTGTAAAGTTAGCATTTGTAATGGAAATTCAGTTCAGAATGTACAAGAGGCATGTAAAAATCAATTATTTAATATTAATATAAAAGAAATAAGATAATAATGAATCAGCTGTATATGATATAAAACAAATAGTAATCGGGGTGACCTGTGGTGTGGTGGTTAGCATAACTAACTACTAAGCCCAAGATCGCGGGTTCGTATCCCGGCAGGTGGACTTAGATTATATGGTCTTTCGGAAGGGACGTTAAACGGAGGTCTCGAGGCTATACGATGCCGAGTACTCCATAAAAATCCCTATCCTAATTAAACCCGGATAGGCAAAATTTAGAGCTCCCATTGTAGCATCGTCCGATTAGCCATTGGAGCATAAAGTTCGTTGAATGAAGAAACCACAAATAGTTACGTATAAGTACTTTATGAAAAACTAACTTGGGGAAAAATTGAGAATTTAAATTATATTCGGCTTAAGAACGAAAATATTAGAAGTAAAATCATTTTCCAGATAAGAATTAAAACAAAAATCAGAAATTTTTTATGAAAAAATAATATTTATTTCAGATTGTTCTAAAATATTTTTATAGAAGCTATTTATTATAAATAACAAATATTACTTGATTCTGTAAAATACTTGTACGTACCCAACTTCCACCAAGTGGCAGACTGATTTGCATTGTTCCAATCGTATAATTGGTCACACCATTAAAACCATATTGTATATTTTTCTTTCTTTCTCGAAACAAGTTCTTCTTTTGTCGATTTAAATTATAAAGTTTTTACTTTTAATTTATTTGTACATTTTCTGTAGTCAACAGTTAAGAAAAAAATTGTACAAATTCAACCCATGTTGGGCCTTAGTTCAATATAAGGTAAAGAATGTACTGTTTCTAAGAAAACGGTTTTGCAGGGAGGTAATTGGTTCAGCATCGTGCACAACCGTCAGGTTTTTCCCTCAATTAAGAGTACCCACTTTAAAGAGGCAGGCCCCAAGAGGGCCTCCAAATCCCGCTGGCTCCATCCGTGGCAGTTTACAGGTTAAATAATTTATCTACCTAAGCCGGGCCTTTCAGCACAGCAACTCAGTGCCCCCCTTCACAGTTTTAAAGTGAATACTTTGTTTTATTTTTACTATATTTTTTTACTTATCATTTTCGCTATTTTAAGACACTTTTTGTTTTTATGCTATGTTGATTATTCATTCCTGCCTAATTTGTTCTGAACCTTACCGGAGAACAATATGCTTTTGTTCTAAATCGGGGTTTTGTAATACACTATATTGGTACAACACAACACAATCAAATAAATTTATCTCATCACAATCATATAATATACAGAAATAAGCGTGTCAAAATTTTGATAATGTAATGAAGTTATGCAAAGAATATACAGAAGTTGAAAATCATTCGAAAGGCGTGTGGTATATAAAAAATCTATTTAAAAAAATGTACTAACTAGATGTAATAACTAGATTTGTTAATTATACCAAAGACCATTCTCGTATTCACCATTAATTTATTTTCTTCAGTTGACGGAAGAAGTTGGAGGAAGTCCATCGACCTAAACCGGCTCTTGAAAGCCAAGATGACCGCAAGAAGGTCACCCGGTGGTGTATTGCAGGTTCGCAGTGTTTGTCCTTGGCTTCACTGATATTGACCCACTTATAGCACTTCTTCTTTACGAGGAAACTGTCCATCATACTGGGTTGCCAACCGAATCGAAATTATCTCCCGGTTCACGGTTCAGGTCATCATACTGGGTTGCCAACCGAATCGAAATTATCTCCCGGTTCACGGTTCAGGTTCTTCTACTCATTCACCCGATTCAAATTACCAAATTTCCCTTTTAGTTTGGAAAGAATGCAGTTATGAAGACAGTTTCATATTCGATCTATTGTTCTAGTGAATGGTATTCTCCCAACGCTTTTAGTCTTGCGATATGAGAAAATAATAAAGACTTGTGAGAAACTTCAAAACGTAACCCAATTGTTAAAAAAAAAACACTAAAGCAATTTTTTTTAAAATTTTAATATGTAATTACATAACTGGTAAAATAAACTTCACTGGGGAATTAAGCTAGAGACCCATGTGCTATTGTTTTAGAGTAAAATATAGATTTTTTTTTAGTGTGAAAAATAACATATTCCAGGATCCATGGTCCATTTTTGCACTTGATCAGTAACAAGCTGAATCTTCGTGAATAGCTTCGTTTCGATGAGACGCCCAACTATTTCCTGCTCGAAAATTATCGATTGTGGTAGCTAAAAGAGGTAGCAAGGATAAAATATGTCGATTTGGTGATTCTCAAAAATGTATTATTAACTGAGTTGTTTTTTTTTTCTTAAATCTCAAGATAATTATCTAAATTATTTGAAAAATATTTGTCCTACAAAATGTATGGTTTGATCAAAGAGTCCCCTCCTTCCAACGTGTATCAATAACGAGGCCATCAAAAATGATTATTAACCAGCTGGTTTTTTTTTTACTTCTTCTTTTTTGACTTCGTTATCGACACATATTGGAAGGAGGGGACTCTTTGATCAAACCATATATTTTGTAGAACAAATATTTTTTTCAAATAGTTTAGATAATTATCTTGAGATTTAACAAAAAAAAAACCCAATTATTAATACATTTTTGAGAATCATCAAATCGACATATTTTATCCTTGCTACCTCTGTTAGCTACCTAAATCGAGAATTTTCGCACAGGAAATTGTTGGGCGTCTCATCGAAACGAAGCTATTTACGAAGATTCAGCTTGATACTAATCAAGTGTAAAAATAGACCATGGATCCTGGAATATTGTGAAAAAAATATATTAATGTATTAGAAAGTAGGTTAGTAAAAACTCAAACGAAGAAACAATAGTAAATACCAGAATATCGTTAGAAGACATCAAATGTGAATCTTTAAATCTCTAAAATAGAAATAAATTAATAATTTTTCAAAGATTCGCTATTTTACAGATAAACAGATCTGAAATAGGGAGACCTAAAGTATTCATATCATGGATCTATTATTGTTGTTGGTGTAACACCAACAGTGTTACATCAACAACAATAATAGAGATAGTATATCCCACTAAAACCATTATTACTCATGTGGAAATGGTTAACTGAATATATCTGTCTAACTGAAGAAAGAGTGTAAAACGATCAGGGGGTCCAGTCAATAATTAACACTACGTAAGTTAGACATTTCTTTTGTGTCTATATCTGGCATGGGGTTGCGTTTGGACTCTTTATCTCTTTTTCATGGCGATGGCCGAAACGTAGGCACAAATAAAGTCTTACGTATTTTGTGTAATTTTATTACTGTACCCACTGACCATTTTCCACTCTTCATTATTCCATTACTTAAATTAATAAAGTGCTAAATATATATAATGACGTTAAAATTCAAATTATATGATAGCTATATAAAATATATAAATAACTACGTATGTTTATACAGAAACATTTCTACCTCTCCCGGTCTCGTTCCAGCGCTTCTTGAATTATGAACATTCGTGAGAACCTTATCCTAGCAAGATTCCATTTCTTTCTTCTTTTCCTAAAACCTATCACCGAAGACTAAAGGATTCGTGAAGTAGAACGCATTGATGACTCGGACAAATCCAAGGATTCAAAACTGGGACATCTCCTAGGTAATTACATTTACCACGGATCAAAAATTGTCTTCGTGGTACGGACACTTCGTGTCTTAAAAACCGTTAAAAAACTGTGCGTTTATTTGAACAAGGTTCAGTTGAACATATGGCTCCTTCAAATGAACGACATAACTGAAAAATTAGCATTGTTAAATTAAGCCTTCAGTAGCGATTGTATTGGTTGAAGCTTTTTTATTCATGAACGATACATCACATATTCCATTTAAAACTTTTTTTTTTAAAATAAAGTCCTATTTTGAGCTGTATCAAGGTTGAACTTGAAGTTTTATAAGAATAATGACATAATGGTTACTAAAATAATTTCAATATTACACACCGTTACAACAGGAATTGGTTTGCTTTACCAACAACCTTCTTTTTTTTTTTAGCCCAATGGAATTTTTAAGTACCTCTATTGAAATTTCGATTTTAAAGAACCTGCAGTTATGTTGAATATAAAAAAAATTGGGAGAGACTCAATCGCACATACATTGAAGGAACTCGAGGTCGCTGTAGCCGTGATAGTTAAAGGGTCTACCTTAAGAACCTCGTAAATATTTTTTAAAGTGAAACTGTTTTTCTATCGCCCCAAAATTTTTCGTTTTTCTATAGCATGTCGCAATACTTATTTTATATGAATATTTGTGAAGTATTTTAATTTTTATCCAGTTCATTCATTATATTTAATTTTATTTAGGCCTCCAGTCTTCTTCACAAGCTAAACTACTCTGAGCCACCGGAAAAAAATAGTAGACTGCCGACAGATGTCATGCCTAGTCCAGCGTCGAGTGTTGGATTTAATACGTTTATCGTTCAAAGTGGCGAACCTATATCCGAAAATATTGTTACAGAAAAAAATCTGCATCGAAAGTGACTAAATGCGGAAAAATTCCGCAGATATCGTCAGAAATGCAAGCGGCTAAAATCGGGCGCCAGTTCTAATCAAGGCACGAGCGCCAGTGATAAGAGTACGAGTCGAGATACAAGCATTTACTTATTTTATTTACCATAAAATGTTAATTACATTTATAAACTGTGAGACTCGAAGTGAAGATTAAGTTATTGTTAGAATAATATAAGTTGACAACGATTCAATGATTTAAATAAATATTGATCTTACTTTTTAATATGCTTTGACTTTTTAATCATCTAAATGGTTGTATTAATTATGTAATCCGTACTCTAATACCCAAATTGAAATTAAATTTTATAATTGAATATTTTTATACTATTGATTCCCCATTATCATTCCCATTTTTCAATAATTAATTTCAGATTAAAAACGCAATTTTAATACCCTAAATCGAATAAATTTCCAAAATGTTTTTGTTAAATGCCTACAAACCGAAAAAAAGTTTGACTTGAATCGTGGTTACATAGAACAAGTTGTGTTTTTTAATTCTTGAAGCTTAAATGAAAACATTATTGATAGCAACAGAAGTCAAGTCATTCAGTATAACTTAAATATGAATTTGATATTGTATCCCAAGGATATAGAAAAATCTTAGATACTTTTATGATTTGAAAAAAATGTCTTAAATCTAAGTTGGTTACAGGGTATGGAGAAGAGCACGGCAGCTTGGGGTCTTAGAGAGAACGCCTTAGATCTCGGTTGGACTGAGATTTGTGGCGATGATTTTTTAGGTACGAAAAACAACTAAGTTGTATACAAAAATTTTAAATAAATAAATCCAAGTTGATCAAAAAAAGCAACAATGTATTAATCTATTTTTTTTTCCCCATGCCTCTACAGCCCTTGCAGGGCCCTGGCCTCCGCAACAACGCCTCTCCAGTCCTCCCTGTCAGCAGCTCGACCTCTCCACTGTCTGATCCCCATCCTCTGCAGATCGTTCTCTACATCATCCAGCCATCGCAGCCTGGGCCTTCCTCTTCTTCTTTTGCCTCCTGGTTTGGCATATAATAGCTTCTTTGGGTACCTATCTTCTCCCATTCTTTCTACATGCCCAAGCCATCTTATACGTGTAGATTTAATAAAGGTGACTAGGTCTGGTGCATTATATAGGTCCTGAAGCTCTGTATTAATCTATAAAACCATTATTAAAGCCGTACCGATCTACAGCTTTGAGAACTCAATACGGAGATGAATGAGCAGCATGTAAGGATTTTTGAAAGGAAATTCCTCAGTAAAATTTTACGTTCCTGTAATTTAAGGTAAGGGAGAGAATAGAGAACCCGGTATAAAAATGAGAAAACTCTCTGTTTAATTATGTATCTATTGTATTTTTTTCAATTTCCCATTGCGGTAGGTTGTTCATACAGTGAGAATTGAAGAAAGTGCTGAAGATTCCACGGTGCACCCACGTGGAAGAAAAGGGCATACGATATTTACTTAGATGCATTAGAGGCGCAACCTGTGGTGCAGTGGTTAGCATAACTACCTACTAATCCCAAGATCGCGGGTTCGTATCCCGGCAGGTGGACTTAGGATTTTTTAAAAGGAGTAAAAAATCCTCGTTATGCCGTCCTTCGGAAGGGACGTAAAACGGGTCCCGAGCCTGTACGATGTCAGGTAATCGTTAAAAATCCTTATCCTAATTAAACCTGGATAGGAAAAATTTAGACCTCCAGCTGTAGCGTCGTACGAGTGACTTGAAATAAACAAGCAAAACAGTTACATTGGTGTGTAATATTAAAGAAGGGGCTAAAACTATATAGTCCTAGAAACTTATAAATAAATTTTATAAATAAAAAAAAGCATTTGTTTTTAATCTTTTAACCTTCAAAACAGTTATGAACGGCACCTGTTCATCGAATTCGTGAAGTTCCTGAACAACATACGATAAATCGTAAGACTTTCGATGGACAAAGATATTTCACTCGATGACTCGGCTAACAGGATGAAAGCTGCGAAATATCTTCGCCGAATCATCTCTCTACTGAATTGATGATTGGAAACTTAAATGTTGCCGACAAAAACTTTTGAAAGTCTGTACCGCATTAAGAGATTTCCTTAATTGTACGATGATATGAAAAATTTAAGCAAAAGTTAAATACATGGTACATGGTAGAGACTGCACCGTTACTACGACAACGGTGATTTGTATGATATACCACGCTCAACCACCAGGTTTTCCCTCTATTAAAGGTACACATTATGGAAGCTGGGTAAGCCCCAGGTCTGTGATCCAACAGGGTTCAATCGTGGCTTTAAATAAAATGTCTCAAAACTCGGTAACTTTTTTAGAATGTTAAGAAAGAAATACTAAAAATTTTTACGGACTAGTATAATAAAATAGAAATAAGATCAGTACCAAATCTCAAACATGTCTTGCGGGTGGCGATCCTACCTTTAAGGCCCCAGCTCTTACTATCATCATTAAATTTGCGTTATTGAAATAGCTCTTTGCCATTTTAAATTATTCTCTACTAGTTATAACGAAATCCAGTAAAACATTACTTGAAGTATATATTAAAAAAAAAATCAAAAATTTCAAACGAATTTTTTGTACAAAAGAAAAAAAAATCAAATTCGGGGATTGTGCTTGAAATAAAATAAAATTCAGAAAAGATATTTTTTCTTTTAATATTTTTAACCCGAATCCCTGTCATCACCCAATGAGAATAAAATTGTTACTAAAAAAAAATATAATAAATAATTTTTGATACAATTAAATAAGAATAAATGCTAAGTGCTATCACATATAGTGAACTTTATTTTTCAATTTTTCTATTTTTTAAATTGCTCTTTTTTCTGGTAATGTACCTATATTTTTCAAAGTATCTAGTTTTTTTTAACATATTATGTTTATCAGAGCATCTATTAGATTCATCTAGTTCTATGGAAGTTCTGTAATAATTGTTTTTTCAAAGAAGATTTTTTCTTTTAATGGCTTCAACCCAGAACATTACAGACTTAATCCAATGAGAATAAGAGCGTTACTAAAAAAAAATAATTTTCTGTATGGCAAATAAAATAAAAGAAATTGCTTAGTTCAATTTTTAATTTATTCCAAAATTGTCTACATTAAAAAAAATATATATATATATTTAAATGCTACCCATGGTAGTTGCATATTCGTTGTGGAGTTTTAGATTTTTTAAATACTTTTTCTTAATAAAAAAAACTTTTAAAAAATGTTTAAATATTTTTGTTTTGAAAAGAAAAGATTTGTCCTGGCCGGGATTCGAACACGGGTCTTCTGCATCTCCGGTGCAGTGCTCTAAACATAATAGTATGTATAAATTAAGGTAAACAATGTAGGGATTTATATAAGGTTTTGAAACTTTTTATTTAAAGTCGTTAATAATAAAATCAAATTTGAAACCAGATTAGTCAAAAACAATTTTTTTTTCTTTTAGTGGTTTCAACGCAGAACTTTGCCCACTTCATCTTATGGTAATAAATGGCTAGCAACAAAATAAATAAATAAATAATTTTTGAAACTGTTAATAAAACAAATATTTAACCGCTACCCAAGCAAGAGGCTAATTCGTTAAATATGTTGTTTTAGATTTTTCTACTAATTTTTCTTGATAAAAAAAAATAATAGTTTAATATTTTAGGTGAAAAATGCAGTAATTTTTATAAGATTTTAAATTTTTCGTAGAAAATCTTCCATAATAAATTCAAGTTTGAAACAAGATAAGTAGATTTTTTTTAAATTCTTTTAGAAGTTTCAACCCGGTACTTAGCCCAGCTTCACCTTATAATAATTAATGTCTAGTTACAAAATAGATAAATAATTTTTTATTATTTTAAAGTGTTAATAAAAGAAATACTTAACTGCATTTAACTCATGCATTTAACTGCTAGTGGCTGATTCATGTTTTTTGTTTTTGATTTTTCTACTTTTTTTTAGTATTTGCCTATTAAGGAACACTTAATTTCAAATGTCTTTTCTACTATTTATTCTTAATAAAAAAATTATGTTTTATTTTACATGGTAATAAGAAATGTAGAATATTTTTATAAAATCTTCACTTTTAGTTTAAAATAATATCAAGTTTATAATAATAATAATATTCTATAAAAAAATCGAGTTTTAAATGAGATCTTTTTGTAGTTTCGACCCAGAAAATTGCTCACCTCACTCTACGAAAATAAAATTGTAGCTAAAAAAGTAAATAAATAATTTCTATCAATGAAACAAAAGAGTAAAATAATAATAAACGTATTTATTTATCAGCTACGCATGATAGCGAATGATTCATTCCGAACTTATTCCTTAAAAAAATTATAATAAAAAAAAAATAAAAATTGTCATATCTTTTCTTAAAAATTTGTTTCTTCCAACGAACCATAAAGAGTGCATGCCCCCACAATAGTTTCTGTTTATGTATCCATTTTCTTTTCAAAATATCTAGATTTTTCGTGCATTGTGCAGTACTGACAGAAAAGAAATTTTAAAATAAAAATTTTAATATATATTTTTTTCTAAATATATTGAACTATTAAACCCCTTTCCTTTGACTTACCTGTGGAATGGTGATCATGTTGCTTGCTGACAGTTGCTTGTAGGCTGAAGTCGATGTCTGCTTGGCCGCTGCAGAAGGTATATATACTCGATACCTCTCACCAGCAAGGACGGCCCCACTCCAGGTTCGTAAACATTGCTCGCTTGCTAGAACACGAATTATATAAATTATATCCTACATCATTGTTTCGAGAAATTATGGTGAGATTGGCGAGAGAATCGAAATGTCCAATCAAGATTCGGAATCGCTAGAATGTAAAATATGAGATAGTTTCAAGTAAAGTGATAGATCCTTCATTAACAGGCACTGCTGCCATAAGTATATAGAAAACTCGCTAAACAACTGCATAACGTTTTATATATAAACGTATTGTTTTTATTATATTTTAGTTAATTTGTATATGGAATAGACAGTGTAGAGAGCTGAGTTACTTTGCTAAATTTCCCTGTTTCTATCCGATTTGCAGACCCTGTTTGGGTTCGTCCAGCCTCCGTAAAGTGGGGAACCTTAATGACTTAATGATCACTTTCTTGTACAACCGTTGTCTTAGGAACAGTAAGTCTCTACCATCTTCTGAATCCAAGAGTTTTCATGGGTTATAGTAGTATAGTTTTTTTTTTAAGTAAAAAATACTTTAGACGCGTTGAGGGATTTTCGGTAGGGGGAAAGCTACAGCCTCACTGACATCCTCGTTAGGTACTGCGCGAGGCTACCTGCGCATAGCAGCCTATGTATGAGTTATACGATTTCTGTTAATCAACATAATTTTAAGGGTCTGGATTCAATTGATATAGGAATAATTATATTTAACTTAAAGATCGTTTAATAATTATGAAATTTATATTAATAATAACTAATAAACCATCAATAAATCGTTAAAATGTTTGTATCCCTAAAATATTGTATTTTTCATAGATTAATGTATTGTTTTAAGTTGCAAATACACAAGAGTCTGGATTATATAAATAATATAATTGTAAATATAATCATTACTTCGATTAAATTGTATTTACATTTTGTATTGAGTTTACACTTCTTCAAAATTACTGCTAGGAGTGCCAATAGACGTGAACGCTAGATTAGTCCTAATAATATCAATTTGCAAATTAAGAAATGTAAATAATTCAGACTATAATTTATTTTGAAAATTCAAAAAAGAATACAGTTATTCCAAAATTTAGAGATTTCACTTTTATCGAAAGCCCTCTTGACAGTATATTTAAAAACAAATTTTCACTACATTTTAACTACTAAGTATATAGAATAGGGAGCGGAGTAGCTCAGTTGGTAAGACGCTGTTTTGCTGATCAGAAGGTCCCGGGTTTAAATCCAGATGTGGCAGATAAAATGTGTAATCTATTAGACCCTGTGAGATTTGCAGACCTACTTGGGGCTCACCCAGCCTTTATAGAATGGGGATCATAGCGGTTGAGCGTGATTACCTCCTGTACAATCGTTGCCTTAGATTGACAGATAGGAACAATGAACCGGGAAGACCGCCGGACCAACCCATGGAGGTTAATGACGAAGAAGAAGACGAGGAAAAGGATAAAAAAATCCCGAAAATAGTACCTCCAGTGGTGAACCCCCACTGGAGGTAAACTCTGTATGCCTCACAGGCAGGGAAGGGAGGTAAAAAAAAGAAAAAAGATTGGAACAATGAGCAATGTTCTAGACTCTTCATGGATTAAGGTATTACATGTTTTTTTTAAACAAAAGAAGTTTGTCCGGTAGGGTGTAAGACTCTTAGGCCACCAAAGCCCCCCAGTCCCTCCATCGCAATTTGTGACTTCCGACGCATAGATAGATAATCTAGTCAGTGTGGGACGTGCTTTCAAAAACTGAAATACTAACATTATAATATCCGCCATGCTTTTTTCCTTTCCTCATTTCAACTCTTGCTCTTCTGTTTTATATTATGTTTCTTTTATTGTTCATATGTTTTATTCTAAAAGGGCTTAGTTCCGGAATAATGTTATATTTCCATTCTATTATTTTCTATAATTGAAGTGATATCATTTCAAAGATTGAGATTTCCTCCAAGAGGGCTTTATACTGAACAAATTTCCAAAAAGAAATTGATAAGCGTTGACCAGATGGGTGAATGTCTAAGATGTAGATTGGGGAGTTCATTAACATAAAGAGTTCAGTTATATTTTTAAATAAAATGTTTTTATTCCTGGTTCTTTATTTTTTCAGAAAATGGCATATGAGGTGTATGCTCTTAGAGTGAAATACAATTACAATTTAAATAATTAATTAAATAAAAATAAATAATGAATCTAATTCTAATAAAAACTTATAGAAAAAGAAAGAAAATTAGTTTAAGTATAAACGAATTAAATAAAAAGGAAAAATACATCCCTTTAATATTAAATATTTTGGTGGTAATTCCATCCAGTCTTTGGATTCATTAAGCTTTTTACAATTATTATTGTATTTTAGCAATATAGCTATAATTACAAAAACATCTTCTATCTGCGAAAGGAAAAAAAACAAAACAGTAATACTACAACCTGTTAAAGGTCTTGCGTTCAGTTGACGGTAATGACTGTTTCTAGGAGAACGGTTGTGCAGGGTGAATGCAAAGGTATAAGAGTTAAAGCAAACTAGGTCACGATGAGGAAAAAGGGCGAATGAAGCGAGCTAAGTAGTGGGAGAAAAGGCGTGAATTCTCTGTGCGCGCCCGCCCGGAAGCGACTTATGCGCAGGCTGTTTTCTAAATTTCCAGGCGTATTTATTCCAATGTCTAAAACATCTAAGTTATAGTACCTCTTAAATAAGTATAACAGAATTCAGAAAATAATCAAACATCTCTGAAAAGTAGACCAGGGTCGATAATTTTTGAAAAAAAAAAAAGTAGGATGAAACCCATTGGAAAAGGAAGAGAATATAACAAAAATGAAAGAACAAAACTACAAGTCTTATGGAAAAAAGTAAAATGGCAAATGGTAATGGTTGTAGGTAATAAAAAGATCTACAACTTTTATATTTACACTTTTTTCATATAACCTCATAATTTATGAGGTTATATGAAAAAAAAATTGAAAAATTCAAATAACCAAGTTGTTATTTTTTTAGTTTTATCCTTAACAAAGAAGATGGCCTCGAGATCATCTACTATAGAACTTTATTGGAGTGCTACCGATGGGTAGTTTCTCCACAATTGTTTTCATGTCATATTCTACATTTTTGCACATTTACTTGAGATAATACCATTATAGTTGTAAATATCATTGAATTAAATAAAATAAAATAAAATAAATCCTTAACAAAAAAAAATGTTAACGAAATTTGGCGAAAACTTACCCTTTTATGTCCCAAACAAACTGTATTTTTTTATATTTAAAATATTTATTATTTCTCCTAATTTCGACTTAATATCAAAAAAGCACCCTAATTTTCAATCGAAAATTTCACGTCAAAATATCTTTTTTTTTTTTTTTTAAAGTCGGTGGGCTTTTTGTTCGTTGAAATATCAACTTTCTGATGGTGTAAAAAAATATACATCACTATGGTAAATGTTCTCAGAAAATCCCAAGATACGAAAAAAACTCGAATCCGAAAAAAAAATTTTAATAAATACGTACAATTTTGAGCTATTTATTAAAATTTACGCTTTAATTGAATCGGTCATTTGAGAAACACCTCATATCCAAAAAAGTAAACTTTCGGTAAATAAAAAAACCCTCAGCTGGTCCATAATTTAACATAACATATTTTTTATGTTTCTACAGGGGTTTGGTAAGCTAATTCTACCAAACTAAAATTTTATTATTTTTATGTTGATATATAAAGTACCACAATGCCTAATGCACTTAGGTCTGAAGTATGAACCTTTATGTAGAATCATAATTTCTGTGCATGCTATTGTAAATTTGACCACTCACTCTATTCCCATAAATTATTTTTGATAATCATTTTCAAAACATTCAGACATTTGATTTTTATCTATTCCAATTCAAATTATGATGTATTCATATTATGTTTTTTTTGTTTGGTTTAAAACCCATAATTTATTTTATTTTTTAATACGTATATATGAATATATAAATATGTATGTGTGTGTGTGTGTGTGTGTGTGTGTGTGTGTCTGTGTGTGTGTGTGTGTGTAAATGTAAAACGCTAGAAAAAAATATGAAAATACAATTGTATTTAATGTACTATAGAAGATATTTTAAAAAATTATAAACGTTGTCGGAGATGTGTTGTTTCTCTGATGACCGACTAAACGATATGTTATCAGGTATGAAATAAAAGGTATAACAATTCAAATTATTAATAAAATTCAGTATTTTATTTTTCAAATAATATATACAAATTTTCCAAGCATGCGTATTGGATTTATCTAGCCTTCACCAACAATTTAATATGTCTAACTCAATTTTGGCCAAAAATGGACATGAGGTGTTTCTCAAATGACTGATTCAATTATTCGAAAAACGTAAGATTCCATGTTTCATTGATTAACAAAAAAAATGCAAATCGAAATATACTATTATAATTAACAACAAAATAAGTTAATATTTAATAAGACATCTAGAATATTTTGATAAAGTTGTAGAATTTTCTTTAAATTATATGCGTAGATGTCTATTTATTGCTATTTTAAGATAACTAACATACCTGAGTGACATACGGAAAATTTTAGCCCATTATGTTATTTTGTAGCAGGTGTAAAAACCGTTAGCCAGTACTCGAGATACAGAGCAGCAGTGAACAGCATCGTTCATAACAATACACATGGAGTCTGAGTTACTTTAAGAGAATTGTGACGAATTTAGTTTAAAAGAAACTTTTGGAATCTACATGGCAAGGTAAATACTATCGGAAAGGTAAAAGATCTACTTTTCACGTCTATTAGTTTCAAATATGAATCCTTAAAAATTTCGTTACATTTCTGCATTGTTTTTCTGGTTGCGATACAACATCTAGATTTGCCGGAAAAGGAAAGTATCGTAAATTCATTATTAGAAGATCAAAAATTGTCAAATTTTGCTAATATTTTTTATTAAAAAGATGCAAACAAAGAAGATATCGAAAAAAATGGATTACGATTAATCAAATTTATTTATAAATCTAAAAATTATAATATAATACTGAATCAATTTATATTTCAAAAATATCAATCGGCAAAAATTAAATCATCTTTCATATTGGCATATGTCCAACCCACATAAGGTGCAGCAGAACAACATTGTTACAGGCCATATTACCAGCTTCAAATTTGGCTGACTAACGAACTGACAGCAACAGATTGGCTGGAAGCAACATCAACGTCAACAATGGCTGGAATTATGCCCAGATTTACAGAAAAGGAATTAATTCCCGAAATATAGCTCAAAACTACTTGCTGCAGCTGAGAAACTGGATGTAACAGTTTAAAATGTGGCTGCCGAAAACATGGTTTAAAATGCATAAATGTATGGTCAAATTGTCATGATTCTGAAAAATGCTCCAATGTGGAAGAGGAAGTTAATGATTCAGATGAAATTAATTTTAAATAAATAGCTCAAAATTGTACATCTAGACATATCATAAAACAAAGTCCTCGGCCGCGTTTGTTCGCGGTAAACTCAATAACTATTGCACGGATTTTCATGCAGTTTTCATCAATAGATAGAGTGATTAACCAGGAAGGTTTAGGTAGGTATATGATTTGTCGAGGTTTTTTATAAATGGATTAGAATATCGATGGGTTTCACTGAAGACGCTGCTTGCCTAATCCCGTGCAATTATCTAACGTGCAAGATAATAATTCGTACATAAAGAAATATTTGGTTTTATTTTTATTATTTCTATATAATAAAGTACAATAGCTGAGATGGTAAACAAGAAAATCAAGATTCCCAAAGAGGCCTAGCCAATGATATTGACTTGGTCATTAGTGAACGGTGCGTGATAAAAAAAAAAAAAATACATTACAGAGACAAAAAAAGCTGGGGTGGGTCGCTAGTAATGATTGAAAAAAAATTCGGATTCGATATTTTTTCGTTTCTTTGCATTTTATGATAACATTTACCATAGTAATGTTTATTTTTTTACACCATCAGAAAGAAAAGATTTCAACGAACTAAAAGCCCACCGACTTTTTAAAAAAAAATAGATATTTTGACGTGAGAATTTTCGATTCAAAATTAGGGTGCTTTTTCGATATTAAATAAAAATAAGGTGAAAAAATAAATATTTTAAACTAAAAAAATTACAGTGTATTTGGAAAATGTAAGATTTCACCCAATTTGTGAAAAATTCTTTTTTTTTTAAAGATAAAAATAAAAAACCAAAAACTTGGTTATTTTAATTTTTCACTTAAATTTTGTGGTGATGTGAAAAAAGTGTAAATATAAAAGATGAAGATCTTTTTATAACCTACAACTTTGAGATTTTACTTTTTTCCATACGACTTGTAGTTTTGCCGGAAATCGAGATAAACCGTTTTTTACCCTTAAAACCTCCCCCTCTTCCACTTCCCGAACTCAGATCGCCCGTAAATTATTATTTAATTAGCTGTTATAATAGTATTCAATAATGACATTTTAAAAAAATTAATAAAATATGAACTATAGTGTCTTAAAGTAAAATAAAATTACTCTTCAATTAAAAGAAAATAAATTATGACTTAACATTATTAATACAAAATGACATGAGATAAAAGGAACTGCCCTCTGGTAGTCCTCAAATAACAAATTCAACTTAAAAGGTCACGAAGCCATATTTTTTTTATGCGCCTAGGAAGATTATCACGAATAGAAGAAGTAGCTCTGAAACTAGTAGGTTTGAGAGGGAATTAAGTTTGTCATGAAAGGATTCGGGCCAAATCATCATTAATGTGTCATTAAGGTCGTTCTAACTGACTTTATTCGTAACAATTAAGGAGCCATGAGAATTTTAAGAAGGTTTTTGGATTTTCAATATTCTATACGAGAGGAATTCAATGGATTAGTGGAGCCCCAATGCTCTACTCCATAAGTCCAAATGGATCTTTTAATACTCATGCACATGGTTATTATGTAATTAATTGAGAGCTTAGTAACCAGAAACAGCTGTAGTAGTTTCTTGTCCTTTCAGTCGAGTAACTCCTAATGATAAATTTAAAAAAAAATCCGGCGAGGAACGGATATGGAAAGATCTGTCAAAACCAACGATTTGATGCGGTGTTGTATATACGAGTAGATCTGAAAGCCGAGAATGGGTGTTACGGGAACGGAACGAGCTGTGAAATAGAAGAAGGTCAGAAATGTACGAATTATTGTATTTCTATTTTTGTTGTTAATATTAACTATTAATAATAAGTCATAATAACCGGTTAAAAATGTTATATCATGATACATTATAATATATTCCGTGCCATTACGTAAATGACTGCCTAACTTAAGAGACTGTTTAGAATACATCAGCTTAGATCGGACCTTATGATAGTGGAGTTGATGATATCAATGATAACAGCGCGATGTATTATCATAACCAGCCGAAATAAATACAAGCACGTTCACACCCAAAACTTGTAAAACACATATGTAAGTTTTTTACTTTCTTAAACAATAAAACTCATTTAAAGCAACTTTTAAAAAGTAGCACTCAAATGAAACCTAAAGAAAATTCTCATTTCTTTAATTAAATATTACGAAGATTTTTTTTCATTTGCCAAGACACAGAGACGCATTTAGACATTTGCTCGCTGCCCTACAACAACAATGTATGAAAAGAAGAGGATCAAGATTTAATATTATACCTAAAATATTTCTATTACCTATAGTTTTGTAGGCCTACAGCATTCGTAAAGTTTTCACACCATTGCATCATAGACTCAATACGGCCAGAGAAACATGATAGAGTTGCGTGAAATTGTTTTAATGATCGGCCTGAGATCTTAATTGGCTTAAGATAGGCAGCTAAGATAATTCTATTTAGGTAACAGTTTCCTAAAAAGGAAATAAGCAATAATACTAATTAATCTTAAATAATTGATTAATTTATATATAAATATATATATATATAAATATAAATTAATAAATTATTTAAGATTAATTAGTATTATTGCTATATATATATTTATAATTATTGCTGTTATTACAAACTTTCTTTTTCGTAAAAATCTGCTATTGTGATTACTTTATAATCTAACTAAAGCCCTAACAAAAATACTAACGCTTCAACAATACTAAACTGAATCTAATGTATTTTCTATTCAGAAAAAAATCTTTTTTTTTTTTAAATTTAATTCAATGATATTTTCAACTATAATGGTATTATATCAAGTAAATGTGCAAAAATGTATAATATGACATGAAAACACTTGTGGAGAAACTACCCATCGATAGCACTCCAATAAAGTTCTATAGTAGATGATCTCGAGGCCATCTTCTTTTCAGGCGACTCGGAGGGTTATCAGGAATAGTATGGGAAGCAAGCTGAGAGACTAGCGGATTCAAGTGCGTATGGAGCTTGTTATGGAAGGATAGGTATCTAGTTTGGGCCAAATCAGTAACATATGGGATATTAAGATCATGATGGATGAGTTTGTTTGTGACATAATAAGGAGCATTGAGGATTTTACGAAGGATTTTGGATTGCAAGGATTGGATACGAGATGAATTGGATGGTTTAGTAGAGCCCCAAAGCTCAACTCCGTATGCCCAAATAGGTCTGATGACTGTCATGTAAATAAGTCTTTTGTAATTAATTGGTAGCTTAGAGCGTTTGTCCAGTAAGTGTTGAAGTAGGCGAAAACGTCGAGCAGTTTCTTGTCTTTTCAGTCTTGTATGAGGATTCCAAGTGAGACGTTTATCCAGATGGAGTCCTAGGTAACGTATCTGTTCGACAGGGTTCAGTGGTGTATTATTAAACGATACAGTAAAACAGGAATTCGTAGGTTTACGACGAAGGGTGAAGGTAATTTGATGGGATTTGTTAGGATTTATTTTAATCCTCCAATTTTGACACCATTCTTGTAGGTGTGAGATATGGGATTGAAGAGATTGGGATGCAACAAATGGATCCTTATTAACTGATAACACACATGTGTCATCAGCGTAAGTAGTGAGGACAGTGCTTGGATGGGTTGGGATGTCAGCTGTATATATCGTGTATAGGATGGGCCCCAGGATACTACCTTGAGGAACACCGGCAGACTGGGTGAAGAGGGAAGAGTAGGAACAATTATGGTTTACTTTAAAGGTTCTATTACTGAGGTAGGAACTGATAATAAGGAAGTAAGTTGAAGGTAAGAATTTACGGAGTTTGTACAGCAGTCCTGGATGCCAGACTCGATCAAAAGCCTGCTCTACATCGAGAAAAGCTCCCGTGCAGTACATTCCGCGCTCTAATGCAGATGAGACAACGTCCACCACACGATGGCATTGCTGGATGGTGGAGTGTGATGTTCGGAAACCAAATTGGTGATCTGGGATTATTTGATTGGATTCTATGATAGGATGAAGACGTTTCAGAATGAGTTTTTCAAGTATTTTCCCCATTATGGGCAAGAGAGATATAGGACGATAAGAGGATGGGAGTTCTGGTGGTTTTTTAGGTTTTGGAATCATCTTAATTATGGATAATTTCCAGGAATCAGGAAAATATGTGGTGCGGAGTACGGCATTGTATATATATGTAAGGAGTAGGATCGCTTTCCGAGGAAGGCGTTTTAGAATCTGGGATGTGATTAGGTCGTGTCCAGGGGCTTTGTTGGCGGGTAATCTATGAATAATGTTTGATATTTCGGAAGGATGGAATGCTTTAGGAGGAGGGGACAACTGAAGAGGAATACTTAATTCTGCTCCAATGCATTCAGAGTGGGTTTGATTAAGGATATCTGGATGAGGGTTAAATGTTTTGAATAGGTGCTGGCCGAAAATTTGTGATTTTTCTTCATCAGATCTTGACCAGGTTTGGGATTCGGTTAAAAGTGGATGGTTGAATTTTTTATAGTTTAGGAGTTTTCTAGTGGTAATCCATAAGGATTTGTCAGTAGTACTGAGATTTTCTGTACGGTAATACAAATTTTGAATTTTGAATGTTCTGATCTCTGATTTTAATTTGTTGGTCAGTTTGGTATAATGACTCTTGTCCGATGGATATCTCGTGCGGTGCCACTTTGCTCTTGCCCGTCGTTTTTCTTTTAATAACTCGCGAATATGAAGTGGCCAGTTATTCTGTTGATAATGATTTTTACTTGGTAAAGTGTTATATTTTATATTGACTTGTATTGCTTCTGTTAGTTTGTCTATTGCAGAATTAATGTCTCCTTTTGTTTTAAGCGGAATTTTGAGGTCTAAATTATTTTCTAGATTTGATCGGAATTTATCCCAGTCTACACGTCCTGTAATCAGTCGGGGAAGAGAGGGCTTAGGGATGGGAATCGAATGCACTTGAAGCAGAACTGGACTGTGATCAGAGGAAAGGTCATCCAGGGATTTTATAGCAGTTTGATTGCAGGAAATCTGTGAGGAAACAAATATATCTAGAATATCTGGACGTTTTTTGAGGGATGTAGGCCAATAAGTAGGGTTTATGGGTGCGAGGATAGAGAAACTATTAGAGGTTGAAATTTGGGATAAGATGCTACCACGGGAATTGGATGTTCGACAACCCCATCGTTGATGTTTGGCGTTGTAATCTCCTCCGGCAATAAACCGCGGTCCGAAGGATTGGAATAAGGATTCGAGGATGTTATAAGAAAGGGGGATACCAGGAGGACAGTATACAGCTGAGAATGTTATATGGAAAGGACAAGTTGAAATGGTTACTGATGTTGATTGAATGGCGTCAGTTGGAGTAGAAGGAATAAGAGAATGTGGTATAGATTTATGGATAAGGATACAAGAACCGGCATGTGCTGTATCGTCAGGATGATCTGATCTGTAAGTGATATAGTCTCGTATGTAGAAATGCGTGCGGTGAGTGAAGTGTGTTTCAGTAAGTAAAGCAATGTCTATTTGGTTGTCGTGTAGAAATAAATCAAGTTCGTCACGGTGAGTATGCAGTCCATTAGCATTCCACAGAACGATAGCTAGGGGCTTCATGCTCATCGTGGGTAATTAAATGGAACTTCGGTAAGGATTCTCGTGAGTAGGTTGATGAGAGGCTTGATTGTTTCTTGAAGGTCTTTCAGGAAAGATGACAGGATAGTGTTTAAGTCGATTGGGTTTTGGATTTGGAATGGATATGAGACTTGAGTTTGATAGGGATAATTAACGGGTAATGGATGGTTGGCTGGGGGTTGTACCCGAGGTGCTGAGTTTTCATTCGATATTTGATGAACTACAGCTTTTGTTTGAATGTTGTGATTGGAAGGGAGAGGATTTGGTTGTTGAGGTGGTAATTTGACCCGTAAGGGTGTATGGTAGGGAGGAATTTGTTGACGTGGAGGTTGAGGATTGGGATTGGCTGCCTTGGGCTTGGATATGGGTTCCCGAGGCTTGGGTTGGGAGGTCTGGGATTTGGTAAAGGAATGCTGAGATTTGATTTGGGAGGTTTGAGGCGTCTGAGCTCGAGGCTGCTGCTGAATGCTTGAGGTTCCCAAGGTTTTGTTGTCCGGAAGTCTATCTGTAGGGTTTACGGTGGTATACGGTAGTACTACGGTTGGTCTAGGCAATTCAGGAAAGGTGGCAGTATTGTCAACTTCAGGAGCCAGCATTGTGCTTTTCTCTTGACTTTTTATTTGATGGTTTCTGGTTCTAAGACGTTGAAAGTTCTTATGGACTGAACAGCCTCTGTAGTTCGCTGGGTGACCCTCACCACAAAGAGCACATTTTGCAGGCTCGTTTCTCGATTTCTGACAAGTGTCAGATGAGTGTTGTCCAGCGCATTTGACGCACATAGCTTGATGATGGCAATACGTCTTGGTATGACCTAAGGCTTGACAGTTAGTACACTGGACTATGGTATTTTTACGCCTAGGTTCTTCAAATTTTACTATTGAATATACCAGTCTTAAAACTTGAAATATCTCTGGGTTATTAGGGGCTGGTTCAAGTTCGACAAAAAATAATGGAAGGGGGTACTTTTCGGTGGGATGAAACACTGGCGAAATATTTCTTACTTTGTGACCTATTTCTTCGAGGTCACTTTTGATTGCTGTTGTGGGCGTTGAAGAGTGTAGTCCTCTTAAAACCACTCTTTACGATTTATCCTGTTTTAGTTGGTAACAGTGAAAATCATAGTTCTTCACTGTAAGATGATCACTTAATTTTTTGTATGTTTCTTTATTGGATATATTTATTTTAATGCCTTTTACTCTAGAAAAACATTTAAAATTAGTTTGTCCTATAAGTTCAGATATTTCTTGAGCGAAGTTATAAAAATTTGTAATATTTGTGACAAAAATAGGAGGAGGGTTAGGGTCAATGAACCCTTGGTGTTGCTGGTTCTCATCACGATCGCTTTCTGTAGGCCCAGGGTTGCTGCTAGTTGAGGCGATTGGAGATTTGCTAGAATTGACTGCAGTAGTTTTGCTGCGGGTTATGGGAGGCTCCGGTGTTTTGTTGTTTTTTGTCACTGGCTTTTTTTACACAGCCGATTTATTTTTTTTCGTGTTGGGTGAGTTGCCCGCTGAGCCAGGGGCTGCCTTTCTCTGACGTTTTTGGAGTGTCCTTCGTTTTAAGTATTGCGAATCGGTCTCACTTATTTCCGAAAATGGAGTCTCTGCCTCCGAACCTTCACTACCCGAATTGTCTATTTGCATGTTAAACATTGGATAATTATACGATTAAAATAATTTGAAATAAATTATTAAATCTAACAGTCACTAAAAAATAAAGAAATAAATTTTAAAAAAACTTTTCATATTTAAATAATAATAATAAAAAATATATATACATATGTTTAAAAAAAAAAAAAAGTTGATGAATGCGGGATTCGATCGAGAGGCTGGTTGCCAAGCCTTGACCGTGAACTAGAGGAGGTAAATATTGTAAGTCACCTATAGGGATTATTGGCCACGTTGCTAGCTTCAGCAGCCAGTCACCAATTTATTTGCTGAATTTTATTGTTTGATACAGTCACTCACCTCACTGATCTTGAATAAATGTCTTAAAGTACTTATGGATTCTTCTGACACAGTTTGGAGATATTATTTTGAGAACTATTGTTGTAATAATGTAACAAGCACAGAGCGATTTAACGAGTGAGCATTAGTTGCGGCCATGACACTTGGTACTCTAGAAAAAAATCTAAATTAGAAACAAGACAAAAATTACGTACACTTACTTAAAACCAGCTTGGAGTTATTACAAATTTACGGAATCGAAAAACAGACTCACAGAAAACGGCTACAAACTTTCCAGTCAAAAATACTCAGACTTTTCACTAAAGCACCCTGGTACAGCAAAACTCTGCATACTGACTAAAAAATATTAATGTTCAACGAACACATTCGAACATACTACAAACGTTTCCCAGATAAATTACACGGACACGCAAACCCACTGCTAGAGCAAATGGGGACGAACCTCATGCCTGAGGACACAAGGTGGAGACTAAAAAGAACGTATATGAGGGATCTGTTAAAATAAGATAATTAAATCAAGCAACAGGGTGGTACCGCGGGCTACTGTTCTTCTTCAAGCCTCTCAATCATTTTATTGTGATTTTATAGACAGAAAATCTGTTGATTAACATTTTATTTTATTGGCAGGTCTAGATAAATAAATGAAGAGAAAAAAACTTTATCTCCAGCTGGTACAAAAACATGTGTTTTTGGCTCAATTAATTAGGACTGAACTACGTCTTTTCTCCCTGTACATTAGAAATTGAGTCAAAAAGTTAACTTCTCTAGAGATAAAGTAAAAAGATGACAACCTGATTCGTCTAAATAATGTAGGTTTTGTACTGAAAAAGCTCAGGGTTAGGCTGTTACACCTGTCTGTCACACCTGCCATTAAAATCAGCTGTTGTTTCAATACGCCAAAACTGGTAAACAGAAGTTCATTTGTGTTCAGGTTGTGTAAGTTGTGGATCCACCACATATTGTACAAGAAGCCAATAATGTTTTTTCAAATTTATTGCCAGTTAAATCAATTCAGATTTATAATAAAACGTACGATAACTTCAAAAGAATGGTGTAATAAAGCAAATGTGAAAATGTATTACCGGCATAATGTATTACTCGCATTCGCTCGGGAATAAACTCGAATTGTACCCCCTCATTCGCTCGGGTTCAAACATACAGCTGAGGGAATAATGATCTTTTTTAGTCCCTAGGTGCATAAATAACAACTTTATAGGACCTCATTCATAATGTAATATGAGACGTGTACTTTCAAAGTAATGCACAAACAAAAAATTGTATCAGGCTATATTTGAACCACGGGGATTAACGAAACCATGTTACAGTTTTGTATTTCAGGAGAGCTATTTTCCATAAGTTTGCACTATTTATATGTGTTTCTTCGTAACTTATAAAATAGAAACAGCTAAAAAAAATTCTTCACATTGTTATTGGTATTGATAAGTAATTTGAAGTATTGATTATGTCAATTATGGATCACAAAGTAAATAGCACTAAGGATTACACAAAGGTTTTTAGATTTTGAAGATTCGACAGGAGAGGAATTCGATGGCTTAGTGGAATTCCAAAGCTCTACTCCGTAAGTCCAAATGGATCTATTAATAGTCATGTGTATGATTATTTTGTAATTAATTGGGAGCTTAGAGCGTTCGTCCAGAATATTTTAAAAATAACCTGAAACAGTAGTAGTAGATTGTTGTCTTTTCAGTCCAGTAGATCCTAAAAATCAATTTAAAAAAAAAAATTCGGTCTATGAAATAATAATAATAATAATAATAAAATATAATAATAATATATCCATGGAAGGGTTTACAGTTCTTTAAATATTAAAGAATACCTAATGAGGAAAAAAAACGCTGCAAAGATCGTACATCAGTCATAGCTCAAGAATATAATTTAATAAACAGTCATCAGTCGTTTTACAGATACCAGCCACAGGCAATATTATAACCGGTTAAAAATGTTATATCATGTTACTTTATTACAGTTTCCATCCAATCCAGGGTGTCCTTTATCTCCTGGGCACGTATATATTCAAGAGTGGTACCCCCTTCTAGCCTGACGGCGGACCATGCTATATTTTACAAGTTATACAGTTGTTCATTTAATCTTAGAAACCTAACATTTTAGTAGAGGGACCCCGATGTTATTTTAATAATTGAAGTTCAGTTTAGTTCTTGTTTCGTAACCCCAGGTGAACCTTTTAAATATGAGTACCTACTCATTATTGTTTTTGAATATTGAATATTTTGCAGTTAATAAAATTATAATTTTTTTTCTTTTATTCTTATAGGTAAAATGTATTAATTGTATTTCTCTCAGTATCAATATTGAAAACACATTAATTTCACTTTAATTTAATGTTTCCATTTTATTAATTTAATATTAACACTAAGCTACGAATCAAGTAACAAACTTTTAAATTAAAAAATGTCGATACCCCGATTGCAGCGCTTCCTGCCGTATCCAATATAATCAAAATTATTAACAACACAAATAAGTTAATTAAGAAAAACATTATGGATCGTATCGAATTCTTAATCTACACTATTCACAAGCCTACTTGAACGCACACAAAAAAAATGGTCAAAATCGCGCCAAATGTTTAGGCCTCAACACTATTCAGTTTCTAAAGTGGGTATTGTGATTACAAGAAAAACCTAGGGACGGAATATGATCTCGAAAAAATGACCTACCTGTTCAAGTGTTGTCTTAGATAGAATCAGAACAATGACATACACAGAAAAAGAAGAATTATATTATTGATCTCGCAATTAACATGTTTGTTTTGTTTAGCGTCACTATATGCTGCTATGGCTAATATTACGATGCTTCAGTGGGATTCATGAATTTTGCCTATCAAAGTTTATTCAGGATAGGGATTTAGCACAGGCTCGAGACCCCTCATTTTACGTCCCTAACGAAGGACGGCATAACCAAGTAGTCCTCACTTCCTTTCCTAGGGTCACCTGCCGGGCTGCGAACCCGCGACCTTGGGCATAGTAGTTGTTATGCTAACCACTGAGCCATAGATGACCCCTTTTATTCTTATCAAGTTATATAAATTATACACATTTACGATTATATATCTATTGTTACATAATCAATGGAAAATCAGCGACTTATCGTAAAGCCCTGAAAAGGAAAAAATCAGAAACCGTTACCATTCGTTTCCTTTTCAGGCCACCGAAAACCTCTTGGTTCTTACTTTACCATGGTCGTCTCCGAATAAGGGTTTGTTCTTGATTCTCGAAAAGAGTATTTACGTGTTTTCGGTAGATCGTGGAAGATTTTGCTCGAGCCATTTCAAGGAGAAGCGGTTGATTCAAGGAGTCACTTCTACTTTATCCAGTGATAAAGTGCATTCTCGTCTAATGCAAATTCCGTCACAACCAAGTGAAATCTTACCTAATTAAAAATGTCATAAAAGAGTTGTTTTTTTTGTATGTGCAAAGACAATTTTATTAGTGATCATTCTCTCTAGTTTCTAACATGTTTCTTATTCTATTCCTACAACTATCAAATTCCGGACTACCAGAAAGAATAAGAATATGGTTTAATGGACATAAAGACCCGATGCCGATACCACCAATTTCTACTTATAAGCTTTCATTCACTGGCCACTAACCTAACCCTAATCTGCTAAATCTCTCTTAACGTTATCCTCCCGCCTACGTCTCGTTATACCCCTCGTACGTTTACCAGTGGGCTCAGTGCTTTTTAACTGTTTAGTAATTCGTATCATACTAAGCCAAATAACTATACAAGCCCATTTCAACCTTCGTGACGCTTTTGCTTATTATTAAACTTAATTATATGAAACTAATGAATGCCCTACAATTAAGCATTGTACGATCTTCTAAATTCTCTAGTAGTTTCATTCTTTTTCGGACAGAATATTCTACGCAATGCCTGATTTTCGTATAACTATAGACAGTGTTCATCCTACAACGATAACTGTCTGATCTCGACTCCATAAACAGTTGGAAGCGATCATAAAATATCATTTTATTAATTATAATTTTTTATAATTTATAATTTATAATTTATTCATCATTGATTATATATAAATTTATCAACATATATTCCAATTAAAGCATTGTTTTATTATATTACAAATAGGCTTACCAAAATAATGAATTTATCAATACTAATCAATGAAAATTATCATTTAATGTAATATAGAATAGAATAGAATAGAATAGAAAAGTAACTTTATTCTGGGACAAAGTCCCTTTAGAATAACAGATATGAACAGGAATAAAAACATAATATTTATCTGGCCAGAAGGCTAAATGTTACAAATCATAAAGCGTGAAAACATGACAGAAAACAATTTAAAAAGAAATATATAAACAAAAATACTAGTAAGTAAATAAATAGTACAGATCTTGACAGGATATTAAGCAATTACAGAGAATAGATAAATCCATAGCTTTTGAAATTGAATGCATGAGCTAGCATTCAATAATTTGTTTACATGATGTACAGCTTTTCAAAGAGCAGAATTAAAAGAACTAGATAACACAATGAGTTATTATATACATTGTATTCTAAGCAAATGACTAACCTACCTAGAGACTATCCTTTTGGGAAGCTAATAGATGTTGATACAGCAAGGATTTGAATAATGATAGAGAGGGAGTATGACGGATATTAGGAGGGATTGAGTTCCACATTGTGGTGGAGCGGGCGAGAAAGGAACGTTCGAATGCTTTAGTTCTGTGTGAACGTATATAGAGATCAGAAAGGCGGGATCTTGTTTTATGGTGTTGCACTGATGATTTTAATTGGAGGAGACTGTAGATATATGAAGGGTGTTGAGAGTGAATGGATTGGTATAAGAATGAACAGAGGAAATATTGTCTTCGGAAGGGAGGGAAGAGCCACTTTAATCCATCATAGAGGTGGGAGACGCGCGATCGCTTCGGAGTACCAAGCACAAATCTTAGAGAGCAATTCATTATTCTCTTTAATCTGTCTTCAAGCATTTTAGAGAGGCCTCCATATACCACGCTACAATAGTCAAAGTGGGGGAAGATGAGAGAAGATACGAGAAGCTTACGGGAAGATTGTGTAAGGAGATGACGAGAACGATGGAACAACTTCAGGGAACTAATTGTCCGTCGGGATATTTGGGCGATGTGGGATTTCCAGGAAAGGTTTTGGTCGATGGTGATGCCTAGGTTTTTCACCGAGGAGGTAATCGTGATAGGATTATCGTTTAGGAGTAATGTTGGGAGGGTGTGGATGGATGTAAGGAGGGAATTGGAACCTAAAACAATGGCCTGAGTTTTCAATGCGTTCAATTCCAGTTTGTTCAGCTTTGCCCAGGCACAGATCCTATCCAGGTCTTCCTGAATACTAGCGAACGCAAAAAATAGCTCGGAAGGGGGAAAGGACAGATATATTTGGAAATCGTCAGCATATAGATGATGGGAACAGTGGTGAACAGATTTAGGGAGATCATTGATATAGCAGTTGAAAAGAAGAGGAGAGATACTTGAGCCCTGTGCCACGCCTGAGGAAAGAGTGAGGAAAGAGGAAAGGGGATGATTAGGTATAGAAACTGCTTGAGATCTATCAGAGAGGAAGGATTGGAACCATCGGATGGAACTGTTAGAAAAGGACATTGATTTCAGTTTGCTAAAAAGGATAGAATGGTCCAAGGAATCAAAAGCTTTAGTAAAATCAAGAAGGATAAGCACAGTTAGTTTTTTGTCGTCCATAGCGGTATGTATGTCATTGGTGATTTTGGTAAGTGCCGATTGTGTGGAGAAACCGGGACGGAAACCAGATTGAAGTGGGTCAAGGAGGTTGGACTGTTCGAGGAAATTTGACATTTGTGACTGGACTATTCTTTCTAGAGGCTTGGAAAGGTTGGAGAGGATTGAGATTGGGCGGTAGTCTTTGAGTGAGACAGGGTTAGAGGATTTATTAATAGGATGGACTATGGCTTTTTTCCAGGAGGCTGGGAATACTCCGTTTTGCAGTGAAAAATTGTATATAAAGAGTAGGACAGGTATAATATCGATAAGGCAGGATTTTAACAGTTTGACAGGAATCCCATCGAAGCCTGTGGAGTTGGAGTGGGATTTCAGAACAGAGGAAATAATGTCGTTGGGTGAAATGTCAGCGAAGTAAAAGTTGTCAGGGTTGAAAGATGGTGGTAGGGAAAATACGGGAGAGGATGATTTAGAAGTATTAACTGAGGTGGACAAAAAATATGAGTTTATTTCATTGGGAGAGGCTGGAAAGGGTCTAGAACAAGATGAATTAAGAAGAGAAAGCTTTCGAAGGAGATGCCATTTGGATTTAGAATCGGGAGCAGATGAAAGGGCTTCGTGGAAGTATTTGGTTTTTGCCTGCCTGATTGTCGACTGTGTCAGATTGCGGAGAGCCCTAAACGCTTGATAGTCGTCAGTTAACCTTGTCCGTCTAAAGCGTCTTCGGGCCGCATCACGCTTCCTTTGAAGATCTTTAATTTTTTTACACAACCAGGGAGCAGGCTGGTGACGGAAGGTTGAGGTTTTCAGTGGGACATGGGTGTCAAGGATATATTTGAGATTGGAAGTAAGTATGACAACCATCGAATCAATAGAGGCACAAGAATAAATCTCTCTCCAATCCAAGGCTTCAAGAGAGGGTGAGATGTTCTCTGGGGTGAGAGCATCTAAGTTGCGAAAGGTTACGGTTTTAGGTAGTATAACAGGAGTTTGGATATTGTATGAAATATGGATGAGATCATGAGAGGACAGAAATGGAACGGGTAATTGAGAGGAAGAAAGGAGGTTCTGCCGTGAATCAATGACAAACAGGTCTAACCAGGTGTCGGATTGAAAGGTGTGATGGGTGGGAGAAAATGGGACAATGGAAAGGTGTAGAGAGTAAAAGAGATTTTCCAGGTATAGTTGATCGTAGGATTGGACAAAATTTTAATTCCTTATTAATAATCCGAGACCGAATAATAACAAGGATGTATGTACATTTAAAAGGAAGCGAGTTAGCTCAGTCTGTAGGAGTTGGTAATAAGGGTAGAAAGGAAAAAAGAATAAATTTTTAAAAAAGAAGAAACTATATTAGACAAAAATGTATAATAAATACTTGCAAGAATTTTAGTAGATTACAAAAAGTATTAATTGTGATGAATGATGATTTCGTACCTTTATGAATCACTAACAGTAGTTTCCCTGAATTTCGATTGTGGAAAGTAAGTGTAAAAGGAGTAACCTGTGGTGTATTGGTTAGCATAACTTACTATGCAAAAGATCGCGGGTAGGTAGCCCGGCAGATGGTTATTGGATTTGCTTAAGGGGGGTAGAAAATGCTTAGTTATGCAGTCCTTCGGAAGGGTTATAATATGGAGGATCCCGAGCTTGTGCGGTGTCAGGAACTCGTTAAAAATCCCTATCCCAATTACACTTGGATCAGTCAAAGTTAGGACTCCCAAAGTTTGTAGCATAAAGTGAAGTGAACAAACAAACAATAAGTTTTAAAAAAATTAAACGAAATATGCCGACCCCTTAAACCTGCCTTCAGGGAAAATAGCCAACTTATGTCACCTCCTGTTCAAGAATCACTCTTCTGAGATTTTACTAAAACTGGATACGGGAACAAGCGCTTTTCTTAGCAGAAACGTCATTCTCAAAACCAGCTATTTCCATGGTAATATAAACTTGAATATAAATTTCCTTCTTAAATAGAAATAATCAGTCCGTAGATAAAGAGCTAATAAATCATTTAAATGTATCTGCTGAGTTATTTACGACGAAAATGATAAAATGAATTGTCATCAACAGATTATATTCGGGGAAAAAACTCAAAGGTCTAGGAATGAAAAAAACAACAAAAAACTGCAGCACTACAACCCGTGAACGGTTTTATAGAGGCAGGGTGGGCCCCAGGAGGGTCCTAGATCAATCTCCCGCTGCAAACCGACCAAAAAAAAACCCATGGGCTGCATCGGGATTTTAATTAGGATTTCCGATATGGCAACTCAGTGCTCAACCACCGAGCCACTCCGCTCCTCTAGGGATGAAGAACGTACATGAATTCTAGACTGGTTACTACATTAAAACATTTTTGGAGTTTACTCCTTAAGAAACGATTTTCATATTTACCCCGCGGTATGAAAATTGTATGAGGTGTAAAATCAAATTTTAGCTAAATGTGGTGCGTTACGTTTCTTTCCAGGTAATATTGTATTATTTGTTTTACATAATAGATAAAAATTAAAAGTTAAATTCCGGGACTAATTGGGAAAAGATACGTGTGGTATCTATGATAGCAGTATATTCTATTGCTTTATTCTCCAAGTGTTGAAATGCGATAATTTTTTAAACCTCAAATTAAGATTAGCTTTGTTTGAACAAATCAAGAATAAAGTATAAATAAAGGATAAAATCAAATAAAGGATAAATATATAACCTCAATGTTATCTTAGAGCTAAGATATTTTTTATGTTTTATTATTATGAGAATAGTTTTAAAAACGTTTTAAATGGTCAGGGAGGAGGTTTAGTCAATCAACTTTACAGTAAAATATAAATATATTGAGGGACGTAACGTATCTCACTTTGCGCATCTCTCACTTCGAGGTTATCTATGCGTATAACAGCAACCTAACCGTGAATATGTGTTGCTAAATTGTAAAATTGAAAAATACTTACAGCAAAACCAATTTTAGTATAAAATCATTTATCGTTGGTTCTTTCAAAGATAAAGACACAGTGGATATTTGTTTATTCACTTAACGTCACTAAGTAAAATTTTAATAGTTAAAAGTAAATTTAATTTTCACTAAGTAAAGATGAAAGTTTACACTTGGTACAATTCTTGAAAAAAGAAAATAGTTAGGGGTGCAGTCAAATAAAACACTAAATAAGTGGGTACATATTTAATTATGAGCCACTTTGTGGGTCATCTTCAGGGCTAAGAAAGAAAGACAGACAAAATAACAAAACTATAAAAATACATTGCAGTACCAAGTATATGAAATATAGAAAAAATTTATATGTATAGTAATAGAAATTTAGAACAAAAAAGTGAGGGATATATAGGAATAAAAATATTACAGAGTAAATGTACAGAAAGGTGGTGATCCAAAAAATTTACAAAGATAAAAGAAAGAAGTAAACAGAAAGTTTATATAAAGAAAAAGTATAAACACCAGAGGTGAGATGTAAAATTATGGAAAAGCTAGTAGAATAAAGATAAAATATAAAATGTAAGATAATAGACTCCTAAGGAGTCTACATAAGTAAAATGAAAGAAAATATAACAAAAATTATATCAAAGAACAAATAAAGGAAAAAGAAAAGTAGAAAGTCAAGATATAAATCTTCCTTACTCAGATCATCCAGTCAACCATCCCCTTGCTTCTCATGTATTGTATTTTAGTTACCACAAACCTATTGTCACAGTATTTAATAATAATAATACTATTCACGGACTAATTACTGTTCAAAATCATGTTTAATGTTCATGGTAGAACAAACGAATCTTCCCAAGAATGATTTATATAAAAATATTCACAATTATTATTATGTGAAATAGTTGATGGAATCATTGGAATGATGTAAATATTATGAATAAATATTTATATATGCTATGATTACTTTTTAAGATGCTTTCATTCAATACTTTAGAATTATTCCCTTTGGAATATGATTCTTAAGAATACAATCGCTTTAGAAGTATTCTTGTATGATGAATAATGAAAGAAAAATAATGGCCCCCAATAAAATAATTCAATTGGGTTCTGTCAATAAATTAAATTTAAATTTACAGCATTAATCTTATAGTATGGTTTTTACCCATACTAGCACTTTGAACAATAAGTTATGCATTTTCAAGTAGTTTATTTAATAAAGCCATACGATGGGCTGCACAAGGTCAAAATAAAATATCAATATTTTTATCTGAAACGATATTAATATCAATAATAATATAATAATAATGAATAATAATTAGTATATATATTCCATTCATCAAGTATTTCTTCTGGTTTCGACAGTGTCGTCAAATCTTTGACATTTCGCTAGGCATGCAGCTATCTTTCGCAGGGCTTCTTAGTCTTAGATTAGATTAGATTAGTGCAGTGGTTTCCGACGGCATGGCTACGAGTCAAGGAGCGCGAAACTTGTTGAAAATGAAAAATTCTGACTTAATTTTAGTTATTTATCTCCCACCAGTACTTCATTTCCTTAAATTGAAACTTATAATGTTGTATTTTTTTGTGATGGTAAAACTAAATGTTTTGTTTTATATGTAATACTTATTGTTTTTTTTTCATAGGACCATACATGTGCAAGAGGGGGGAGGGGTAGTAGGAATTTCATTTGAACTTTGAAACGTTAGAATTTGATGCTTTTTTTTTTTTATTATTCAAAGAAATTTAACATTATGTTAAGAATACAACTAGTAAATAGGATGAATGGTACATATTGGCATGGATAAAGGCGAGTAGAGAAAATGCCCAGTGGTAGAACTCAAATAACAAGTTCAACTTAGAAAGTCACGAGACTATCTTCTTTTCAGATGCCTCGGAGGATTATCAGGAATTTAAGAGGTTGCTAGGTTTGAAACTAATGGGTTTGAGTTGAAATAAAGTTTGTCATGCAAAAATTTATATCGGATTCGGGTCAAATCAGCAACAAATGGGACATTATGGATTACTTTGTTCGTTACAAATTATGGAGCATTGAGGATTAGCATTAGCATCGAAGGACTTTGGATTATAAGAATTAGATTCGAGAGGATTTCGATGGCTTAGTGGAGCCCCAAAGATCTACTCCTTAAGTCCAGATGAGTCTAATAATTATCATGTATATGAGTCGTTTGATTAGTAAATGTTGAGGTAGCCTGAAACGGCTTGCTGTTGCTAGTCGTTTCAGTCTACTATTACAATTCCAAGTTAAACGTTTGTCAAGGTGTAGTCCTAAGTACCAAACCTGTTCTACAGAAATCAGGGGATGTTATTAAATGGTACAGGAGGACAGGAAGTCATTGGTTTATGACGGAGGGTTAAAGTGATTGGATGACATTTGTGGCAATTTATTTTAATCCTCCAGTTTTGACGCCATTTTTCAAGGTCAGTTATATGGGATTGAAGAGTATGGGATGGTGGATCAGTGTTGGGAGATAATAGACATGTGTCATCCGCATACTCTGTAAGGATTAGGATTTGGGATGTCAGCTTTATAAACTGTGTAGAGGATTGGGCCGAGGATAGAGCCTTGAGAAACACCCAAAGATTGAGGAAACAGGGATGAGTAGACATTATTATGATTTTATGCGAATGACCTGATAGTGAGATAGGATCGGTTGAAATTAGAAGGAATACTTGGTGAAGGGATTCAAAATATGGATCGTGGTAATTAAGGGAGTATTGAATTCGTGTATATAATATTATAGTTATTATATTTATACCTTATTTTTCTAATTAGATAGATGATAATAAACTTCATTTTCATTTTTAGCATTATTACCATCGTTATGTTCAACATTATTTAGATCATTTGCACTTTCATTCATATCATAAAACAAGACATTTCACTATTAAAAATAAAATAATTTTGGTGAAACGGAAAGTTCAACCAGTTATTGATGCTATTTTAAATTATGATCTGTATCAATTGTTCAAATATAAGACGATTTTATAGATAACTATAATTATTTTTATGGCAATGAAATTCTAACTTTTAAACTAAAGTTTATTTTTTTTTAAATGTTTAACTCATGCAAGCCCCAAGCATGTTGTTGACGCATACCCACAATTATACCTCCATCCAAAAGTCGCTGAATGCGATTATAGAAGTTTTCACTTAAAAAATATGATACAAATATGTTTTTTTTATTTTATAGGTTGTTATCTAAAGAAGAAAGACAAATTTAATAGCCACAGTGTCGTTAACGAGCTATCAAGTAAGTATATATATATTGAGGGATGGCTGCATATTTCAACAGTTTCTCAAAGTCAACGAAATGATTAGACCGGTTCTATTGCTTTTTATCTGCTGCGTCAGCGGTTATCACGCTTTCTTCTTCCCGAAGATCACTACCTCTCCGCCGACTTCGAACCCGCAGATGACGAGTCCCTGCATACCTGAAGAAAAGGCACCCGAAGAAGGATCCCTCAAGGTTCCCAACATCTACTTCTTCAACCCCCACACCTTCTTCTGGTTCTTTGTTTCCGGTAAAGACCAGCTCCCTTCGCAGGCAAATGGGACGATCACGAGTACCCCTGGTACCACAGACACGACTTCCGAAGACTAAACGCCTCATTCCTTCTAATATCAATATGAACACGTGTTATCATGAAGCAGGAAAGGGTATTTAAATAAATAGTTAATACTGTATTACTAATCGCTATAAAATTTATTTCATAATGTAATCTGTTATCAACCTATATAAATAATAAAGACATTGCTTTTAGAAATGATAATTTTTATTTTACTTTCCTGTAAATGTAGTATAAACATTTAATATTTAATATGAGAAAAAATGTGAATGAATTTAATAGGTTAAATACGTTTTTCATGAAAAAATCCGCACATGCTCAACAAAGGTTGAAAATTTGGAGACAACTTAGTGGAATGCCCAAACGGAAACCTCCCAAGCCCTTCAAAAATATCTTTGTTTTCTGTGAGAATGGGACTAAAGGATATATTCAAAATTTCCAATCTCTTGATGAGACCCAGCTTGATACGTTCACGCAATCCCAATAGGAGCGGATTGTCTAAATTCACAAAAATAAATTCAATTTCATAAATTCCATCTCCAACTTTTGGATACCTCTAAAATATCAGGGAGTATAAAAAAAAAACGTTTTTCAACCAACTATTTGTATTATTAAATTACTCATGGTTCTTCAGATTCAATCGATTCTCTCAACTTCTTTGGTTAGTAATCATTTTTGATGACCTCGTTATCGATACATGTTGGAAGGAGGGGACTCTTTGATCAAACCATACATTTTGTCGGACAAATATTTTTTCAAATAATTTAGATAATTATATTGAGATTTCACTAAAAAAAAAAACAGTTCGTAATAAAGTTTTGGGAATCATCAAATCGACATATTTTATCCTTGCTACCTCTGTTAGCTACCACAATCAAGAATTTTCCCACAGGAAATTGTTGGGCGTCTTATCGAAACGAAGCTATTCACGAAGATTCAGCTTGATACTAATCAAGTGCAAAAATGGGCCATGGATCCTGGACTATTCAGACTGTTGATGCGAAAAGTTCTGAATTTTATCTTCATTAATGTCGATTTTTTGTTTCTAAAAATATATATATATATATATATATATATATATATATATATATATATATATATATATATATATATATATTTATCAAGGCAAACAACTTAAAAATAGGTAGGTACACCGAAAATATTTATGTGTGTGTGAGTTTGCGTTTGTGAGAATGGAAGTATAACGGGATCCAGATTAGAAAAAATATAAACATTTTATTCAAGTATTTCAACAATCACTAACAATAGGCGCACAACATATTAAAATCATGGAACACACATATAGTTAATTGGTCGACGATCATCTGAATTTATTATAGATAAATCGAGTGATCAAGTCAAACCCCCATTTCGGCTGATCCTGAGGAACCATGTGCCCTGCGTCCCTGACCAGAATATCAGTCAGTCCTTTGGCCTTCTTGTAGAACCCAGCCAGTTCGTCTCCTACCATCCATTCCTTTCTCGTCGCGTTTCTGTAGAGCTCAGCCCCGCTCCAATCCAGCTTGGGCAAGAAGTTCATCGTCAGTGGGTATGCCACGATTATGTCCAACTGACCACTATAAAACATTATTCTATAATGTTCTAATAATTCTTCGACCCATGGTTTGACCGATTGCATGATGTCATATCGTAAAAACCGCTCGACGGTAGTTCCATCGTTGAAAACAAGACTACCGACATGTATTCTTTTCCTTATTGCGTCTGTCTGCAGATACACACTGTAGTCTCCTTGCGGATCAAAAGTACCGCTCTGGAGATAATTGTAAACGTTTATCTTACGACTTAAAGTGCCTACAATTTTATCGGATACGGCACTGGCCCGAGTGTATTCGTGCTTCCTAATTAAATCCACTGCTTCATCTTGTAACTTCCTTAATACGTCCCTGGTATTAAAATCTACCAGGCCGAGCTGATAAAAATAATCTGCGTATACCATCATGTTTTCGGGATCCGTAAATCCATCTCCTATCGCCAGTCCTTTCAAGTTGATTTTCTGTTTGTTGATTTTGTTGTTGTTGTGGATCGTGTAGCCTATCGCAGGGATATATTTTCCAGCGTAAGATTCGCCACTGACGAAGAAATCGTTCTTCTGCAAGTACGGGAACAGCTGGAAAAACTGAATCAAAGCAGAGTAAAGATCTTTCCCTACCTTGACTTCACCAGTCGCATATTCTGTAGTGCTTTCTGTAAAACTAAATCCTGTCCCGACTGGGTTATCTATGTACATTACATTAAACAATTTTGACCAAGAATATTTGCGCTTAACTAATGTTAGTTTCGCATCTACGGAGAAAGGCCCGTTTTCACAGAAGAGTCCATACATGGAAGAGCCTCCTGGACCTCCTTGTAACCAAAGGACTACCGGAGCGTTCTTCGGATCCGTCTCAGAAGGGATGAACCAGAAGAAGAGGTTGGAGTTGTAGGTCTTATTGACTGTGAGGTATCCACTGTAGCTGGTTATGTTGGAACCAGGCAGTTGGACTTTGGCAGCCGCCTGTGCTTCTTGAATCTTACCTCCTTCGATGTAGGACGTGAGGAAGAGCGGATCTCCTGCATCGCCGTTGGATGGAATGGACCTAATCTTCGGATATGGATTAAGCAGAGCATGAAGGCCTCCCACTCCATATAAAAAAATCAAAATAAATATCCTATTCATTGCAAAGGCAATACTGAAGGGATTGTGACTAAAGATCGCTTAAATATATATCTTACAAAAAGTCAACAATATACGGTGAAGATAAAAATGACGATAATGCCATGAGTATAAGTGACGGATAGTTGAGTAAAATCAAGATCTTATTTGTGGACCACTCTAGGTAATGTCACAACAAATAACAGATTAAATTTTTGTTTAATCATCTATTTATTGAAAGATTCAATAAATATTTTTAAAAGTGTTCAACCTTCATCGAACGATTTAAAAGATTATATATTACCCTGTTCGAGTATCAGTTTGAACGACCTAGCATACCATAGTCTCAAAACCCCCAATCTCAAGTGGGGATATGACTGATATAGATGGGAAAAAGCACAACCGAGAAGAGTATAT
The DNA here is from genome assembly GCA_964056705.1 of Troilus luridus. Lineage (NCBI taxonomy): Eukaryota > Metazoa > Arthropoda > Insecta > Hemiptera > Pentatomidae > Troilus > Troilus luridus. The sequence goes on along the minus strand of OZ057412.1, from coordinate 187,500,985 downwards.
TATAATTCATATCCATGCCATAAAGGCAAGTAGAGAAACTACCCACCGGTAGTTATAGAATAACAAAATCAACTTAAATGATCACGAGGCCATCTTCTTTTCAGACGCATCGTAGAATTATCGGGAATTGAATAAGTACTTTGAAACTTGTGAGTTTGAGTGGGAATAAAGTTTATCATCAAAGTATTGATATCGGCTTCGGGACAAATCAGTAACAAATGGGACATTAAGTTCATTATGGATTACTTTTTTCTTAGCAAAGTAAGGAGTATTGAGGATTTCACGAAGGATTTTTGGTTTGTAAGGATTGAATACGAGAGGTATTCGATGGGTTAGTGGAGCCAAAAAACTGTACACCGAATAGGTCTTATATTTGTCATGTAGTCTTTTAATGAGTCTTTTAAAATTAATTGGAATCTTAGAGATCTTTTCATTCTGCTCAAAGGATTACCAGGTAAAAGTTAGAAAATTAATAATTGAATTATAAAAAATTGTCGATGTTGTTATTTTGTTTTATCTCAGCCTTGATAACACTTTAATATTTGTGTGTTACTTTTGTTATCACCACTGATGATGCCCTAAATAAATAAATAGAATTTAGGCCGAAACGTTGATGGAGTTATTGACCGCACACCCAACGTTATCAAGAGAAATTACAACCATTTCATCCACAATGTGAATATTCCGAAATACAATTTAGGTTCCAAATTTGGCCAATAGCTTAGGCCGAAACGTTAAGCATAATAAATCAGTTTTTGGCATATCCGTTTTACAAGAATTTACTATCAATGAATTCAATGTTTTATTATTTATATAAAGCATCCTAGAGAATTTATATAATTTTTAGCTTATATAAAGAACAATAAAAAGAAACATGAAAACTATTTGTTAAATTTTGCATCATTGCCTTCACTTTAAACACACACTTCTTTATTTCGCCAGTTACTTTACAAGAGATAGCATTAACAATTATTATAAATAATAAAACCAAAAACAATAATTTTGATAAATGCAATCATTCAGGAAGCAATTGAAAAGTATTACAAGTGGGTTTTACAACTTTATCTACTTCAGAACTTATTAGAAAATATTCGAAATTATAAAAAATTTCTTTGCAACACGTTACAATTAGATTTAATAATAAAACATTTTAAAAAAATGTATAATTGATAAAATAACATTCAGTTACCTTCCTACAGTTTACTACATTAATAGGTTATAATTAATACAAAATAATAATTAATTTTATCTATATATTTCAGAGTTTGATGAAACTGAACCTTATCATTACTAAGAGGATTGAGAAATGTTTATGTATTATTTGATTTTTTATTTTATATTGATTCATTTATTTCGTTTATTGAGGTAGTAAGATTGGTATAGGTACATCTTGATCAGGACCTTCACTTCTAATAATCCCAAATAAGGATCTAATCTCGGATTCTTCCTGTTTTAACTTACGATAGGTAGGATAAAATCAATATTGGAAATAGTAAATCCACCTTCTATTTCCATCAAGAAGAGAAATCAAATTTTGCATGAGTTAATATGATTACCTAATCATTATGTTGATTAATCCATTCATCAAATTTTTTTTCTGGTTTTCTTCTAGTAGGGACAGTCTCCGATTAAGTAAGCCCTGGGAAAGCTACCAGTATACCAAGCGAAACGCTGGCTAAGAATTAGACTATTCGGTTGAAACCTGAAGAAATATTTGATAAACGGGTTAAAAATATGGTCCCTGGAAATTTAAGAGAGTACACAATGCTGTTGTTGAGATACAGGCTTGACACAGATCAGTATCAAACAATAATATGTTTGTGAGTGTTTAATTTGGAATGCGGTTTACACTACAAATGTTCTCATTCAAGCGGTGTTGAGGAAAGAATAAGATAAAACATAAAAAATAATGATGAAAGATATTTTATTTACTACTCATAATACAATGCTTCAATACACAAAATATAATATTCCTTATAAATATTCATACAAACAGAAATTTGTCCTTCAAAGCAATTTAAAAAATACATTAGTTTATGAAAATTATAAATTTTAGGTGCTTATAAAAAATTCCATTGCGAACAGATACTAATGAATTTAACCTATTTTATATTTAATGCATTGAATTATTATAAAAATTCCTATTAAGCACACTTTACACAAATCTGTTTTCAACGAATCGAGTGATCAAGTCGAAAGCCCATAGTGGCTGATCGTGAGGAACCCTGAGTCCTGCGTCCCTGACCAGAACTTCGGTCAATCCTTTGGCTTTCTTGTAGAACCCAGCCAGTTCGTTTTCTACTATCCATTCCTTCCTCAGGGCAAGTTTGTAGTCTTCGGCCCCGTCAAAATGGAGTTTGGACAAGAAGTTCACCATCATCGGGTAAGCGTCCATAATGGACAATTGACCGTTATAAAACATTACTCGATAATTTTCTAGCAAAGCTTCTACTTCACGTTTGACGGACTTCATAATATCATTTTTGAGATGATCGTAAGCTACAGAGCCATCTTGGAATGTCACATTACCTACATTAATGGTTCTTCTATACTCCTCATTAGGCACGTATATAGTGAATTGGTTAGGGAGGTAGTTGTAAGAATCTATGCGTGGGTTAATCGAATGTAGCACTCCTATCCAGGTTTTTCTTGCCTCATCAAACTTAAGTTCCTTGATTAGGTCCACTATTTTTTCTTCCTCTTCCTTAATTATGTCTCTGGTAACAGAATCTACGAGACCAATCTGATAAAGGTAATCTGAATACCCCATCATGTTCATTGGATCAGTATGACCGTTTCCGATAGCAAGTCCTTTAAGGTTGATTTTCAGATCGCTTACTTTATTTTGTTTGTGTATTATTGAAGCGACTGATGGGATGTATTTACCAGCGTAGGACTCCCCAGCTATGTAGAACTCGTTGTATTGCAGATCAGGGAACAACTGGAAAAATTGATGAATAGTAGAGTAAAGATCTTCTCCTGCTTCTGCTTGGTTATTCGAATATCCTTCATCATTGTCCGTAAAGCTGAATCCTGTACCGACCGGGTTGTCGATGTAAATTACGTTGAAGCGTTTTGACCAAAGATACCTATTGCTTTGTAAAAGTTGATTGTCGACGGTGAGTTCCCCATTACCAGATATGAACCCGTTCAAAGAAAAAACTCCGAAATCTCCCTGCAACCAAAGAATTACAGGTGCGTTCTTCGGATCCGTCTCGGAAGGGAAGTACCAGAAGAAGAGATTAGAATTGTACGTCTCGTTGACAGTGAAGAAGCCACTGTAGCTGGTGATGTCGGATCCGGGCAGCTGGACTTTGGCCAATTCCTGTCCTTGTTGTATCATACCTCTTTCGATGTAGGGAGTCAAGAAGAGTGGCCCATCCAATTCGCCCAATGACGTGGGTAGAATTTGTTTTTCCAATCTGGCATAGCCGCAGATGCAACAGAAAATGAAGACAGTTAACCGATTCATTTCGTCGACGGTGAAGAAGTGTTCAATTGTTGTTTCTGTCTGTATTTATAGATAGCCGACTACTCATTTAATATTCAAAGGTTATTAAATTTATCTCCTTGAGGAATAATTACTTTTTAAGCGAAACTAATTTTGGAATATTTAAAAGCTATTTTTAGTAATTTTCACCAAAGATATCATTTCTGTAATAAACCATATTTATTTATTTTTTAGAAATTTATTTATTGAAATTTACAAGAATATAATATAATACTGAATATAATATATTACAAGAATATAAATATAAGTGTAATATAAGTAATGGCTCGTGATAAAGACAAATAGAGACACAAACTACCTGTAGTACTCGAATAACATATTCAACTTAGGTCACGAGACCATTTTCTTTTCAGACGCCTAGGAGGCTTATCGGGGATTTTGCTATGAAAAGATTCATATCGGATTCGGGCCAAGTCAGTAACAACTGTCCAATAAGTTCTTTTTAGGTTAATTAAAGTAAGGAGCATTGAGGATTTTACGAAGGATTTTGGATTGTAAGGAGTGGTTACGAGAGGAATTGGATAGGTTAGTGGAGCCCCAAAGCTTTATTTCGTATATCCAATTGGGTCTTATAATAGTTCTGTATATGATTCTCCAGAAATTATTTGGGGGCTTAGAGGGTTTGTCCAGTAAGAGTTGCAGTAGTCTGAATCGGTGAGCTGTTTTTTGTCGTTTCAGTCTGGAATGAGGTAGATAATTATTTAATATATAACCAACTACGGATTTGAAATACCCTTGGACCTCTTCTATCCAATGTCAAGTGGATACCCTAAATAGAGGGATAAAACTTGGTGCTTGAGTGTGATATTAAACAAATCACCTCTGCACAATGGTTGTCCTAGAAACAGTACAGTTTCCAGCATGTACTGAAACCAAAACCCTTGATGGGATATACTTTTTTTAAAAGAGCGATTCATATTGCAGAAACTTTTATAATCAAGATCAACGTTTTGTGAAAATAATACAAGACGTTTTCCCAGCCCGCTATTTTTTTAGTGAAAATAAGTTAAAAATTGATCAATTGTAGTCAGTATCTACATAAATAGGTCCACACTGTAATAACTTCGCGGCAGACGAAACAGTTGGTTCAAATACCTATTTTCGAACCCTTTCCTATTATTTAAACATATTTTTTCCTATGTCTCGTAGGCTATAATATAATTCCTATGTAGGCTTAGGAATAGTAAAGACACGAGCTTAGTAATGTCGAGATCGAAGAATGACAAACATTTTACGCCTTTAATCGAGCCTTTGTTTCCTCTTGAATTTCGTTATTTCAAGCTAACATAGACTAGGTACTTGAACTTACCCACTTGCTCAAACTTATTCTCTCCTACAACAATATCACCAAAATGTATCCCTTTTCTTCTACTAGACAACGTCTTCTGGTATTCGAAAATAAGATGTAGAATATGAGGTTCAAAAAATTATGGGAATATAGGAGATTACATAAAGCAGAATTGCGAATCATGGATCCAGTATATATTTTTCAAGTGATCACGAGGATTATGATGGGTCTGTAAATCTCAATAAATACTATATAAATATAATAAAATTAGGGTTTCTGATATTTATAAAATTTCCGAGAGCATTTATAGCCTAGAATTATGTGCTAATATTTTGTTTTTCATATTCTTAATTCTGAACAAATTTGAAGTAGAGTTTCTTTATTAATTAGTTTTCTAAATAGATAACTAACAGGTTCTATTTATCTCTGCTTAAAATGAATATGATAAAATATTGTCCAGCTGATTTTTTTTTCCGTTAAAAACCATTATTTACCAAAACTAAAATGAATCTGATTACTTGATTTTAAAAATATTTCAACTTCGAATAATAATTTGTTTCATGTTGGATTATATCAAATTAGCTTACTTGAGAAAACAACATTTGCTTTTTAAAATAAGTGTCTCTTGCCTTTTCAGACTACTTCAATTCTTACTATACAAACGCTCTCAAATAATTTCAGGAGACTCATATACACGACTAGGCATTTCTTGCCCTCAAGGAGGCTACAAGAAGGTTTGGATTAAAAGTAAACCAGCAAAAAACTAAGTATAGGCAAGTTAGAGGGCTAGGAAACCACAAGGCGTACTTTGAGGTTGGACAGCATAAATTCCAGGTGGTCCACAGCATTATCTACTTGGGAAGCAAAATAAACTACCAAAACGATATCACCCAAGATATTAAGTGTAGGATAACAACCGCTAACAGGTGCTACTACAGCTTATCAAGAAACTTCAGGAGCCGATATCTGTCAAGGAAGACAAAAATCAAGATTTATAAAGCAATAGTCCGCCCAGTAATAGCTTATGGCTCGGAAGCATGGGCTATTAAGAAGGCAGATGAAAAACGGCTATTGTTGTTCGAAAGGGGGATACTGAGGAAGATATATGGACCCATCAAAGTAGGCGAGACATGGAGGAGACGAAAAAACCTGGAATTGTACGAACTATTTGAAGATAACGAGATATCCAAAATCATAAAATTGGGAAGACTTCGATGGGCCGGGCATCTAGCTAGAATGATTGATGGCGAGATTCCGAAGAAAGTGGCCACAGAAGAGAAATTTGGAACGAGGAGAGTGGGACCACCGAGCGTCAGGATGGTAGGTGTGACTGAGGACGCAATGACTCTTCTCGGCGTACGGGACTGGAGGACTGCTGCACAGGATAGAGCCAACTGGCGGAGGCTACTTGTGGCGGCCCGGACTCGGTGACGAGTTGTTGTGCCGGATATTGTATTGTATTGTATTGTATATACACGACTATTATAAAACCCATTTGGACTTAAGGAATAGAGGTTTGGAGCTCCACTAAACCATCGAAATTCCTCTTCTGGAAGAAATTAATTTAGTATCTATAATACCACTACCTATGTAATTCATAAATTTAGAGCATAGTCCAAGAAACCAAGATGTATTTAAACTTGAAGTTTCGGTTCGCACAAAAATCGAAATTGAGGAAGCATATATGAGAAATGAATCACCGCAATCTCAAAGGTTCCAGGCTTACGGCCACACAAGAAGTTACTGTAGCCTTTCTGCCAAATGGTGCGCGGGACATCTTACAACTGAATTTACGAAGACTAAAGAAACTCCGGTCACTTGCGCTAACTGCAACGGTGCTCATCCTGCAAATTACTAAGGATGCTCAATTTCTAAAACTTTAAAAAATCTTCGTAATAATAAATCTACAACCACGTCAACTACGTTAGTCAATCAGGAGCCTTCTTCTCAGATTAAAAGTGTTCTTGATACCTCTACGGCAAATAAAATGGTATCCTTAGCAAAAGAACAAGAAAAATCAGGTCTAAATCCAGTTGAGCACATTTCTTCGTTGGAGAGAAATGGAGAATCAGCTACAAAGGTAACAGGGAGTTATTCTTCCACTCTTTCTTCCTACCCTCCTTCTTTAGCTTTCGATATCTCTTCTATTGAATCTTTGCTCTCTGAGCTCTAATCCTTTTTATCTCCTATTCTTGAACTTCTAGCTAAATTAACTTCCTCTGTCATTACGAGGCTTATGGCTAAAACTGTATCACCTTCTCTTAAAATACTCCTTTGGAACTCCAATGGTCTTCTCCATCGAAAATACGAACTAGAAACTTGTAACTAAAACTCATTTAACAGACAACCTTCTTCTTCTTTCGCTTCCCCCTATAGTGCCTTTCAGCGTAGGGGGGCGTCCAGCCAGGAGCCGAATCTATCCCGGTCTCTTGCTAGGTTTCTGGCCTGTCGGAGATCTTTTCCTCTTTTTCTGCTGAGGCCATCCATAAATATATAACCTCAATGTTACCTTTGAGCTTAGATGTTTTTTATGTTTTGTTATTATGAGATTAGATTTAAAAATGTTTTAAATGGTCAGGGATGAGATTTGGTTCATAAACTTCATTGGTCAATAATGTTCATGGTAGAACAAACGAATCTTCCCAACAATGATTTATATAAAAATATTAACAATTATTATTAGGTGAAATAGTTGATGATATATATTTCATTAGAATGATGTAAATATTATGAATAAATATTTATATATGCTTTGATTATTTTAAGATGCTTTCATTTACCCTCTTTTTACATAATCTACACAATACTAGTTCAACTCCAGTCGTGCGTCGGAGCTGACACACACATTTTTTTTCATACTTATAAAAAATTATGTTTATTCAAATACATATTAAAAAAAGATAAGAACTGGACCACTAGACCACTGGACCACGATTTATGGGTTCAGCATACGGAAGTTACTGTTTTTAATCAAATGGTTGTGCAATCAGGTGATTAGTTTACGATCACACTTTTTATCAGAGCACTCACTTTGCAGAGGATGGGTGGACCCCTGGAAGGTCTGAAGGTCGCCCAAGAAGTATGGCTATTAATAGATCAAATAATTTATCTGCCAAAGCTAGATTTGAATCCGCTACCTGCAGAATAATAACTCAGCCTTCTACTCACTAAGCTATCGTTATTATTTTAAGAATTTTCCATATGCAGCAACTGCGGCCTGGCAGAACATGGAGTAAACTCAAAAGACTGTACCAATCCAAAAAAGTGTGTCAATTGTAAAAACGAACACAACAGTTTTGACAAAAATTGCCCAATGTATATAATTGAAATGGGCATCAAGACGATACAGGTTACTGAGAAAATACCCTACATTGCAGCAATGCGAAAATTCTATGAAATCGCTCCCCAAAATTTAATTCACTCACGACCAACCTTTGCGCAGATGGCAAAGAATAATGATGGGAATACTGATGCGACTGAAAAATCTATAAGAAACCGTACAATAGGCACCCAAACAGATTATTCACCGCCGCTATCGGAAACTCAAAACACTATTAATACTACTCCTGCCAATGAGCTAGATGGAACTACTCCTGAACAACCCTTGATCTGTCATTCAGCCAACAAATGGGGACCCGACAGCTCTATCATCGCAAGTACAGAATTAAAAACTACTCCTTACATTACCGGATTATCCTCTCCTAACATCAAGTGGAGCTCTGACACCCCCATAAAATCAAATAAGACGGAAATAAGACAGACATCCTCCCAGAAACCGACAACACGGTGCCAAGAAAGGGGAGATCAAAAAAAAAAAAGTACCGGTGACAAACAGTGATGAGAATTTAATAGACAGTAATGATTGTGGTGACCAATAATTCAATGGCTAGATCTTGTTTTTTAATGAATATCGTTTTATCTATTTCAACGACATGGCTAATTTAACTATAATCCAATGGAACTGTAATGGAATCCGAAGTCACTTCGCCAATCTACAGCTGTTAATTCAAGATAACCATCCCACAATTCTTTGCCTTCAGGAGACACACCTCAAAACCAGTGATACAGTGACTCTCAGGGGATTTGAAATTTGTCGTCAGGATAACACTAGCGGAACTCGAGCTTGTGGAGGAGTACTGACCTTAGTGTCTCAGCGACTACAATTTGAACAAATTGCCTTACAAACTACCTTACAAGCAGTAGCCATCAGGATACTAGGTGCCTACCCTTTCACTGTATGCAACCTCTACTTACCCCAGCAGACACCGCTAAATACAGACCAATTAGAGTCACTTTGTACCCAATTACCTAGGCCACTTCTTCTATTGGGTGATCTTAACGCTCATAATTACATCTGGGGATCGGAAAGAAAAGATCGAAGAGGACGGTTAATAGAAAACATGCTGCAACGGTGCTCACCCTGGAAGAGGGAGGGAGTTATCCACTGTAAATAGACACTAAGACTTTGGGAGTATCAATAGGAGTTTAGGGTTAACTTTTGTTATTCTTAATAAAGACTATATAGAGCTGTATAAGATAAATAAAGTCAGTTAGTTGTTATCTATATGCGTCTCGTTACTCTGCCCTAAACCCCTTTCTTTTAGAGTTTCCATTCAGTCTAATTGTAACTGATGCAATGTTTTCACGATTCATAACCCATGTAACTTCTGACGTACACGTATTGTATTTTAGTTACCACAAACCTATTGTCACAGTATTTAATAATGATGATAATACTATTCACGGACTAAATACTATTCAAAATCATGTTAAATGTTCATGGTAGAACAAACGAATCTTCCCAACAATGATTTATATAAAAATATTAACAATTATTTTAATTATATTACCTAATTATTATTAGGTGAAATAGTTGATGATATATATTTCATTAGAATGATGTAAATATTATGAATAAATATTTATATATGCTTTGATTATTTTAAGATGCTTTCATTTACCCTCTTTTTACATAATCTACACAAAACTAGTTCAACTCCAGTCGTGCGTCGGAGCTGACACACACATTTTTTTTCATATTTATAAAAAATTATGTTTATTCAAATACATATTAAAAAAATATAAGAACTGGACCACTAGACCCCACGATGTATGGGTTCAGCATACGGAAGTTACTGTTTTTAATCAGATGGTTGTGCAATCAGGTGATTTGTTTACGATCACACTTTTTATCAGAGCACTCACTTTGCAGAGGATGGGTGGACCCCTGAAAGGTCTGAAGATTGCCCAAGAAGTATGGCTATTAATAGATCAAATAATTTATCTGCCAAAGCTAGATTTGAATCCGCTACCTGCAGAATAATAACTCAGCCTTCTACTCACTAAGCTATCGTTATTAGAAATATTTTAAGAATTTTATTGATATTTTGACTAGTTCGGATGCGGCAGTTGGACATTTTCGTTTAGTTATATAAAGTAAAAGATTTATATTTAACAACAAAAAATTATACATGTAACATCAACATCGGTCATAACATGAACAATATTGCCATTATGGAGTAAATTTTAATGCTAAGTTTTCTAAAATTTGGGATTTGAGACCTATGAATGAACATAAAGAAAACAATTGATTTTTTTTCGAAATTTGAAAACCAGAAGTGATATTGTACTCGAAACTTTAAATTTATTTTGGTAAATTAAATCAAATAGAATATAATCCACTTCTAATCTAGTATTCTAGATTTTGATGCCAATTTCGACTTCAACCAACAAATAAGAAGTGATACTTCAATCTTCAAATAAAGTTGGTGAGTAAGTATTTTTTTAATTAAAAAATTTCAATTTATTACACCATTATGTGTGTTCTTCAATACCAAGATTATCATTTGTATTCATCCCTTCATTTCATTTAAAACTTAATAATTTTTTTACAAACTACAGACAAACTATAAAATATAATATAAATATATTGTTATCTTTTCGATATAACTTTGCTTGATAGCCGAAAATATGGTATGATGAAGAAGAAGGAATGAGGAGCTGACGGAGCTGTTTGGGGAGCCTTGGAGGAACATGGAGGCGTTGATAAAGGAAGTCAGAGTTAGATGAATGGGATATATGAAAAGAATGCCAGAGCACAGGACACCAAAGAGAGCTTAGAAGGACTGAAATAATCTCGTTTTGCTGCCACTATTCTGCATTTCACTTCTTCTCCCTCGTCCAAAGTGTCATTGACCGATGATCCCACATACTTAAAGCTCCTGAATTATGTAGTTTCCATATACACAATGCCTCTGCAATCTTGGTATTATACTCGTCAATATAGAGTTCCATCCTCTTTGATTCCACCTCAAGCATCGTAAGTGCTTCCTGAATGCTTTGCTGAGTCCTCAAAATTGCCCTGAGCTGAATTACTTTTACCTTAACTGAATTGGATTCAAGAGGAATTCGATGGCTTAGTGGATCCCCAAAGCTCTAATCCTTAAGTCCAGATGGGTGTAATGATTATCATGTATATGAGTCGTTTGACTAGTAAATGTTGAAATAGACTGAAACCGCTAGCTCTTTCTTGTCGTTTCAGTCTAGCATGAGAATTCCAAGTGAAGCGTTTGTCAAGGAGTAGTTCCAAGTACTGAACCTGTTCTACAGAAATCAGGGGGATGTTATTAAATGATACAGGAGGGTCAGAAGTCGTTGGTTTACTACTACTTTAAAAGTGATTTGATGGGAATTGTGGGAATTTATTTTAATCCTCCAGTTTTGGCAACATTTTTCAAGGTCAGTGGTATAAGATGCTGGATCAGCGTTGACAGATAATAGACATGTGTCACCCGCTTACGTTGTAAGGATTAGGATGAGTTGGGATGTCAGCTTTATAAACTGTGTAGAGGATTGGGCCGAGGATAGAGCCTTGAGAAACACCCACAGATTGAGAAAACAGGGATGAGTACACATTATTACGGTTTTCTGTGAATGACCTGATAGTGAGATAGGATCGGTCGAAATTAGAAGGAATACTTGATGAATGGATTCAAAATATGGATCGTTGTAATTAAGGGAGTATTGAATTAGTGTATATTATATAATATTATTGTTATTATATTTATACCTTGTTTTTCTAATTACATAGATGTTAATGAACTTCATTTTCATTTTTAGCATTATTACCATCGTTATATTCAACAATATTTAGATCATTTGCACTTTCATTCATATCATAAAACAAGACATTTCACAATAAAAAATAAAATCATTTAGGTGAAACGGAAAGGTCAACCAGTTAATGATGTTATTTTAAATAATTATTAGTATCAATTATGACAACTGTAAGTCGATTTTATAGATAACTATAATTATTCTTATGCCAATGAAATTCTAACTTTTAAACTAAAAATGATTTTTTTTTAAATGTTTAACTCATGCCAGCCCCGAGCATGTTGTTGACGCATACCCACAATTATACCTCCATCCAAAAGTCGCTGAATGCGACTATAGAAGTTTTCACTTAAAAAATATGATACAAATATGTTTTTTTTATTTTATAGGTTGTTATCTGAAGAATAAAGATAAATTTTATAGACACAGTGCCGTTAACGAGCTATCAAGTAAGTATATATATATATATTGAGGGATGGCTGCATATTTCAACAGTTTCTCAAAGTCAACGAAATCATTAAGCCGCTTCTATTTATTTTTGTCTGCTGCGTCAGCAGTTATCACGCTTTCTTCCTCCCGAAGATCACATCCTCTCCGCCGACTTCGAACCCTTCGCATACGAATCCCTGCGTACCATGAGAAAAGGCACCCGAAGAAGGAGCACTCAAATTTCCCAACATCTCCTTCTTCAACCCCCACACCTTCTTGTGGTTCTTCGTTTCAGGTAAAGACCAGATCCCTTCCCAGGCAAATGGGACGATCACGAGTACCCCTGGTACCACAGACACGACTTCCGAAGACTAAACGCCTCATCCCTTCTAATATCAATATGAACACGTGTTATCATGAAGCAGGAAAGGGTATTTAAATAAATTGTTAATACTGTATTACTAATCGCTATAAAATTTATTTCATAATGTAAACTGTTATCAACCTGTATAAATAATAAAAACATTGCTTTTAGAAATGATAATTTTTTTTTTACTTTCCTGTAAATGTAGTATAAACATTTAATATTTAATATGAGAAAAAATATGAATGAATTTAATAGCTTAAATACGTTTTTCAGGAAAAAATCCGCACATGCTCAACAAAGGTTGAAAATTTGGAGACAACCTAGTGGAATGCCCAAACGGAAACCTCCCAAGCCCTTCAAAAATGTCTTTGTTTTCTGTGAGAATGGGACTAAAGCATATATTCAAAATTTCCAATCTCTTGATGAGACCCAGCTTGATACGTTCACGCAATCCCAATAGGAGCGAATTGTCTAAATTCAATTTCAATAAATTTTTGGGAAACATCAAATCGACATATTTTATCCTTGCTACCTCTGTTAGCTACCACAATCAAGAATTTTCCCACAGGAAATTGTTGGGCGTTTTATCGAAACGAAGCTATTCACGAAGATTCAGCTTGATATTAATCAAGTGCAAAAATGGGCCATGGATCCTGGACTATTCAGACTGTTGATGCGAAAAGTTCTGAATTTTTGAATGTCGATTTTTTGTTTCTAAATATATATATATATATATATATATATATATATATATATATATATATATAATAAATTCAATTTCACAAATTCCATCTACAACTATTGTACACCTCTAAAATAATAGGGAGTATAAAAAAAAGAACGTTTTTCAACCAACTATTTGTATTATTAAATTACTCATGGTTCTTCAGATTCAATCGATTCTCTCAACTTCTTTTTGGTGACGTTTCGAGATCATGTTGCTTTCATAATCATGCCCGAACAGTGAAAAATGAGCTTATAGTGAATACTATTTAATTCACACTAGTCTAAATATTAATTGGCACGTGTAAAATGTTAATGCATAATTGGTACTTACAAATTAATGACGAATGGATAGTAATACATTAATCAGCCAGAATGATGATTGAATCTCGAGAGCCATAAATAAAAAAATATTTATAACAGCTAAGAAAAGTAGAAACCGACATATATATAATTATTTTTTATAATCAATATTAAATAATTACTCAAATGCAATGGAAAATATATTAAAAAGAAAGACGTACGTTTCGAAAGGAAAAAAACGCTCTAGTCCAGGATCCATGGCCCATTTTTGCACTTGATTACTTTCAAGCTGAATATTCGTGAATTGCTTCGTTTCGATAAGACGCCCAACAATTTCCTGTGCGAAAATTATAGATTGTGGCAGCTAACAGAGGTACCAAGGATAAAAGATGTCGATTTGATGATTCTCAAAAATTTATTACTAACTGGGTTTTTTTTTTTTTTAGTTAAATCTCAATATAATTATTTAAATTATTTGATCAAGGTAGCATCCTTGGCCCAATCCTTTATACAGTTTATACAGCTGACATCCCAACTCATCCTAATACTATCCTTACCATGTATGCTGATGATACTATTATTGTAATATGTATTATCTGTCAACACCAATCCAATTATTGCATCCCAAAGCCTCCAATCCCATATTTCAATCCCACTGATCTTGAAGAATGGTGTCAAAACTGGAGAATTAAAATAAACTCTCAAAAATCGCATCAAATCACTTTTACCTTACGTCGTAAACCAATGACTTCCTGCCCTTCAGTATCCTTTAATAATATCCCACTGGTGCCTGTAGAACAGATCCGATACTTAGGGTTGCATCTTGACAAACGATTAACCTGGAATCCTCATACGAGACTGAAAAGACAAGAAACCGCTCGACGTTTCAGGCTACTTCAACACTTACTAGACAAACGCTCTAAGCTCCCAATTTATTACAAAAGACTCATCTACATGACCATCATACGACCTATTTGGACCTACGGAGTAGAGCTTTGGGGCTCCACTAAGCCATCGAATTCCTCTCGTATCCAATCCCTACAATCCAAAATCCTTCGTAAAATCCTTAATGCTCCTTATTTTGTTAAGAATAAAATCATCCATAACGACCTTAATGTCCCATTTGTTGCTGATTTGGCCCGAAACCGCTATCTATCCTTTCATAACAAACTTCATTTCCACTCAAACCCTCTGGTTTTAAACCTAGCTTCCACTTCAATTCCCGATAATCCTCCGAGGCGTCTGAAAAGAAGATGGCCCCGTGACTTCTTAGTTGAACTTGTGATTTGAGTACTACCAGTGGGTAGTTTCTCTACATGTCATTTTCACATGTCATTTTGTATCGCTTAGCCCATTTACTAGATGTATTTTTTTTTTATACAGTTGTAAATATCAATAAATAAATTTAAAAAAAAAAAAAAAAAAAAAAAAAAAATTATTTGAAAAAATATTAGTCCTACAAAATGTATGTTTGATCAAGGAGTCCCCTCCTTCCAATATAAATGATAAAACAAAAAATCAGCTGGTTAGTAATCATTTTTGATGGCCTCGTTATCGATACATGTAGGAAGCATACCATAGTCTCAAAACCCCCGATCTCAAGTGGGGAAATGACTGATATAGATGGGAAAAAGCACAACCGAGAAGAGTGTATTATAATTCATATCCATGCCATAAAGGCAAGTAGAGAAACTACCCACCGGTAGTAGTAGAATAACAAAATCAACTTAAATGATCACGAGGCCATCTTCTTTTCAGACGCATCGTAGAACTATCGGGAATTGAATAAGTACTTTGAAACTACTTGGAATAAAGTTTATCATCAAAGTATTGATATCGGCATCGGGACAAATCAGTAACAAATGGGACATTAAGTTCATTATGGATTACTTTTTTCTTAGCAAAGTAAGGAGTATTGAGGATTTTACGAAGGATTTTTGGTTTGTGAGGATTGAATACGAGAGGGATTCGATGGCTTAGTGGAGCCAAAAAACTGTACACCGAATAGGTCTTATATTTGTCATGTATATGAGTCTTTTAAAATTAATTGGAATCTTAGAGATCTTTTCATTCTGCTAAGAGGATTCCAAGGTAAAAGTTAGAAACTTAATAATTGAATTATAAAAATTTGTCGATGTTGTTATTTTGTATTATCTCAGCCCTGATAACTCTTTAATATTTGTGTGTTACTTTTGTTATCAGCACTGATGATAATGCCCTAAATAAATAAATAGAATTTAGGCCGAAACATTGATGGAGTTATTGACCGCACACCCAACGTTATCAAGAGTAACTACAACCATTTCATCCACAATGTGAATATTCCGAAATACAATTAAAGTTCCAAATTTGGCCAATAGTTTAGGCCGAAACGTTAAGCATAATATATCAGTTTTTGGCATATCCGTTTTACAAGAATTTACTATCAATGAATTCAATGTTTTATTATTTTTACAAAGCATCCTAGAGAATTTATATAATTTTTAGCTTATATAAAGAACAATAAAAAGAAACATGAAAACTATTTGTTAAATTTTGCATCATTGCCTTCACTTTAAACACACACTGCTTTATTTCGCCAGTTACTTTACAAGAGATAGCATTAACAATAATTATAAATTATAAAACCAAAAACAATGATTTTGATAAATGCAATCATTCAGGAAGCAATTGAAAAGTATTACAAGTGGGTTTTACAACTTTATCTACTTCAGAACTTATTAGAAAATATTAGAAATTATCAAAAATTTCTTTACAACACGTTACAATTAGATTTAATAATAAAACATTTTTAAAAAATGTATAATTGATAACATAACATTCAGTTACCTTCCTACAGTGTACTACATTAATAGGTTATAATTAATACAAAATAATAATTAATTTTATCTATATATTTCAGAGTTTGATGAAACTGAAGCTTATCATTACTAAGAGGATTGAGAAATGTTTATGTATTATTTGATTTTTTATTTTATATTGATTCATTTATTTCGTTTATTGAGGTAGTAAGATTGGTATACATCTTGATCAGGACCTTCACTTCTAATAATCCCAAATAAGGATCTAATCTCGGATTCTTCCTGTTTTATCTTACGATAGGAAGGATAAAATCAATATTGGAAATAGTAAATCCACCTTCTATTTCCATCAAGAAGAGAAATCAAATTTTGCATGAGTTAATATGATTACCTAATCATTATTTTGATTAATCCATTCATCAAATTTTTTTTCTGGTTTTCTTCTAGTAGGGACAATCTCCGATTAAGTAAGCCCTGGGAAAGCTACCAGTATACCAAGCGAAACGCTGGCTAAGTTTAGACTATTCGGTTGAAACCTGAAGAAATATTTGATAAACGGGTTAAAAATATGGTCCCTGGAAATTTAAGAGAGTACACAATGCTGTTGTTGAGATACAGGCTTGACACAGATCAGTATCAAACAATAATATGTTTGTGAGTGTTTAATTTGGAATGCGGTTTACACTACAAATGTTCTCACTCAAGCGGTATTGAGGAAAGAATAAGATAAAACATAAAAAATAATGATGAAAGATATTTTATTTACTACTCATAATACAATGATTCAATACACAAAATATAATATTCCTTATAAATATTCATACAAACAGAAATTTGTCCTTCAAAGCAATTTAAAAAATACATTAGTTTATGAAAATTATAAATTTTAGGTGCTTATAAAAAATTCCATTGCGAACAGATACTAATGAATTTAACCTATTTTATATTTAATGCATTGAATTATTATAAAAATTCCTATTAAGCACACTTTACACAAATCTGTTTTCAACGAATCGAGTGATCAAGTCGAAAGCCCATAGTGGCTGATCGTGAGGAACCCTGAGTCCTGCGTCCCTGACCAGAACTTCGGTCAATCCTTTGGCTTTCTTGTAGAACCCAGCCAGTTCGTTTTCTACTATCCATTCCTTCCTCAGGGCAAGTTTGTAGTCTTCGGCCCCGTCAAAATGGAGTTTGGACAAGAAGTTCACCATCATCGGGTAAGCGTCCATAATGGACAATTGACCGTTATAAAACATTACTCGATAATTTTCTAGCAAAGCTTCTACTTCACGTTTGACGGACTTCATAATATCATTTTTGAGATGATCGTAAGCTACAGAGCCATCTTGGAATGTCACATTACCTACATTAATGGTTCTTCTATACTCCTCATTAGGCACGTATATAGTGAATTGGTTAGGGAGGTAGTTGTAAGAATCTAAGCGTGGGTTAATCGAATGTAGCACTCCTATCCAGGTTTTTCTTGCCTCATCAAACTTAAGTTCCTTGATTAGGTCCACTATTTTTTCTTCCTCTTCCTTAATTATGTCTCTGGTAACAGAATCTACGAGACCAATCTGATAAAGGTAATCTGAATATCCCATCATGTTCACTGGATCAGTATGACCGTTTCCGATAGCAAGTCCTTTAAGGTTGATTTTCAGATCGCTTACTTTATTTTGTTTGTGTATCATTGAAGCGACTGATGGGATGTATTTACCAGCGTAGGACTCCCCAGCTATGTAGAACTCGTTGTATTGCAGATCAGGGAACAACTGGAAAAATTGATGAATAGCAGAGTAAAGATCTTCTCCTGCTTCTGCTTGGTTATTCGAATATCCTTCATCATTGTCCGTAAAGCTGAATCCTGTACCGACCGGGTTGTCGATGTAAATTACGTTGAAGCGTTTTGACCAAAGATACCTATTTCTTTGTAAAAGTTCATTGTCGACGCTGAGTTCCCCATTACCAGATATGAACCCGTTCAAAGAAAAAACTCCGAAATCTCCCTGCAACCAAAGAATTACAGGTGCGTTCTTCGGATCCGTCTCGGAAGGGAAGTACCAGAAGAAGAGATTAGAATTGTACGTCTCGTTGACAGTGAAGAAGCCACTGTAGCTGGTGATGTCGGATCCGGGCAGCTGGACTTTGGCCAATTCCTGTCCTTGTTGTATCATACCTCTTTCGATGTAGGGAGTCAAGAAGAGTGGCCCATCCAATTCGCCCAATGACGTGGGTAGAATTTGTTTTTCCAATCTGGCATAGCCGCAGATGCAACAGAAAATGAAGACAGTTAACCGATTCATTTCGTCGACGGTGAAGAAGTGTTCAATTGATGTTTCTGTCTGTATTTATAGATAGCCGACTACTCATTTAATATTCAAAGGTTATTAAATTTATCTCCATGAGGAATAATTACTTTTTAAGCGAAACTAATTTTGGAATATTTAAAAGCTATTTTTAGTAATTTTCACCAAAGATATCATTTCTGTAATAAACCATATTTATTTATTTTTTAGAAATTTATTTATTGAAATTTACAAGAATATAATATAATACTGAATATAATATATTACAAGAATATAAATATAATTGTAATATAAGTAATGGCTCGTGATAAAGACAAATAGAGACACAAACTACCGGTAGTACTCGAATAACATATTCAACTTAGGTCACGAGACCATTTTCTTTTCAGACGCCTAGGAGGCTTATCGGGGATTTTGCTATGAAAAGATTCATATCGGATTCGGGCCAAGTCAGTAACAACTGTCCAATAAGTTCTTTTTAGGTTAATTAAAGTAAAGAGCATTGAGGATTTTACGAAGGATTTTGGATTGTAAGGAGTGGTTACGAGAGGAATTGGATAGGTTAGTGGAGCCCCAAAGCTTTATTTCGTATATCCAATTGGGTCTTATAATAGTTCTGTATATGATTCTCCAGAAATTATTTGGGGGCTTAGAGGGTTTGTCCAGTAAGAGTTGCAGTAGTCTGAATCGGTGAGCTGTTTTTTGTCGTTTCAGTCTGGAAAGAGGTAGATAATTATTTAATATATAACCAACTACGGATCTGAAATACCCTTGGACCTCTTCCATCCCATGTCAAGTGGATACCCTTAACAGAGGGATAAAACTTGGTGCTTGAGTGTGATATTAAACAAATCACCTCTGCACAATGGTTGTCCTAGAAACAGTACAGTTTCCAGCATGTACTGAAACCAAAACCCTTGATGGGATATACTTTTTTTAAAAGAGCGATTTATATTGCAGAAACTTTTATAATCAAGATCAACGTTTTGTGAAAATAATACAAGACGTTTTCCCAGCCCGCTATTTTTTTATTGAAAATAAGTTAAAAATTGATCAATTGTAGTCAGTATCTACATAAATAGGTCCACACTGTAATAACTTCGCGGCAGACGAAACAGTTGGTTCAAATACCTATTTTCGAACCCTTTCCTATTATTTAAACATATTTTTTCCTATGTCTCGTAGGCTATAATATAATTCCTATGTAGGCTTAAGAATAGTAAAGACACGAGCTTAGTAATGTCGAGATCGAAGAATGACAAACATTTTACGCCTTTAATCGAGCCTTTGTTTCCTCTTGAATTTCGTTATTTCAAGCTAACATAGACTAGGTACTTGAACTTACCCACTTGCTCAAACTTATTCTCTCCTACAACAATATCACCAAAATGTATCCCTTTTCTTCTACTAGACAACGTCTTCTGGTATTCGAAAATAAGATGTAGAATATGAGGTTCAAAAAATTATGGGAATATAGGAGATTACATAAAGCAGAATTGCGAAGCATGGATCCAGTAAATATTTTTCAAGTGATCACGAGGATTAAGATGGGTCTGTAAATTAGCTGGGCTTAGTAGCGAACGAATTCCTTAAATGTTAATAAGGGCAGTGCCGACTGGGAAGCGTCTGAGGGATAGACCGAGGCGTAGGTGGGAGGATTGTGATAAGAGTGATCTGGCGGATTTGGGTTTGGGTAGTGTTCCGTTGATCGGCATCGAGCCTCCGGGTTCTCTAAGCCTTACTATTGTTATTATCTATTACCGGGATTGAACAGCACATCAACTCAGTACTCTATAAACTCAATTCATATTTTTATCTCAATAAATACTATATAAATATAATAAAATTAGGGTTTCTGATATTTATAAAATTTCCGAGAGCATTTATAGCCTAGAATTATGTGCTAATATTTTGTTTTTCATATTCTTAATTCTGAACAAATTTGAAGTAGAGATTCTTTATTAATTAGTTTTCTAAATAGATAACTAACAGGTTCTATTTATCTCTGCTTAAAATGAATATGATAAAATATTGTCCAGCTGATTTTTTCCCCCGTTATTACCAAAAAACCATTTACTTACCAAAATATTTATTTATCAAAACTAAAATGAATCTGATTACTTGATTTTCAAAATATTTCAACTTCGAATAATAATTTGTTTCATGTTGGATTATATCAAATTAGCTTACTTGAGAAAACAACATTTACTTTTTAAAATAAGTGTCTCTTGGCTTTTCAGACTACTTCAATTCTTACTATACAAACGCTCTAAGCCCCCAAATAATTTCAGGAGACTCATATACACGACTTTTATAAAACCAATTTGGACTTAAGGAATAGAGGTTTGGAGCTCCACTAAACCATCGAAATTCCTCTTCTGGAAGAAATTAATTTAGTATCTATAATACCACTACCTATGTATTTCATAAATTTAGAGCAAAGTCCGAGAAACCTAGATGTATTTAAAATTGAAGTTTCGGTTCGCACAAAAATCGAAATTGAGGAAGCATATATGAGAAGTGAACCACCGCAATCTCAAAGGTTCCAGGCTTACGGCCACACAAGATGGCGCGGAACATCTTACAACTGAATTTACGAATCCAAAAGAAACTGCAACTGTGCTCACCCTGGAAGAGGGGGGGGAGTTATCCACTGTAAATAGACACTAAGACTTTGGGAGTATCAATAGGAGTTTAGGATTAACTTTTGTTATTCTTAATAAAGACTATATATAGAGCTGTATAAGATAAATAAAGTCAGTTAGTTGTTATCTATATGCGTCTCGTTACTCTGCCCTAAATCCCTTTCTTTTAGAGTTTCCATTCAGTCTAATTGTAACTGATGCAATGTTTTCACGATTCATAACCCATGTAACTTCTGACGTACACGTATTGTATTTTAGTTACCACAAACCTATTGTCACAGTATTTAATAATGATGATAATACTATTCACGGACTAAATACTATTCAAAATCATGTTAAATGTTCATGGTAGAACAAACGAATCTTCCCAACAATGATTTATATAAAAATATTAACAATTATTATTAGGTGAAATAGTTGATGATATATATTTCATTAGAATGATGTAAATATTATGAATAAATATTTATATATGCTTTGATTATTTTAAGATGCTTTCATTTACCCTCTTTTTACATAATCTACACAAAACTAGTTCAACTCCAGTCGTGCGTCGGAGCTGACACACACATTTTTTTTCATATTTATAAAAAATTATGTTTATTCAAATACATATTAAAAAAATATAAGAACTGGACCACTAGACCCCACGATGTATGGGTTCAGCATACGGAAGTTACTGTTTTTAATCAGATGGTTGTGCAATCAGGTGATTAGTTTACGATCACACTTTTTATCAGAGCACTCACTTTGCAGAAGATGAGTGGACCCCTGGAAGGTCTGAAGATCGCCCGAGAAGTATGGCTATTAATAGATCAAATAATTTATCTGCCAAAGCTAGATTTGAATCCGCTACCTGCAGAATAATAACTCAGCCTTCTACTCACTAAGCTATCGTTATTAGAAATATTTTAAGAATTTTATTGATATTTTGACTAGTTCGGATGCGGCAGTTGGGCATTTTCGTTTAGTTATATAAAGCATTAAAATTAAAAGATTTATACATGTAACATCAACATCGGTCATAACATGACCAATATTGCCATTATGGAGTAAATTTTAATGCTAAGTTTTCTAAAATTTGGGATTTGAGACCTATGAATGAACATTAAGAAAACAATTGATTTTTTTTCGAAATTTGAAAACCAGAAGTGATATTGTACTCGAAACTTTAAATTTATTTTGGTAAATTAAATCAAATAGAATATAATCCACTTCTAATCTAGTATTCTAGATTTTGTTGCCAATTTCGACTTCAACCAACAAATATGAAGTGATACTTCAATCTTCAAATAAAGTTGGTGAGTAAGTATTTTTTTAATTAAAAATTTTCAATTTATTACACCATTATGTGTGTTCTTCAATACCAAGATTATCATTTGAATTCATCCCTTCGTTTCATTTAAAACTTAATAATTTTTTTACAAACTACAGACAAACTATAAAATATAATATAAATATATTGTTATCTTTTCGATATAACTTTGCTTGATAGCCGAAAATGTGGTATGAGGAAGAAGAAGGAACGAGGAGCTGACGGAGCTGTTTGGGGAGCCTTGGAGGAACATAGAGGCGTTGATAAAGGAAGTCAGAGTTAGATGAATGGGACATATGAAAAGAATGCCATAGCACAGGATACCAAAGAGAGCTTAGAAGGACTGAAATAATCTCGTTTTGCTGCCACTATTCTGCATTTCACTTCTTCTCCCTCGTCCAAAGTGTCATTGACCGATGTTCCCACATACTTAAAGCTCCTGAATTATGTAGTTTCCATATACACAATGCCTCTGCAATCTTGGTCTTATACTCGTCAATATAGAGTTCCATCCTCTTTGATTCCACCTCAAGCATCGTAAGTGCTTCCTGAATGCTTTGCTGAGTCCTCAAAATTGCCCTGAGCTCACTGGAAATGCATCTCCCAAATTTCCACCGATCGTGACCTTGCCGACCGTATCCTTCATCGTTCACACCATAAGCCGTATTAGTTTAGTTGGGGTATCTATTTCTCTCATGGCATGTTACAGTTCCCCTATGACTCAATCATATGCGGCTTCATAAAATAAAAACAATGCAATTGTTAAATTCGCTCATTTTTTCCATCATCTTCCTGAGCGAAAATATGAGGCCAATATTTGATCTATTGGTACTAAATCCACCTTGGTATTCTTCGATAGGTGTTTTGAGGTATGGGATTAACCAATATAGAATACTTTATATCCTGTATTTATTTAGCTGATTCCCACCATAATTGTTCCACTGAGTTGAGTCACCTATATTTTTTTTAATTTAGGTCAAATCTTCTTCAGGAGGTACCACTCTTGAACTATCTCTCTTACGCCTTCCACTGCAGGGAAGGTCCTCATTCTGTGCTCAATACTAGAGTGGAATGAATATCTGATTTCCTCCTCTTTAATCTTTGTTCTGTCTCAATTGAGTTTATGATCTTCCTTCTACATTATAAGGAACGACCCCTTGATTCATCATTGCCACAACCAGGGAAATGTGAGTTCACATCTGGTCGATGCCATTTGGCGAAATTCAAGTTCTCTTGTGTTTCTTTTTATGAGGAAATATCGTAATCATTGCAGTTAGCGATGTCTCTTAAGCTCTTCATTTATCTTCTTTGCGTAATTACTCAAGCTTTTCAGGTTCCTTGGTTGATAATATTAGCTTATTAAAACTGTTTATAATAATACAACTAGTAAATATGAAGAATGGTACATATTCGCATGGATAAAGACAAGTAGAGAAAATGCCCAGTGATAGTACTCAAATAACAAGTTCAACTTAGAAGATGGCCTCGTGATCTTCTTTTTGAGGAATTTAAGAGGTTGCTAGGTTTGAAACTAGTAAGTATGAGTTGAAATAAAGTTTGTCATGCAAAGATTGATATCGGATTCAGGCCAAATCAGAAACAAATGGGACATAAAGGTATTTTGCGAAGGATTTTGGATTATAAGAATTGGATTCAAGAGGAATTCGATGGCTTAGTGGATCCCCAAAGCTCTGATCCTTAAGTCCAGATGGGTGTAATGATTATCATGTATATGAGTCGTTTGACTAGTAAATGTTGAAATAGCCTGAAACCGCTAGCTCTTTCTTGTCGTTTCAGTCTAGCATGAGAATTCCAAGTGAAGCGTTTGTCAAGGAGTAGTTCCAAGTACTGAACCTGTTCTACAGAAATCAGGGGGATGTTATTAAATGATACAGGAGGGTCAGAAGTCGTTGGTTTACTACTACTTTAAAAGTGATTTGATGGGAATTGTGGGAATTTATTTTAATCCTCCAGTTTTGGCAACATTTTTCAAGGTCAGTGGTATAAGATGCTGGATCAGCGTTGACAGATAATAGACATGTGTCACCCGCTTACGTTGTAAGGATTAGGATGAGTTGGGATGTCAGCTTTATAAACTGTGTAGAGGATTGGGCCGAGGATAGAGCCTTGAGAAACACCCACAGATTGAGAAAACAGGGATGAGTACACATTATTACGGTTTTCTGTGAATGACCTGATAGTGAGATAGGATCGGTCGAAATTAGAAGGAATACTTGATGAATGGATTCAAAATATGGATCGTTGTAATTAAGGGAGTATTGAATTAGTGTATATTATATAATATTATTGTTATTATATTTATACCTTGTTTTTCTAATTACATAGATGTTAATGAACTTCATTTTCATTTTTAGCATTATTACCATCGTTATATTCAACAATATTTAGATCATTTGCACTTTCATTCATATCATAAAACAAGACATTTCACAATAAAAAATAAAATCATTTAGGTGAAACGGAAAGGTCAACCAGTTAATGATGTTATTTTAAATAATTATTAGTATCAATTATGACAACTGTAAGTCGATTTTATAGATAACTATAATTATTCTTATGCCAATGAAATTCTAACTTTTAAACTAAAAATGATTTTTTTTTAAATGTTTAACTCATTCCAGCCCCGAGCATGTTGTTGACGCATACCCACAATTATACCTACATCCAAAAGTCGCTGAATGCGACTATAGAAGTTTTCACTTAAAAAATATGATACAAATATGTTTTTTTTATTTTATAGGTTGTTATCTGAAGAATAAAGATAAATTTTATAGACACAGTGCCGTTAACGAGCTATCAAGTAAGTATATATATATATTGAGGGATGGCTGCATATTTCAACAGTTTCTCAAAGTCAACGAAATCATTAAGCCGCTTCTATTTATTTTTGTCTGCTGCGTCAGCAGTTATCACGCTTTCTTCCTCCCGAAGATCACATCCTCTCCGCCGACTTCGAACCCTTCGCATACGAATCCCTGCGTACCATGAGAAAAGGCACCCGAAGAAGGAGCACTCAAATTTCCCAACATCTCCTTCTTCAACCCCCACACCTTCTTGTGGTTCTTCGTTTCAGGTAAAGACCAGATCCCTTCCCAGGCAAATGGGACGATCACGAGTACCCCTGGTACCACAGACACGACTTCCGAAGACTAAACGCCTCATCCCTTCTAATATCAATATGAACACGTGTTATCATGAAGCAGGAAAGGGTATTTAAATAAATTGTTAATACTGTATTACTAATCGCTATAAAATTTATTTCATAATGTAAACTGTTATCAACCTGTATAAATAATAAAAACATTGCTTTTAGAAATGATAATTTTTTTTTTACTTTCCAGTAAATGTAGTATAAACATTTAATATTTAATATGAGAAAAAATATGAATGAATTTAATAGCTTAAATACGTTTTTCAGGAAAAAATCCGCACATGCTCAACAAAGGTTGAAAATTTGGAGACAACCTAGTGGAATGCCCAAACGGAAACCTCCCAAGCCCTTCAAAAATATCTTTGTTTTCTGTGAGAATGGGACTAAAGCATATATTCAAAATTTCCAATCTCTTGATGAGACCCAGCTTGATACGTTCACGCAATCCCAATAGGAGCGAATTGTCTAAATTCAATTTCAATAAATTTTTGGGAAACATCAAATCGACATATTTTATCCTTGCTACCTCTGTTAGCTACCACAATCAAGAATTTTCCCACAGGAAATTGTTGGGCGTTTTATCGAAACGAAGCTATTCACGAAGATTCAGCTTGATATTAATCAAGTGCAAAAATGGGCCATGGATCCTGGACTATTCAGACTGTTGATGCGAAAAGTTCTGAATTTTATCTTCATTAATGTCGATTTTTTGTTTCTAAATATATATATATATATATATATATATATATAATAAATTCAATTTCACAAATTCCATCTACAACTATTGTACACCTCTAAAATAATAGGGAGTATAAAAAAAAGAACGTTTTTCAACCAACTATTTGTATTATTAAATTACTCATGGTTCTTCAGATTCAATCGATTCTCTCAACTTCTTTTTGGTGACGTTTCGAGATCATGTTGCTTTCATAATCATGCCCGAACAGTGAAAAATGAGCTTATAGTGAATACTATTTAATTCACACTAGTCTAAATATTAATTGGCACGTGTAAAATGTTAATGCATAATTGGTACTTACAAATTAATGACGAATGGATAGTAATACATTAATCAGCCAGAATGATGATTGAATCTCGAGAGCCATAAATAAAAAAATATTTATAACAGCTAAGAAAAGTAGAAACCGACTAATATATAATTATTTTTTATAATCAATATTAAATAATTACTCAAATGCAATGGAAAATATATTAAAAAGAAAGACGTACGTTTCGAAAGGAAAAAAACGCTCTAGTCCAGGATCCATGGCCCATTTTTGCACTTGATTACTTTCAAGCTGAATATTCGTGAATTGCTTCGTTTCGATAAGACGCCCAACAATTTCCTGTGCGAAAATTATAGATTGTGGCAGCTAACAGAGGTACCAAGGATAAAAGATGTCGATTTGATGATTCTCAAAAATTTATTACTAACTGGGTTTTTTTTTTTTTAGTTAAATCTCAATATAATTATTTAAATTATTTGATCAAGGTAGCATCCTTGGCCCAATCCTTTATACAGTTTATACAGCTGACATCCCAACTCATCCTAATACTATCCTTACCACGTATGCTGATGATACATGTGTATTATCTGTCAACACCAATCCAATTATTGCATCCCAAAGCCTCCAATCCCATATCACTGATCTTGAAGAATGGTGTCAAAACTGGAGAATTAAAATAAACTCTCAAAAATCGCATCAAATCACTTTTACCTTACGTCGTAAACCAATGACTTCCTGCCCTTCAGTATCCTTTAATAATATCCCACTGGTGCCTGTAGAACAGATCCGATACTTAGGGTTGCATCTTGACAAACGATTAACCTGGAATCCTCATACGAGACTGAAAAGACAAGAAACCGCTCGACGTTTCAGGCTACTTCAACACTTACTAGACAAACGCTCTAAGCTCCCAATTTATTACAAAAGACTCATCTACATGACCATCATACGACCTATTTGGACCTACGGAGTAGAGCTTTGGGGCTCCACTAAGCCATCGAATTCCTCTCGTATCCAATCCCTACAATCCAAAATCCTTCGTAAAATCCTTAATGCTCCTTATTTTGTTAAGAATAAAATCATCCATAACGACCTTAATGTCCCATTTGTTGCTGATTTGGCCCGAAACCGCTATCTATCCTTTCATAACAAACTTCATTTCCACTCAAACCCTCTGGTTTTAAACCTAGCTTCCACTTCAATTCCCGATAATCCTCCGAGGCGTCTGAAAAGAAGATGGCCCCGTGACTTCTTAGTTGAACTTGTGATTTGAGTACTACCAGTGGGTAGTTTCTCTACATGTCATTTTCACATGTCATTTTGTATCGCTTAGCCCATTTACTAGATGTATTTTTTTTTTATACAGTTGTAAATATCAATAAATAAATTTAAAAAAAAAAAAAAAAAATTATTTGAAAAAATATTAGTCCTACAAAATGTATGTTTGATCAAGGAGTCCCCTCCTTCCAATATAAATGATAAAACAAAAAATCAGCTGGTTAGTAATCATTTTTGATGGCCTCGTTATCGATACATGTAGGAAGCATACCATAGTCTCAAAACCCCCGATCTCAAGTGGGGAAATGACTGATATAGATGGGAAAAAGCACAACCGAGAAGAGTGTATTATAATTCATATCCATGCCATAAAGGCAAGTAGAGAAACTACCCACCGGTAGTAGTAGAATAACAAAATCAACTTAAATGATCACGAGGCCATCTTCTTTTCAGACGCATCGTAGAACTATCGGGAATTGAATAAGTACTTTGAAACTACTTGGAATAAAGTTTATCATCAAAGTATTGATATCGGCATCGGGACAAATCAGTAACAAATGGGACATTAAGTTCATTATGGATTACTTTTTTCTTAGCAAAGTAAGGAGTATTGAGGATTTTACGAAGGATTTTTGGTTTGTGAGGATTGAATACGAGAGGGATTCGATGGCTTAGTGGAGCCAAAAAACTGTACACCGAATAGGTCTTATATTTGTCATGTATATGAGTCTTTTAAAATTAATTGGAATCTTAGAGATCTTTTCATTCTGCTAAGAGGATTCCAAGGTAAAAGTTAGAAACTTAATAATTGAATTATAAAAATTTGTCGATGTTGTTATTTTGTATTATCTCAGCCCTGATAACTCTTTAATATTTGTGTGTTACTTTTGTTATCAGCACTGATGATAATGCCCTAAATAAATAAATAGAATTTAGGCCGAAACATTGATGGAGTTATTGACCGCACACCCAACGTTATCAAGAGTAACTACAACCATTTCATCCACAATGTGAATATTCCGAAATACAATTAAAGTTCCAAATTTGGCCAATAGTTTAGGCCGAAACGTTAAGCATAATATATCAGTTTTTGGCATATCCGTTTTACAAGAATTTACTATCAATGAATTCAATGTTTTATTATTTTTACAAAGCATCCTAGAGAATTTATATAATTTTTAGCTTATATAAAGAACAATAAAAAGAAACATGAAAACTATTTGTTAAATTTTGCACCATTGCCTTCACTTTAAACACACACTGCTTTATTTCGCCAGTTACTTTACAAGAGATAGCATTAACAATAATTATAAATTATAAAACCAAAAACAATGATTTTGATAAATGCAATCATTCAGGAAGCAATTGAAAAGTATTACAAGTGGGTTTTACAACTTTATCTACTTCAGAACTTATTAGAAAATATTAGAAATTATCAAAAATTTCTTTACAACACGTTACAATTAGATTTAATAATAAAACATTTTTAAAAAATGTATAATTGATAACATAACATTCAGTTACCTTCCTACAGTGTACTACATTAATAGGTTATAATTAATACAAAATAATAATTAATTTTATCTATATATTTCAGAGTTTGATGAAACTGAAGCTTATCATTACTAAGAGGATTGAGAAATGTTTATGTATTATTTGATTTTTTATTTTATATTGATTCATTTATTTCGTTTATTGAGGTAGTAAGATTGGTATACATCTTGATCAGGACCTTCACTTCTAATAATCCCAAATAAGGATCTAATCTCGGATTCTTCCTGTTTTATCTTACGATAGGAAGGATAAAATCAATATTGGAAATAGTAAATCCACCTTCTATTTCCATCAAGAAGAGAAATCAAAGTTTGCATGAGTTAATATGATTACCTAATCATTATTTTGATTAATCCATTCATCAAATTTTTTTTCTGGTTTTCTTCTAGTAGGGACAATCTCCGATTAAGTAAGCCCTGGGAAAGCTACCAGTATACCAAGCGAAACGCTGGCTAAGTTTAGACTATTCGGTTGAAACCTGAAGAAATATTTGATAAACGGGTTAAAAATATGGTCCCTGGAAATTTAAGAGAGTACACAATGCTGTTGTTGAGATACAGGCTTGACACAGATCAGTATCAAACAATAATATGTTTGTGAGTGTTTAATTTGGAATGCGGTTTACACTATATGTTCTCACTCAAGCGGTGTTGAGGAAAGAAAAAGATAAAACATAAAAAATAATGATGAAAGATATTTTATTTACTATTCATAATACAATGCTTCAATACACAAAATATAATATTCCTTATAATTATTAATACAAACAGAAATTTGTCCTTCAAAGCAATTTAAAAAATACATTAGCTTATAAAAAGTTATAAATTTATAAAAAATTCCATACCGAACAGATACTAATGAATTTAACCTATTTTATATTTAATGCATTGAATTATTATAAAAATTCCTATTAAGCACACTTTACACAAATCTGTTTTCAACGAATCGAGTGATCAAGTCGAAAGCCCATAGTGGCTGATCGTGAGGAACCCTGAGTCCTGCGTCCCTGACCAGAACTTCGGTCAATCCTTTGGCTTTCTTGTAGAACCCAGCCAGTTCGTTTTCTACTATCCATTCCTTCCTCAGGGCAAGTTTGTAGTCTTCGGCCCCGTCAAAATGGAGTTTGGACAAGAAGTTCACCATCATCGGGTAAGCGTCCATAATGGACAATTGACCGTTATAAAACATTACTCGATAATTTTCTAGCAAAGCTTCTACTTCATGTTTGACAGACTTCATAATATCATTTTTGAGATGATCGTAAGCTACAGAGCCATCTTGGAATGTCACATTACCTACATTAATGGTTCTTCTATACTCCTCATTAGGCACGTATATAGTGAATTGGTTAGGGAGGTAGTTGTAAGAATCTAAGCGTGGGTTAATCGAATGTAGCACTCCTATCCAGGTTTTTCTTGCCTCATCAAACTTAAGTTCCTTGATTAGGTCCACTATTTTTTCTTCCTCTTCCTTAATTATGTCTCTGGTAACAGAATCTACGAGACCAATCTGATAAAGGTAATCTGAATATCCCATCATGTTCACTGGATCAGTATGACCGTTTCCGATAGCAAGTCCTTTAAGGTTGATTTTCAGATCGCTTACTTTATTTTGTTTGTGTATCATTGAAGCGACTGATGGGATGTATTTACCAGCGTAGGACTCCCCAGCTATGTAGAACTCGTTGTATTGCAGATCAGGGAACAACTGGAAAAATTGATGAATAGCAGAGTAAAGATCTTCTCCTGCTTCTGCTTGGTTATTCGAATATCCTTCATCATTGTCCGTAAAGCTGAATCCTGTACCGACCGGGTTGTCGATGTAAATTACGTTGAAGCGTTTTGACCAAAGATACCTATTTCTTTGTAAAAGTTCATTGTCGACGCTGAGTTCCCCATTACCAGATATGAACCCGTTCAAAGAAAAAACTCCGAAATCTCCCTGCAACCAAAGAATTACAGGTGCGTTCTTCGGATCCGTCTCGGAAGGGAAGTACCAGAAGAAGAGATTAGAATTGTACGTCTCGTTGACAGTGAAGAAGCCACTGTAGCTGGTGATGTCGGATCCGGGCAGCTGGACTTTGGCCAATTCCTGTCCTTGTTGTATCATACCTCTTTCGATGTAGGGAGTCAAGAAGAGTGGCCCATCCAATTCGCCCAATGACGTGGGTAGAATTTGTTTTTCCAATCTGGCATAGCCGCAGATGCAACAGAAAATGAAGACAGTTAACCGATTCATTTCGTCGACGGTGAAGAAGTGTTCAATTGATGTTTCTGTCTGTATTTATAGATAGCCGACTACTCATTTAATATTCAAAGGTTATTAAATTTATCTCCATGAGGAATAATTACTTTTTAAGCGAAACTAATTTTGGAATATTTAAAAGCTATTTTTAGTAATTTTCACCAAAGATATCATTTCTGTAATAAACCATATTTATTTATTTTTTAGAAATTTATTTATTGAAATTTACAAGAATATAATATAATACTGAATATAATATATTACAAGAATATAAATATAATTGTAATATAAGTAATGGCTCGTGATAAAGACAAATAGAGACACAAACTACCGGTAGTACTCGAATAACATATTCAACTTAGGTCACGAGACCATTTTCTTTTCAGACGCCTAGGAGGCTTATCGGGGATTTTGCTATGAAAAGATTCATATCGGATTCGGGCCAAGTCAGTAACAACTGTCCAATAAGTTCTTTTTAGGTTAATTAAAGTAAAGAGCATTGAGGATTTTACGAAGGATTTTGGATTGTAAGGAGTGGTTACGAGAGGAATTGGATAGGTTAGTGGAGCCCCAAAGCTTTATTTCGTATATCCAATTGGGTCTTATAATAGTTCTGTATATGATTCTCCAGAAATTATTTGGGGGCTTAGAGGGTTTGTCCAGTAAGAGTTGCAGTAGTCTGAATCGGTGAGCTGTTTTTTGTCGTTTCAGTCTGGAAAGAGGTAGATAATTATTTAATATATAACCAACTACGGATTTGAAATACCCTTGGACCTCTTCCATCCCATGTCAAGTGGATACCCTTAACAGAGGGATAAAACTTGGTGCTTGAGTGTGATATTAAACAAATCACCTCTGCACAATGGTTGTCCTAGAAACAGTACAGTTTCCAGCATGTACTGAAACCAAAACCCTTGATGGGATATACTTTTTTTAAAAGAGCGATTCATATTGCAGAAACTTTTATAATCAAGATCAACGTTTTGTGAAAATAATACAAGACGTTTTCCCAGCCCGCTATTTTTTTATTGAAAATAAGTTAAAAATTGATCAATTGTAGTCAGTATCTACATAAATAGGTCCACACTGTAATAACTTCGCGGCAGACGAAACAGTTGGTTCAAATACCTATTTTCGAACCCTTTCCTATTATTTTAACATATTTTTTCCTATGTCTCGTAGGCTATAATATAATTCCTATGTAGGCTTAGGAATAGTAAAGACACGAGCTTAGTAATGTCGAGATCGAAGAATGACAAACATTTTACGCCTTTAATCGAGCCTTAGTTTCCTCTTGAATTTCGTTATTTCAAGCTAACATAGACTAGGTACTTGAACTTACCCACTTGCTCAAACTTATTCTCTCCTACAACAATATCACCAAAATGTATCCCTTTTCTTCTACTAGACAACGTCTTCTGGTATTCGAAAATAAGATGTAGAATATGAGGTTCAAAAAATTATGGGAATATAGGAGATTACATAAAGCAGAATTGCGAAGCATGGATCCAGTAAATATTTTTCAAGTGATCACGAGGATTAAGATGGGTCTGTAAATTAGCTGGGCTTAGTAGCGAACGAATTCCTTAAATGTTAATAAGGGCAGTGCCGACTGGGAAGCGTCTGAGGGATAGACCGAGGCGTAGGTGGGAGGATTGTGATAAGAGTGATCTGGCGGATTTGGGTTTGGGTAGTGTTCCGTTGATCGGCATCGAGCCTCCGGGTTCTCTAAGCCTTACTATTGTTATTATCTATTACCGGGATTGAACAGCACATCAACTCAGTACTCTATAAACTCAATTCATATTTTTATCTCAATAAATACTATATAAATATAATAAAATTAGGGTTTCTGATATTTATAAAATTTCCGAGAGCATTTATAGCCTAGAATTATGTGCTAATATTTTGTTTTTCATATTCTTAATTCTGAACAAATTTGAAGTAGAGTTTCTTTATTAATTAGTTTTCTAAATAGATAACTAACAGGTTCTATTTATCTCTGCTTAAAATGAATATGATAAAATATTGTCCAGCTGATTTTTTCCCCCGTTATTACCAAAAAACCATTTACTTACCAAAATATTTATTTATCAAAACTAAAATGAATCTGATTACTTGATTTTCAAAATATTTCAACTTCGAATAATAATTTGTTTCATGTTGGATTATATCAAATTAGCTTACTTGAGAAAACAACATTTACTTTTTAAAATAAGTGTCTCTTGGCTTTTCAGACTACTTCAATTCTTACTATACAAACGCTCTAAGCCCCCAAATAATTTCAGGAGACTCATATACACGACTTTTATAAAACCAATTTGGACTTAAGGAATAGAGGTTTGGAGCTCCACTAAACCATCGAAATTCCTCTTCTGGAAGAAATTAATTTAGTATCTATAATACCACTACCTATGTATTTCATAAATTTAGAGCAAAGTCCGAGAAACCTAGATGTATTTAAAATTGAAGTTTCGGTTCGCACAAAAATCGAAATTGAGGAAGCATATATGAGAAGTGAACCACCGCAATCTCAAAGGTTCCAGGCTTACGGCCACACAAGAAGTTACTGTAGCCTTTCTGCCAAATGGTGCGCGGGACATCTTACAACTGAATTTACGAAGACTAAAGAAACTCCGGTCACTTGCGCTAACTGCAACGGTGCTCATCCTGCAAATTACTAAGGATGCTCAATTTCTAAAACTTTAAAAAATCTTCGTAATAATAAATCTACAACCACGTCAACTACGTTAGTCAATCAGGAGCCTTCTTCTCAGATTAAAAGTGTTCTTGATACCTCTACGGCAAATAAAATGGTATCCTTAGCAAAAGAACAAGAAAAATCAGGTCTAAATCCAGTTGAGCACATTTCTTCGTTGGAGAGAAATGGAGAATCAGCTACAAAGGTAACAGGGAGTTATTCTTCCACTCTTTCTTCCTACCCTCCTTCTTTAGCTTTCGATATCTCTTCTATTGAATCTTTGCTCTCTGAGCTCTAATCCTTTTTATCTCCTATTCTTGAACTTCTAGCTAAATTAAATTCCTCTGTCATTACGAGGCTTATGGCTAAAACTGTATCACCTTCTCTTAAAATACTCCTTTGGAACTCCAATGGTCTTCTCCATCGAAAATACGAACTAGAAACTTGTAACTAAAACTCATTTAACAGACAACCTTCTTCTTCTTTCGCTTCCCCCTATAGTGCCTTTCAGCGTAGGGGAGCGTCCAGCCAGGAGCCGAACCTATCCCGGTCTCTTGCTAGGTTTCTGGCCTGTCGGAGATCTTTTCCTCTTTTTCTGCTGAGGCCATCCATAAATATATAACCTCAATGTTACCTTTGAGCTTAGATGTTTTTTATGTTTTGTTATTATGAGATTAGATTTAAAAATGTTTTAAATGGTCAGGGATGAGATTTGGTTCATAAACTTCATTGGTCAATAATGTTCATGGTAGAACAAACGAATCTTCCCAACAATGATTTATATAAAAATATTAACAATTATTATTAGGTGAAATAGTTGATGATATATATTTCATTAGAATGATGTAAATATTATGAATACATATTTATATATGCTTTGATTATTTTAAGATGCTTTCATTTACCCTCTTTTTACATAATCTACACAAAACTAGTTCAACTCCAGTCGTGCGTCGGAGCTGACACACACATTTTTTTTCATATTTATAAAAAATTATGTTTATTCAAATACATATTAAAAAAATATAAGAACTGGACCACTAGACCCCACGATGTATGGGTTCAGCATACGGAAGTTACTGTTTTTAATCAGATGGTTGTGCAATCAGGTGATTAGTTTACGATCACACTTTTTATCAGAGCACTCACTTTGCAGAGGATGAGTGGACCCCTGGAAGGTCTGAAGATCGCCCGAGAAGTATGGCTATTAATAGATCAAATAATTTATCTGCCAAAGCTAGATTTGAATCCGCTACCTGCAGAATAATAACTCAGCCTTCTACTCACTAAGCTATCGTTATTATTTTAAGAATTTTCCATATGCAGCAACTGCGGCCTGGCAGAACATGGAGTAAACTCAAAAGACTGTACCAATCCAAAAAAGTGTGTCAATTGTAAAAACGAACACAACAGTTTTGACAAAAATTGCCCAATGTATATAATTGAAATGGGCATCAAGACGATACAGGTTACTGAGAAAATACCCTACATTGCAGCAATGCGAAAATTCTATGAAATCGCTCCCCAAAATTTAATTCACTCACGACCAACCTTTGCGCAGATGGCAAAGAATAATGATGGGAATACTGATGCGACTGAAAAATCTATAAGAAACCGTACAATAGGCACCCAAACAGATTATTCACCGCCGCTATCGGAAACTCAAAACACTATTAATACAACTCCTGCCAATGAGCTAGATGGAACTACTCCTGAACAACCCTTGATCTGTCATTCAGCCAACAAATGGGGACCCGACAGCTCTATCATCGCAAGTACAGAATTAAAAACTACTCCTTACATTACCGGATTATCCTCTCCTAACATCAAGTGGAGCTCTGACACCCCCATAAAATCAAATAAGACGGAAATAAGACAGACATCCTCCCAGAAACCGACAAGACGGTGCCAAGAAAGGGGAGATCAAAAAAAAAAAAGTACCGGTGACAAACAGTGATGAGAATTTAATAGACAGTAATGATTGTGGTGACCAATAATTCAATGGCTAGATCTTGTTTCTTAATGAATATCGTTTTATCTATTTCAACGTCATGGCTAATTTAACTATAATCCAATGGAACTGTAATGGAATCCGAAGTCACTTCGCCAATCTACAGCTGTTAATTCAAGATAACCATCCCACAATTCTTTGCCTTCAGGAGACACACCTCAAAACCAGTGATACAGTGACTCTCAGGGGATTTGAAATTTGTCGTCAGGATAACACTAGCGGAACTCGAGCTTGTCTCCACAGTACTCCTCCGAGTACTGACCTTAGTGTCTCAGTGACTACAATTTGAACAAATTGCCTTACAAGCAGTAGCCATCAGGATACTAGGTGCCTACCCTTTCACTGTATGCAACCTCTACTTACCCCAGCAGACACCGCTAAATACAGACCAATTAGAGTCACTTTGTACCCAATTACCTAGGCCACTTCTTCTATTGGGTGATCTTAACGCTCATAATTACATCTGGGGATCGGAAAGAAAAGATCGAAGAGGACGGTTAATAGAAAACATGCTCGATAATTTACAAAACAATTTACATGTTTTGAACAATGGTGAACCAACTTACTTAAGCTCATCCTATGGCACCATCTCTTCTATTGATGTCGCTTTTTGTTCCAGTAGTCTACTCCTAGATTCCCACTGGAATGTTATAACTGATCAATATTCCAGTGATCACTTTCCAGTAATTATAAATATAAACAAACAATTATGGCACTCTAGCAAAAGATCAACATGGATTCATGAAAGAGCAACCTGGCAGCAATTCACAACTAGTGTGAATTTCCCTTCAGACCTCCAGGACGATGTAGAAGAGAGCTGTTTAGAAATCACCTCGAGGATACGACATATAGCTGAACTCTACATCCCCAAAACTTCATCTAGACCTAAACGCCAGCCAGTCCCTTGGTTCAATACCGATTGTAGAGAAGCTGTCGAAAAGAAGAGAAAAGCGTACAGAGTTTTCAAAAGAAATATGACCCTACTAAACCTGATTGATTATAAAAAAGCAACAGCTATATGCAAAAGAACAATTTGCTTCCATAAAACTAAATCCTGGCAACAATATGTCTCCTCCATCAATTCGACGACACCATCTTCAATAGTATGGAATAAGGTTAGAGCCATCGAAGGAAAAAAGACTCTGCATCCCATTTACTTAAAAATTGGAGGTAACATTATTTGTAATGAGCAAATTGTCGCAGATGAATTTGCGGCTTTTTTCTCTAAACAAGGTGTTGATCTCGAAAAATCTCTGCAATCCACCTCAACCAAAGACGACCAATTTAACTTTACATCCAATAATAATGAATTATACAACATACCTTTGACAATGAGGGAACTCAAAACCACCCTCAATGAAATAAAGGAAAATCACCAGGTCCTGATGATCTAACATATGAAATGATAAAACATTTGTCTGACGAATCACTGGACAAAATACTTAAATTATACAACAAAATATGGAACAGTGGCGTTTTTCCCAACCAGTGGAAAGATTCCATAATCATTCCAATATTAAAAGTTGGCAAGCCCAAAAATGACGTGGCGAGTTACCGCCCAATTTCATTAACAAATTGTCTCTGTAAAATCTTAGAAAGAATGGTCAATAAGCGAATGACTTCGCTACTTGAGAACATGAATGTACAGGACAATTTGCAGTGTGGCTTTCGTAAAAATCGCTCGACAATCGACAATCCTGTTAGAATCACAACGGATATTCAAAATGCTTTTGTCGACAAGGAACACTAAGTGGGTATATTCTTTGACATTCAAAATGCTTTTGACACAGTAGTGCAAAACAATATTCTAAAACAGCTGCACCATTGGGGAATAAAAGGAAATCTTCCAAACTTCATCAAAGGATTTCTCGGAACGAGGTCCTACAGAGTGATGGTTGGTGGAACTACGTCCAATAAAACATATATTTACAACGGTGTACCTCAAGGCTCCGCATTGAGCACGACCTTGTTTTCGATTGCAATACGAACAATCACTGACTGTTTAACGCAAAACGTCAGTGGTTATCTATTTGCAGACGATTTTGCCATTTTATGTAAAGCACCCGACCTCCAGTTCATTAAGATTTGCCTGCAAAACACTGTGAATAAATTAGCACTATGGTCTCAGAGGACTGGCTTCAAGTTTTCAACAAGTAAGACACGCTGTGTACATTTTAGCCGACGCAGAAACCCTGGGAATCAACCACAAATAGTTTTAAGTAATATCCCGTCCTAGGTCTCCAAATGGACAGCAAGCTAACCTGGTCAAGCCATATAGAGCAATTGCAAATCAAAACTGTTAATAGAATGAAACTACTGAAAAAACTAGGGAACACCAGATGGGGATCAGACAGGAAAACAATGCTCCGCATTTATGAGGCACTGATCCTAAGTAAAATGGATTATGGCAGCTTTATATATGCATCTGCCACCCATAATAGGGTTAAAAGACTAGATGCACTCCATCATGCTGATATACGGATTTCTACTGGAGCCTTTAGAACAAGCCCAGTATACAGTGTCTGCGTCGAAGCCGGAATCCTTCCACTTACATATCGTCGCCAAAAACAAGGGGCTAAGTATATAACAAAAATATACACGCAAACAGAAAATCCAGTTTACTGCTCTTTATTCCAAAGAATAAACAAGAACAAGTATAGGAGGCTGAAAAATCCGTCACTCCCATTGTGGTACAGAATGAGAAATGTCATCTCCGAATTAGTACAACACCAGCAAACAAATGCTCAAAGAAAGAAGCTAGCTCCATGGACGTTATCACCTCCACAAATCAACTGCAAAATGTTGAAACTTTCAAAGGCGAGAGAATGTTCCCCACAAGAGATTTCACAAGCCTTCCTTGGTGAACTGAGTAACTATCAATTTAACAAAATCCTGTTTACAGACGGTTCTAGTACCAATGACTCTACATCGTGTGCTGTGTATACTGGCGACACAACTTTTAAGTACAAGCTGAACAGTAATTGCGGCATCTTCACAGCTGAATTGACGGCTATTCTTAAGGCTTTCCAAATAACCCTTACAACAAAAGAACAGTCAACAATAGTTTGTTCTGACTCACTGAGTGCCCTCAAAGCAATGGCTAACATCTTTTCAGATAATCCCCTCATACAGGAAATTTACCAGACCTTAAAACAAATAGCAGACTCGTTAAGAAAAATAACATTTTTTTGGGTCCCCAGCCACAACACGTTACAATTAGATTTAATAATAAAACATTTTAAAAA
Source organism: Troilus luridus (assembly GCA_964056705.1). Taxonomy (NCBI): domain Eukaryota; kingdom Metazoa; phylum Arthropoda; class Insecta; order Hemiptera; family Pentatomidae; genus Troilus; species Troilus luridus. Next base: position 187,460,966 of record OZ057412.1, on the reverse strand, counting down.
AATGTATAATTGATAACATAACATTCAGTTACCTTCCTACAGTTTACTACATTAATAGGTTTATAATAAATACAAAATAATAATTAATTTTATCTATATATTTCAGAGTTTGATGAAACTGAAACTTATCCTTACTAAGAGAAATGTTTAAGTATTTTTTTTTCTTTTATATTGATTCATTTATTTCGTTTATTTAGGTAGTAAGATTGGTATACATCTTGATCAGGACCTTCACTTCTAATAATCCCAAATAAGGATCTAATCTCGGATTCTTCCTGTTTTATCTTACGATAGGAAGGATAAAATCAATATTGGAAATAGTAAATGCACCTTCTATTTCCATCAAGAAGAGAAATCAAATTTTCCATGAGTTAATATGATTACCTAACCATTATATTGATTAATCCATTGATCAAATTTTTTTTCTGGTTTTCTTCTAATAGAGACAATCTCCAATTAAGTAAGCCCTGGGAAAGCTACCAGTGTACCAAGCGAAACGCTGGCTAAGAATTAGACTATTCGGTTGAAACCTGAAGAAATATTTGATAAACGGGTTAAAAATATGGTCCCTGGAAATTTAAGAGAGTACACAATGCTGTTGTTGAGATACAGGCTTGACACAGATCAGTATCAAACAAGTTGTGAGTGTTTAATTTGGAATGCGGTTTACACTATATGTTCTCACTCAAGCGGTGTTGAGGAAAGAAAAAGATAAAACATAAAAAATAATGATGAAAGATATTTTATTTACTATTCATAATACAATGCTTCAATACACAAAATATAATATTTCTTCTAATTATTCATACAAACAGAAATTTGTCCTTCAAAGCAATTTAAAAAATACATTAGTTTATGAAAATTATAAATTTTAGGTACTTATAAAAAATTCCATTGCGAACAGATACTAATGAAATTATCCCATTTTATATTTAATGCATTGAATTATTATAAAAATTCCTATTAAGCACACTTTACACAAATCTGTTTTCAACGAATCGAGTGATCAAGTCGAAAGCCCATAGTGGCTGATCGTAAGGAACCCTGAGTCCTGCGTCCCTGACCAAAACTTCGGTCAATCCTTTGGCTTTCTTGTAGAACCCAGCCAGTTCGTTATCTACTATCCATTCCTTCCTCAGGGCAAGTTTGTAGTCTTCGGCCCCGTCAAAATGGAGTTTGGACAAGAAGTTCACCATCATCGGGTAAGCGTCAATAATGGACAATTGACCGTTATAAAACATTACTCGATAATTTTCTAGCAAAGCTTCTACTTCATGTTTGACGGACTTCATAATATCATTTTTGAGATGATCGTAAGCTACAGATCCATTTTGGAATGTCACATTACCTACATTAATGGTTCTTCTATACTCTTCATTAGGCACGTATATAGCGAATTGGTTAGTGAGGTAGTTGTAAGAATCTATATTTGGGCTAATCGAATGTAGCACTCCTATCCAGGTTTTTCTTGCCTCATCAAACTTAAGTTCCTTGATTAGGTCCACTATTTTTTCTTCCTCTTCCTTAATTATGTCTCTGGTAACAGAATCTACGAGACCAATCTGATAAAGGTAATCTGAATATCCCATCATGTTCACTGGATCAGTATGACCGTTTCCGATAGCAAGTCCTTTAAGGTTGATTTTCAGATCGCTTACTTTATTTTTTTTGTCTATCATTGAAGCGACTGTTGGGATGTATTTACCAGCGTAGTTCTGCCCAGCTATGTAGAACTCGTTGTATTGCAGATCAGGGAACAACTGGAAAAATTGATGAACAGCAGAGTAAAGATCTTCTCCTGCTTCTGCTTGGTTATTCGAATATCCTTCATCATCGCCCGTAAAGCTGAATCCTGTGCCGACCGGGTTGTCGATGAAAATTACGTTGAAGCGTTTTGACCAAAGATACCTATTGCTTTGTAAAAGTTGATTGTCGACGGTGAGTTCACCATAACCAGATATAAACCCGTTCAAAGAAAAAACTCCGAAATCTCCCTGCAACCAAAGAATTACAGGTGCGTTCTTCGGATCCGTCTCGGAAGGGAAGTACCAGAAGAAGAGGTTAGAATTGTACTTCTCGTTGACAGTGAAGAAGCCACTGTAGCTGGTGATGTCGGATCCGGGCCACTGGACTTTGGCCAATTCCTGTCCTTGTTGTATCATACCTCTTTCGACGTAGGGAGTCAAGAAGAGTGGTCCATCCATTTCGCCCATTAACTTGGGTAGAATCTGCTTTTCCAATCTGGCATAGCCGCAGATGCAACAGAAAATGAAGACAGTTAACCGATTCATTTCGTCGACGGTGAAGAAGTGTTCAATTGATGTTTCTGTCTGTATTTATAGATAGCCGACTACTCATTTAATATTCAAAGGTTATTAAATTTATCTCCTTGAGGAATAATTACTTTTTAAGCGTAACTAATTTTGGAATATTTAAAAACTATTTTTAGCAATTTTCTCCAAAGATATCATTTCTGTAATAAAGCATATTTATTTATTTTTTAGAAATTTATTTATTGAAATTTACAAGAATATAATATAATACCGAATATAATATATACAAGAATATAAATACAATTGTAATATAACTAATGGGTCGTGATAAAGGCATGTAGAGACACTAACCACCGGTAGTACTCGAATAACAAATTCAACTTAGGTCACGAGACCATCTTCTTTTCAGACGCCTAGGAGGCTTATCGGGGATTTTGCTATGAAAAGATTCATATTGGATTCGGGCAAAGTCAGTCACAACTGTCCAATAAGTTCTTTTTAGGTTAATTAAAGTAAGGAGCATTGAGGATTTTACGAAGGATTTTGGATTGTAAGGAGTGGTTACGAGAGGAATTGGATAGGTTAGTGGAGCCCCAAAGCTTTATTTCGTATATCGAATTGGGTCTTATAATAGTTCTGTATATGATTCTCCAGAAATTATTTGGGGGCTTAGAGCGTTTGTCCAGTAAGAGTTGCAGTAGTCGGAATCGGTGAGCTGTTTTTTGTCGTTTCAGTCTGGAATGAGGTAGATAATTATTTAATATATAACCAACTACGGATCTGAAATACCCCTGGACCTCTTCTATCCCATGTCAAGTGGATACCCTTAATAGAGGGATAAAACTTGGTGCTTGAGTGTGATATTAAACAAATCACCTCAGCACAATGGTTGTCCTAGAAACAGTACAGTTTCCAGCATGTACTGAAACCAAATCCCTTCTTGGGTTATACTTTTTTTAAAAGAGCGATTCATATTGCAGAAACTTTTATAATCAAGATCAACGTTTTGTGAAAATAATACAAGACGTTTTCCCAGCCCGCTATTTTTTTATTGAAAATAAGTTAAAAATTGATCAATTGTAGTCAGTATCTACATAAATAGGTCCACACTGTAATAACTTCGCGGCAGACTAAACAGTTGGTTCAAATACCTATTTTCGAACCCTTTCCTATTATTTTAACATATTTTTTCCTATGTCTCTACAGCCCATGGGTCGGGGGTTCATTACTTGTGAGACTGTACTGCTTTTAAGATAACAGTTGTTTCGGAAGAGGATTTGCCCGAGAACAAGCTCAACCACCAGGTTTTCTCCCGATTAAAGGTGCCCACTAAGAGCCTTAGTTATAGTAAAGACACGAGCTTAGTAATGTCGAGTCCAATCTATGTTTACAAACCTCCATCCACGGAGCACCACCCGAACCCAAACCCGCTAGATCATTCCCAACGCAATCCTCCCACCTACGCCTCGGTATACCCCTCAGACGCTTCCCAGTCGGTACAGCCCTTATTAACATCTTAGGAATTCGTTCGTTACTAAGCCCAGCAACTTTACGTGCCCATCCATATCTTCGCGACGCGATCACCTTAATAATATTTTCCGGATGCATGCTTCGAAATTCCGCGTTATGTAATCTCCTATATTCCCGGTGTTCTCATCCTTTTTTGGACCGAATATTCTACGTAACACCTCATTTTCGAACACCTGAAGACGTTGTTCATCCTTCAGCATTAGTGGCCAAGTTTCACATCCATAGAGAAGAGATGGAATGATGATTGATAATTCAGATTTTTAGATTTCGGGACAAAAGACACGAGGTTAGTAATTTCGAGACCGAATAATAACAAGCACCTTAATTTCCTCTTGAATTTCGTTATTTCAAGTAAACATAGACTAGATACTTGAACTTCTCCACATGCTCAAACTTATTCTCTCCTACAACAAAATCACCAAAATGTATCCATTTTCTTCTACTAGACAACGTCTTCTGGTACTCGAAAATAAGATGTAGAATATGCAGTTCAACAATGATGGGAATATAGGAGATTACATAAAGCGGAATTGCGAAGCATGGATCCAGTAAATATTTTTCGACGAGGATTAAGATGGGTCAGTAAATTAGCTGGGAACGTAATAAATTAGTAAAAAAGGGGTAAATTAGCGAACGAATTACTATAATGTTAATAAGGGCAGTGCCGACTGGAAAGCGTCTGAGGGGTAGACCGAGGCGTAGGTGGGAGGATTGTGATAAGAGTGATCTGGCGGATTTGGGTTTGGGTAGTGTTCCGTTGATCGGCATTGAGCCTCCGGGTTCTCTAAGCCTTACTATTGTTATTATCTATTACCGGGATTGAACAGCACATCAACTCAGTACTGTATAAACTCAGTTCATATTAATATCTCAATAAATACTATATAAATATAATAAAACTAGGGTTTCTGATATTTATACAATTTCCGGGACCATTTATAGCCTAGAATTATGTACTAATATTTTGTTTTTCAAATTCTTAATTCTGAACAAATTTGAAGTAGAGTTTCTTTATTAATTAGTTTTCTAAATAGATAACTAACAGGTTCTATTCATCTCTGCTTAGAATGAATATGATAAAATATTGTCCAGCTGATTTTTTTTTCCATTAAAAACCATTATTTACCAAAACTAAAATGAATCTGATTACTTGATTTTAAAAATATTTCAACTTCGAATAATAATTTGTTTCATGTTGGATTATATCAAATTAGCTTACTTGAGAAAACAACATTTGCTTTTTAAAATAAGTGTCTCTTGCCTTTTCAGACTACTTCAATTCTTACTATACAAACGCTCTCAAATAATTTCAGGAGACTCATATACACGACTAGGCATTTCTTGCCCTCAAGGAGGCTACAAGAAGGTTTGGATTAAAAGTAAACCAGCAAAAAACTAAGTATAGGCAAGTTAGAGGGCTAGGAAACCACAAGGCGTACTTTGAGGTTGGACAGCATAAATTCCAGGTGGTCCACAGCATTATCTACTTGGGAAGCAAAATAAACTACCAAAACGATATCACCCAAGATATTAAGTGTAGGATAACAACCGCTAACAGGTGCTACTACAGCTTATCAAGAAACTTCAGGAGCCGATATCTGTCAAGGAAGACAAAAATCAAGATTTATAAAGCAATAGTCCGCCCAGTAATAGCTTATGGCTCGGAAGCATGGGCTATTAAGAAGGCAGATGAAAAACGGCTATTGTTGTTCGAAAGGGGGATACTGAGGAGGATATATGGACCCATCAAAGTAGGCGAGACATGGAGGAGACGAAAAAACCTGGAATTGTACGAACTATTTGAAGATAACGAGATATCCAAAATCATAAAATTGGGAAGACTTCGATGGGCCGGGCATCTAGCTAGAATGATTGATGGCGAGATTCCGAAGAAAGTGGCCACAGAAGAGAAATTTGGAACGAGGAGAGTGGGACGACCGAGCGTCAGGATGGTAGGTGTGACTGAGGACGCAATGACTCTTCTCGGCGTACGGGACTGGAGGACTGCTGCACAGGATAGAGCCAACTGGCGGAGGCTACTTGTGGCGGCCCGGACTCGGTGACGAGTTGTTGTGCCGGATATTGTATTGTATTGTATTGTATATACACGACTATTATAAAACCCATTTGGACTTAAGGAATAGAGGTTTGGAGCTCCACTAAACCATCGAAATTCCTCTTCTGGAAGAAATTAATTTAGTATCTATGATACCACTACCTATGTATTTCATAAATTTAGAGCAAAGTCCAAGAAACCAAGATGTATTTAAACTTGAAGTTTCGGTTCGCACAAAAATTGAAATTGAGGAAGCATATATGAGAAATGAACCACCGCAATCTCAAAGGTTCCAGGCTTACGGCCACACAAGAAGTTACTGTAGCCTTTCTGCCAAATGGTGCGCGGGACATCTTACAACTGAATTTACGAAGACTAAAGAAACTCCGGTCACTTGCGCTAACTGCAACGGTGCTCATCCTGCAAATTACAAAGGATGCTCAATTTCTAAAACTTTAAAAAATCTTCGTAATAATAAATCTACAACCACGTCAACTACGTTAGTCAATCAGGAGCCTTCTTCTCAGATTAAAAGTGTTCTTGATACCTCTACGGCAAATAAAATGGTATCCTTAGCAAAAGAACAAGAAAAATCAGGTCTAAATCCAGTTGAGCACATTTCTTCGTTGGAGAGAAATGGAGAATCAGCTACAAAGGTAACAGGGAGTTATTCTTCCACTCTTTCTTCCTACCCTCCTTCTTTAGCTTTCGATATCTCTTCTATTGAATCTTTGCTCTCTGAGCTCTAATCCTTTTTATCTCCTATTCTTGAACTTCTAGCTAAATTAACTTCCTCTGTCATTACGAGGCTTATGGCTAAAACTGTATCACCTTCTCTTAAAATACTCCTTTGGAACTCCAATGGTCTTCTCCATCGAAAATACGAACTAGAAACTTGTAACTGAAACTCATTTAACAGACAACCTTCTTCTTCTTTCGCTCCCCCCTATAGTGCCTTTCAGCGTAGGGGAGCGTCCAACCAGGAGCCGAACCTATCCCGGTCTCTTGCTAGGTTTCTGGCCTGTCGGAGATCTTTTCCTCTTTTTCTGCTGAGGCGCTCGATGTACTCGAGATAAGATATCCTTGGGCGTCCTCGAGGTCTTCATCCATCCGGCATGTAGTCCATCGTCTTGAGAGGGTCCCGGTGATCATTCATCCTGACCACGTGGCCGAACCATTTCAGTTGACGGATTTCCAGGAGCTCTTTTAGTGGGGCAATCTGCAGTTCCCGACGAATCCAGCCAGTATCTTTTCGTCTTTCCCGCCACTCTTCGCAAGTACCTCATTTTCGACGTGGTAACTTTGCGTTCCTGTCTCTTCGTCAATACCCAGCTTTTAGCTCCATACAGCAGTATCGGCAGGTACAGTGACATGAAGATGTGGAGTTTGACGTTCCTTCCTACCTCCCGCTTTCCTACAGCAGTATTACAAATCTGGTAGTAGACTGTGTTTGCTTTATTAATACTATTGGATATTTCCACGTCCAGCTTTCTAGTCCTGTCTATTACTGTGCCGAGATAAGTGAAATCAGTCACCACTTCCATTTCCTCTTCATCGCAGTATATGTGTACTTCTTCCTGGCGCCTACACACTTGCAGGATCTTACTTTTGTTGGCATTGATCGTCATTATTTTTGTCGGAGTTCTTCACACCATTCCGTCACCGCTTTTTGCAGCTTTCCGACTGAGTCAGCAATCACCACTACATCGTCCGCACAGAAAAGAAACTGGACCACAACCGGATACAGACTTCTTAGCCCCAGAAATGTTCCCTCACTTCTTCTCCCATAGATGGATGCTACCTCATCCATGAATAGGAGGAACAACAAAGGGCTCAAACTGTCTCCTTGTTTGACCCCTCTTGCTATACCAAAATGGCCAAAATGCTATTCCAATCCATTGAGCCTAATGATTCCAAAGGCTCCTGATCAGTAGATATTATAGCCTCTACCAAATTCCTCTTGAGACTGAGTCGAAAGCAGATTTAAGATCCAGAAATGCAATATACATATTCATGTCACGGTCCCAGGATTAACGTTAACAGTCAACCAACATTCAAAATCCATGGATACGAAGTATATAGAACTGACCATCCGGATCACTCGGGCCATGGAGGTACTGCAATCATTCTGGACAAATCGTTGAATCATCCAATTCAGCTCACCACTATATTTGCTTAACTTCTCCAAAATATCAGCTAACAATTTCTTCCGTTTATATTGCTCCGAACAAAGTTATTTCTATTAATGAATTGCAAAAATCTGTTTTCAACTATGGTTAAATCATTCTTAGCTGTTGGTGACTTATATGCTAAAAATACTAGATGAGGTCTCGAATAACAAAAACGGCTAAATAAATGCATATAAGAACTAAAACTTTCTACTATTCCCCCTTCTGAACCTACTTATTGGCCTACAGCAATATCAAAGTCACCTGATGTTATCGATTTCTTTGTTACGAACTCCTTCCCACTTAAACATTTCATTGTTTCAACTCTTTCTGATCTCTCTTCAGATCATAGCCCAGTTTTCCTCGAGCTACCAAATCACCTATTTACAAAACCTGCACCCCTGGCATAAATTGTTTTCTGCCACTTTTCACACGCTTTATTATTTGTAACATTTAGCCTTCTGGCCAGATAAATATTATGTTTCTTTTTCGGTTCATATATGTTATTCTACTGTTGACCACATATTTTCCATCAGGAATATGCTTGAGAAATGTAACGAATGGAACGTAGAACTTCACCACCTCTTCATTGATTACAAACAGGCCTATGATAGCATAGAAAGAAATGAGCTCTATGAAAACTTGATGTTTCTTGGGTGCCCTAAAAAACTTATCAGATTGATAAGAATGACACTGCAGAATAGTAGTGGTGTGGTTAAGGTCCAGGGAGAAATGTCCAGAGACTTCCCTATTAAAAAAGGAGTTAAACAAGGAGACCCTATATCTCCAGTGTTGTTTAATTTGGTGCTGCCTAAAATAATAATAACAACGAAAGCAAGAAGAGAGGGTTGTATTTATAAGAGCATGACCCAACACCTCGCATATGCTGATGATGTGGTTATCACAGGAAGAAATGAAAATGTGCTCTTGGAAGCATTATGGGAATGTGAAGAGGCAGCTAGGAAGGCAGGGCTCATTATAAATATGGATAAAACAAAATACATGCTCTCATCCAGGAAACGGCCGTCCAGTGGATATCTCCAAGGAAGAGGGTGCAGATTTGAAAATGTTAAGACATTCAAATATCTTGGTACCATTATTACAGAAGACAACAGACTGGAACATGAAATAAAGGCAAGGATAGAAAACGGTAACAGATGCTATTGGTCCCTCAGAAACGTGTTCCAAAATAGAGCTGTACCCCGTAGTCTCAAAATAAGGGTATATAAGACGATACTTCGTCCTGTCGTTGCCTATGGTGGGGAGGCGTGGACTCTAACCAAACAGCATGAGAGATTATTGAATGCATGGGAGAGAAAGATTCTTAGATGAGTGTATGGCCCAACCAAGGAAGGAAATTGTTTCCGCATTAAAAGAAATCAAGAACTGAAGGACCTACATGGAGAACCTGACATAGTTTCTTGTATTAAAAAAGCAAGAATGAGATGGTTGGGGCACGTTCACAGAATGGACAAAAAAAGGCTCCCAAAGCTGATTCTGGAGGGACGTCCAGACGGAGAAAGAGGAAGAGGAAGGCCTAGAATGCGATGGCTGGACGATGTGGAAGCAGACCTTAAGTGCCTGGGAGTAAGAACATGGAGAAGAGCAGCGAGAGATCGGCCAAGGTGGAGGAAAATTGTTGAGGAGGCCAAGGTCCTTCATGGACCATAGCGCCATATAATGATGATGATGATATGTTATTCTAAAGGGACTTAGCCCCAGAAAAAAATTACTTTTCTATTCTATTCTAATAGATGGCTATATAAACTGGAGTAAGTTCAATAATTATTTCAAGAACAAAATCACGCCTAATACTAACATACGTACAGCCGACGACCTGGACAAATCTGTTAAACACTTGACTGAATGAATTCAAAACGCAGTTTGGTACTCCACAACACCAAAGACGACTTTATCAAAACCTGATTCCTATCTACCTGAACCAATACGAATCTTAATAAAGAAAAACGTACGATCAGAGCTTTATGGCAAAGAACAAGATATCCTTCATACAAAATAGAGCTCAGCAAACTAACCCGAAAACTTCAACAAGAATTATCAAAATTTAAAAACAACAGTTACAAGGACTATTTAAATTCTATAAACAACAGAGACAGACAAGTATGGACAGCTACAAGGAGTATACTAAAGCAAAAGGTAGTTCAATATCCTCTTAGACGTACAGACACCACTTGGGCTATGGCAAGCCAAGAAAAAGCTAAAGAATTTACAAAACATCTTGCTCATATATTTAAGGCAAATGAAATCAAGGATAATACTCTCATTGACAAAATAGATGGCGACTTGATAACAGCGCTACCCTTATCACTCCCACCTACGGCATTTCATCCGAAAGAAATTTATCAAGTACTGAACAAAATGCCAAGCAAAACAGCTCATCACTCCCTTCATCCTTCGCCACTTACGTTGGAAAGCTCCTCTCTTTCTTACTCTCATCTATAATTCAATCCTGCGCAGAACTTATTTTCCGCTGCTTTGGAAACTTTCCACGATTAAAATGATACCTAAACCTTTTAAACCTGTCACTAATCCTTCATCTTATCGTCCAGTTGCACTCCTCCTTATAATGTCTAAATTATTTGAAAAACTCTTTTTTAATCGCATAAAGCCTATCCTATTCCGAAAAGAGCGGAATGATACGGAACCACCAATTTGGCTTTCGTTCTTATATCGTTGCACAGTGTCATCGTATCGTGGATGCAATATCTATCGCTTTTGAGAAAGAAGAATATTGATCTGCGATTTTTCTTGACATTGAAAAAGCTTTTGATAGTGTCTGACACAAGGGTCTTCTCTGGAAAATAAAACCTCATTTACCTCCTACATACTTTTTAATTCTACAATCTAATTTCCAAGACAGATTCTTTTGTACTTCCTTTGACTCTTCGATTTCCTCTTTCTTTCCTCAATACAGGGGTCTACCCCAAGGCAGTGATTTAAGCCCTATTCTCTATTCCGTTTACACCTCTTATATTCCGGAGCACCCTTGCACCACCATCTATACCTTCGCTGACGATCTATTCCGATTTCTTCAAACAGAGACCCAAACCTAGCATCTATAGCTCTTCAAAATCATTTATTTGATTTAGAAAAGTGGTTCTATAAATGGAAAATCAGAATAAACGCCTCAAAATCGAGCCATGTAACCTTCTCTCTTCACATAGCTTCGTATCCAGCAGTCAAAATTGACAACGACGAAGTACTTTATAAAAACTATGTACGTTATCTCGGACTATCACATCTTCTGGACTACAGAACTTCACTTGACTTACGGAACAAACGACTTATCTATAATAGTATACTAAAATCTATTTGGACATATGGAGCAGAACTTTGGGGTTCAGTAAAGCAATATACAAACAACACAGTCCAAAATTCTCAGAAAAATTGTAAATGCAACATTATATATTTCGAATCACACCATACACAACGACATGGACATTCCCATTATAAAATCATATATCCATAACAAATACATAATATTCTACTCATCGACACAAAATCACCCAAATCCACTCGATCTTCCGCTTTCCTGTTCCCTGTTACCTGGACTTGATAAGAAAAGATTAAAAAGACAATGGCCAAGAGACCTACTCAACTATTGATATTTTTATTCCATCATCATATAGATGATCATGTAGATGATCATGAAGAAAACAAAGAGAAAAATACTTGGATCAAATTTGCTGTATGCGCAATTGCACAGGTTCAAATGAAAATTAAATAATAAATAAATAAATATACAGAAATGATATCTAACAACTAACAATAGTTGCTAAACAAATTGTATTCCAATATTAGTTACGCTTCTTCTTCTTCTTCTTATGGTGCCTTATTCAATCAATCAATGTTGGCGATTACTTCAGCAACTGTTTCTCGATCTTTTGCTATTCTGATCAGTTCTTCACTGTTCAAACCCGCCCAATGTCTCATGTTTCTGACCTATGAGAGCTTCCTTCTTCCAATTCCGCGTTTTCCTTCATTATTATCTAGTATGATCAGAAAATACTTTTGATCCCTTAGTAAATATACTAGGTAAGATGTTTTGAGGACTTTGATGGTTTGGAGTAATCTCTTTCTTGGTTTAAATGATCTAGAACTTGTCTATTTATTACATGGTTCGTCCAGGGAATTTTTAATATCCTTCTGTAAGTCCACATCTCGAAAACCTCTACTTTATTCATGGAAGGGACTGTGTGATTCTGCTCCATACAGCAGTACTGACCAAACATTCCATTTAAATAGCCGAATCCCAAGTCCCAAATCAATATGTGGGTCGCATAGCAGTCCTTTCAGTTGTGTGAAACATCTGGCTTGTTCAATTTTGCATTTAATTTCTTGATTTGGATACAGTTTGTTGCTTATCGAGCAACCTAAATATCTTGTCTACTTGTTCTAACATTTTACCATTCGATGTAACAGCCAGTGGTATATTCTGAGATCGAAAGGAGATCATGACTTTGGTCTTTTCATTGTTAATTTTCAGGTTAAATACTACGATGGTAAGATATGTCTGAGACTGCTATTAATATCGCGTCGTATGCATATCTGATGTTTGGTATCCTGATTCCATTAATTTGTATGCCTTCTTGTGCGTTATAACAAATGCTTTGTTGAATATTGCCGCAGTATAAGCAAGTATAAGTTTTTGATCAGTCTAGTGCAATATTCCTCAGTAGTTGTAAAAGATTGCTGTGGTTGAGCATATCGAAGGGTTTTTCAAAATCGATAACATTTATAAATATATTTTCTCTGATCGTGGCATTTTCGTAACAGCATTTGTAGCATAAAAAGTGCTTCCCTCGTTCCCGATCACTTCCGGAAGCCAGGCTGATATGCAGTTAGATTAGATTCACACTTCTGGAATATTCGGTTATTATTTTTAGAAGAAACTTAAGGGCATGGCTCATTAAACTTATCAGTCTGAAATCGTTGAACTCATGAGAATTAGTTTTTTTGATTAGTGGTATGAAGATAGATTCTAACCAGTCCTGAGGAATGTCTCCAGTTTCGTAAAATCCATGGAATAAATGTGTTAAAATATTCATATAATCATCATTAATCGATTTCATTTACAATTATGGTTAAAAAGTAATTAGTCCTTTAGGAGATAAATTTAATAGCCTTTGAATATTAAATGAGAACATTTCACCGACGTCGTTAAAATGAATCGGTTAACTCTATTCATTTTCTGTTGCATCTGCGGCTATGCCAGATAAGAAAAAGCGATTCTACCCAAGGCATCAGGTGATGTACCACCCTTCTTGACTCCCTATGTCGAAAGAGGTCTGATAGACCAAGGACAGGATGTTGCCAAAGTCCAGCTGCCTGAATCTGACATCATCAACTACCGTGGCTTCTTTACTGTGAAAGAGAAGTACAATTCCAATCTCTTCTTCAGATACTTCCCTTCCGAGACGGATCCGAAGAACGCATCTGTAATCCTTTTGTTGCCGGGAGACTTCTTAGTTTCTTCGTTGAACGGGTTAGTATCTGGTTATGGGGAACACACCGTCAACAAGGAACTGATTTTACAAAGAAATAGATATCTTATGTCAAAACTCTTCAACGTAATCTACATCGACAACCCGGTCGGCATAGGATTCAGCTTTACGGAGGATGATGAAGGATATCCGCATAACCAAGCAGAAGCAGGAGAAGATCTTTACTCTGCTATTCACCAATTTTTCCAGTTGTTCCCTGATCTGCAATACAACGAGTTCTACATAGCTGGGGAGTCCTACGCTGGTAAATACATCCCAACAGTAGCTTCAATAATACACAAAAAAAAATAAAGTAAGCGATCTGAAAATCAACCTTAAAGGACTTGCTATTGGAAACGGTCATACTGATCCAGTGAACATGATGGGATATTCAGATTACCTTTATCAGATTGGTCTCGTAGATTCTGTTACCAGAGACATAATTAAGGAAGAGGAAGAAAAAATAGTGGACCTAATCAAGGAACTTAAGTTTGATGAGGCAAGAAAAACCTGGATAGGAGTGCTACATTCGATTAACCCACGCATAGATTCTTACAACTACCTCCCTAACCAATTCACTATATACGTGCCTAATGAGGAGTATAGAAGAACCATTAATGTAGGTAATGTGACATTCCAAGATGGCTCTGTAGCTTACGATCATCTCAAAAATGATATCATGAACTCCGTCAAACGTGAAGTAGAAGCTTTGCTAGAAAATTATCGAGTAATGTTTTATAACGGTCAATTGTCCATTATTGACGCTTACCCGATGATGGTGAACTTCTTGTCCAAACTCCATTTTGACGGCGCCGAAGACTACAAACTTGCCCTGAGGAAGGAATGGATAGTAGAAAACAAACTGGCTGGGTTCTACAAGAAGGCCAAAGGATTGACCGAAGTTCTGGTCAGGGACGCAGGAGTCATGGTTCCTCAGGATCAGCCACAATGGGCTTTCGACTTGATCACTCGATTCGTTGAAAACAGATTTGTGCTTAATAGGAATTTTTATAATAATTCAATGCATTCAATATAAAATGGGTTAAATTCATTAGTATCTGTTCGCAATGGAATTTTTTATAAGCACCTAAAATTTATAATTTTCATAAACTAATGTATTTTTTAAATTGCTTTGAAGGACAAATTTCTGTTTGTATGAATAATTAGAAGGAATGTTATATTTTGTGTATTGGAGCATTGTATTATGAATAGTAAATAAAATATCTTTCATCATACTTATTTATGTTTTATCTTTTTCTTTCCTCAATACCGCTTGAGTGAGAACATATAGTGTAAACCGCATTCCAAATTAAACACTCACAAACATAAACTGTTTAATTCTGATCTGTGTCAAGCCTGTATCTCAACAACAACATTACGTACTCTCTTTAATTGCTAAGTCCCATATTTTTTATCCATTCATCAATATTTCTTCTGGTTTCAACCGAGTCGTCGAATTCTTAGCAAAGTTTCCCTCGGCATCTATGTAGCTTCCTCAGGGCTTACTTAATCTGAGATTGCCCCAAGTAGAATAAAACCAGAAAAAACATTTGATGAAGGGACCAAACAACATAATGATTAGGTAATCATATTAAAATTTGATTTAGTATTTATTTGATTTTGATTTACCATATTCCTTTTTTTCTTCTCGATGATATCAGAAGGTAGATTTTCTATTCCCAATAATGATTTTATCCTACTTATTGTATGCTTATTGGAGATTATTAGAGGTGAGTGTCCTGATCATGATATACACCACTGTCACCCTATCTACCTTGGCGAGGAGATGACAATAACAAACAGGGACCTCTAATGTTTAACCCGTCAGAAGGCAATGGGAAAGATAAAGTATGTGTGGTTTTCCGGGGGCAGAGTGGGCTGTAGAAAAGAAGATGGTCACCAGGTGTTCTTCATAGATCAGGCCCAGGATCTAGACGTCTTCGGGTGACTACTAAAGTTTTGTCTCCCCGCTAGCTCAATGACAACCTATGGCGCTCACCACGGAATTTTAGATTTTTCTCACGTCCTCTCTATACATCTAATCTCTATTTATTGGTCCATATTTTTATTTCTTAGGATCTTGTGTTTAATATATTTTTAAGTTTGTTCATGTTCAAGCAGCTATGTATATTCTATTACCTTACTTTTCTCATTATTTATTCATTATTTTCTCTTTTTACATATTTTAACAGTATTATCATTTCTTTACTATTAATATTCTTATCTGTATTTTGTTTTATCTTGTATTTCTTTAACTATCTGGAACATTTCATAGCTTTTTACTTAATCTATCTGCTAAAATTAATTGTACACAGCATCTCTGCTCTAATACTTGGATCTTCTCTCATACTTCACCATCATGTCCAGTGTCCTGACTTCCTATCACGTCAACACCCAATCCTTGCCTGCCCATTTTGACGAATTCCTTCAATATTTTACCCAAAACTTTTATCATACCATTGGAATTTCCGAAACATGGCTAAAACCCCACATCCCCACCTCTGTCATGTCCTTACCAGACTATTAATTCCTCTGCCACGATCGGGTAGACCGGACTGGTGGAGGAGTAGGTCTTTACGTACACAACTCCCTAAAATCACGTATCCTTGATTCCTCACCCGCAACTGGTTATCCTCACACAGAATTCCTTCTTGATGAAATCTCTTTTAACCCAAATCCTCTCCTGTATGTCGTAGTATATCGCCCTCCTTTGCTCCCTCTTGACTCTATCTTTAAATATACCCTTTACGACTACATTTCTCTCTATAACCACATCATAATCTCCAGTGATTTTAATATTAATCTCCTTGTCCAATCCAACGATCGACTATACCTGGAAAATCTGTTTTACTCTCTACACCTTTCCATTGTTCCATTTTATCTCACCCATCACACCTTCCTTTCCGACACCTGCTTAGACCTGTTTGTCATTGATTCACGGCAGAACCTTCTTTCTTCCTCTCAATTACCCGTTCCATTTCTGTCCTCTCATCATCTTATCCAAATTTCATACAATATCCAAACTCCAGTTACACCACCTAAAACCGTAACCTTCCGCAGCCTAGATGCTCTCACACCAGAGAACATCACAAAAAATGACTTTTTGCACCGAGTAGCCCTGAATATGACCTACAAAGTAGGTCGAAACGTTGGCACACATAAATAATAATAAGTTTCCACTATGTGTAAATTTTTGACTGCACTCCCAACTATTTCCATTCTCCATTAGTACTTACAGTCAACGAATTTCTTCTCTAACAAGAAATAAAAAACAAGTATATACCTGCGAATAATAATTAAATTTCAAGATAAATATCCAGCCTAATGTATTGACTATAAAGGTTATAACAATCTAGTAAAGGTTAGACACTAAACAGCTGCGTGGTCGTCATGGCAACAAACAATTGATAAATAAGGCTCTGTAGTCAGGGATCTTACAACTATATTTAACTAAAAGGTCGTTTAAAATTTGTATGAAATGATAGAAAGTGTGTCTAAGTTTTGTTGAGCATAACGATGGTAATAATGCTGAAAATGAAAGTAAAGTATAATTAAAATAACTATAATATTATATACACTAATTAAATGCTCTCTTAAATTACCAAGATCCACATTTTGAATCCATTCATTCCACATTCACCAAGTATTCTTTCTAGTTTCGACAATGTCGTCAAATTCTTTGCTCTTTGTCTCAAATTAAGCCCTGAGGGAGCAGTATGCCAAGTGAAACTGACCACACGGTCGAAACCAGAAGGAATATTTGATGAATAGATTCTATATACTAATTATTATTTCAATTAAATCATTAATATATTAGATATTTATACTAGATATAATATTAGATATTTGTATAGTATAATTTATTTTATTATTTTATTAATTGTTATAATTTTTAAATATTTTTATTTTGAAGATAAAAGATTTGTCCAGGGCCTCGCGGTATATACAAGGGGAAGAATGTTCATTGAACATTACTTTAATTTGGATATCTTGTTTATTTAATTACATCATTATATCATTTATAATTTATTATTTTATGTTATTAATAATTTTTAAATATTTTTATTTTGAATAAAAAATATTTGTCCAAGGCCGGGATACGAATCGGGGTATCCCACGTTTCCGTCGTGGTGCTATGCCAACTGAGCTAGCCTTGTTCGTACCTCGGTCAGACAAATCCCGGCCTTGGACATATATTTTCTCTTCAAAATAAAAATATTTAAAAATTATAACAATTAATAAAAAAAATTATAAATAATATAATGATATAAGTCGACAAGCTCCTAAGTAAAGTAATGTTCATTGAACATTCTTCCCCTTGTATATACCGCAAATTGCGAGAGTGCGGGGATGAGGGATCGGTGAAGAGAATGGATTTGTCTGACCGAGGTACAAACCAGGCTAGCTCAGTTGGCAGAGCATCACGACGGATACGTGGGAGACCCGGGTTCGAATCCCGGATTTGGACAAATCTTTTCCCTTCAAAATAAAAATATTGATATTTTGTTTTGAGTTTTCGCTTCTACTGGCACTCCTATGGTCTCCTATTTAATTTTTATTTTCTTTATCATTTTATTAAGGGCCATTATATTTCTTTCATTATTCAGCATATAAGAAGACTTATAAAAAGATGAAGTATTCTCTGAAATCACGTAGGCTTATCGACCATGAGCTCATAACGGATTGTAGGAATGTGAGGTATTTTCGAGTAATATTTTTATCATACTATAAAAGGCCAAATTGAAGTTGGAGACAGACATGACACCAGCTTGCCTTATGCCACTCAAGGCAGAAAAATCCGAACTACGATTACCGATAACACTATTGCTATATCTCTACGTCATGATAATCAATTATCAAAAAGCCTTAAGTTCCTAGAAATAACAGAATACAAAAATATCTGTCAATAGTTCGCCAATTCATTCAACATTATGACAGAAGAAGATTAATAAAATTAATGATGTACAGAAGAAAAAAAATATGTTTAATAAGGAACACTGCAACAGCTGAGAAACATTAAATAAAAAACAGCTGATAACAATTTTAAAAAAGACTATAGAAAATAAGCTGTCTGAACATACAAAAATTATTTAAAAACCCTGATGATATATTCCGTACATTAGACTAATCTTAATAAACATACTAATATAAAAATAAAAAGCTTTAAATCGGCTTTATTTCCTAGTTAAATCCTTTTAGTGAGAAAATTCCAAAAAACAAGCCTAACAAGTAATTTTGTGGATTTTTTCCAGGCCTATTAAACATATCTATAATGATGGAGTCAGCAATGTTAACTTATTAGTTATAACTATATTATTTTAGAGATTTTTTTTGGAATATGAATAAAAAAAACAATTATAATAAAATAAGTAGAATGACTGACATCTTGCTTATTCAATCTTCCTTATTGCCAGATACGATTCAATGAGATATGACAATAAAAATTTGAGTATTCAGGAAGTCTATTATCTTATCTTTCTCCTGTGCTGAAATATAAACATCCTTTTACAAGAATCAAACACGATAACAGATAACAAATAATTTCCCTGTCTAAATAAACAAAAACAGAACGATATACAAAGAATGATCACTTATCATATCTATATATATATAAGAAACTGTCTCCAACATGATCAGTCCAGTATTTGTAACGAGATGGATCGGTTAATATTATTATATTTGATCTGTAGCATCGCCTGTTACGCTTCGTGTACACTTCTCAATCCATACCCGAAGATTCTGTCCATTCCATCCAATGGCGATGCAGGAGATCCGCTCTTCCTGACACCCTACATCGAAGGAGGCAAGATACAAGAAGGACAGGCGGCTGCCCAAGTCCAACTGCCTGGTTCGAACATCACCAGCTACAGTGGATACCTCACAGTCAATAAGACCTACAACTCTAACCTCTTCTTCTGGTTCTTCCCTTCTGAGACGGGTCCAAAGAACGCACCGGTAGTACTTTGGTTACAAGGAGGACCCGGAGGTTCTTCTCTGTTCGGACTTTTCTGTGAAAATGGAGCAATATACGTTGACAAAGAACTGAAATTGAACAAACGCAAATATTATTGGTCCAGCTTATTTAACGTAATATACATCGACAACCCAGTCGGCACAGGGTTCAGCTTTACCGAGAATAATGCAGGATATGCAACCGATGAAGTGAAGGTAGGAGAAGATCTTTACTCTGCCTTGATTCAGTTCTTCCAGCTGTTCCCGTACTTGCAGAAGAACGATTTCTTTGTCAGTGGCGAATCTTACGCTGGAAAGTACATTCCGGCAATAGGTTACACTATTCACAACAACAACAAAATTAACAAACAGAAGATCAACTTGAAAGGACTGGCTATAGGTGACGGGTTTACAGATCCGGAAAATATGATGGTGTATGCTGACTACCTCTATCAGCTAGGCCTGGTAGATTCCAACACCAGAGATATGCTTAAGAAAATAGAAGCTAAAACAGTGGATCTGATTAAACAACAGCGGTACATCGAAGCAAGAGGAACCTGGGGAAAAGTTGTTGGATCGATAAGTTCTAAGATAAACGTTTACAACTATCTTCAAAGTGGTTCTTCTGATACAGATGGAGACTACAGCGTTTTCCTACAGACAGACAGCGTGAGAAAAATCATACACGTCGGAAGCCGTACATACAATGACGGTTCTAAAGTAAGCGACTATCTCACCAATGATTTCATGCAATCGGTCAGACCCTGGGTAGAGGTATTGTTGGAGCATTATAGGGTATTATTCTTCAGCGGTCAAGTGGATATAATCGTGGCATACCCACTGACGATGAATTTCTTGCCCAAACTGGATTGGAGCGGGGCTGAGGTCTACAGAAACGCAACGAGGAAGGAATGGATAGTAGGAGACGAACTGGCTGGGTTCTACAAGAAGGCCAAAGGACTGACCGAAGTTCTGGTCAGGGACGCAGGGCACATGGTTCCTCAGGATCAGCCGAAATGGGGTTTCGACTTGATCACTCGATTCGTTTACAATAAATTTCAATGATCGTTCTATGTCGTTCCTAGACCATCGATCTCGTTACTTTTGGATAAAATAAGTTTATGGAATGTTCTCTTCCAAGTTTTTATTTTATTTTACTTTGTAAAATCTCAATAAATAATGTTATAAAGGAGTTTTTAGTATAATTAGAATATTAATATTGAATCGAATAGTAAACATGAATTAAATTTCTATTCCTTTATTTATATCTTTAAGTTGAACATCAGTTATATTCAAAATCAAATAAAGCTTATTTTTTTACATACTTTTGTCGTTTTTTTTCTTACTGAATCATTTAGTTTTAAGTTAGTAAGTAATTTAGCTTAAGTAAATGTCGAATATTTATATTCAAATGTCACATTTAATTTAAACCTACCGATTTTTGAAGTGAAAACTTCTTTGGCTGCGTTTGGCGATTTTCGGTAGAGGATTAACTGGTGAGTTAGCGTCAGCAACTTTGCTCGACATGCTCGAGGCTGGCGACACATTGTGAAATTGTTACTCATTTTAACTTTAAACATTAAAATCTAGTTGAACTTTTCGTTTAACTTAACAATGATAATAATGCTAAACAAAAAATCTAGTTGAACATTTCATCTACAGAACCTCTAAAAGATTTAATTTAAATTGTGTTTCAGATAATCATTTTTTGAATAGTTTAATAGTGGTATCATTGTTGAGTGCAGTAGTGAGTACTTAATGTGGTAATATGTTTATGTAGAAATATTCATAACAAGAACAAAGTATTCATTGACGAACGTTTCCAACATTGCTATCTATATTTGTATTGAAAAATAGGTAAGTATTTATTTTTTTATATTGCAACACATCGTGCAATGAATATTCATGAGTTATCTTACTTCCCTGGTGAAACTGAATTCTAGTTTTTCGATCGTATTTTTTATGCGCATTATAAATTTGAAATCTCTATAAAATTTTAAGTAATTGTAATTCAGCAGATAGCTGATACAGCCATTGTTTATAACCCGAACACTGATAATTCTGATACTGATAATGCTTACATAATTATTTATATTAATGTAAATTTAAATAAACCAAATGGAATAGTAAAATTCTGCTTCTAGACTCATCTGTCCATGTTCCTTTTCTATAATGTTTTCCTATACTTTCGACGAAAAAATCCCCATTTCATCTTTTCAAAATCTATCTGATAACCTTTTTCACATAATTTGATCTTTGGAATTAACAGCTTCTGCTTCCAAAGAAGGCAAATCCTAAACTGGTATTCTTTTCAGATTTTGAGTATAAAATAACAAAATTAATAAGATCGAAAGCACCAAATTAAATTTAATAGATAATAAAAGATATTTAAATATACGATAAACGAAATTAACAAGACAAAACAATTTAATAATGTACACACAAA
Organism: Troilus luridus; assembly: GCA_964056705.1. Lineage (NCBI taxonomy): Eukaryota > Metazoa > Arthropoda > Insecta > Hemiptera > Pentatomidae > Troilus > Troilus luridus. Next base: position 187,439,037 of record OZ057412.1, on the reverse strand, counting down.
TAATTAAAAATGAGGGAAATTATAAGAATAGGTTGCATGTGATAAGGAGGTAGGTTTCATTATTTCTCAAAGCTATTTGCTTAAATTGTCAGAAATAAAAGAAATGTTCTCTTTTTATGTTTGCGAAATGATTATTTATAAAAATATATTATTTAATTTCACCTTTAAAACATACAAAGATATTGTCAAATAATTAATGTTACTAAATTAAAAATTAAATAATTCAGACTATTCAAGCGTAAGGAGTTGGTGGCCTCATCGCCCAGGCAGCTGACTGCAATCATCCACTGGTCTTCCAGGTTGGGGGAAACCCAGTAGCGGAAGGTATAGGCTGGTCACCCTTTCTCCCGAGGAGACGAGTTGTTCCGAGTATGAGTAAATGCTATTCAAAGAAAACAAAGCAGCCTCGGATGTGGACGGATCTCAAGGAAACGACACGGCGCTCATAGGGATTTACGATTTGGACCTGGAACATAAAAACAGTGACAGGGAAAGAGGTAGAGGTTGTTGAAGAGATAAAGGCGTACAAGGTAAAATTGATGGCATTAGCGAGATTAAGAAGAAAGGGATTGGATAACTAACGATAAACGATCACTATGCCTTTATTTATGTTATAAGTTTCTCAAGGAAGCTTTGCAAAAGAAGGTGTGGGTACAGCTACGACTCCAACAATGTTTAAACATATGGAGGATAGGGAACCTATCTCATCGAAGGTAAATACTACTGATTTTGTGTTGGCCATCGGGAAAGTTACTTTGGTGCAGGTATATGCGGCGACAGAGGATGCAGGAACAGTGGATAAGGAAACCTTCTACCCAGACTTGTAAGGACTGATTAATAAATCAAGGAAAAAGGATGATTTGCGATACTGAGCGGAGAATTTAATCCTAGAACAGATTGTGATTCCTCTGCTGCTTGTGGCATCCTTGGATTGCATGAGAGGGGGAGTGTAAGGAATGGAAACGGACAGCGCCTCTTCTATTTCAGTTTGGACAATGACATGCTCGCGGGCAATTCCTTTTTACCCCACAAAAGGGTACTCAAAATAACCTTCTGTGATGTAGAGTAACAATGGTGTCGGCCACAATCTTGTTTCCTGGAAACACCAAGAGAAGTTTCTGGGTTGAGCAAAATTTCATTTAGACAAAATCGCACAAATTGGTGGAACGATGAAGTGCACCATGTTGTTCAAATAAAGAAAAAGTTTGGAAGGCATGTCTTTAGGATAAAACTCCCAAAAACCTAAATCAATATCGCCTAGCAAGAAACAATTGGAAAGGAGTGGTTCATCAAGCAAAAAAAGTGGCATGGGAGAGGTTTGGAAAAAGCCTCGACGAAGACCACCGTGAAAGCTTTAAGAATTCCTAGCGTAAAGTGAAGACATTGAGAGGGAAAATAAATAACCCAGTAAGAAAAGTCAAAGACTAACGTGGCATGATAATCATTGAAGAAGAGAAAATATTAAAATGATGGAGACAGTTCTATCATATGCACTTCTCTGAGCAGAGAAGCTGTTATCCCAGGAGAACATGTGGTATGAAATAATATTCTGGAGAGTCTGGCAGGGATCGAGGAGAATGAGGTTGAATACGCCATCGGAAAAATTAAAATAGGCAAAGCAGCAGGAATTTCTGCAACAATTCCTCCAAAAACTTTGGAATACAAAACAATTCTTAAAGGATTGGGAGTTCAGCATTATTCTCCCAATTCACAAAAGGTAGCTCCACTGAACGCGAAAACTTTTGACCTATAATCTTGGTTTCGGTGGCATACAAATTATACACCTCAATCTTGAACAAGCGTGATTTCACCCAGGAAGGCGGCCTCTAGAGCACATTTGCTTATTACAAAGCACTGCAGAAAAAGCATGGGACAGAATACGAATGTATACATAACATTCCTTGATCTAAAACACCATTCGACTCTGTCCCTCTACAAGAAATATGGGATGCTTAGGTGGCTAAAAATGTGCCAGAAGATCTTAACACTGCGATTAAATATTTATATAAAGCAGCGAAAGGAGTAGTGAGGATCAACGAAAGGGAGTCCAAGTCTTTTCCCATTGAGAGAGGTGTGAGACAGGGCGACAACTTTGGTCCTGTATTACATATATTGTTCATTGATAAAATCCATGAAATCTGTGAGCACTGTTCTGCCTGTAGACTGTCATCGGCAAATGGAACTTAAGAAATGTTATGTTTCAAAGCGTATGGTTTGCCAATGATATAGTATTGATGTCAGATACGAGAGACAAGCTGTAGCAAGCCCTGGTAGAATTGAAGGACGAACTCATCCGCATAGGAATGACAATAAATAGCAAGAAATGCAAAGTCTTAGTGGTATCAAGAGAGGGACAAGAAGACGTCCAGCTGATCTGTAATGAGGAGTTACTTGAAGTTGTTGAAGATCACCTACTTGAGGGCAATCATCAACAGCAGGGTAAAAAATGACCCAGAAGTAGCAAAAAAACTATCCAACACCAACCGGTTTACTACCCTATCTCCATCAGTATAGTTGGTATAGCGAGATTGCTAAGGAAAAAAATCAGGTTATGGGCATTTACAAATCAGTTTTCCTCCCAATCCTCACTTATGGAAGTGAAAGTTGGGTTATACTTAAAAATGACTGTTCCTTTTCTCGAACACCTCTCCCGTTGTCCCCAAACTAAACTCCGGGACGCAAACGTATTCCAAAAACACGCGAAATTTTAAAATTATGGATGTCAGATTCGAGTTTTACAGCCAATATAAAAAAAAACGTGCCAAGAATTTTAATATTATTAAAAATCATCACCAATTTCATTAAAGCGTATTTGTTTATCTGAAAAATATAAATATAATTTAATATATTTGCATAGAATTAATTAATTACTGTCTGAGGAACTGAGGTGAAATATTGAGTTTTATATGATTATAGAGGACAATAATTGTATTTAGTTATACTTTTTCTAAATGAAAAACAGTAAAAAGTTGTTTATATTTTCATTTTTAACCTGTTATCAGTCGTAGGTATATAAACTCATGTCCCGTTTTGAGTTAAAAAATAAATGGCAAGTTAAGTTATGTTGGACAAGCAAGCTAAAAAAAAAAAATCCTGTACCTACTGCAACGCGTGAAGGGTCTCGGGCTCAGTACATGCTAGAGATTGTACTATTTCATGGACAACGGTTCTTCAAGGAAGGTACTAGTCCTGGGTCACGCTCACCCGCCAGATTTTCCCCCTTATTCCTATTTGATACATCTGCAAACTGCAAACATGCTAAATAAAAGTCATGGCCTGCAGCGGGATTTGAACCAGGATTTCCGGCATGGCAACTCTGTGCTCTACCACTGAGCCACTCCGGTCCTAGGACAAGCAAGCTAGCCGTGTTATATCTGCGGAGTGTCTTTGGAAAGACCAGGAGAGACCGCATCAGGAATGAGTGCATTAGAGGAGAACTAAAAGTGACCGAGTTAAGAGATTCCATAAAAACCCGACAGCTTAACTGGTTTGGTCAAGTCTATCGGATAGACGAAGAGAGAAGGAAGGTCTTTGAAGTTAGATCCACTGAAAGAAGGCCGAGAGGCTGTCCCAGAGTTTCCTATCAGGAACACATTCAGCGCATCGGAGGGGATAGAGGCAAGACCCTCCAGGAAATGAGGCAGCTGAGTTGGGTGGAGGTTCCTAGACGCCAGCAATGGCATAAGAGCAAGTCAAAAAAGAAGGAGATAATTCCGACAATAATTGATTTAGAAATTTAAAAAAGAATTTCTTACAGTTGTTCCAAAGTTTTGAGTTTTCGCATCTGTCGGCAGTTATTATGACTGCCTTTTTTATGAGAACTATAATACGGCAGAACAACCCCATTTTACAAGTTATACAATTGTACAGCAGTATTTTCTTAAGGCTTTAGTTGGTGTACATGAGGGATTTATGTTGCTTTGAATAAAATAATGAATTTTTTATCTTATGGTTTTTTAAAGATAAAAAAAAATATAGGTTATAAGAAAAATGTTTAATCTTATAACACTGAATTCTCTGTATTGGAATAACAGTCCTAAAGTCGAAATATTGGTATAAGATATAGTTTTTTTAACTTTTTAAATCGATCCATTCCAATTTTTTTCAGTTAAATTAAAAACCAGTGTAATATCTTGTGGGTTTGTGAATTGAACAAATTAAATTGTAGTTTTTATAAAAAGTAATTTTAATTTAACCGATCGAGAAGCAAAGTCTAAAGAAAAAGTAGTTCCTCGATCCGTTACTAGGCAACGACGCAATAAAATATTGCATCACTAAAATGTTTTTGTGTATTAGACTGAATATAATATATAAGAAAGGATAGAGGACTTGGAAACAACTGTAAAGAAAAGACAAATAAGGAAATGTTTGATAAGCAATGCAACTTGAAAAGCCAGTGTGATTAAAAGATTAGGCTAAGTAAATAAATGAAGAGCTTAAGAGAGTTGGAATAATCTATACCTAAATGAGGAGCGCCTGGACAGAGGGAGATTTAGGAGCTAACGCTAAAACATATTGGTTTTTGTGGAAGATAGAAAGAAACAAGCATGAGCATAGTGGATGGATGGAGGAGAATAGAATCAAGAACATTCATAGAGAGTAGGGGAATATTGAAGAAATACATAATATCTGCGTGGCCCGGTGTGTTGTTGATAGGTTAGCGAAATAAAATAATAAAAACGGCAACAATTAAATACATTAAGATATACAAAATTAAATAATTATCAGGCAATAGTTTATTTCACTATTAGTTACTCTGGAAGTCAAAGCTATTCGTAAAAGATTTAAATTTAATAACTATTTCGTCGTTACAGGTTCAATTATAAAATTTGAAATAAAAACGCTTTGTTACCGAGCTCAATAATTATTAAACAAATTTCATTACAAAATTAGTTACGCTTACAAAGTAATTAATCCTCAAGGAGATAACTTTAATAACTTTTGAATATTAAATGAGAATGCTGCTAACTATAAATACAGGAAGAATTATCAAATGAACACTCCCCTACGACGAAATGAATCGGTTAACTATATTCATTTTCTGTTGCATCTGCGGCTATGCCAGATTGGAAAAGCAGATTCTACCCACGTCATCGGGCGAAGTGGATGGGCCACTCTTCTTGACTCCCTACATCGAAAGAGGTTTGATAGAACAAGCACAGGAATTGGCCAAAGTCCACCTGTATGGAATCGACATCACCAGCTACAGTGGCTTCTTCACTGTCAACGAGAAGTACAATTCCAACCACTTCTTCTGGTACTTCCCTTCCGAGAAGGATCCGAAGAACGCACCTGTACTACTTTGGTTGCAGGGAGAATTCGGATTTTCTCCCCTGGTCGGGCTCTTATTTGGTAATGGAGCAGCCATCTTCGGCGAAAAAATGGTTTTAAGCATGAATATAAATAATTGGTCAAAACTCTTCAACGTAATCATCATCGACAACCCGATCGGCAATGGATTCAGCTTTACGGAGGATGATGCAGGATATCCGAATAACCTAGCAGAAGTAGGAGAAGATCTTTACTCTACTATACGTCAATTTTTCCAGATGTTCCCTGATCTGCAACAGAACGAGTTCTACATAGCTGGGGAGTCCTACGCTGGTAAATACATCCCAATAGTCGCTTCTATCGTACACAAAAAAAATAAAGAAAGCGATCTGAAAATCAATCTTAAAGGACTTGCTATCGGAAACGGTCATACTGATCCGGAGAACATGTTGGGATATTCAGATTACCTTTATCAGATTGGTATCGTAGATTCTGTTACCAGAGAAATAATTAAGGAACAGGAAGAAAAAATAGAGGACCTAATCAAGGAACGTAAGTTTGATGAGGCAAGAAAAACCTGGATAGGAGTGTTACATTCGATTAACCCACACATACATTATCACAACTACGTCGCTAGTCTGCACCAATCTGAAAACTACATTACATATGTCCCGGATGAGGATTTTAGAAGAGCTGTTCATGTAGGTAATGTGACATTCCAAGATGGCTCTGTAATTTACGATCATCTGAAAAATGATATAATGAACTCCGTCAAACATGAAATAGAAGCTTTGCTTGGAAATTATCGAGTAATGCTTTATAACGGTCAATTGGCTATTGTTGACGCTTACCCGATGATGGTGAACTTCATATCCAAACTCCAGTGGGACGGCGCCGAAGACTACAAAACTGCCCTGAGGAAGGAATGGATAGTAGAAGACGAACTGGCTGGGTTCTACAAGAAGGCCAAAGGATTGACCGAAGTTCTGGTCAGGGACGCAGGAGCCATGGTTCCTCAGGATCAGCCACAATGGGCTTTCGACTTGATCACTCGATTCGTCCAAAACAGATTTGTGTAAAGTGTGCTAATTGGAATTTTTATAATAATTCAATGCATTAAATATAATATGGGTTAAATTCATTAGTGATTGCTCGCAATGGGGCTTTATCAGCACCTAAAATTTATAATTTTCATAAACTAATGTAATTTGTTTTCAGTTTCTTTGTAGGACAAATTTCTATTTCTTATATGTATAATTCATTACAAGAAATATTCTTTTCTGTGTATTTAAGCACTGTATTATGAAGAATAAATTAAATAGCTTCATATTTATGTTTTGTCTTTGCTTTCCTTAACCTCTCTCTCCAGCTTGAATAATCACAAACATATCATGGTTTAGTACTGATTTCTAACAATCAGGTTCAGTAATGGATCTTATAGTAAGTGTTTTTTCAGATCCCCAGGAAAACATAATAAATAAAAAAAACCTGCAAAATTTAATATACCTCCTGTCCCCCTACAGTTCCCATGAAGGGTCTTGGATGCCTTGGTAGAGATGGTTAGTAATGGTAGAGAGTGTACTGTTCCTGTAGAGGAAGAAAATTTGCGCAGAGATGTGGTTTTTTTCAAATCCTTAGATTATTCCAGACTCAACAGCCAATATTAAGGATACCAACTTTATAGGGACAAGGTGAGCCCCAGGATGATTGACTGTAGACCCCCCAGGGTCCTTCCCTGGCTATTATCAGATTAAATAATTATCTGTCCCAGCCGGATTTGAGCCCGGAACCTTCAGTACGGAAACTCAGTGCTCTACCCCTGAGCAACATCGCTCCACTACCTCAAGGCATTAAATATATTCACAATAGTGATCTTTTACGCTTATTGTTGGGAATTTGAGAATAATGGAGGTGAGGTTCTTCTAAATGATATTTATGAAACATGTAAACTAAAAAAATTAATAAATAAAAATGAAAACTAAGTAAAACGAATAAAATATTAAATACTAGTTTCTCAACTTATATCGAATATACTCGTAGTTTATCGAAATATGTCGATAAAGAACCTATTAATTTTGTACACTGTAGGAAGGTAACGGAAGGCTATATTATCAATAATACATTTATTTGTTTAATGTTTTAATCTAAAATGCGATTGTAATGTGTTGTAAACAAATTGATTTCTTATATTTTCCAATCAGTTCTAAAATATATAATGTTGTGAAACACACTTGTAAAACTTTTCAATTGCTTCCTGAATGATCCCATTTATCAAAATAATTATACTTTGTTTTATAACTTATTGTTATATAAGTTCAAATTAGTGTTTAAATGGATCCGGTTGATAGCAGAGAAAGTAACTGGCTAAATAAAGCGGTGATGTTTAACGTCCCATTTAGGACGTAGGTCAACAAGATCCATGACTTACGTCATGACGTAGGTCAGCAAGATCCTAATTAAAGTAATGTTCAATGAACATTCTTCCCCTTGTATGCATCGAGATACATAAATTGCGAGAACAAGAGGATATGGGATCAGTGAAGAGAATGGATTTGTCTGAACGAGGTACGAACCAGGATAGCTCAGGTTGCGCCAGACCTGAGCCAGATAGCGCGCCACGACGGAAACGTGGGGGACCCGGGTTCAAATCCCGGCACTAGACATATATTTTCTCTTCAAAATAAAAATATTTAAAAATTAGTTACTTATTCGATAACCGATGCGATGCATCTCTAAAGAAGGTGGCCTCGTGACCTTTTAAGTTGAATTTGTTATTTGATTCCTACTACTGGGTAGTTTCTCTACTTGCCATCCATGCTACACTTGTTGTATTGTTATTATGCAGTGCTAAATGTTATTTCGAATATTAATTTTATCTTTATTTGAGCAATCACCAATCACATTTGATATTGCCGGTTTTAAAACAACCATTTCCTCTTCAATGTGACTTGTCATAATATTCCGCAATAAAAGAGAGCAACAATAAATCAACGGGTGTCTATTCTACCAGGTTTTAAAAATAATGAACAAAATAATATCAGATATCTGTTTTACTTACTAATTGTTAGTTTATGATTTTTTTCTCTATTAGGTTTAATAGCTTTGATTTACCCTAAAAAGTGGAGTGGAGTGGCTCAATGGTAGAGTGCTGAGTTGCCATGCCGAAGGTTCTTGGTTCAAATACCGCTCGCCGGCAGACTTTTATTTAATCTGTTAGTGGAGATGGATCCTATGGGATCTAGGACCCTGCAGGAGCTCACCTATCCTCTGTGTGAAAGTGGGTACCCAAAATAAGGGGAGGCTTCTGGCGGTTGAACGTGATTTATAACAAATAACCTCCCTGCACATCCGTTGTCCTAGAAACAATACAGTCTCTACCCTGTACTGAACCCCAGACCCATCCCGGGTTGTATTGGTACATTTTTTCCCCTAAAAGATTTTATTTTTAATAGTTAAATGTCTTGTTTTATCCAATGATTTAAGTACAAAAATCTAAGTATTGTAGAACTAAAAATAAAATCGATCTAAATACAAAAATAAGATATAAAATATATTATAATATTTTAATTATTATTTTAATTAAATTATTGATATTTTGTATTGAGCTTTTGAAGCCCATCATACTTGTTGAATAATAAATAAACTTCTAGAAAATGTATAAAATTATTGCTAGGAGTGCCAATAGATGTGAAAACCAGACTAAAAAAGAACGTGGACGAGGAATCTGTTTACATAGCAGTATTAAATCTAGCCACGGGAGATTACCGGTGGGTGCAGTTCTTCTTCATGAACGGGTGTAGATGGAAATATACAGAGAAAAAAATAATAAATGATTCAGGCTTTAATTGATTCAGAAATTCGACAAAAGACATATTTTTACCAGTTTTCAGTTTTCACTTTTTTCGGTAGTCCTCATAACTGCCTATTTATTTATTTATTATTTTTATATATGTAAAGGTTAATAAAAATAGGCGCGAGTCATATCAGAGTTTATTAGTCTGTAAATAATAATAACATTAATAAATAAACGAAAATGGTTATAGCTAATAATACTCGAAAAGAAATACTAAACAATAATCAAGTAAATACCTGTAAAGAATAATTAAATTTCATGATAAATACGCATCCTAATGCATTGACAAAAAAGGTTATAACAATCGAAGAAAGGTTACACACTCAACAGCAGGATGGTGGTCATGTCAATAAAGAATTGACAAAGGAGGCTCTGTAGTAAGGGAACATAAATATATTTTTTATTTCAATTACTTATTTTAATATTTATATTTCTGGCTAGACAATTTTTTTTAATCAATTTAATATTGTTATTCTTATGCCCCTCAGGAATGTCCCCACACAGTAACAGATTGAATTAGGAAGATTAATATTCAATGGATAAGACCGATTATAAACAAATCGAAGGCCAACAATTATCCTCTAATAGCTTTTTAATGCCTTACGTCACAATCATAACCTTAATTAAAGTTCTTATTTATTTTTTTTATTTTTCAATTAGACTATTAACCATGGCTATAATGGATATTGTAATAATTTATTTGAGATGAGAACTTCTAATCTAATTTTATATTAGGTGTTCATTTTATTTTTGGTGCTTACGATCTTCAACTCAATGTGAAGATTTAGATCTTAACAGATTGGAGCAGGAAGATATTAAAATAAGTAATTGAAATAAAAAATATATGTATGTTCCCTTACAACAGAGCCTCCTTTATCAATTCTTTGTTGCCATGACCACCATCCTGCTGTTGAGTGTGTAACCTTTCTTCGATTGATATATTCTTCCCTGTCAATACATTATATAGTATTTATCATGAAATTTAATTATTCTTTACAGGTTTGTATTTAAGGAATCACCAATCACATTTGATATTGTCGATTTAAAATTATTTTTACTTGTAGTAGTTCTCGTGTTTTATTATCTTCATAGATTTCATTCCACATTGTTGTTTTGAACATTTAATTTAGTGTTACTTATTTTATTAGGACATTGGGTATCTACACTGTATTCATCTACACATCTACAACCATTTCCTCTTCAATGTGACTTATAACAATATTCCGCAATAAAATAGACCAACAATAAATGAATGGGTCTCTATTCCACCAGGTATTAAAAATACTGAAACAAATAATCTGTTTCAATTACTAATTGTTTGTTTATGTTTTTTTCTCTATTAGGTTTAGTAACTTTTGGTCTCCCCTAAAAAGTGAAGAGGAGTGGCTCAGTGGTAGAGCGCTGAGTTGCCATCCCGAAGATTCTGGGTTCATATCTTGCACGCCGATGCCGTTACAGATAGTTTTCCCATCACCAAGGCTCTAAGACAAGAGTGTTGTTAACCGCCCGTATTTTATTATATTTATGAATATTTCTCTATTTTAGTCGGAAATATCCAAGTAAATTCAAAGCGTAAATTCTTTAAGAGTATGCGTAAAAATTAGATCCGGTTTATAATTTATTGAATGCAATTTGTAGAGTTTAATTATATTTTTGGAATTTCAATTTAATTGATCATTAATGGATGGTTTAAATCCCTTGATGTTCATGATGTAAATCCAGTTTAAGAATTCCAATTACTACGTAATAGCAATTTTTTATTGTTAGCTCGATAAATAATTAATTCTTACCAACTTGGTTTTATCTCTCCCCTGTACAATTACACAAAAAAAATTCATTCAGTACACCATTAAAAATCGAAATTAAATTGAAATTTGAAGGAAAACCATGCGAAACACTCACTTCGATAAGCTATTTAGAAATTTGCAAAACATATTTTTAATAACACTGCAAACATATTTTCTATTTTATATTTATTTATTATTTCATATTCATTTGCACCTGCGCAATTGCGCATTCAGCAAATTTGATCCGAGTGTTTTTCTCTTTGTTATTCTTCATGATCATCTATATGATGATGGAATAAAAATATCAATTGTTGAGTAGGTCTCTCGGCCAATGTCTTTTTAATATTTTCATATTAAGTCCAGGCAACAGGGAGTAGGAAAGCGGATGAACGAGTGGTTTGGGTGATATTGTGTCGATGAATGGAATATTATGTATTTGTTGTTGTTGTTGTTGTTGTTTTATTTTAAGGGAAAACAACTACAAATGGTTATTATTGCCCTCACTGCTGGAGAATATAAATATTTACAGTATCTACATAATTACCACTAGAGAATATACATATTTACATTACCTACATAATTACATTTATATATTCTAGTTACCTTATTACACTTAGTAAAAATATTGTTAAATATTTAAATAATAACATAGGCACATAGTAAAACCATATTAACATATTAAACATATGATAGAAATGTAACTTATATAAAGTTGTTCATAATAGGATGTTGATAGTTGGGGGTGCAGTCAAGAAAACACGCAAAAATAGGTGAAACTATTTTATTTTAAGTGCCGACGTTTCGACCTACTATGTAGGTCATCTTCAGGGCCGATGGCAGCTGGGACAGAGAGTAACTAAAGACAGAGAGTGAGTAAAGTTGTTCATATTAAAATAAAACGTTATACATAATTATATAAGATTTATGATATAATATAAAATTTATATTATTTATATAACATTATACACACCGACAATATATATATATATATATATATATATATATATATATATATATATATATATATATATATATACACATACATAAACCCATATACACACATACACATAAACGTGTAAATGTATATGTCAAATTGACTGGTATATATTGGTGTTTTTAATAAATTTTAACGTATTATTTAAACATTGTTCGTTATCCCGCAACGCCTTTTGCATCTGCCGAGGTACGACACACCTTTCCATCACTCCACTGTACCTAGGACAATCCTCGAAGATATGGCGCACTGTAACTGTCACCTTACACAGTGTACATTGAGGTGGGTCTTTCTTTTTTTATCAGGTATTCGTGGGTCAAACGACTGTGACCAATCCTAAGGCGGGTAATAACTACTTCTCTTCTACACTGCCTGGAAGATGATACCCAGCTAGTGATAGTCGGTTTGATTATTTTCAGTTTATTGTCTTCTAGTGATGTCCAAGTACATTTCCATTCACTTTGGATATTTGTTTTTATTTGTTGAAAAAAATCTGAAGGTGGGATATAAGAAAGCGTTATTTCTTCTAATAAATGGGCTTCTGATGCTGCTTTGTCGGCTTTCTCATTTCCAAGTATTCCTGAGTTGCTGGTGACCCAAAACAAAGTTATTTTTCTTAACGAGTCTGCTATTTGTTTTAAGGCCTGGCAAATTTCCTGTATGAGGGGATTATCTGAAAAGGTGTTAGGCATTGCTTTGAGGGCACTCAGTGAGTCAGAACAAACTATTGTTGACTGATCTTTTGTTGTAAGGGTTATTTGGAGAGCCTTGAGAATAGCCGTCAATTTAGCTGTGAAGATGCCGCAATTACTGTTCAGCTTGTACTTAAAAGTTGTGTCGCCAGTATACACAGAACACGATGTAGAGTCATTGGTACGAGAACCATCTGTAAACAAGATTTTGTTAAATTGATAGTTACTCAGTACACCAAGGAAGGCTTGTGAAATCTCTTGTGGGGAGCATTCTCGCCTTGGAAAGTTTCAACATTTTGCAGTTGATGTGTGGAGGTGATAACGTCCATGGAGCTAGCTTTTTTCTTTGAGCATTTGTTGGCTGGTGTTGTACTAATTCGGAGATGACATTTCTCATTCTGTACCACAATGGGAGGGAGGGATTTTTCAGCCTCCTATACTTGTTCTCGTTTATTCTTTGGAATAAAGAGCAGTAAACTGGATTTTCTGGTTGCGTGTATATTTTTGTTATATACTTAGCCCCTTGTTTTTGGCGACGATATGTAAGTGGAAGGATTCCGTTGACAATTATTCTGAGAATTTTGGACTGTATTGTTTGTACATTGTGTAGGTGGACTTGTCTTACTGAGCACCAAAGTTCTGCTCCATCTGTCCAAATAGGTTTTAGTACACTATTATAGATAAGTCGTTTGTTCCGTAAGTCAAGTGAAGTTCTGTAGTCCAGAAGATGTGATAGTTGTACATAATTTTTACACTAGAAGATGTGATAGTACATAATTTTTGGAAGGTACTTCGTCGTTGTCAATTTTGACTGCTGGATACGAAGCTTTGCGAAGATAGAAGGTTACAGAGCTCGATTTTGAGGTATTTATTCTGATTTGCCATTTATAGAACCACTTTTCTAAATCAAATAAATGATTTTGAATAGCTATAGATGCTAGGTTTGATGAAATAATGGCTGTATCGTCAGCGAAGGTATAGATGTTGGTGCAAGGGAGCTCCGGGATATCAGAGGTGTAAACAGAATAGAGAATGGGGCTTAAAACACTGCCTTGCGGTACACCCCTGTATTGACGAAAGAAGGAGGAAATAGAAGAGTCAACGAAAGTACAGAAGAATATGTCTTGGAAATAAGATTGAAGAATTAAAAAGTATGTAGGAGGTAAGTGAGGTTTTCTTTTCCAGAAAAGACCCTTATGTCAGACACTATCAAAAACTTTTTCAATGTCAAGAAAAATCGCAGAGCAATATTCTTTTTTCTCAAAAGCGATAGATATTGCATCCACGATACGATGACACTGTTGTAGAGTGGAGTGATAAGAACGAAAGCCAAATTGGTGGTTCGGTATCACTCCGCTTATTTCGAGGATAGGCTTTATGCGATTAAAAGAGTTTTTCAAATAATTTAGGCATTATAAAGAGGAGTGCAATTCGATGATAAGATGAAGGATTAGTGACAGGTTTAGAAGGCTTAGGTATCATTTTAATCATGGCGCATGATTGAATTATAGATGAGAGTAAGAAAGAGAGGAGCTTTCCAACGTAAGTGGCGAAGGATGAAGGGAGTGATGAGCTGTTTTGCTTGGCATTTTGTTCAGTAATTGATAAATTTCTTTCGGATGAAATGCCGGAGGTGGGAGTGATAAGGGTAGCGCTGTTATCAAGTCGCCATCTATTTTGTCAATGAGAGTATTATCCTTGATATCATTTGCCTTAAATATATGAGCAAGATGTTTTGTAAATTCTTTAGCTTTTTCTTGGCTTGCCATAGCCCAAGTGGTGTCTGTACGTCTAAGAGGATATTGAACTACCTTTTGCTTTAGTATACTCCTTGTAGCTGTCCATACTTGTCTGTCTCTGTTGTTTATAGAATTTAAATAGTCCTTGTAACTGTTGTTTTTAAATTTTGATAATTCTTGTTGAAGTTTTCGGGTTAGTTTGCTGAGTTCTATTTTGTATGAAGGATATCTTGTTCTTTGCTATAAAGCTCTGATCGTACGTTTTTCTTTACTAAGATTCGTATTGGTTCAGGTAGATAGGAATCAGGTTTTGATAAAGTCGTCATTTGTGTTGTGGAATACCAAACTGCGTTTTGAATACATTCAGTCAAGTGATTAACAGCATCGTTCAGGTCGTCGGCTGTACGTATGTTAGTATTAAGAGTGATTTGGTTGTTTAAATAATTTTCGAACTTACTCCAGTTTATATAGCCATTTATTAATGCCAGGGGTGCAGGTTTTGTGAATGGGTGATTTGATAGCTCGAGGAAAACTGGGATATGATCTGAAGAGAGATCAGAAAGAGTGAAAACGTTGGAATGTTTAAGTGGGAAGGAGTTCGTAACAAAGAAATCGATAACATCGGGTGACTTTGATATTGCGGTAGGCCAATAAGTAGGTTCAGAAGGGGAAATAGCAGAAAGTTTTAGTTCTTCTATGCATATATTTAGCCTTTTCCCACGAGTATTTGAAATTCGAGAACCCCATCTAGTATTTTTAGCATTAAAGTCACCACCAGCTAAGAATGGTTTACCCATAGATGAAAACAGATTTTTCAATTCATTTATAGAAATAACATTGTTCGGAGCAATATAAACGGAAGAAATTGAAATGAGATTGAATGTTAAATGAGTTTCATTTACAAGTGCAATGTTTATGTCGTGTTCTTTTAGGCAAGTTTCTAGATCGTATTTTCGATGGAGCAGACCATTTGAGTTGCAAAGGAGTATTTTAAGAGAAGGTAATAGAGTTTTAGCCATAAGAGGGATTCGAAATGACAGAAGAAGTTAATTTAGTGAGAAGTTCATGAATAGGAGATAAAAAGGATTTTCTATTAATTTGACAATTTTAATTTAATAACAACACTAAGCAACAAAGCAATTAGCAAATTAGAAAAAAAATAATAAACTTCCGTGGCGACCTGCGATGTTGTGGTTACCATAACAACCATCTATGCCCAAGATCGCGAGTACGTAGTCAGACAGGTGCTCCTAGAATTTTTAAAAAAGAGTATAAAATCTTTGGTTAACCTTCGGAAGTGACGTAAAACGGGTATACCAAGCCGGTTTAATGTCAGGTACTCGTTAAAAATCCCTATCCTAATTAAACATGAATAGGCAATATTTTTAGCACTCCCGGTGTAGCACCGTCGGATTAGCCCTAGCAGCATAAAGTGACGTTAATTAACTTCTTAGACTTCCTCTTATGCCATTGCTATCGTCGAGGAGCCTCCACCCAATGCAGCCATGCCTCGCGGTCCTTACTCAGCCGCCTCATTTTCTGGAGGGTCTTGCCTCTCTCCTCTCCAATGCGCTGGATATATTCCTGATAGGAAACTCTGGGACGGCCTCTCGTTCTCTTCCCAGTGGGTCTAGCTTCCATGGCCTTCCTTGGTTCTCTCTCTTCGTCCATCCGACAACCGTGGCCAAAACACTTTAGCTGTCGGTTTTTTTTGGAATTTTTCAGCTCGATCACTTTCACCTCCTCTCTGAATATTTCATTCCTGATGCGGTCCCTCCTGGTCTTTCCAACGACTTTCCGCTGGAATTTCATCTCCGCCGATGTCACTCGGCTAGCTTGTTTGTCCAGCATACCCCAAGCTTTCACTTTCATTAGTGAGGGTTGGGAGGTAAACTGATTTGTAGATGTGGATTTTGGTTTCCTTTCCAACATCCCTATGCCCAACTATACTGTTGCAGATAGGGTAGTAAACCTGGTTGGCTTTTGATATTCTATTAGCTACTTCTGGATCAAATCCTCCCCTGCTGCTAATGATTGTCCCCAAGTAGGTGTACTCTTCCACAACTTCAAGTACCTCCCCATTACAGATTAGCTGGAAGTCCTCGTGTTCCTCTCTCGATACCACTAGCACCTTGCTTTTATTCCCATTTATTGTCATTCCTTTGCGGATGAGTTCTTCCTCCCGTTCCACCAGGGCTTGCTGCAGCTTGTTTTTCGTGTCCACAATCAATACTATGTCATCGGCATACAATAGGCTTTGAAACATAACATTTCTTAAGTTCCACTTGCTTACAGATTTTATGGATTTCATCCATAAATAATATAAATAGAAGAGGGCTCAAGCTGTCACCCTGCTTCAGGCAATCTTTCTATGGGAAAAGACTTGGACTCCCTTCCGTTGATCCTCACTGCTCCTTTCGCAGCCTCATATGCTGATTTAATTGCGGTGATGAGATCTCCTGGCACATTTTTAGCCGCCAAAGCATCCCATATTTCTCATCGAGGGACAGAGTCGAATGCTGCTTTTAGATCAAGGAAAGCCATGCATACATTCGTATTTCTGTCCCATGCTTTTTCTGCGATGCTTCGTAATACGAAAATGTGATCTTGAGCCTGCCTCCCTGGGCGAAATCCCGCTTGTTCCCTCTCTATTTGGTTCTCAACTGCAAGCCTTAGTTTCCTTTCTAGGATTGAGGTGTATAGCTTGTATGCTACCAAAAGCAAGCTTATTGGTCTACAGTTCTCGCATTCAGTGGAGATACCTTTTTTGTTAATCGGGAAAATAATACTGAACTCCCAATCCTTTGGAACTTTTTTTGTGTTCCATATTTCTTGAAGGAATTGTTGGAGAAATTTTATAATCTCTTGACCTCCAAATTTCAGTAGTTCTGGAGCTATCCCGGAGCAGAGTGGCTCAGTGGTAGGGCACTGAGTAGCCATGCCGGAAATCCTGGTTCAAATCCCGCTGCAGGTAGTTACTTTTATTTAGTTTGTTAGCGGCGGGAGATGGATCATTTGGGATCAAGGGCCCTCCTGGGGCTCACCCAGCCTCTATAAAATATTATAAAACAGGGTACCCAAAATAAGGGGGAGGACCTGGCGGTTGAGCATGACCTGGGACAAGTCACCTCCTTATACCGTTGTCCATGAAACAGTACAGTCTCTACCATGTGCTGAACCCCAGACTCGTTTACGGGTCGTAGTGGTTACAGGTTTTGGTGCTATCCCGTCCCTTCCTGCTGCTTTGCCTGTTTAATTTTTCCGATGGCGTATTCAACCTCATCCTCCTCGATGACTTCCAGACTCTCCTGGATATTATTTCCTATCAGATGTTCTCCTGAGTTAAGAGCTTCTCTGTCAGGAAAGTGCATCTGATAGAACTGTCTCCATCGTTCCAATATTTTCTCCTCTTCAGTAATAATCTTGCCGCTTGAGTCTTTGACGTTTCTCACTGGCTTATTTCTTTTACCTCTCAGTGTCTTCACTTTACGCCAGAAATTCTTAATTCTTAATGCTTTCACGGTGGTCTTCGTCGAGGCTTTTTCCAAACCTTTCCCATGCCATTTTTTTTTGCTTGATGAACCACTCCTTTGCAATTGTTTCTGGCTAGACGATATTGACTCAAGTTTTCGGGAGTTTTATTCTGAAGATACGCTTTCCACGCTTTCTTCTTTATCTGAACAGCTTGGCGCACTTCATCATTCCACCATTCTGCACGCTTTTGAAATTCTGCGCTAGCCACAAACTTCTCTTGCTGTTTCGAGGAGAGACGATTTCAGGCGAGACCATTGTTGTTCTACACCACCGAACTTCTTATCTTCAAAAATTTAAATACCACGATCGCAGTAAAGCTGTCTGTCGGACACAATGTAAATCAGAAGAACAATAACAAACAAAAATGGATAACTAATGAGAAAAATATCTATTATTAGATCGTATTGTGAATTTAAACCATTCTCGAACCCACTTTAACATTTTTTTCACATATGATTTCACATTTTTATTATTGGTTTGTAACATATGAAATGTCAGTGAAGGTGTAAATTTAAACTAATAGCAAACAAATTATTAAAAAATACATTTATTAATCAAAATAGGATCCTTCACTTTCAATACACTTCTCCCAACGTGAAAAAAGCATTTCTATCCCCGCTCTGTGGAAATTAGGTGTCACGGAAGAAGCGAACGAAGTCTTGGAAGGCCGATTTCAGGACATTTTTGTTTGTCAAATTTTTTTTTTTAATTATCAAAATAACACAAAAAGTGAAAATCTGTTGGAGACATGTGTGGAGAATATGGTGGGTGAGGAAGGACCTCTATATTCAGCGCCTTCAACGGAAGTGAGGAGCACGTTTCCAATCGGGGGAGCTGGTGGGTCTCGGTTAATTCATGTGGTACCCATATTTCCAGCTTTTTTGTCTTACCAAACTCCTTAAGGTGGCTGGAAACAGTCATGGCACTTGGTCTAAGTTGTGAACCTAATTCACGAGTAGTTTGGGATGGGCCCACTTCGACCAGGTCTTTCAATTTTTCGTTGTCCAACTTAGTCTTCGGCCTACCACGTTCTTTGTTGGTAAGGTCATAATCCCCAGACCGAAATTTTTCAAACCAACGGAAGATTGTTCATTCGCTCAAGGTAAACAATATTAATGTTTTGGAACGCTTCCGTGACGCTATGGCGAAGTTTAAATTCGTAGAGGAAAATTATAAGAATTTCCGCGGAAGACATAATTTTATTTTTAAAACCTTGCTTCAATTTCAAAAGGAAAAGTTAGACTGATTATGAAAAAGGATTTAATGATCTTTCTAAGGATATACATAACATAATTGTCTGTGTACAAATAATCATATCCCTAATGAAAAGATAACTGTAAATAAACGAAACTGACATTCAGTGGCGTAACTAGAGTTGACTCAGGGGGGGAGGGGGGTTACCCCTACCAGTCAACCACTCCAACATATTACTCCCTTCAAAAAAGATGTCTCGTTATACTATAATTATGTAGCTTCAAATTGAATAAATGTTAATAAATTATAAATCTTATTTTTTGAAGGACAATCAAGAAATAGTTTTTAAATACAAGTAACCCTATTTATTGGTTACAATAACTTACTACACTTAATAAACAATAAATTAAGACTAAAAACTCATCATAAAAATAAATTAAATTACATTATCGAACAAGAAAAAAATATTACTAAATATAAAATATATAAGTAAAAAATTGCGATCGTTCCCCACTCTCCAGAAGTTTATACAAAGTCACTCAGGACAATCTAAATTCAAGTCGGCGAGGTGTTTTTGCGAACTCCAAGCATTTGAAGCAAAATCCTTTAATTATTTTTTTTTAATTGTTACTTACATTTTGTTTAAATTTCTTCTAAGCAATGAGGGGGGTTACATCCCCAATACCCCCCCTCGTTACGCCTACCCTGACATTTCATCCGTTACGACCGAATATCAAAACCGGCCCCACCGTCTATGTGACATACACAGAAAAGAAGAATTTTATATAAAAATATATGAAATTTAATCCTAGCCATTACATGATCATTTTATTGATATTACATAATATTTATATTCGAAATAAATATGATCTAATTTTTACTATAATTAAAGTAATCATCATCATCATCATCATTACATGGCGCTATGGTCCATGAAGGACCTTGGCCTCCTCAACAATTTTCCTCCACCTTGACCGATCTCTCGCTGCTCTTCTCCATGTTCTTACCCCCAGGCACTTAAGTTCTGCTTCCACATCGTCCAGCCATCGCATTCTAGGCCTTCCTAGGCATTCCTCTTCGTCTTTCTCCGTCTGGACCTCCCTCCAGAATCAGCTTTGGGAGCCTTTTTTTGTCCATTCTGTGAACGTGCCCCAACCATCTCAATCTTGCTTTTTTAATACAAGAAACTATGTCAGGTTAATTAAAGTAATACTGTTGTAAATTAGAAGTAAAATATGTTCGTTAAGAATTCATTTCATTGAGTTTTGTTAAGTAAAATCGATTTTTCCTTAATATTTCTGAAAAATTAATTTTCACTTCTGATTTCTGGAAATATATTTAGTATCATTTTGTGAATAATTTTTATTGTAATCTATAAACAAAAACACATGTCCCCAGAACGCTGTAAAATAACTATCACTAATCCAAATAACTGGAACTGTTCCAGACTGTAACCTTTAGCAGTAGAGTGACTGGAAACTCGGAAAAGGAACTGGAGTATTACCATAGGGTCAGGGGGCAGACCTCAAGGCCCACGATCTGAAGAAGGCTAGGATCACCAATCCCGATCACTACCAACAGAAGCTGCTATGAGAACTAACAATCGATAGTAACAGCCACTATCGATATTAACAGCTGGGCACTTACAGTTGTGAACTTCACCTCTATGCCGCCAAGGTCAGAGGCGTTGAGGGAAAAGTTCACGAGTTGTTATTAACGAGAACATGTTGTTATGTCCAACATGTTATTATACTGAACATTGGATAAATAGATGATCATTTTTTTTTAAATCCTTATTTTATTAACAGTTTTTTCAAGTGAAAACGTCTATAGCCGCGATTGGAAACTTTCGGTAAAGGGTTGATTATTGGATTCGCGTCAGCAACTTTGCTCGGAGTGCTCGAGGCTGGCGACATCTAGCGGCCTGTGCATAATTTAAACAATTTCTTTTAATCATCTTTAGTTTAAAGGTTGGAATTCAACTGATATAAGAATAATTATCAAAAAGGCGTTTAATAGTTGAGCGATTGATACTTAATAATATTATATTAAGACTTTATTTGTAATAGTTAAATGTATTATTTTATGAAATGATTAAAAGTACAAATGACCTAAGTATTGTTGAACATTACGACGACAATAATGCTAAAAATAAATTTAAAATTTATGTAAATACAAATAAGAGGTATAAATAATATATCTATGTACTAATTATTACTTCAATTAAATTATTGATATTTTGTATCGCCCCACCAAATCTATATATAATTATTGTTTGGAGTGTCAATATAAGTGAAAAAATTGATTACGGTTAATAATTTAAATTTACAAATTTTAAATGTAAATAATTAAGACTACAATTGATTTAAAAATTCAAAAGAGTTTTCACTTCTGGTGGCAGTCTTCATGACATAATTTATTTTGTATTTATCGCTGTGGACTAGGAACCTGCTTATGTTTCAGTAATTGCGATTCGATTTTGGTGATGGCGGGATGCTGTATCGGTTTAGTGTCTTTCTTGGAACGTGAGTTGGGGAACGGCTCATTTTGTTCTCTTTTTAATATAATTTTAATTTCGTTAGTCTCTATCGGTCTTAATGATGGCTAATCCAGAGAAATACATATTTTTGTGACTTTTAGCTTCTTGTAAAATAATGATTTGTGTTTTTTTCGACGAAAAACTTTTACCTAAGCTTGCATAATTTAAGATCAAATTGAGTTAAATTTTAGAGTAAAAATAATCAATTGGAATTCGTTCATAATGCCACGAGATTTTCATTTTAATACTTATTATGACGCTTACATAACCTTTTTATTAATTTAATTTCGAATTATAAGACAAAAGTTTATATAACATAAAAGAACGGCTCAATTTTTGTTATTATAAAAACGGTAGGGGAGTAGTCTATACTTTCAATTAAATTATTAGATATAGTTTATCAAAAGTCTAAAATATAATATGTTATTTTTTTTTTCTATAAGAACTACAATAATATATTGTTTTTTTTTCTCGATAAGAACTACAATAATATGTTATTTACATTGGTATAATTATTAAATATTAATTTGACTGAAATTAACCGCCAAGATATGTTTTGAGAAATAATGACCACCAAGCATTGGTCCTCAAGTAGGCTTAATTCTCTGTCGAAATCCTATCTAAAACAGTTTTTATACCTTTACTATAATTTATATCAATATTTTTTTAATGTTCAAATCAAATCTAGTAAGGCAAAGCGTTAATATCTACATCCCCGGTGAAGAAGTGGTTAAATCGGATTTTCCCAAGAAAGAGTTAACTGCTTTCAGATAACCGGGATCGTATCATTCTCGTAGTTTTGAGGTTGAAATTGAGTTGTAATATGAACAATTGCTCCTTTTCAAGCCAATGCCTTACCTAAGTAAGGCTAACCCCTTATTCACTACGAAAATTACTCGATTCTACTTACTTAAGTACAAGAAACTCATTTTGGAGAAAATTAGAGAACCACTTATTCACCGGGGCTGTAGATATAATAACTTTATATGTACATAAAGGTGTGGAAAGTTTTAATGTTAACAGGGGACCTGGTACAAAAAAAGTTGGGAACCTCTGCCTTACAGTAAAGGGACTTTTTTTTAATATAAAAATTCAATTTTTAACTAAAAATCGTATGTGTAATAACCTGAAGAAGTTCATAACAAGCCCAAGGGTAATGAACAAATTTTAATTTAAAAGGTAATAAAATGTCTTCTTTAATTAGTTTGTTACATTTGACACTATTTTGTTTTTAGATCAGTAAATATTTATATACATACAACATTTAAAACTTATTGTAAACAAAGCGAGTTATGAGGTCTAGAGCCCGCATAGGCTGATCCAGAGGTACCATATGTCCTGCGCCCATCACCAAGACTTCAGACATTCCTCCAACAGTCTTGGAATACCCAGCCAGCTGACCCTGCACCATCCACGGCTTCCTGCTTGCTTTCTTATACATTTCTGCCCCACTCCACTTCAACTTCTCCAAGACGTTCACCATCCCGGGATATGGCGCAATTACGTCCAATTGCCCGTTGTAAAATAACATTCTGTAGTCTTCGATCAATTCTTCAACCCACGGCTTGACAGACTTCATAAAGTCCTTCTGAAAATCCTGGTCCGATTTCGAACCATCGTTGAACTTCCGGTCGCCGACGTGTATAGCTTTCCTGACAACATCCAATTCCACGTAACGGCCAAAGTCCCCTTTAAGAGTGTAGTTCTTATTCTTAATATAGTTGTAAATATTAATGTACGGATCTATCGGTATAAATATTCCGTTAAAATGTAACAGAGCGTCTGTGTATTTTTTTTTCCTAATATATTTGACTACTTCCTCTTGTAACTTCCTTGTTCCTTCTCTAGAATGAGAATCCACAAAACCGTGCTGATATAGATAATCTGCGTACACCATCATATTTTCGGGATCCGTAAATCCATCTCCTATAGCCAGTCCTTTCAAGTTGATCTTCAGATTGTTAATTTTATTGTTCTTGTGAATCATATGGCCTACCGCAGGGATGTACTTTCCAGCGTAAGACTCGCCACTGACGAAGAAATCGTTCTTCTGCAAGTGCGGGAACAGCTGTAAGAACTGAATCAAGGCAGAGTAAAGATCTTCTCCTACCTTCACTTCATCAGTTGCATATCCTGCATCGTTTTCTGTAAAGCTGAATCCCATGCCGATTGGATTGTCGATGTAGATTACGTTAAATAAGCTGGACCAATAGTATTTGCGTTTGTTTAAGTTTAGTTCTTTGTCGACGTAGATTGCTCCGTTTTCACAGAACAGCCCGAACAGGGAAGAACCTCCGGGTCCTCCTTGTAACCAAAGTACTACCGGTGCGTTCTTCGGATCCGTCTCAGAAGGGAAGAACCAGAAGAAGAGGTTGGAGTTGTAGGTCTTATTAACTGTGAGGTAACCACTGTAGCTGGTGATATTGGAACCAGGGAGTTGGACTTTGGCAGCCGCCTGTCCTTCTAGTATCTTACCTACTTCGATGTAGGACGTCAGGAAGAGCGGATCTCCTGCATCGCCGTTTGAACGGAATGATCGTATCTTCGGATGTGGGTCGAGACCTGCTTTGCTGTAATTAAAACAAACTACTGAAAGAAAGAAAACCGTCAACCGCCTCATCGCTAACCGCACAGAATGCACAACTGTTAAAGACTGAAAGACTCAATTGGGTCTAGACAAGTTTAGCGAGTGGGACAATCTCTATGAAACATTTCTTTATTTGGTCTCTCACATTATTTTAATTGATCTATTGTCTCTAAGAACAACTGCCTGAACCTTTTAATTGAGCCAATTAAGAAGGTCAATGATAATCCATTGGGATGGTGAAAAGCATCTGCTTCTGCAGCAACGGTCATCAAGGTCAATAATAACATTTGCGATTAAAAGAGCTCGGCGGACCAACTCCAATTTTACGAATTATACAACTGTACATTTGATTGTACAACAGTAGGTAATTCAGGTTTTAGTAGAGCTACCAAGAGATTATTCTAGAAATTAAAGTTAACATCAAATATTACATTATCAATAACACTAAGTATTGTTTCGTGATATTGTACATTTTACATTAAATCTAATAATCATTTTTTTTCATTAGGTTTGTTTAAAAAAATAGAAGAAAATAGGCACTCATGAGGACTTCCGTCAGAAGTGAGAACTCGTAACATCGGAATAACTGTGTTCTTATTTGAGTTTCTGAATCATTTAAATTTCATAATTTGTAAATTGAAATTATTACCATTATTCTGGTTTTCACATACATATTTAAAAACGAGACATTTAACTGTGTTAAATAATACATTTTATGGGAAACTAAAAGTTCAACTAGTTAGTAATATTATAAGTTATTATTAGTATAATTTTACAACTATTAAATGAACCAATGGCTTACTTCTAGAAACAGGTAACAGATGAGACGATTAAAACAATGGAGCACTATATGGACTTCATCGACAAAATCATCCCGTCTAAACACATACAGTCCTCGCATTACAAGCAATTACACAGTTCAGACTTCAAATTTTTAACAGAACGCGGAAACACCAAACAGTATTTCCATTTGAAACGGCTTAACATTATAAGAACAGACGCGTGTGATGAGGATGAACAGACCCACACTTTCAGGCACATACTGTATGACTATTCACGATACGACAGACAAAGAATTAAATTTATAAAAACATAATACTCAAGCGAGGGACTTAATTTGACCTGAGACAGAACACTTAATTTTCTCTAAATTTAAAACAGACTTACTATCTATACATATAATAAAACAACGTCCTCGACCGCGTTTGTTGGCGGTAAACTCACTACACGGGTTTTCATGCGGCCTTCACCATTAGAGTGTTTCACCAGGAAAGTTAGATATTAATGGGTTAGAATATCGATGGGTTTCAGCGAAGACGCTGTCTAATCCCGTGTAATTATCTAACGTACAAGATAATAAATTCGTATATAAAGGAATAATTGGCTTAGTTTTTATTTTTATAATTTCCAATTAAATTAGCCTAAAGTTTTTAAATTAACAAATCGTAAGGACAAACTTTAAAATATTCCGGCATCGACCTCAAAGACTCCTGCTTTTCTCATGGTCCACTCACTATACGTCTAACTCTCGAGTAGGAAATTTGAAAAATTTATATATATATATATATATATATATATATATATATATATATATATATATATATATATATATATATATGTGTGTGTGTGTGTATATGTACTTATATGTATATAAGTACTTATAAGTACATATTTTATTTATACAGTTAATATATGTATGTATATATATTAACTAACCCTGTACCACTACATAAACCTGTACAAAAATATATATATTAACTATATATGCATATAGTATATATATATATATATATATATATATATATATATATATATATATATATATATATGTGTGTGTGTGTGTGTGTGTGTGTGTATATATGTACTTATATGTATATAAGTACTTATAAGTACATATTGTATTTATACAGTTAATATATGTATGTATATATATTAAATAACCCTGTACCACTACAGGTTTGATTTCAATATGTAATGGAGGTTGAACTGCTTCAAGGTCAACAGTTGTGCAGGGAGGTTATTTACCCGAGATAACGCTCATCCGCCAGCTTTTCTCTCCTATTTCGGGTACTCACTTTATAAGGACTGGGGGCATTTTAATAATAGGGGGATCTCCAGATCCTAGAGGATGCATGTCCGGCTGTTAATTAATTATATAAATTATCTGCCATAGCCAGATTTGAACCCGCGATCTTCGGCACAGAAACTCAGCGCTCTACCAGTTTGGTCAATTCTTTACAGAACTACAACGTTAGATTGATTACAATACTAAACAGGTTATAATCGTCATTCCGTTTCATAATCTTATTTAATTATGGTCAACTACAGCTAAATTAAAGTAGTCTAAATACATACAATACGTCATTTTATGTGACGGAATTAATAATAAAAAGCTGTATAGACGTTAATTATATAACAAAAAAGCGGAGAATCGTTTTGAATAGTGTAACCTTTACAGCGGTTAACCGCACAGGTCAACTAGGCTCGATTGAGTGTTTTCTTACAGTAAATAAAACGATAATGATAATAGACCCTTAGCTCTAATATCCCATGAAGGGTATTTGGTTTGATATGTTCAATAGTTGGCCTTCTGTTTACAAGTCAACTGTTGTGCAAGGAGATTATTTGACCGAGATTAAAGGTTTAATAGAAAGCTGGTGAGCCCCAAGATGGTCCTCAGATCCCGAGTTGATTCACAGATGTTAATAGAATAAATAATTTATCTGCCATAGCCGAATCCATGCGATCTATAACCTGATCTACCTCCTTATCGATATATATATACATATATCTTTTTTTTTTATATTGTTCTTTCAATTGATGGTTAATATTATTTCTCTTCAAAACTTCTTTAGGCGAAGTTTCGAGACTAGGTTAGTCTCATACTCATGTCCTGACAGTGAAAAAATGAGCTTTTAGTAAAAACATTAAGTAGCACACTAAAATAAATATAAAACGACACGTGTGAGTTGTAATTAGACCCTATCTAATTACAACGTACAAGATTTTTATTAATTTTTTAATAACAGAAAAACTATTAATTTTAATGAACCTTTGCCCACTTTAATTACATTCCTAGCAAGGTGTCGCAACTCGAAATGACCTCCTCTGGGCATTACAGAGAAAGAGAAGTTGGGCAACCAACGACCACAATGGTCCCCAGATCAGTCAGTCATGTAACAGGTCATTTTGTAGACCGCCAAGGTTCTGCGCTCCTTCATTACGGCCTTCCACTTCTTTCGGGTTCGTTCTCATTCTTCCAGGATCGTATCCTCGGTTACAATGGTTTATTCTTGAAGCCAATAATCTATTCTTGTCTGATTTTGGAAACCATATATTTCTTCTCCAATATATTTCCTGAAAACAATTTTGAATAAAAAAACAAGTGTTTAAAAAATTAAAAAATAAATAAAGAAGCAGTCATAAAGACTTCCGACAAAAGTGAAAACTCAATATTTTGGAATGAACAGTGCAATTAAATTGATAAATATTTGGCCTTAAACACAAATACATTGTTTATTTTTATTTCAAGGTGTCAAAACTTCCTCTTCTTTCCCTATTGTCTGTATAATTTACCCTTCATAATAAGAAGGCTTCGTGTCCGTAAAGACGTAGATGGTAATATGGAGGTTGGTTATAGTGTTATCGTGCCATGGGAGAAAGGGACCCACACACGGCTCATTATTCTAAGCCCGCCACTATCTAGTGCCTTGGCATTTTAAGGAGGGATAACTAGCCCGCCAGCTCCTATAATGGAAGTATTATTTAGCAGCAAGTAGGTTATTCTATTGTTATCTTTAATGTCATATATATAGACTTTAAATAGAGTATATATAAATAAAGAGAGTTCAAAGTATTATAGATTACAAAAATAATGTTTAGAATAATGCTATTAACACACCGCTGATTAAACTCATCAGAGTTTAAAATTTATCAAATTTTCAACAAGTAAAGGCTTACTGCAAGGCTGCTTCATGTCACCCTCCCTATTTAAAATCTTCATTGGAAAGGTTTAAAAGAACGGGAGAAAAAATGTAAGCAAATGTGAGTAAGAATAGGTAACAGCCATCTCCATAATCTACTGTTCTCTGATGATTAGGAATTGTAGCTCAAGAGGATGCATCCTGCATCCTCATGCATGCTACGAAACCTGTTGGAGACATATAATAGTGCGGTACTAAAAATAAACCACCAAAACTGAATAAATCACTATTAATGATCAGGAGGACCTTGTTGTTGCAGGCAATGTCATAAAAAGAATGGATAATTTTAAATATTTGGTCTCTGTAATGGATAGGAATGGAACGTCAAAAAAATAGATTAAACAAAGGATAATAGCTACTCGAAAAGCAATTGCTATCCTTAACTCGGCCCTAAGGAGCAATAATGTGACGCTCAAGTTCATATTTGAAAGCATATTGCTATATGGAGCAGAGACTAGGAGAGCCGGACGTCAGAGGCTACGTTGGATGGATGGGGTGGAAACTCATGCTGGAAGGCTCCTTGGGACAAGAATCGACTGGAAAACGGCTGCACAAGATATAGCCCGATGGAGGAGGACTGTTAAGGAGGCCAATTCATATCATGGGCTACAGTGCCAAAGAATAATAATATACATACAATATTAACCAAAAATAAACATGTAATAAATATTTTTAAAAACACTCAATATTTGTTTAAAATAAATATATATAATACTCCAAGTGCACTTCAACTGTGACAGAATGATGTGAAGACGGTCGATTACACCCAATTATACCTGTCAACATTGTTGAGAGTAACGGTTAATTGTTGATGGTAGAATCAACACCATCAATTACTGAAAAAATGGATATCTTGAAAGAGAAAAACAACTCTCGGGTTTTTGTCTGTAGTTGTTTAATTAAATTAAACGTATCAATCAATCAATACAGAAGTTTATTATTTGTAAAGTGCCACTCAGCACAAAATAAACAAACTGTTCATCATAAGAATACTTGATGTTTACATTCTGTCTCAATTGTAAAGAAAATAAATACGGATGTTTTTAATTTTTTTATTATGAATAGCAGAAATAAACCCGCAATATTCTGTAACCTGCCGTACTAGCAGATACAATATCCAACCTGTTAACAGCCCAAAATAGACTCAATGGGTTATACAAACTCTGAAAAGTGGAAACACTTAATTGGTGGAAAAACTTGGCGATAGAATTTGCTCTCTGCCAAATCATCTCGCTGCACTATCATTGGCTTAAAAACAGCCTCTACCGTGTACTGAATCCAAAACCCTTCATAGGTTCCAGTACAGGTTTTTTTTTATTTTATAAATTATAACTAAAATATTCAAGCATTGCCTGCTGTCGAACCAACCAAAATAGTGAACGGATATTCTGGATGAGGCTGCAAAAGAAAAATAAATAAAACTAGATGAGGATTAATACGATACTTATTTATCTAAATACTTTCTAAATCTTAATCCTGGAGAGTTGAGCTCAATGAGAGAATTTTCTTTAAACTTCAAAGATAACCAAAATCTTGATTTTCTTTGTTAACATTTTAATTTGTTTTATAGTCTTTCAATCGTCTTCTTTCGAGTTTTTTGCCTAAATAACTCGCAAAAAGAACCACTGACTGCTTTTTTAAAGGGTTAGGTTATTTCGTTATTTATCTTACTTTTTCCAGATTTAAAAAAAAAAAAATTAAAAAATGTACCGCTACAGCTCATGATGAGTCTTGGATTCAGTACATGAGAGAGACTGTACTGTTTCTAGGACAACGGTTGTGCATGGAGGTGATTTGTCCGAGATGACGCTCAGCCGCTAACCATCCTCTAATACTTTATAGAAACTAACTATGTGTTCATAAATAATGGTAATTTTTTAATTCTTACAATATAAAAATTGGTTTATATTTGTATAATCCACGAGCAGTGGACCCTTTGTTTGTGTAAAAGGGGCTATACTATTATTTTTTATATGAGATATAAAAGTTTGAGAAAGGAAATAAATTATAAAATATGAAGATCGGAAATGTGAACTGTATGATTATACATATGATGGATGAAAGAATACATATGATGGAAGAAAGGAGACAAATATAAAAATTATAATGTTTGATTATAATGAATTCATAGATTACAACATATGGTGGATGAAAGAACACATATGATGGAAGAAACGTGTACAAATAAAGATATAAAATGTTTAGTAAGAGAACGGAGAAAAATATAAAAATTATGATGTTTGATAATAATGAACTAATGGATGACAACATATGATGGATGCCAAAAAGAATATGGAAGAAAAAGGTGTGAAGAATAGAGATGTAGGGAGATTTGGAGATGGAGGACCTTTTTGATTTGGGAGAGATGGAGGACCTTTTTCTCCCATCTTTATTTTGGCATCCATCATATGTTATAATCTATGAGTTCATTCTTATCAAACATCATCATTCTTTCATCCATTATATGTATAATCATACAGTTCACATTTTATAATTTATTCCTTTCTCAAACTTTTATATCTCATATTTTATATCTTTTTATCAAATTATTTCTTTTCTTATATTATTTTTTATAATGGATTGAATTAGTCAGGGATGGATAACTAAACTGACCACTTTTTCCTCAAAACGGGACATGTGTTTATGTAAAACTGATTACAGGTTAACAATGGAAATATAAACAACTTTTTAATGTTTTTCATTTAGAAAAAGTATAACTTAATACAATTAATGGTCTCTATAATTATATTAAAATTAATATAATTATATATATTATAAAAAGTGTGAAAAATAAAAATCAATGATCAGTTCATAAGCTTTATTAAATTTAATTCTATACAAATATATTAAATTATATTTTTCAGGGAAACAAATATGCTTTAATAAAATTGGTGATGATTTTAAATAAGATTAAAACTCTTGGCACGTTTTTAATTTTTATCAATTAAAAATTAATAATTTAGTTTAATTTTTTATATTGGCGGTAGAGCTCGAATCTGACGACATCCATAATTTTGAATTATCGCGTGATTTTGGAAAACGGGACACTTTTGCGTCCCGGAGTTTTGTTTTGGGACAAGGGGACAGATGACCGAGAAAAGAGAATTTTAAATTATGAAATAACTAGTGAGAAAAAGTAAAGATTAAGGTACACTATATAACAACTGGTGAGGCATGAAAAGAATGGAAAACAGTTAAATTGCAGGTATGTAAAAAATTGCAACATATAAAAATTATTTTAAAATAACTATTAATAAATAAATAATTATTTTTTATAATGAGTAAAACACAAACCTGTACCACTAAAACCTAGGAAGGTTCTTGGATTTAGTACATGATAGAGACTGTACTGTTTCTAGGTAACAACTTTATACAGGGTAACAACTTTATAAAAACTAAATACGCGTTCATGGACAATGGAATGTTTTTTTTTTGTTTTTTTTTAATTAATTTATTGAATTGTACAACTGTAATATATACATAGTACAAGGGCTATATGTCTAACTAGATACATAAAAGGACATGTAGAGGCTCTACCCACCGGCAGCACTCTAATAACATTTCTATAATAGAAGGTCCCGAGGCCATCTTCTCTTCAGACGCCTAGGATGATTGTCCGGGATGGGATTGGATGGAAGGATGGAAACTAGTGGGTTTGGATGGGGCTGGAGTTTATTATGGAATGATAGGTATCTGGAATGGGCTAAATCGGTAACATATGGAACGTTAAGGTCTTTATGGATGGTTTTATTTGTGACAAAATAAGGAGCGTTTAGGATTTTGCGAAGGATTTTGGATTGCAAGGATTGAATACGAGAGGAATTTGATAGTTTTGTGGAGCCCCAGAGGAATGGTTTTATATCTTGAATTGTAAAAACTCCTTTTGTCAGGCCCTTATTGGTATACAAAGCGTTATAGTCAACTCTCAGTCAACTGCCAGGTTTTATAGCCCCAATTTTGGGTAGATAGTTTATAGAGTCTGGATGAGGCCCAAGAAGGATCTTCAGATCTGCCACAACCGGATTTGAGGCCGGAACCATCGGGACGGCAACCACACTCGCCTCCTTTTTTGTTTTTTCACCATTTCTCCTTTATCAGAAAAAAAAGAAAAAGTTTTTCCTATCTTTAACAGAAGAAATGAAAAAGGAAATCGAGCTACGATGCTCATAATCCCAGACAGACCAAACAGAATAGTTTAAACTGTCGCTCGTTTATATTCGGCCAATAGAGTAATTAGTTCTCGGATATTTCAATGCCAACTCCAATAACCAGTTGTGGTTCATTTGACTGTGGACCTTGTGAAGAGATAATAAAACTGCCACTATATTGTAGGACAAAATACCTATAAGTTGAGTTGAAAATTTTTTGCTCACCTAGGTTTCAATTTTGATAGTAATTAATCGATTCCTGCTTAAGTGTTAACTCGCTTAGTTTAAACACATTTTTGATGAACAGCCATCCTGAACAAAAGTAAAAAAAAAAAAAATCCCTACTCATTCGTAGTTTTATCCAAACTTCTAGGAGCAACATCTATTTTTATTTTATTATATTTCTCCAAACATTTTCCTTTCGTTAAAATATTTTATATAAATTATACATTACTACAGCTTATTTTTGTTTGACAAAGATTGAACCAATTGATAGTTTAATCAAGATCAGTACAACCCACAAAGATAGTATTACATTTGTATTAGATTCAGTTAGTTTGTTTATTTAAGGTCACTTCACGCAAGAAGATCTAAAGACTGCTTTTTTAAGGAGTTAGTTTATTTAGTATTATTTCATACTTTTTCTAGATTAAAAAAAAACCTGTACCATTACAGCCCGTGATCTGGTCTGGAGTTCAGTACATGGTTGAGACTGTACTGTTTCATGGACAACGGTTCTGCAGGGAAGTGATTTGGCCTAGATCACGCTCAACCGGCAGATTTTTCCCCCTTATTTTTGGTACCCTATTTTTATAATATTTTATATTTATAGAGGCTGGGGGAGCCCCAGGAGGTCCCTAGATCCCATATGATCCATCTCCGGCTGCAAACATACTAAATAAAAGTCTTGCCAACAGCGGGATTTGAACCAGAATTTGATTTGAACCGGCATGGCAACTTAATGGTAGTGTTAAGCCACTCCGCTCCCCCAGAGTTATTTAAAAAAAAAACAATTGTACCGCTACAACTCATTAAGAATCTTGGATTCAGTACATGATAGATACTGTACTCTTTCTATAACAATGGTTGTGAAGGGAGGTGATTTGTCCGAGATCATGCTCAACCGCCGATATCCCCCTCAATAAAATATCTATCAATAAAATATATTATTATAACTCTCCAGAAATGTTTCTTTCGGTAAAATATTTTCTTTAGGTTATACATACGTATAACGTATTTTTGTTTGGCAACTAGTTAAACCAATACCACAACAGGCCACAAATATATTGCGTATTAAGTTCTGTTTGTTTTTTTATTTAACCCCCTTCATGCTGCTATCGGTAATCGATCAATGCTACTATCCAGATTTAATTATGATAGGAATTTTTAACGAGTTCCTAACATCGTACAGGCTCGGGACCCCGTATAACGTCCCTTCCGAAGAACGGCATAACCAAGGATTTTTTACTCCCTTTAAAAAATTCTAGGGCCACCTGCCGGGCTACGAACTCGCGATCTTGGGCTTAATAGGCTGTTATCCTAACCACTAGACCACAGGTCGGCTGTGCCCAACTGTATCACTACAACTCATTAAGAGTCTTGGTTTCAGTACGTGATGATTTGTCCGAGATCACGCTGTACACCCAATTTTTACACTTAGATTGAGGATAACCAAACTGACCAATTATTTTTTACCTCAAAACGGGACATGTGTTTGTATACGACTGATACCAGGTTAACAATGAAAATAAACACAAGTTTTTAATGTTTTTCATTTAGAAAAAGTATAACTTAATACAATTATTGTCCTCTATAATTATATAAAAATAAATAAATAAATAAAAAATAACAAAGTGTGAAAAATAAAAATCAATGATCAGTTCATAAGCTTTATTAAAGCTAAGTTCCTCAGACAGTAATTATTTAATTATATGCAAATATTATAGATTAGATTAATATTTTTCAGAGAAACAAATATGCTTTAATGAAATTGGTGATGATTTTAAATAAGATTAAAATTCTGGGCACGTTTTTTTTTAATATTGGCTGAAAACCTCGAATCTAATGACATCCATCATTTTAAATTTTCGCGTGTTTTTTTTGGGGGTCCCGGAGTTTTGTTTGGGGACAATAGGACAGGTGACCGAGAAAAGGGACAGTCCCGTTCAAAATGGTCACTTTGAGGATAACTTAGTAGATAAGCCCGGGGAGGGTATCTAGATCCAGCGGGTCGATTCACAGCTTTTAACAGGATAAATAATTAATCTGTATCGAACTAGGTATCTAGGGATCAGTGTGTAGCCTCACTATCCCGTTTCCTTTATAAGAATATCAAGAGATGGGCCAATTATAATTTTATATGAATTCTCGAGTAATATAGTGCTGGAATACTAGAGTTGGGTGGAACGGATCGTGCCCGGTTTTAATAAATCAGACAGTTCACTTTTCCTCGGCCCCATTGAGCAAAACGGCCTTCGAGAAGTAAAGCGCACGAAGAACAATCCAGCGCTCATAAACCCGAGCGGATACCTAAAAGTGTCGAAAGAGCGCAATGCCCGCGGAAATTGTGGATGGAGAAACCTTAAGAAAATGACAGTGTTCACTGCCCAGCATTCCTATAAAGTTAATAACAGGGTATCAATTCCACAAGTTGTCGCTTCGAGTTGAGTTACAAGTTTCAACTGTTTATTCGTTTATTTTTTTATAAGAATAAGGTTTTTCGAACCCGAACCCTCGATGCCGATAAACTTCCGGCCACGGACCACTACCCAAAGCCATATCCGTTGAATCAAACATAAAGCAATCTTCCCACCTACGCCTCGTACGTTTATCAACCATACCAGCGCTTATTAACGTTTAAGAAATTCGTTTTTTAATAAGCCCGACAACTTTACAAGCCCATCTCAAATTTCGTGACTGCATCAATTCCATTATATTAACATTTTGCAAACTGTGAAACTGGCATTTTTCAATCTCATAAATTCTCTGATTGTCTCATCCGTTTTAGGACTAAATAATCTATGCAATTCCTTATTTCCAAACACTCGATGAACTTATTCATCCTTTAATCGGAGACCGGAAAATATCAAGCATTTTCTGCCTTTAGAAGTTGTTATATCCCCACGAGTTGCGCGCGCATGAGATGAGTTGTGATCATGTGTATATGTAACCATATATAAGTTAATAAAACAGATATTGTACCACATTGTGTTCTTAATATTATTAATACCTAAACGGAGACACAACAGAATTGGCGACGAGGATGGGATGGTAACATATTATGGTAGATTTATACCTAACCTATCCACCATCACATACCCACTAAGAAAATTACTACATCAAGGAAATGAATGGAAATGGACAGAAAAATGCAAAAAATCCATTGAAAAACTAAAAGCGGAAATTGCAAGTGACTTCAAAAGATTTTTAAAAAATTTGTTTAATATTTTCATTAATTAATTTCATGTCAAAGACATTTATTTCAAATGTAAATTGTCCAGCATCATCTTATGCGGGGGGAGAGTGTTATATCCCCACGAGTTGCGCGCGCATGAGATGAGTTGTGATCATGTGTATATGTAACCATATATAAGTTAATAAAACAGATATTGTGCCACATTGTGTTCTTAATATTATTAATACCTAAACGGAGACACAACAGAAGTGCATTTGTTTCTTCTACAATTTCGGGTTTTCAGTCATAAACCTTAAGTACTTGAACTTCTTAACATGTTCAAACTTGTTCCCTCCATCACCCAACCATGTACTTCGTTTTATCCAAATTTACTATTTCATTATTCATAATTGGTATCAGTTCCGCAGATTGACCCTTCAAAAAGGTCTTGAATCCAATACCAATCGAAATCATTATTGTTTCTAAGCTATAAGTGGTATAGTAGTTATTCATTCAACTAGATATTTACAGATATCTACTCTCTCAATTCTTTGAGAATTATTATACGTTGCTTTTTTAATGTTTTCTCAAAATACGTGAGATTTAGTATGGAGTAGATAATGTAACTATGGTTGTAATGAGTAGATTTCGGTAATCATTTCATCCAGAAATAAAAGTTTCGAATAACATTTCGAAGTATGGATGATACATGTTTGTTGAAACTGTCAGTATTTAACTCATTTTCCATATTTTTATGTAGTGTCAACTCAGGGCTATATTTTTGATTTTATATTCATTGCAATGTTTAGTATTATAATTATCTACTTTATTTTTATGTATGTTTACTATTCTGTTATTTTTATATAAAATTATTTTTGTAAAACTTCTAACCAAAGTCTCTATTGTAAAAATCAGAAATAAATAAATTAAAAAACTCAGTTCACAGTTAGCTTGCGATAAGAACAGTCATCTTTTTCTCAATACACCATTTTACGTATAAAATTAAGTTCCATCCTATTGTTATAAGAAAAAAATGAAGTTTTAAGAAAAACATTACATAAATCATTTATAACTTTTGAAAAATGTGGCTATGTTTTCATTATTGCATCGGAAGTCAGACCATGCGTCGCACTCAACAGCTACAAATTACTGAGGAATGAAAGAAACGGACATACACGATCAGTAATACTGTCAGTATCCACTCCCCTACGCCGGGTTGAACTGAGGAATGATGGAGTGAACCATCACTCATCAACACGCTACTTCAGTAAATCAGTATTGCCCTTACAAGATCAGTATTACTGACAGTATCTGACTATAGTTTCAGTAATACTGATCGTGTATGGGCCCCTTTATATAAGTTTTCAGTGAAGTAATATTTCACTGGCGTTGCCTAGCAACGGATTGCCGAACTTCTGTTTGCTTAGTCATTTGTCATGCTCGAGCAGTTGAAAAGTAAAAATAAAAAATAAAAAAACTGCTAAATTACGAAGGCACTGTTTTTCAATTTAAATGTAATACATCTCGTCAAGGTAGTATCCTTTGCCCTATCCTTTATACAGTTTATACAGTTGATATCCCCACTCATCCTAATACTATCCTTACCACG
Source organism: Troilus luridus (assembly GCA_964056705.1). Taxonomy (NCBI): domain Eukaryota; kingdom Metazoa; phylum Arthropoda; class Insecta; order Hemiptera; family Pentatomidae; genus Troilus; species Troilus luridus. The sequence continues at coordinate 187,401,713 of OZ057412.1, read as the reverse complement.
TATGCTGATGATACATGTGTAAACCGCTCGACGTTTCAGGCTACTTCAACACTTAGTAGACAAACGCTCTAAGCTCCCAGTTAACTACAAAAGACTCATATACATGACCATCATACGACCTATTTGGACTTACGGAGTAGAGCTTTGCGGCTCCACTAAGCCATCGAATTCCTCTCGTATCCCATCCCTACAATCCAAAACGCAAAATCCTCAATGCTCCTTATTTTGTTAAGAATAAAGTCATCCATAACGACCTTAATGTCCCATTTGTTGCTGATTTGGCCCGAACCCGGTATCTATCCTTTCATAACAAACTTCATTTCCACTGAAACCCTCTAGTTTCAAACCTAGCTTCCTCTTCAATTTCCGATAATCCTCCGAGGCGTCTGAAAAGAAGATGGTCACGTGACCTTCTTAGTTGAACATGCGATTTGAGTACTACCAGTGGGTAGTTTCTCTACTTGTCATTATGTATCACTTAGCCTATTTACTTGTTATATTATTGTAATTTAGTTGTAAATATCAATAAATAAGTAATAAAAAAAATGTAATACATCGATTTAAAAAAAAAACCAACATCTTATTTCAATATTTTGATTTTAGGACTGCTGTTCAATACAGAGTATGAAGAGAAATAAATTCGAGTATATAGAACAAATTAAATAATTTAAAAAAACATTTAATTTAATAGAAAGTAATCAATATCTCAAAAAAATACGATGCGGTTACTCATGTTTTAATAAGTTCAATAGGAGGGAATAGAATAAGTACTAAACTTAATAAATACAAGTGAGTCAAAACTCTAAAACAGAAACAAAAACAAAAATTATACAAAAGATAGTGAAACGTCTTGGAGCAAGGTTGCTGTCGATCGGATGAGTCTGTTAGTTTGAGATGTGCTGCACTTTGCCGTCTTATAAGTCATACTTTTGTGTATGTCCTGAATCATCCTGAATTGTAGAAATATTGACTGGTTGTATTTTCCAGTAGTTTCGAGAATTAAGGCTTTGTTTTGGGGATTTTTCCTATTCAATCCTACTTGAATGGCCTTCGATTTCCTGAATAATATCGGTTTAAATCTATCAGGGTGCCTCTAATAAATGTTAAATGTAACAGTTGTATAATCTGTAAAATGGGTATCATAGGGGGGGGGGGGACTCCATTAGTTCCGAAAAAATAAATTGTAAATGCTTTTTTAATCACAAACGCTATTATTGACCTTGATGGCCGTTACTCCAGATGCTGCAGATGATCACTCTCGTTGACCTTCTTAACTGGTTCAATTAAAAGGATCCGGCAGTCGTTATCAGAGACAATAAATCAATTGAAATAATGTGAGAGACCAAATAAAGAAATGTCGGTTGATAGAGATTGTATCATTCGATAAACTTTAACTAGACCCGATGCTTTCAGTCTTCGAGAGTTGTGCGTTCTGTGCCGGTTAGCGATGAGGCAGTTGACAGCTTTCTTTCTTTTAGTTGTTTGTCATAATTACATCCAAGCAGTTCCCGACCCACATCCGAAGATACGATCATTCCGTTCAAACGGCGATGTAGGAGATCCACTCTTCCTGACACCCTACATTGAAGGAGGTAAGATACAAGAAGGACAGGCGGCCGCTAGAGTCCAACTGCCTGGTTCGGACATCCCCAGCTTCAGTGGATACCTCACAGTCAATAAGACCTATAACTCCAACCTCTTCTTCTGGTTCTTCCCTTCTGAGACAGACCCGAAGAACGCACCTGTAGTCCTTTGGTTACAAGGAGGACCCGGAGGTTCTTCTCTGTTCGGGCTATTCTGTGAAAATGGAGCATACTACGTCGACAAAGAACTAAACTTGAACAAACGTAAATACTATTGGTCCAGCTCATTTAACGTAATCTACATCGACAACCCAGTCGGCACAGGATTCAGCTTTACAGAAAACGATGCAGGATATGCAACTGACCAAGTCAAAATAGGGAAAGATCTTTACTCTGCCTTGATTCAGTTCTTCCAGCTGTTCCCGTACTTGCAGAAGAACGATTTCTTCGTCAGTGGCGAGTCTTACGCTGGAAAGTACATCCCTGCGATAGGTTACACTATACACAATAACAACAAAATCAACAATCTGAAGATCAACTTGAAAGGACTGGCAATAGGAGATGGATTTATGGATCCCGAAAACATGATGGTCTTTGCAGATTATTTTTATCAGCACGGTTTTGTGGATTTTAATACTAGAGAATCATTAAGGAAGTTGCAAGATGAAATTGTCAAAAATATTAAGAACAAACAATATGAAGAAGCCCTGGTGAATTATGACGGGATTTTCATACCGATAGATCCGTACATAAATATTTACAACTACATTAAGGATAAGAACTTCACTCCTGGAGGGAACTATGACCGTTACGTGCAATCGGATGCCGTGAGGAAAGCAATACACGTCGGCGATCGGAACTTCAACAATGGATCGTTGGTTAAGGATCATCTTGTGAAGGAATTCATGCAGTCTGTCAAGCCATGGGTTGAAGAATTGATCGAGAATTACAGAATGTTATTTTACAACGGGGAATTGGACGTAATCGTGGCATATCCCGTGACGGTGAACTACTTGGAGAAGTTGAAGTGGAGTGGGGCAGAGATGTACAAGAAAGCAAGCAGGAAGCCGTGGATGGTGCAGGGTCAGCTGGCTGGGTATTCCAAGACTGTCGGAATATTCACTGAAGTCTTGGTGATGGGCGCAGGACACCTCGTTCCTCAGGACCAGCCAATGCTGGCTCTTGACCTCATATCGCGGTTTGTGTATAATAAACCGTTTTAAATACATATACATACATGAAATCAAAATAATGTAAAATGTTACAAATTAATAAAGATCATGTTTTATTACTTTTTCAATTCAAATTTATTAATCATCAATTAGCTCGTCATGAAGTACTTCCAGTCATTACGCATATGATTTTTAGGTAAATGTATGTTTTTTATTATTTATTTTTTATTTATTGTTATTTTGATGGTGATTATTTTTAATTGTTTTATTGTAAATTGTTTTTTGTAGGATCGGTGAAGAAAATGGATTTGTCTGGCTTAGTTACGAGCCTTGGTAGCTCAGATGGTTAGAGCACCACGCTAGATATGCGGACGACCCGGGTTCGAATCCCGGCTAAGACAAATCTTTTCTCTTCAAAATAAAAAATATTTAAACATATATTTTTTATATTTAAAACATCTAAATACTCTTTATTATATACAGTTATTATATTAACTCTTCGCTTTACTAGAATTGACCTGAACATTAATGGTAGTTTAATATAAATTATTTTAAGTGTTGCATAAGAACTGAATTAGATAGAATTTCAAAATACAATTGAGCCGGACCGCTGTGTTCTGCTCTTTCTTTCATCCCTCCTCAGTCTAAAAGATTCAATCTTTTACAACACATTTTTATTTTATCCCTTATATATTTATAAATGTATTATACGTTGAAAACTTTTTTATATAATATAGAGACTTTTTACACCCACAACCTTCAGTCAACAATCTCCTACCAGTAGATTTTCGATACATTTATACACAACAATAATATTAAAAAGGTAAATCAGAAAAAGGTAATCACACACACACACATGCATAATACATACACACATATGTTATTTATTACTACTTATCAATATTTTACCTATATTCGATATGTTTCTAGTGAAGTTATATTTTGCCGGTTTAGCCTAGCAATGTATCGAGGAAATACTTTTTGTTTTGTCATGCTGGATCAGTTATTAGAAAAGTCATTTCAATATAGAGAATGCAGTGAAATAAGATATATGTAGAGGCAATGTATTAAATTATAATAATTTTTATTAATTGTTTTTCATTTTGAAGAGAAAAGACCTGCCCCGGCCGGGATTTGAACCCGGGTCGTCCGCCTCTCCGTGGCAGCGCTCTTACTATTTGAGCTACCAGGGGTCGCTTCACAGTCAGAATAAATCCGTTCTCTTCACCGATCCGATATCCCCGTGTTCTCGCAATTATTGCGATGTATACACAGGGAAGAATGATCATTGAACAATACTTTAATTAGGATCTTGTTAACTTACGTCAATATTGACATTTATACTTTTTTATTAATTGTTTTAATTTTTAAATATTTTTATTTTGAAGAGAAAAGATCTGCCCTGACCGGGATTCGAACCCGGGTCGTCCGCCTTTCCATGCCAGCGCTCTTACCATACCTGCTAGCTCAAATGTTTTTATCTTGTTAATTTCGTTTATTGTCTTAAATATTCCTTATGGTCTATTAAATTAAATTTAGTGTTTTTATCTTATTAATTTTGTTGTTGTTGTTGATTGTTCATTTAACGCACTTTAGCTGCTATGGCCAATCCAATGGACAATGCTACATTGGGAGCTCTAAATTTTCCCATCCAGGTTTAAGTATGATAGGGATTTTTAAGGAGTACCTGACATCGTACAGGCTCGGGAGTCCCATTTAACTTCCCTTCCGAAGGACGGCATAACCGATGATTTTTTACTCCCTTTAAAAAATCCTAGGCCACCTGTCAGGCTACGAACCCACGATCTTGGACTTAGTAGTTTGTTATGCTAACCACTACACCACAGGTCACCCCTTATTATTGTTATTTTCTATTAAAAATGAATAGAATAACAATTTGGGATTAACCTGTGTAGACCAGCGGCCTGGGACCAAAAAAGGGCTTTAGGTTGCAATCAATTGAAGAGAGCTGAATTTAGTTATGTTGTAAGAGCATGTCGGCTAGTGGAAATCCAAGTTTGCTACCGAAAAAACGGATTGGAAAACTTTTGGTGTCCGAAAAACCTATACATTTTCGGAGTTGTTTCATTTTTTGGCCTATATCTCCTAATCAGTACATTAGTAATCATTTTTAATGTAGATTAAATTTTCTACAATTTGAATCCAACCGCAGTTCTGTAGGTTTAATAGATTCTGAGTTACGCCCCTTTGAAAATTGGTCTCTTTTTCCCAAAAGTCCAAATTTTAAGTTTTGGTCGACTTTCTTGAGAAACACCGGCCGAAGGAGTGATTCTACGATGAAAGTCAAGGTACTAAATTTAATTTTCTTTAATTAAAGCTCATACTAGGGCCTGTAGGTGTAACAGATTCTGAGTTACGCCTCTACGAAAATTGGTATTTTTTCCAAAAAGTCCAAATTTTAAGTTTTGGCCGACTTTCGTGAGGAGCACCGGCCGAAGAAGTGATCCTACAATAAAAATCAAGTGAAATAGAGTTGTAATACATTTTATTAGCATTAATTTAAGCATATAACGAGGCCTGTAGTTGTTATACTTCTCTTATTAATAAAAAAAAGGAAAATCGGGAAGTGGGTGTGAAAAAATGACCACCTTCAAAGAGGCGTAACTCATAATCTGTTACACCTACAGGCCTTAGTCTATGCTTAAATTAAAGCTAATTATATTTACTATCTTGACTTTCATCGTATGATCACTCCTTCGGCCGGTGTTACTCAAGAAAGTCGGTCAAAACTTAAAATTTGGTCTATTGGGAAAAAAATACTAATTTTCTAAGGGGCATAACTCAGAATCTATTAGACCTACAGAACTGCGGTTGAATTCAAAATGTAGCAAATTAAATCTACTTTAAAACGGTTACTAATCGTTGTTTTGGTTTTTTAATGCGCCGATTATGAGATACAAGCCAAAAACTGAAATAAGTGGACAAATCATAGCGTTAAAGAATTGTTTCACTGAAAAGAGACAGTGAGGAATCCCAAATGAGTTATATGGTCAGTCAGAACCAATGGTCAAATTCTATTATTTTTTTATTATTTATCAAATTTTTTTTAAAATCTTGTACAAAGATTATATTTACTCTTGTCTAAGTATTGGTGAAAGGATAGGTTAGAATTCTGCAGGTCATGTCTTAACTCAAAAGCAATTTTATTACTAAGAGAAAAGTAATTTTTTTATTTCGACTTTTAGTAGGTTACTAATTCAAGTGAAGCATAGACTTCTTATTAAAAAAATATTCTGGAGTAATTCAAGTTTCGTTCTATTCATACCGTACGTGCTTAACGACTGTCCCTTTATTAGATCATCATCACATATTCAAATTTTCTTAATGGTAGTATTACGTAATATGGGACGCACAAGTTCCTGAATAGTTAAGATAGATTAGATTGGATTTGATGATTAAGCAGTTGCTTCGTGGTCTTAGCTCTGTATGGTTGGCCAACCTGCTCCTGTTCACGAACTCGATTTCAGCAATCGATAGTAAAGCCGCTGTGTGTCGACACGAGTGAACCCGCCAGCCATTTCGATAGTTATGGCAGAATAGCCGGATAATAAACAAAATCATGGGTGATCTACAGCTACTTATATCGTGTTCACGATTTCAGCAGATTTTTTTTCCCTCGGCTAATGAGGGACCCCTAAAGCTGGGAATTTATCACTGTTTTGTAAATTCGTTGTATAAATGTTCTGTAATCACGGCTATTATCATTTTAAAATTCATTATAACAAATATAAAAATAAAGCCATTACCACTACTATGCCTTGAAGGCTTGATTTTGATTACATGGTAGAGACTCTACTGTTTCTGAGACAACGGTTTGCAGGGAGGTGATTTACCCGAGATCACGTTCAACTCTCAGATTTTTCTCACAATTAAGGCTACTCACGTACTACGACTAGGTATTTTTACTCCTTTTGAAAATCCCAGGACCAACTGCTGGGTTGCGAAACCGTGACTTTATTTCAGAGGCTGCTTCAACCACCAGAACGTCTGCAGATCTATAACGTTTAAGAGAAATGTTGTATAGTTAATTAAAATGTAGCAATAAATAATGATAGAAAAAGTAAGTTTGTATTGTAAATTTAATTCATATGCTTTTAATGTTTCAAATGTTATTCAATAATAATTTCATTTCTATCCAAATTTCTATATATATGATGACGTATTTCAAGAAATGCTTTTACCTCTCTTCGGCTTGTCTATTGGATTAAGAAATGTGCCATAGTGTAAAACTAGAAAACAAAGAAAATTTCATAAATCAAATTTGAAGTTTCTATTATTAAATTAATTTATATTAAATTGTTTATCACATTTTTGGCAAAAATAGGCAAAACTATGATGTCTATGATAGACAATGCTATGTATGATTCTAGGAGGGTACAGAAAAATTAACCGTTGCGGACGCACGACTACCCTGGACCACCACTGAAAAAGCCAAGTTTATTGTTTTTTGTTGGTATCTGTTCCGCAGGTTGTCGCTTCGAGTTAAGTATTTTCCAAAAATACAAGTTATCGTGAAATTTAGTATGGAAAAGAGTATGTAATTGCGGGTAGTGAGGGATTTCGGTAATAGTTTCATGAAGAAATAAAAGTTTCAACTAACATTTCGAAGTATGGACGATACATGTTTGTTGAAGCGTTCATTTCTAGATGAAATGATTACCGTAGTATACACATTTCCCATAATTATAATATTTTTCCGTATTAAAGTTCACGATAAAAGGGATACGAATAAAAATGTCGAACTTGTGATTCAACTGGAAGGGATGGCCTGCGGAATAATTACTATGTGATATAATAAAACTGATTTTTTTTTTGGTTGAATACCTTTCCATAGACGCACGCACACAGCCACTCCCACAACCGCGATTCGCGTGCACTAACACAACACATGTTGAATTAAAAGGAAAAATGAAGTTTCGCGATGATGATCTGACCCATAGTTGCCCCCATGTATACTATGGGGTGATATAAATTAACACATACATACACGTAAATTATACAGTTCTGCCATCTGTGTTGTTCTAACACGTGAATTATTTTATTTCGTGTTTCTGTTTTCGGCAATGTCCACGTATGGCTATGAATATTCTTATGTTTAAACCTAGAACTTTAGGTTATTCAATTTGCAAGAAAATATTATTAATCGTATCCTGGCATAATATAGAAATTCGAGCATTTTTTTAAGTAAAATCTCCTTTAGCGACTTTTGCAAGATGGTAAACTTGCATGAGTTATACAATTTCATTTAATCAACTTTAGTTTAAAGATCAGAATTCCATTGATATAAGAATAATTATATTTAACTAAAATATCGCTTAATATTTGTCCAATTGATACTAAAAACAACTTAAAACCTCAATAATTAGCTCAACTTTTCGTTTCCGCTAAAAGATTTTATTTGTAATAGTTTAATGTCCTGTTTTATGAAATTATTGAAAGTACAAATGATTTAAGTATTGTTGAACTTCAAGATGAAAATAATGCTAAAAATGAATTTAAAATCTATGTACATACAATTATTTTTGCTTTTACCACTACAACCGTGCAGCACATCATATGTTTTGCTTAATATACTACTTAAAAATGTATATGATGGCTCTTTCGAAGTGTCAGTATATGTTAAAACCAAACTAATGTTAATAATTTAAATTTATAAAATTGAAATTTAGATAATTGAGACTTTAATTGATTTATGAATTATTATTGATATATAAAATTTAAAAAAAAACAGTTATTCCAAAGTCTTTAGTATTCAATTCATTCGGCTGTTCCCAGGGTGAGTCCCAGGAGGGTCCTAGATCCTATATAATCCATTTCCTATGAATAATATGAAGTATTGAAGATGTAGAAAAAGGAGTTGAATAGTTTAAGTCAATTGATTCAAGTATTCTGATATTGTTTTATATATTATACTGTTATTATTTTCTGCTATTATATTATTTACAAATCAATTAAAATAAAAACTTGAATAAATCAAATTAACCAAGAACAATCTGAATTATTAAATAACTTATTAATGTCTGCGTTGTAGTGGTTAGCATAACAATCTTCTGTCCCTAAGATCGCGGAATCATACCCCACCAGGTGGCCTGAGGATTTTTTAAGGAGTAAACAACCTTTTGATTATGCCGTCCTTCGGAAGGCACGTAAAATGACAAGTCTGTACGGCGTCAGGTACTCGTTGAAATTGGGCAAAAGTTAGGGCTTCCACTGTAGCATCGTCCGATTATACATAGCAGCATAAAGTGACGTCAATTGAATAAGCAAAGAAACTTATATTATGTCAAATAATTTGTAAACTTTTTTTTTCATAAATTAATATAATTTTTAGGGAGCGGAGTGGCTCAGTGCCGAAGGTCCTGGGTTCAAATTCCGCTCACTGGCAGACTGTTAGTGGCCGGAGATGGATCCAATAGGATCTAGATCCCTTCTGGGGCTCATCCAGTCTCTATAAAGTGGGTAATACATTTACGAGGGAAAATCTAGGACATGAAGGTGATCTAGGACATATCACCATATGTTGTGCAAGATACACTACACTCTCTACCACGACCAGATACTGAACCCAAGACCATGGGTACATGGTTTTTTAATATAATTTTTAAAATTCTAATAAAGATTGAGTTTTGTGAACTGAGTGATTCTCTTAAGTAATATATTTTTTCACGAATCCAACATTTTATCTTTAGAAGTATTAAAACTTACTGAGGAAAACTATTTAACTACGGTCTAAACACATATTTAAAGTTCAAACAATAACATTTTTTTACAAAGGATCATTCTGTAAATAAATAAACAGCTGATGTGCCAGGCTATTCTTATATAGTCCAGGATCCATGGTCCATTTTAGCACTTGATTAGTATCAAGCTGAATCTTCGTGAATAGCTTCGTTTCGATGAGACGCCCAACAATTTCCTGTGCGAAAATTCTCGATTGACGAAGTCATCAAAAATGATTACTAACCAGCTCTTTTTTTTTTTTTTACTTATTCTTTTTTGACTTCGTTATCGATACACGTTGGAAGGAGGGGCCTTTGATCAAACATTTTATAGGACAAATATTTTTCAAATAATTAAGATAATTATCTTGAGATTTAACAAAAAAAATCCCAGTTAGTAATACATTTTTAAGAATCATCAAATCGACATATCTTATCCTTGCTAAATCTTTTAGCTACCACAATCGAGAATTTTCACACCAGAAATAGCTGGGCGTCTCATCGAAACGAAGCTATTCACGAAGATTCAGCTTGATACTAGTCAAGGGAAAAAATGGACCATGGATCTAACATATATAAGTTAAATTTAAATTAAATAAAGCTAATTTAGAATTAATTCTTGATAAAAGTTATACGACTGCTGTCTTAGCAAATAATTAAAGTTCAATACCCTGGGAAGTCTATTTATTTATTGAGTGATCATTTTATATAATATTATTTAAGTCGATCACATTATTTTTTTTGTGAGTGTCAAGAGGATTTGCTGCTATAATTGATTATACTCCTGAAGGATGGTTTTCATTTTATTATCATCAATGATAAACTCAAATTGTAGTTTTTAAAATATTGATACTGTCACACTCGTAGATAATGAAACTATTCACATTTAGCAGATGACAAAAGACTTCTGTCTCATCAATGACTTCCAAGATATTGAGGTTTTTCTCCAACTAAATGACAGAAGCACTAATATGTTTTTTTACTCTCAATGTCGATATTTCAATTTCCGAACCACAAAGTATATCTACAAAATCTTTCAGAAACATCTATTTACAAATTCGGGAACCTTTTAAATATCTCACAATTTTTTTTATGTTTTCATTTTTGAATTATACTAGAATTTGCTGAAATTAATGGCATGACATACGGACGGAAGTCTTTGCCAAGCATCATTAGAATTCTCTCTAGTTCTTTATCATCATAACTACTGATTATCTCAAAGCAATAAAAATAATCTCTCTATTATATAAAAAAGTTTTTAGCGATGACCGTGTAATATTTCATTTGACAAATAAGGTGTGACAATAATGATCCATAAAAAATTCTATTAACCTTCCGTGAACAACGTGGGTATAAGTTACGTCCTGCACTACGTGGGGTTTCCTGGACCCCTAATCATTCTTTAATAATGACTTTGAAAAATATACAAAGATTTGTGTTTGGCTGGGGTTTATTAAACCCCATGTGGTGCACGGAAGGTTAATTTGTAAGACAGATTTGATATTTTTTGAAGTGAAAACTTTTTTTAGCCGCGTTTTGCGACTTTTGGAAGGGGGTAAACTAAAGAGTTCGCGTCAGCACGACTCGTGCTCGTAGGCGAAATACGTCGCCTAGTGGCCTGTGGAAAAGTTTTACAATTTGTTTTAATCAACTTTAGTTTAATTGTTAGAATTCTATTAATATAAGAATAATCTTATTTGACTAAAAAGTCGTTAAATAGTTGTGCAATTATTAACTTTAAACATCAAAATCTAGTTGAACTTTTCGTTTCCCATAAAAGATTTATTTGTCATATTTCAATGCCTTATTTTAAAACATTACTGAATGTACATGATCTAAGCATTGTTGAACTTAATCATAATAATAATGCTAAAATTGCAAATAAAATGTATGTAAATATAAATGCAAGGTATAAGCAATATATCCTAAATATTTTTTTCGATTAAAATACCGATATTTTCTTTTGAGCTTGTGCAGCTCATCTATTACTTGAAAACGTATAAAATCATTAAATATTTTTATTTGAAAAGAAAAGATAAGGCCAGGACCGGGACTCGAATCCTGGTCTCCCACGTAACCATCGTGGTACTTAACCCACTCAGTCAAACTGGTTCACTTCTCGGTCAGACATATCCTTTCTTTTCACTGATCCTACATCTCTATGTTCTCGCAATTTGCGATGTATACACGGGGAAGAATGTTCATTGAACATTACTTTAATTTGGATCTTGTTGACATACGCCATTATATAATATTATAATTTATTTATTTTATTTTTATGTTATTTGTGTTAATTTTTAAATATTTTTATTTGAAAAGAAAATATATGACCAGGACCGGAACACGAACTAGTATATAATTATTATTATTGAACGAGTATATAATTATTGTTCGGAGTGCCAATATAAGTGAAAACCAGACTAACGTTAATAATTTAAATTTAAATCATTCAGACTATAATCAATTTAGAAAATTTTAAAAAAGAACACAGTTTTGAGTTTTCACTTCTGTCGGCAGTTCTCATGGCTGACTATTTTTTTATTGTTATAATGGACAGAAAAATATACATAACAATTATACCACAATGTGTGGAAAGGGCCCCTTAGTAATTAGTTAAACTGAACAAACAAAATATTAAACTGTGTATTTTTTCGTTTTGGAGTTTAATGTCCATTTCCATCTGGTGTGGGAAGATCAAGATTCATAGGAATGCGGTTCCACCACGAAATAAGTTATTACTTGCCTAGGCCGGATTCATACGGACGTAGTTAACTCAAATTTTTGAGAAAATTTTTTCAATCACTTTATTTTTTAACTTCAACACTAAAAACTTAAATTTGAATCAGAGTTAACCTTTTCATTAAGGTCATACATTAGCAAAGTTCATTTTATCATTTCAATTTTATTATCTACTAATAATAATAGGAGGAGCGAGATAGCTGTGTGTGCAGAGTCCTGAGTAGCAACACTGAAGGACCGGAGTTCAAATCCAGCTGTGGAAGATTAATTATTTAATCTGTTAATAGCCCTGGACGATGTTGTCATAACTGGGACAACACCAAATGCAGTTCCAGAGGAATACGGAAAATGTGAAAAGACTGCAAACAAAATTGGACTAAAAAAAAAAAAAGGAAAAGACAAAATATATGATATCGTCCAAGAAAAAAAAGGCCGTTCTCCGACCAGTAGTGGCGTATGCTAGTGAGGTGTGGACCGTTACAAAGCGACAGCAGAGTTTATTAATTAATGCTTGGGAAAGGAAAATCCTGAGAAAAATATATGTGCCAAACCGATTTGTGTAAATACAAAATGAAAACCAATAGAGAAGTTGAAGAAGACCTGTATAAATACCGAGATTTAGTCTCATATACTAAAAAAGGGAGAATAAGATGGCTGGGTCATGTGCAATGGATCAGGAAACGGTCCCAAGGAATATAATTTAGGGACGCTCGCACGGTAGAAGAGGAAGAGGTAGACCCAGACTACGATGGCTCGAAGATATAGAGGCTGACCGAGTGAGGAGATGGAGGTCCTTCAAAGACCATTGTGTCAGAGATAGAGAGATAAATAGATAGTTAACAGCCCTGGATGGACCCTGTCGGATCCAAAGACCCTCCTCCTTTGGCTCACCCAGTTCTTACAAAGTGGGTACTCTGTATAGGAAGGTGACCTGGCGATTGAGCGTGATCTCTGGCAAATCACTTCCCTCCACAACCGTTGTTCCTAAAAACAGTACAGTCTCTGCGATGTGCTCAACCCAAGACCCTTCAAAATTTTTGTAATTAAAAAATTAAAAACATTCCGAACAATATGAAGAATGAATACAATTACAACCATATCTATCATAAATACAATCTAATCCTTAGGTTCTATCCTTTCATATAAATTATCTCTTTTAAGCTTTGTCCACACTACTAGACCGTTACTTAGACCGGGTCTAGAGACGTAGTCTAAGCTGGTCTCGCTAGACGGTTGCGGAGCCGCTGCTAAGACTAATCCCCGTTGCTGAGACCAAAATCGCTGGTCTAAAGTCTCCCGATCCGAATGGGAGACTTCATGCAACGAGACCAGACACGGCCCAGTCTGAGCAGTATTCAACATTATTATTGTCATTATAAATTGCGATTATACATTTTAATAATAATTATTGTAATTATAGATCATAACTATCATGTGTATACTTAAAATTATTATAATAATTCGATTATGATAATTATAACATAATTAAAATCATCAGTCTTAATTTATTTAATTAATAAATGTTCATTTAACTTTCTTTGATCCTGGTCGGTTTTAATATTTCCCTCTTCTCACGAACCAACCCAACCACAGTCTTGGCCGAAAATTCCTACAATAAATAATTAGGTTAAAGTGTTGTATATCTGAGATATACGTAAATTCAAGAAGTTTTTTATATCTTATTTTTAATTGTTCAATGTAAAATTTGTAATTCATTGGTAATTTAAACAAGCAAATGTATTGAATTTTCACTTGATCCAAACTATTACTATTAGCTTTTTTTTATTTGTCAGATAGGCGCGACCTTAAATCATTGCATCAGTCTTTTTATTTTCTATTTCTTGTAAATTTGTATTTTATTCCAGTGTGCTATCTTATTTTCTATTATTATAATTCACAAAAATATTTTTAATTTGAATAATGCTTTGGAAATTATAATAACGACTTAATTTATTAAACTAATCAAAATAAAACTTGGTACGTGTCTGTTAGAGCGGCCCCACTACAGGTAACACTGCAGGATATCATCTTGCAAACTTTTATCATTTTCTGTTGTTCTTGTTTGTTATTGTGATCTCTAAATTTCGCATATCCAGGATTAATTAAATAGGGATTTTAATGAGTACCTGACATCGTACAGCCTCGGGGTCCCCGTTTAAAATCCCTTCCGAAGGACGGCATAACCGATGTACAAACCGACGATCTTGGACTTAGTAGTTTGTTATGCTAACCACTACACCACAGGTCACCCCTTATTAATGTAATTTTCTATTTAAAATTAATAGAATAACAATTCGGGATTAACCTTTGTAGCCAAGCGGCCTGGTACCAAAAAAGGGCTTTCGGTTGCAATCAATTGAAGAGCTGAATTTAGATATGTTGTGAGAGCATGTATGGCTAGTGGAAATCCAACTTTTTCCAAAAACTACAAATTTTAAGTTTTGGCCGACTTTCTTGAGGAACACCGGCTGAAGGAGTGATTCTACAATGAAAGTCAAGGTAGTAAATTTAATTTGCTTTAATTTAAGCTCATACTAAGGCCTGTGGGTGTAACAGATTCTGAGTTACGCCCCTTTGAAAATTGGTATTTTTTTCCAAAAAGTCCAAATTTAAGTTTTGGCCGACTTTCGTGAGGAGCACCGGCCGAAGAAGTGATCCCACGATGAAAGTCAGGTGAAATAGAGTTGTAATAAATTGTATTAGCATTAATTTAAGCATATAACGAGGCCTGTAGTTGTCATACTTCTCTTGTTAATTAAAAAAAGGAAAATCGGGAAGTGGGTGTGAAAAAATGACCACCTTCAAAGAGGCGTAACTCAGAATCTGTTATACCTACAGGCCTTAGTCTGTGCTTAAATTAAAGCTAATTATATTTACTATCTTGACTTTTATCGTATGATCACTCCTTCGGCCGGTGTTACTCAAGAAAGTCGGTCAAAACAAAATTTGGCCTTTTGGGAAAAAAATACCAATTTTCTAAGGGGCATAACTCAGAATCTATTAGACCTACAGAACTGCGGTTGAATTCAAAATGTAGCAAATTAAATCTACGTTAAAACGGTTACTAATCATAACTAAGGATTTTTTACTCCCTTTAAGAAATCCTAAGACCACCAGCCGGGCTAAGTAGTTTGTTATGATAACCACTAGACCATTTGTTATTGTTTGTATACGAGTGTATATATCGCGTGTTTTGTTTTCAATTTATAAAATATGTTGCAAATGTTGGATATTTCTAAAACTGAGGTTGAAGCAGTTGCATTTTTTTCAAGTAAAAGGGATGTCGCCTCGAAAGAAATTATCTTATCATTAATAAAACATTCCTTTTATTTGTATTACTATTATATTATTATTGTTATTATTAGTTATTTCGAAGATATAAAATCATGTTCAAATGTAATACGTTTGTGATATATGTGGTTACGTCAAAACTCCTACGTCCTAACAGACAAATACCTAAAACTTAAAAATTTACTTTTATCTCTCCGTGGTGAAGGAAAGATCGATAATAATCGAATTATTTCTCGGACGTTTCCATTACAAAGATAATTCACAATGGCCCAGATCGTATCCGACATGCCTTGTTTAAGATTAGCATCGCCCTTGGCGTCCCGGCCCACAATGAGGTCGTACTTTTCCATCTTTTGTTTTCCACGGACTTGTACTGCGCAGGTTTTGCCACTACAGTCCGGTATCTATCCTTAATCATAGCCCTACGACTAAAAATCATGCAATAATTACAATGGAACGTACAGAACCTGTTGATGTTTTTAATTGTGTAATAGCTTAGAGATCTCATCAGCGGTCATGGCTCTGAAAGTGGATAATGAACAATCATTAAATGTTTTCGGTGATCAGGTATCGATCAGGCATTGGTTAAATGCAAGATTTCAGGGTGTTCGGTATTTACAGTTTATTTAGGTTAGATTAGATAGGTTAAGTTGTTAGTATTTCTCTCGGCGAAACCTGCCCACTAGGGGGTGCGTACCTCTGGGTTGCGGATTGAAAGACCCCTCCTAGGAGGGGCGGTCCGAATATAATGAATAAGGACCAGTGGAAAAACAGGTACCTAGTTCCGGGGGGGTATAGATATTGCCCTCCTTCGAGGTGATATAAATATTCGTAAGATCAGATGCCCCGAGGTTACGGGGCCTACTTTGCTGGGCTAATCACCCGCAAAGTTTATTGATTCAGTGTTTATTAAGTGGCCTCGGACAGGATGGAAATCAACCGTCACGACATGGCATTCATAAGGAAATTCGACTAGCTACTAGTCCTTAGACTAGAAGCATAAGGACACATACGGAAAAGCAAGAAGAGATATCCACAGAGATGATGCCCTACCACGTGGACAATCTAGCCATTAGCGAGGTGAAGAAAAAAGGTAACGGATAGCTAAGGCTGGTCGCTGGGCAACCATGGTATATTGAGGAGTCCCGGAGGATACCAGAGCAAAGGAAGGAGTAAGCATAATCATGAAAGGTGACAATGATTTCAGTCAATCCTATGGAGTGATGAGGAAACATGGAGAAGAAGATACCAACGGTCAGAGGCTGATTGAATTTTGACTTCGAACTACTGATCGGGAACTCCCTAATTCCCCACAAGAAAGTGGACAAGATTACTTTCAGCGCCCAAGAAAGGAATCCAAATAGCGTTATAGACTATTTTCTCTAAAGCAGAAACGTCAGAAGACCCTTCTCAGATGTAAAAGTCATCAGAGGAGCAAAAATCGGTTCAGACCATATGGTGCTCATAGCCGATACACAAATTCTGAAACCACGGAGAATGCGTAGAAGACAATACACAAGAATTGATATCTCGAGTCAAGAATTGGTGACAGCTCCAGAATCCACAATTCCAAGAAAGGTATGCGGCAGAATAGGAAGCAGAATTGTGGAAAATTAACGTTGATGCACCGATAGATGAGATGTGGAAAAATGCTAAAGATAAGATCCTGGAAACTGGAACAATGGTATGGGGCATAAAGAAATATTCCTCCAAGGCGAAATGATCAGAATGGTGGAATGAGTGGGTGAAAGCAGCAGTACAAAGGAAAAAAAATGCGTGGAAAGGATATTTAAACAGCAAAAACGAGCAAACCTGGAAACTGTACGTCCGACGGAGGAAAGAAGCAAAATTAGTTGTGAGAGAAGCTAAAAGGAAAAGCTGGAAAATATTTGGAAAAAGTCTAAAAAACGACTACAATGCAAATATAAAAATTTTCTGGAAAAAGATAAAAACCCTGAAAGGCAAAAAGTGTAAACCCATAAGGAACGTGAAAAATAGCGAAGGAAAAGTTTTGACCAGGGAAAACGTTATACTGGACAGATGGAGAAAGCACTTTGCACAGAAGTTCGAGGATCCTCAATATCAAGAAAATGAGAGGATAGAAAGTAGAACCATGGACTGTGACGGCACCATATGGGAAGAAGAATTTATGCAGGCTATAGAGAAACTCAAGACAGGAAGATCAGCCGGAGGAGACTGTGTTTCCCGGAGCTCATCAAATATGGAGGGTATGAATTAAAGTACTACAGGGCTTATTTCAGAAAATATACGACGAGAAAAGCATTCCCAAAGACTGGGAATATAACCTCACTATCCCAATCCATAAGAAAGGAAGCCAAAGTGAATGCAACAACTGTAGACCTACTTGCTTGTACCAGGTGGTCCATAAATAATATTCATCAGTCCTCAAGAAATGACTCAGAGAAGTAGTAGAAAAGGAGCTTGAAGAAGAACAAGCCACATTCAGACCTTTTAGATATACCCAAGATCAGATATTCTCAGGATAAATGGTAAGGAGTCTGGAAGCTACGATATGAAGGCAGCCAGCAACCAACACATGTTTTTTGCCATTATTAATTTATATGACTGGTTATTCAAAAAATATCAATTGGTAATTGAGGATTAAAAAAATATATTAATTAGTAAACGCGTATATATTTCAATTATTTATACTTCACGCTATTGTTTTTTTTACTTATTTATTGGAAATGGGACACAGCCGATACAGATAAGACCATGACTTAGAAATGACGTAGCGTGATGTCACTTGACGAGACTGATATAAACTACCCCTTTCACCAAGCTGGGAACCAGCAGAATAAGTATCTGTAATCTTAATTAAAAGTAACATGTTACCCAACTCAACAGCCCTTAATATCTATTTTACAGTAATATGAAGTAAATAATTTCATACTGTAAAAAAATTGATTCCAGTTGATAATACCAGTTACATATTCTCGATTTCTTTAGTTTTAGCATATTTTAAATTTAAGTAGGTCATTTAAATTTTTATGAGTCTACTTCGACTCACTGTGTTATCTACTTTAATTTGTTTCTGATGTTAAATATTTTTGAAATTTTTAATTTTTTTAAAATCTATTAAATATAAAAATTCAGATAATTCATCATGTACAGAATTTTTTTAGTTATGGAGTTTTTATTCTGTGAATCTTTTTATAATCCTTTATAATAATTAATCTTCTGTGGAGCAGAAAAGACGGAGGAAAGAAAAAGCCGAAGAAGACCTAGTATAGAAACCACAAGAAGATAAACCTTTATCGGAAGAAATGCTCCAGCCTCCAGATTATATAGGAGCTCATAATTACTGGGGCAACACTATTTTTATCTACCCGGTAACTATATTTATAACATATTTAAGATTTATTATATAAAATAATATATTTATATTAATAATATATTAAATAAAATTATATATTTAAGTTTTAAATAAAGCATAAACTTTAAAAGAGCTAATTATTTTTATAAACAGTCAAACATCAAAGCATTATATAAATTACATCAATTTTTATTTTAATTATAATTTATTCAGACGCAAACAGATTTCCTCTCCTAAGGATTCCAAATCATCTACAGCTGAACTCAGATAGAATCAAATATTTGTATTTGTAGTTCAGTTACTCATTGATCCTTTCATCTGTAGAAGCATTTGTTAACATTTTGTTAAATATAAATATTTGTTTACCTAATAATAGCTGCGTTCTTAAAAGTCACACTACAGGGTATGTGTAGCAAAATGATAATCCATTATCATCAATTATTATTTATATTTATATATGCTATAATTACTTTAGGTCAGTTATCATCAATGGTACAATACTCTGGAACAATACAATTGGAGACAATGAAATCTTATTTTTGTGGAAGAAAATGGTCCCTCAACCTGCCCATGATATTCTCGACTCCATATGGTTTTTTTTTTTTTTGGAGAGACTTGGTTTGTATCAAATTGATACTTGAGAGAGTTTTTTGATAGTTCAAGATTCAGCAGCCTCTAGCCTTTTACTTTCACACTCTGATATATTTGATACGTTGACAGGTTAATACATCTGAATGCTCTAGATCTGGGTTTTGACAATAACTTATTTGAAGAATAAGGATTAGATTCATTAATAATTTGAGTAATATAGAAAATGGTTAGAGGTAAGATCAATGATTTGTAAACAAATAAGCCAAGCTTATTTATTATGTCCCAGCGTTCCAGCCTAACTTTTAGGATGGACTCAAGTTACAATAATAATAATTTGTTCCAGATTGTATTTTATTTTTTATTTTCCGATGAAAATGTTTCCCCTCCAGGAGAATGTAGATGTGATAGTGTGCCATTGGATATGATTGGTGTTAAAGGAGCTCAATTTTTGCTGTCAATTAGACTATCATCTCCAACCAAGGCAGGATTGGTTTTAGTTTTTTTTTATCTCTTTTCAGTTTATATTAAATCACTGTAGTATCTTGTAATATTGTTTCATCAGAACACTATATCTCCAGGCTCAGTAAATAAGTGGTTGTTGAATTTTCTCCAAAATGAGTTTCTTGTACATAAGAAATCAGAATTGTGTTATTTTCATTGCGAATTTCAGGCATAGGCTTGAAATGGAGTTATTGCTTATATTAAATGTCCATTTCAAGCCAAAACACATGACAACAATAGGATTCCGCTGCCCTTAATGTAATTAACTCGCTCTGGACAAAATTTTAATGAATCACTTATTCACCGGGGCTGAAGATAATATCTCCATACTTCAACTTCTTTACTTTGAAGTTATAATGTTGTATTTTGTGATAGTAAAACTAAATATTTTGTTTTAAATGTAATACTTGTTTTTTTCATAAGCCCATACAAATTTTGTGCAAGGGGGTGTGTGAGACTTTCATTTGAACAAGGGGGCGTGAAACGAAAAAGGTAGGAAACCACTTCTTCACAATATTTTATCTAACAATTCTTCTGTATCATTAATATTCCTATTATTTCTTCTCTATATTTCACCACCTCTCTTATTTACAAATGCCATTCACCAGATTAGTTTGTATTATTTTCTTTATTACTTATTTGAAAATACTCTATAATTATTCCCTCAGTTTTTATATTTATCTAAGGTCTCCCCATCTTTATCTTTATCACTCATATTCCTTGATACCTATATGTATTTTTATTATTTACTATGTATCACTCATATCCCTTGTTAAGGCCAGATAAAGTAGTAACCTTATAAAATATTATTTGTTTTAATCATAAAAATTAAATCATTTTTTCGTAAAAGAAAGAACATTTTCTTTACTTATTTTCACATTTTATTTCAATATAATAATTTAAACGTTTTATTTCATAGTTGTTTAGAATAATTTAACTTTAAAGGTAATTGTATTTGTTTAGTGATAAGTCTAATATTTTAGTAAGTTTGAAAACATATGTTATAAAAGTGAAAAGAGAAAAACAAAAGGGAGTCGACCGGCTTTTGTTCGGTCCGGCTAGACCAAGCCAGAGTGTTAGCACGAGCCTCTTGATGTGCACATCGTATGTTCTATAGGAGCCCAAAGTTGCATTTTGAATTTGAAGAAGATACTAATTTGCTGCCCACCTGCAGGTGTAATTAGTTTAAACTTAGTCATCGATTCGACCAATTCGAATTGACCCAGTCGATCATCTCAACCTCTATTGTCTCAACATCTTCGCTCCCCCTGTCGACGAAAATCCTCTGTCGTCTCAACATCCAGCTCGCCCTGCCGAGAATCTACTATCTACTGGAATCTACTTCGACAGACAGATAAGAGTTTTCATTATTATATCATTTGAACTGGAAAATCACATAAACATTTATTATTTTGTAATAGATTTATTTGAACATTTTATTTATTTGTAATTTAATAGAGTTAATTTATTATCGTAAGATTAAATAATAATTGTTTTCTTTTTGTTATTAATTAGTTGTTTATAATTTAGTTAATATTAGTAACTTCATTTTCTAATTAAAAAACCGTTTAAATTGCTCTTTTAATTTAATTAATTGTTTTTTCATTATCAAAAGTATTAGTTGTATAATTGATTAAAGTGGTTAATGTTATTAATTTAATAAAAAGTTACAATCAAAATGACATGCGATCTGGTATAATTGAATCAGAAATTTATTTTCCTTATCTATTTCGGAGCTCTCATCAAAAGGTCCAATAACTATTTCGAGGTTGCTCAAACATCCCTTGATACCTTTATACATTTTTATTAATTACTATGAATCATTTTAATTTGTCTGTACCTTGTATATTTAGCTCTGAAAAAGAAGTGCAATGTGGGTCAAAATGTTGGCTTTGCAAAAAACAGTTCTCCCTGTTTAATAGAATTTTTCTGACTTCCACCCAGACCATTTTCTTCCTCTTAAAAAGGAAATTGCAAAAAAAAATGTCAGATCTGTCTTCGTAAAAGTAGTTAAATAACATAATATTTTAAATGGATCTTTAATGTCGTCCTATTAATTATCATTTTTTTCCCTTAGTAATATTAACTCAAGTTATAATGTCATTTTTACAGCTTAGCAGTTCATCAGGTAGCCCGAGCTGACATTTATTGTTTTATTATTCTAGTCAAGTCTAACAAATATCTTTTTCTTAATATGGCATTCTCTAGTACTCAAGTTATTGCTGACACAATATTTAATTTTTACTTTCAGAATCTGTCCAACCTGAAAAGTTACAAGAATAGAAGAAAATGCTCTACAAACATTTCGAAGTATAGATGATATATGTTTGTTAAAATGTTCTTTTCTAGATGAAATGGTTACTCAAGTATACACATTTTCCATAATCACATTCTCTTTTCTATACTAAAGCTCATAATAACTTGTATTTCTGGAAAAAATTAAAAGAGAAATGAATGAAAAATTTAAACTTGTGACTCAACTCGAAGCGACCATCTGCAGAATAATTACTTTTTTTTTATTATCTGTTATCCATTGTATTATTTTGGCAATGAAAATTGTGGTGATTTTTAATCCCACTCATGTGTGGGAAACTTTCCCTACTATTGTCTAACCTGGCAGATTATCAACAATTTTATTTTATCTTGAAATTTTATTTGTTAGTTGACTACAGGAGAAATCCATCAAATCTATTAACAACCAACCTAAAAGACCAAAGTAATCTTTCATTAAGTTGATCATGAATTGGTTTAAAAAATTTAATCTATATTGTTGGAATAATTTATTGTACTGATCAAATCAAATGTATCTATTCAAAAATTCTGGGCCACAATGAAATAATTGACATTTTGTGCCACTCAATAAAAAACCGTCCTTTCTTATATTGCTTCTTTCCAAATCTTTCTTAACGAATTTAATTAATTAATTTAATTTCTTAACTTCTTGAATCCATATTGTTTTTCATAATTTCCTTTATTATTTGAATGGTTGTTTGTAATCATAATAATGTTTCTCCATAGTATTTCTTATGAACAACATTTGTAAAAAAGTATAATCATTAGAAAAAAGTTTATTCTTATCCCCAACTATATGTTAGCTGTAACTGGTTACATTAAAAAAAAAAAACAGATTATTTTTCTTAAAAATCCAATTACTTGTTAACTATTGATGAATCCAATTGTTGATATATTGTGTCAAATCACCCTAAAATATCCTAAAGGAATTAATGAATGATTTAATTTTTTAATTAAATAAATATAATTTTTATCTGATAATGCATTTTGTAAGATACCTCATTTACAACAGTGAAATTAATTTGTACTATAGTTTTATCATACATTAAAAATATCTGTATGGTGAATTGAGGCTTCTAAATATTATTAAGTACTCAATAATATTTTTAATGAAGATACTAAGGTTCTTCCAATTATAATTTATTATTATTACAGCACTACATCCCGGTGACAGGTCTTGGCCCCCTCCAACTGTTTCCTCCAATCGCCACGGTCCTGTTCTGACGCCATCCGACCACCTCAGCTTTGGTCTTCCTCTCCTCCTTGTTCCGTGGATTGGTTGGGTCAACAATACCCTTGGCAGATCCCCATCGGCCATTCGGGCAATATGCCCAGTATACCTTAGCCTCCTTAATTTCATTGTTATAACAATTTTGGCTCCTCCAAAGGCTGTGTAGAGCTCCTGATTTGTCCGGTGTTTCCATTCTTCTCCAACTTTTACACCTCCGAAAAAACGACGGAGAACTTTTCTTTCAAAAATCAAGAGCTCTTTTCCGGCTACCTTGGATGCTGTCCAACATTCTGATCCATGAGGTTCTACATATATGTTTAAATACAATTTCCTCCTATTTATTGTTCTTTTTATAATATGTTAGGCATTTCCAGTTTCATTTGTTTTAATGTTTGTTTGTGTTTTTATAATTTTTCCTTAAAAAATTAAATAAAGGAGTATATAGTAGGAGTATTAATTGGCTATCCAAAGAAAAGTTTTTTTACTCTGTAATATATAATAAAAAATAATTATAAATACCTTATAACATATTTCTCATGTATGAGTATTAATTTATTTCAGCTGAAAAGAAATGAATTAGCTTCAGGTTCTGAGAAACCAACTACGCTGCATAATAACAACTATCCATTGTTCATGACCTCAAATAATTTGTTCTCTGATAGCCAGTACAATATAGTTACAGCAATCTCGAACAAAAGATAGTATGAGTCACCAATCGGGAAGCATAAGCAGTTATTCTGATGTGAAACTCACTCAGAGTGAGCAACTGCAAAAGCCAATTGCTAGGTAATTGTGTCTTTTTTTGTTTTTTAAATTAATATTTTAAATTTGTAAGTTAACTATGATTACAAACTAAGTATTTTTAATATATGAGGTGTTCAGGATCAAAAGCAGATAAATACAAATTGACTTTTTCACTTGTTAATCAAGCAATGCTTTATGCACTCAAAAATTCAAGCTCAGAACCGTACTAAAACTAAAATGAGAAATAAGGTGGCAAAGTGATGTGTAAGGCTAAATTGCTTGGACTAAACTAGCTAAAAATGTAAATTTTTGAAATTTCAGAGTTATCCGCATTTGAACCTGAACGCCTCACAGTTTTTTCATCAAATACACTGTGAGATAAAACTCCTAATAGTTTTACTGTATATGTACTCCATTTATTAAAGAGTAGACCAGTTCCATACGCTCAGTATCATTTAACAGAATAATACTAAAGAATCTCAATAGACCATTTAGTAATTATAATGGTTAACAATTCAAAGTTCATTTATATTGGAAACACCAATAATTTGACTAAAAAATAATGCCATCTCTCTTACAAAAATATATAGGATTGATCTGAAAATTTACTAATCATAAATATTAAGCAATTATGGTTATATCATTCAACTAGCTTGTGAAATTAGTAACCATTTATTGAACTTACCATAACCATTACTAAAAGTTTCAAGATAACATTAAGTTAGTAAGGACGTTACTGTATATTTGTCAAATGGCCACTAAAAAAAATTATGAATACAACGTGTTTAAAATTGAACAAGACCATATCAACTTCAGTAAAGCAAATAATTGTTAATTGCATATATTATTACTAGAAATGTTTAATCTCTATATAGTTCATTGTAATTTTAAAGGGTTTGAAAATTATATATTTAAATTCAAAGGTATTTTGATAAATAATGTCAACCAGTCAACCATCATTTCTCAATTAATTATCTAAACAAATTTGCATTATTTCTGAGAGGCTTAATTTAATATTTGATATTTTAATAATTAAACTATTAATCATCTTACTTTATGCTAAAACATTATTTGATCATTAAAGAAGAAACCAAATATACTATAACTGCCTGCTGAGTCTTGTAGATAAATATTTCTATTGAACACCATTCTGGAAACAATAAGCTTCACCTAAAAAATAAAAATAATTCACTCAATAGATCAACCTCTTTAAGAAAAACTAAAATGTTTTTTAATTAGTTACAACAAATCAAAACAATCAAGATCTGGTGGTATGCAGAACATACACATCGAAGCTTGAACTTATTAACATGAGTTCTGGACAGAGGATGTTTTAATTTTTTGCTAAAATATATATATTTCTAGCCAATTGGCTTTTATTTGTCATCCATTTCAATAAAATGTCTTTCGCAAATATCCCCTTCCATTGTATTACTTCAGTTGAAATTGAATAATTGACAATGTCATTCTGATAATTTCCTTTCTAAATATTTACTTTTATTCATTGTGAGCTATTTTCCTCAAATAAACAGAACTATGATCAGCTATGGTAATTTTCAACTAAAAATAAAATGAATCAAACTTGCATTGATTAAATGAGGACTTCCTACTCTTGATTATTTATAAAAATTTTGAGTAATCATTGCAATTGTCAGAAGATTGAAGTCAGCAGAAGCTGACAGCAATTATCTATATTATTATCTATACTAAATATGTAATAGTGGCAAAAATAGTAGATTGACTATATTGTGATTTAGATTCCAGTCTTTTAAAAAATACTAATCAAAAACAAATCTGTAAGGTGAAAACATTATTTTAAAAACGCTTATCACTTTGAATACATCAATCATACAAATCAGCTTCCCGCCATTGGTAGTAAATAACTAATTATAAAATTTAACAAGCAGCTTAGGGGTAAATGATGTCATTAGAATGTCGAAAACTATAGAAAAGGAGAAAACCCTTTCTTTAAAGCCTGAGCCCTTCTTTTGTAAATAAGTAAGTTAATACATCAAACGAAAAAGACTACAGATTTACCAAAGTTACAATAAATATTGCAACGTCCGAAGTTCGAACAGTTCATAATGCGCGCCATTGTTTATGCTTACAATACCAAAGAGGTAAGTGAATAAGAATTAGTTCTCTTGTTTTAAATTTTTCCTAGTTTTTAAAATTATATATGTATTTCTTTGTAAATTTGATACGACGCAATAGACTGAAGTCCATTGAAATGTATTTAGAAAAATAAATAAATTTATCTTATTATTTATTTTTATAGGTGTGGTGCCAATGGCATCAATTCTAGATATTTCTTGTTAATAGCTGTTTTTGTCCTCAAAGCAACCACAAATTATGTAGACACCGAGAAAGGATGAAACATGAAAAGATGAACAAGTTAAATAAATGTCTAAGAAAAGAGCCAGGAGTGCTTTCACATTTCCATTGATTTATTTAAGAAATTACCAAGCCACAAATGAAAATGAAAAAAAAGAAATCAAGTGTGATAACTTTAAGCAAATAATAACATAAGCCTTAGATAAATATTGTTAGCTATAACGAAGAATCTATAATGTTTCTTGGTATGACTATAAATCTGAAGCGGCTATAAAGATCTGAAGCAGTGAGAGAATGAAATGGTTAAACAGAGCCTTAAAGCAGGCTCAGAAGGAGTATGGCGGCTGGTCCAAATAAGTTTTAGAAGGGAGTCAAAAATCCTTGGTTTTGATGTCCTTCCGGAAGCACGTAAAATGGAGATCCCGACCTGTACTTCAGGTACTCGTTAAGGATCCCTATTGCTTTATACCTGGATAAGCAAACTTTAGGACTTCCGTTGCAGGATCGTCCGGTTAGCCATAGAAGCATATAGCGACGTTAAATGAATTAAGAAACTTTAAAATGTTGATGTATAACAATTTTTGTAAACTTTAAGCGCAAAATGTGTTGAGAATAATAATAAGTCTTAGCGACCTGAAGGCTCGATGCCGATACCAACAAACTCTCCTTACTAACTTTGTCCACGGACCACTAACCAAACCTAAATCCGCCAGATCACTCCTAACGCAATATTCCCATCTACACCTCGGTTTACCCCTCAGACGCTTCCCAGCTGGCACAGCGCTTATTAACATCATAGGAATTCGTTCGTTACTCACCACAGCAACTTTTCAGGCCCATCTTAATATTAGAGACGCTATCACTTGAACAATATTTAGTGGATCTATACTTCCCAATTCCGCGTTATGTAATCTCCTATATTCCCCAGTGGTCTCATCCTTTTTTGGACTGAATATTCTACGGTTTTGTTTTTACATTTTATTGAAATATTACAATCGGTCACTTGTGGGCAATAAATAACATTGCTAAGTAGCTTACAATCATTCCATAAAACAAAGCAAAAATAAATTAAATAAATGTAATAAAAATATATACAATATGGCTCTACAACTCTGTGTGGGTCTTAGCCTTCGCCAGGCGGCTCTATCCAATCCAGCTGCCCTCCAGTTACGGACGTTTAAGATGCGTCTGGCATCCTGTGCCACTCCATCTTCCCATCGGAGCCTTGGTCTTCCTCTTCCTCTGGTACAGTCCAACTTTCCCTCCAGCAGCTTCTTCGCGGGATAAAATATATATATGCGGTAATAAAAACAAAATAATTACGCAAATGATAATAAAAATAAAATAATTGCTTACATTCATACCATAATTACACTATTTACAATATGCCTGGAGTCCCCGAATTAAGCTTCTTCCCCAGGAATGAGGGCAAAGCAGGAGTCCAGGAGGTCTCTGCTCCCTTTCCCAGCCGCGTCAATGGCATTAAACCCAATGGAAACTGGTTAAGGGCCAATGACATCACACACACACACACACACACACAGGTCGTGAGTAGAGTATCTGGCCAGTGCCGGTACTCCAAATAACATTATTAAAACAGGTTTCGGGGCCATTGACGGTTTAGACGGCGGGGTGAGTTATTTCGATGAGTGAAACTGGATAGTGACTGATCCAGGGGATTGGTATGACAGGCAAGATTTTGGTGAAAGTTGGAAAATGTAGTAGGGATGATGTCAAGAACGAAAGGAATGTTGCGATAATTGTGGAGGGTTTAGACATAGTAAGGAGCATGGACAATAGTTCTCAGGATTTGGATTAAAAGGATTGAATACATCTGATATTCGATTTTTTTTTTTTGCGGTCCCCCACAGTTCCAGTCCATAGGTCCAAATAGGTTTGATGATCGTCTTGTATATTAGAAGTTTATTGTCTATTGAAAGATGGGAGGTCCTGCATAATCTGTATAGTTGGCTGAATCGTCTGTTAAGTTCTTGTCTTTTGAGTTTATGTAAGTCTTATGTCTAGAAGAAAGCCAAGGTGTCAGAAATAGGTAGGACGGTTTCATTGAATTGGACAGAAGGACATGTTCCCTGGTGAAATGCAAAAGTCACAGCTTTGCATTTCTCCTCGTTGACTTTGATACACCACTGGTTACACCGAATTTTAATGAGTAAAAGGTGCCTTTGGAGGTTCGAGGAAGCCATTTCAGGTTCTGGATGAGATGATAGAATGGTTGTGCCATCTGCGAACTTTGCAAGGAAGGTTTCAGGAGTAGTTGGATTATCAGTGGTGTACAATATGTACAGGATAGGATCCAAAACGCCGCCTTGGGGGACTCCAGCTTGAATTGGGTAAAGATTTGAGTATTCATTACCACAGCGTACTTGGAAGAAGCGATCAGAAAGGTAGGATCGAAGGACTAGGAATAAGGGTTGAGGTAATTGGGTTTTTAGCTTGAACAGCAAACCGGCATGCCATACTTGGACGGAATCCAAACTGATGTGAAAGGGTGTTATTGGATTCGATTATGTGTAGGGTTCGTTTCAGGAGGATTTTTTCAAAAATTTTGGAAGGCCTGTATTTTGATGGGTCTGTATGATGAAGTGACATTGGGTGGTTTGTCAGGTTTAGGGAATAGGATGATTACGTAGTGTTTCGACAGCAAAGGGAAGTGAGTTGTACGAAGGATACAGTTGTATAGATAGGTAAGGAAAATAATCGCTTTTTGAGGAAGATGTTGAAGGATCTGGGTGGTTAGAAAGTCATGTCCAGGAGATTTGCAGACTTTTAACGTTTGCAAGAGGAATTTGACCTCAGAGTTGTTTACAGCTCTAGGGGGATAAGGATAGACCAATAGGTGAAGAGAGGAATTCATTAATGTTGGAAACGTGCGTAGGATGGATTTCAGGGTGAGGGATAAATGTATTTGAGAGGTGTTTGGCAAATTCTTCTGCTTGGTACTCGTCTGATGCAGTCCAAGAACCGTCTTCACGTCGGAGGGGGTGGAAAATAGAGAGGTATTTGAGGACCTTTTTGATAGCATTCCAAAGGGAATTATCAGAAGCAGATAGTATGGAAAGATAGGATTGGTAGGATTCGGATCTATAGGTTGTCAGGTTCTTTTTAACTAGTTTGATGAAGTAGTTTTACAGTCTCCGATCGTGAGGATGCCTGGTTCTTTGCCAAAGGGATCGGTAACGGCGTTTGGTAAGGATAAGATCCCTAAGATCTTGCGGTAATAGATTTTTCTTACGGATTCTGAAGGAAGGACGGGGTGAAGATGCAGTCCAAACTGCTTGGTGGATAAAATTTGTAAAGGAATTGACGGCATCATCTGACTCCTGAGGTGTTTTAAGAGAAATTCTGAGGTCAATGGTGTCGGATACAAGTTGGTGAAATAGGTTCCAGTCAGCTGGTCCCCTAATAAATGATGGCGGAGGAAGTTTGGATATTAGGACTATAGAAAGGGTAAGGATCAAAGGACTGTGTGCGGACAGTTCATCAAGGCGTTCTAAGAAGTAATTTAGGGGACCTGAGCCAGCATGGATGAAAAAGTCAAGGAGATCAGAATTACTGTTTGGATCAGTGGGCCAATATGTAGGGGTGCCTGGAGAAATAAAACTGGAATTATGGGAGTTAAGTGTAGACAGGAGGATGCGAACTCGGGAATTAGTAGTTCTTGAGCCCCATTGTTGATGTGTCGAACTGAAGTCTAAAAGGAAATGAATTCCTAAGGAGTTCAGGAGAGAGCTGAATTGGGAATGGGAAATAGATTTATAAGGAGGGCTGCACACTGAGGCTAATATGATGTGAAAGGAGAAGGTTTTGATTGTAACAGCTGTAGCCTGAAGGATATCGTTTGAAGGTAGGGGAAATGAGTGTTGGGAGAGGTATTGATGGACTCTGATAGCAGTACCACCGTGAGCTTTTGGTAGGTCCGGTAGGTTTGGTACTATGTTATGTTGAGCTTCCGTTTACTGGTCATTCGAGTTTCTGTAATTAAGGCTGCATTAATTTTTTTATCATACAGCATAGGGTTAGTTCGTCAGTGTGGTTTCGAATACCATTCGCATTCAAAAGGAGAATGGATAAGGTGGATGTCATTTAAGGAATTTGTTGGACAGGAAAGAGATGGGAACCAAGATTTACACCTTATTTTCGAATACCTGAAGACGTTGTTCATCCTTCAGCGTAAGCGGCCAAGTTTCACATCCGCAAAGAAGAGTCAGAAGGATAATGGTTGATTAAATTCAGCACTGAGAATACATTTTTTAATTAATCAACACAATTTTTTAAACATAACCTAGATGTGTCCCAATACAGGGTTGGTATGTGACGATTTTTTTCATTGGATAGTTAAGTATCTCGGCCAACTTAGCGTTATAAAAACGTTGATTAAAAAAAAACTATTAAGGGCTGTAAAAGGAAAACTAGTATAGCTAGTTATATATGTACATGAGACGTTCCATTATATATACTTCATCAAAAGTGAGATGATGGGTCCCATTTCCTTGAATTCGTGGACGATTTTGTGATAAATTATCATTCTTAGAAAAACAATAGTTAGACTTGTACATATAATATACGAGGAAGAAAATGGTCCGAATGGAGGTAAAAACATTAAACCTCCCACTGTACCATCTCCTCTTATTAATATTTAACTAATTATAGTTATGGCCAGACCTGACCTGTACTACTAGGACCCTTGAACGGGTCTGGGGTTCAGTACATGGTAGATACTGTACTTTTTCAAGGAAGGTTGTGCAGGGAGGTAATTTGTTTGGACAACCACTCAACCACCAGGTTTTTCTCCCTTATTTTAGGTACATAATACTAGATCACCAGTTTGGATTCCGAGCATCCCACTCCACTATTCAGCAATGTCATCGTGTGGTGGATGTAGTCTCCTCTGCATTAGAGGTCAATGCATGAGAACAATCATATTGTTCGGGCGTCTTTCTTGGCGTGGACCAGGCTTTCGACCGAGTCTGGTATCCGGGATTGCTCTATAAAATCCGTAAATTTCTACCGCCTACCTACATTCTCGCCCTTCAATCCTATCTCACAAACAGAACTTTCCAAGTAAACCATAATAATGTCTATTCATCCATCTTTTCCCAACCTGCTGGTGTTCCTCAAGGTAGTATCCTTGGCCCAATCCTTATACAGTTTATACACCTGACTTCCCAACTCATCCTAATACTATCCTTACCACGTATGCTGATGATATATGTGTATTATCAGTCAACACCAATCCAGTTATTGTATAACAAAGCCTCCAATCCCATATCACTGATCTTGAAGAATGGTGTCAGAACTGGAGAATTAAAATAAATTCTCAAAAATCCCATCAAATCACTTTTATCTTACGTCGTAAACTAATGACTTCCTGCCCTTCAGTGTCCTATAATAATATCCCACTTGTGCCTGTAGAACAGATCCGATACTTAGGGTTGCATCTCGACAAACGATTGACCTGGAATCCTCATACAAGACTGAAAAAACAAGAAACCGCTCGACGTTTCAGGCTAGTTCAACACTTACTAGACAAACGCTCTAACCTCCCAATCAACCACAAAAGACTCATCTACATGACCATCATACGACCTTATGGAGTAGAGCTTTGGGGCTCCACTAAGCCATCGAATTCTTCTCATATCCAATCCCTACAATCCAAAATCCTTCGTAAAATCCTCAACGTTCCTTATTTTGTTAAGAATAAAGTCATCCATAACGACCTTAATGTCCCATTTGTTGCTGATTTGGCCCGAACCCGGTATCTATCCTTTCATAACAAAATTCACTTCCACTCAAACCCTGTAGTTTCAAACCTAGCTTCCTCCTCAATTCCCGATAATCCTCCGAGGCGTCTAATAAGAAGATAGCCACGTGACCTTCTTAGTTGAACTAGTGATTTGAGTACTACCAGTGGGTAGTTTCTCTACTTGTCATTATATCATGTCATATGTATCACTTAGCCTATTCACTTGTTATATTATTGTAATATAGTTGTAAATATCAATAAATAAATAATAAATACAAAAAAATAATTATTTTAGGTACTCATTTAATAGAGGCCGGGTCCTAGATCCTACATGATCCATATCCGACTGTTAACAGACTAAATAAAAGTCTTACCTGCAGCGGGATTTGAACCAGGATTTTCGGCATGGCAACTCAGTGCTCTACTACTTGACACATTGTGTGATAGCACAATACTTAAATGTTATAAATGATTATCATAATTTGCATTCGTATGACTAATTCGTTAGCATAATTTAATGACTAATTGTGATTAAACAACCTTTGTTGACTAGTGATGTTTGCTTTCGTCAACAATGGTAAGATTAGACATCATTAGTCATGTTTAATTTTTCTAACGGGTAATTTTAAATGGAACTGATATTTAAAAATAAATTAAAATTATTTTATCTAATCGTTCGCTAAACAAACGGTAACTATTCCAAGCTCTAAGAAATTCTGCATTATTTTGATTGAAGATAGAATTGTCGTAGTGAATTTTCTCGAGGGATGATTAGGAAAATAATACAACTATCAAAACAAAATTATCATGCTCTGACCACGTACGGCTGTGATCGAATAAGAAAAAAAATGCAATACAAATAAGATGGAACTATCTTCCAAGAAATAAAAGGTTGAAGGAGACCGACTGCGCATGCAGCTCTAGAGTGGGGGCTGTTTCCGTGAACCATTTGTTGTTTGTTTTGTTCGTTTGAATCATTGTGAGGCTGGCCACAGAGTTAGACTTGTGTGGTCCTACATCTTCGTATTTCATATTGTTTTTTATTTTTTCCTGACATTATTTACTACAATGCAAGGGCTTTTAGTGTTGAGCTGTTTAGTTGCTTTAGGCCATGCAGTATCATTCTTCGATCTTAGTGCTGATGAATTTACCCTCTTCAAGGTGAGTATTTAAAAATAAAAAAATTAAACATGTCTATTTTATTTTCTTAATAATAGTTTTTTTTTAAGTGAAAAATCAATAATTTTGCTCGGGATTTACTATAACACTTCCACTCTGTTAGAAACAATATATTTATCAGGTCAATCAATTTTATTGTCTTTGATTTAAGAATTTTTTTTCATTTTAAGACTACTACTTGTTTATTAAAAAGTATTTACTTGTAATTGTATTAGTTAGTTAAGGGATGAATAAAATAAAATACTCGATTGTGGTCCAGAGCATGACCTCGATTATATGGGAGCAAGGATGAAACCACTTTTAGGAAAGGCTATTAACATTCTTCAGCAATGATATTTTCTCAGAAGCTCTTTGTATTCTTCTAGTGGTAGATAATTCTCTACAAATAAAAACAAAATATACCTTCAAGATAAATATTCTACTTGAAATTGACAATACAACTGTAATTTTAATTATGAAATTAATAGTTTTCTTTTCCTATTCATTCTACAGAATTAAATTTGACATTATATTAAACACATATTATGAATTGAAATGCAGTATTGCCTTTAGAAAATGTGTAAATATTATTTATTTTGGTATATTAACCTCCTGTTCAATATTTGAGTGTCCATAATTTTTTTATTTATTTTTTTCACATCATTACCATTTCCATTTTCTATTTCATAGTTGTTTAATGAAAGTGTGAATTTATATTTAATAAATATTCGAATAGGTATTTGTATAAATAAATTGAAAAATATTTGTAATATAGTTTTGAATTATTGGAAGTAAATCGGAGATATTTCACAAAGTTAAATAATAAATGTATTAAGCAACTTATTAAAGATGGAAAATTTACTAAAATATGTAGTTATATATATATATATATATAAAAGAGATATAATGGTTTTTATTTATTTTACGTTATTTGGCTTAAGATGTTTTTTTTAACTACTCTCTCCCTGAATATTTTTCTATTTATACGTTTATATTAATAAAAGAAAAGAATTTTTTTAAAAAGTTAATAGGAGCTTTATTACCTTTTAAAATACTTTCTTTAATAATTTAAAATAATAGTTGCCTTAAGTCACTTTTTTTTTTTTTAATACTTTTATATTTATTTTTGTACTTCCTGAACTACTCAAGAACAAACAAGGTGGAGGAAGTATGGCAACTTTTCAAATGGCTTCAAGGCCTTTCAAAACCTAACAAAATACATTGCTTTTGTTTATCATATAGGTATTTTTATCTATTCATGAATCAACTCAAAATATTTATCAGGTTTAAATCTAACTTGATAAGGCCTGTATGGTAATATTTATTAAATACTCTTAGGGAAATTTATTTTTATAATAAATTGTAATTTATAACACAAAAATGGTCTTAAAAACACCATTTTGTTTTTCAAAACAGCTGATCTTTGTTTGTTATACTTGAGGTATCATTTATTGATTTAACATTTTCTTAAAAAATTTAATAAGTTTATAGGATGATCAGAACAGAACAATCAAGTGTTTTGGAATAATTAAAGTACTTGGGCAAAAAAATTATAATTAATTGAGCAGTAATTAAGAATTAGTGGTATAACCAAATAGTTCAAGTAATGGTTTACATTTTTTTTTTTTTTTTTTTTAGAAATTTCATAGGAAGGAGTATGCTAATGAAATGGAAGAAGGTTACAGAAAAAAAATATTTCTCGAAAACAAAAACAGAATAGAGAAGCATAATTTTAGATACAAGCAGGGGAAAGTGTCATTCAAGTTGAAATTGAACCATTTGGCTGATATGGTATATATGATATGGTTTATTTACTTATTTATGTGTGTATTAACTAATCTCAGGCATATATTGTAGACAGAGACTATTTCGGTCTTTAAGCAAAGATGTAGTAAATAGTATGAAATAAGTTAATGGATTTAAATTTACTTCCTGATTAGGGCTGTCTTTAAAAAATATTAAATTTATGGAAATAAATTCTGGATTAAAATTTTATATATATGTATACATATATATTGATATTTAACTTATTCAATGGAAAGTAGATCAACTGAAGTGTGCAGCGCAGCATCTTAATTGCTCAAAACTATACCATCCAATATAATATTTAGATAAATGTTAAAAAATAATCAGCCTAACTTAATATAATAGATCAGTAAAATTTGTTTTAAACGATATTGAATTTTTTTGTTTTGCTTTTCTTAGTTTTATTTATTTATACTTTTAACCATGATTAATTTTTATCTATCTTTGTGAGCTATATAGATATCATACCCTTTGAACTTTCTTATCAATGATAATTCTCGAGCAAAATAAAAATTTCAAAAATCCCCAGCTCAGCTAAGTTTATCATCCAGTTGATAATTATTTTTAATCCTTATTTTAAAAAAAATATATCTTTTACTTATAAATCATTTTAATAAAAATCTACCATATTTTTTCCAATTATAATTGAAATAAAAATAAATGTGAGCTTGATATTTACAGCTGGTTCATGAATTTTCTGATGTCTACCTTGGCTTTAACAAGTCATTGAAAGCTAACAACAAGAAGATGGA
Source organism: Troilus luridus (assembly GCA_964056705.1). Lineage (NCBI taxonomy): Eukaryota > Metazoa > Arthropoda > Insecta > Hemiptera > Pentatomidae > Troilus > Troilus luridus. Next base: position 187,365,678 of record OZ057412.1, on the reverse strand, counting down.
ACCTTTCACTTTCATCTCTCCTGCGCACGCAACTTTGAGTAAAGAAGTCGACTGGAGAACCAAGGGTGCGGTAACACCTGTGAAGAATCAGGGTCATTGTGGTTCTTGCTGGGCTTTCAGCTCTGTAAGTATATTAATTAGGGATTAGGTGTGAGTACTTATCCCAATATTTAATTTTTTCTTGTGAATTTTGCATTTATAATTGTATAAAAAATCAATGAAATAATTTTATTATAGGTATTTAAAATACGCCAGATATTTTTTATCATTATGATTGGATTTTTTTAAACTGGAATTTATTAACCCTCTGTTTAGGTTTTTAACCTTCGTAAGCTACACTGCTAGGACTTCTTGCATAACTAACTGAAATATTATTATGGAAGGTTTCTCTATTGACATGAAAACCTATAAGTATCTCACTGGTTAAAAATAAAAATTATTGAAAATTGTTGAAAGCAGAACAAAACCTACTATGGTTTCTCCTCCCTTCCTTTATTTCTTTTTTATTATTAATATCATCTAAATTTTAATGTTTAAACTGCATTAGGCTCTTCTATCTATGTTGTATATGAATGTTTTGGTGGGAAGGCTGATGGGTTTTTTGTTTAATTAATTTGATAATTACTTTTATGTATTTAAATTTGTTTTAAAAATTTTTATAAATTCTAGAATTGAGAAATAAGTAATCATTACAAATTAAAACATTGTTTCCTAACTATCTGTATTATTAAACCAAATTTTCTGAACTTGAAAAATGTAAGTTGATGCTTTTTGTATATTAATTCCAATTTTAATATCTTATGAAAAACTTTTGCAGGTCATTATAATCTAATTCCGTTTAGATTTTAATTTTTTTTTTTTTTCAATTGAAAACTTCTATGATCAGTCAATATTTTTCTTATGAAAATCTTATTTATTATTACAAAAAAAGTCAAATAACCTACTGACACTAAATAATGTGTTGTATTAGGTAAGGAATGTATTGTAATCGGCTCAGATTTTTTAGTATCCTGTTTTTAATCGATACAGTTTTGAGCTCCTCGAGTCGTAAATAAGTTAATTTTCAGCCATCAGTCTATGTGTCTGTATGTTGCTCAAAACGTACCCAAATAATCTAATTCCAAAGTGGTAAGTTGTTTGAATGAAACTCCAAATTTTTATATAGTTTTATTTCGAAGAAAGTTAATACGTGATAAATTTAATAGTTTAAAACGTAATTAAATTAGAAATTTATTCTTGAGAAATATCAAGACTTGTGATTATTTTTTTGATAATAATGTTATTATTTATCTCATGATAGATAAGATTTCAAAATACCATCAGACATGTCTTATGTAATAAGTAGTTCTGATTAATTATATCTAGCCAGATAGGCCTTTGCTGAGATAAAACACCAACATCCTATTCTCTTATCATTTATGTTGTTTTTTAAAAGTTTATTTGTTATTTTTCATGTTTACTGGTGTAATTGAAAAATTCCTTGTTACCAAAATTTGTTTTTCATTACGTATGATGAGCGGCAAATTAAATTGAATACACAGACAAGTTTATATATATATTGTAGGCTGATTTTTGTTTAAGTTGCCACAATTGATTAGAAATCTGTGTATATAATGAAAGAAATTTATAAACAACAAACCGGGGCAGTTAAAATCATATAAATATGTCGAGGATATTAGGATAATATATAATATATTGTTTTTAATCACTCCATTTTATTTTTTTATATTTTTGTACTTAAGTTACATTTTCTGTCATATCAATGATGTTTAGGTAAAGGGTATAATACATTTTTGCGACAATGGATTTAAGTAAAAGTCATATTTTGATTTTTAATGGTTTTTCATTCATGAAAGAGCTCATAACCCTATGGAACAATATTCATATCCCATTAAAACACTATTTCAGTGTATCCATGACCATTTCCCATTTAAAAGAAAAATATATATAGCAAAAATGAATGTCCATCCTTGCCACTACAACTCTTGGAGAGTCAAGGCCTCCTGCAATTTGGTCGCCTGTCATCTCTGTTGACCTCCAATTAGGAATACCTAGGATGGATCTTGTATCAGTTCTATCCACATCTATCCATCGCAACTTAGTTCCACCCACTCTTCTGGTGGCATATACATTATCATCCATAACTTTTCAGGATACTAGTCTGGTATGATCCTTACAATATGACCAGTCCACTGGAGCCTCCATAACTCTAATTACATCAGGGTTCTTGTTAGCTCCCCTAGATCTGAGTTGGTTCGGGTTCATGCATCATTATTTTGTTAAGGACTAAATATTTTTCCCAGGATACATTCTTCAAATCAAAGGAGATGTGATTCTTGAGCTTATTTATTTATTAAAAAAAATTTTATTTAGTTTTCGAAAATACTACTGCTCTTACCTGTTACACAACACGTCTATAAAGGAGAAAATGGTCCGGGTGGGTATAGATAAAAAAATTCTCTTGTATAGGGAGAACAGTTTTTTATATTTCTCCCTACATAAGAGTATTTTTTGACCATTTTCTTCCTCATACTCATCATCATTTTATTTTATGTGAGTCATTTTGAATTCATGATTTACAAATTTTCTTATTAAGTGAGGACAGGTTGTTAAAATAAACTATGTAATGTTATCAATGTCATTGCTTTGAATTTTTTTTTTTTTCTGAAAATCATTGTTTTTTTATTGTTAACCGAAGCCTAACAATGTCTCACAATTTAGTGCGCCAGGCAATGATTAGAACCAGACCTGTTTAGTAAAGAAAGAAATACCAGCATATAATCCATCAAGCTTTCATTCTTTTTTAATATTCTTACCTTTTTTTATTGTAATTTAATTTTATCATCCTATTATTCTTGGTTCAATTAATATTTAATGTTCAACTTTTATTGCTTACTTTGAGTACCAAGTAATGTTTGTTTTTATGTGCCTACCTTAATTAGATAATTTAAATTATGGATCATGAGCTAAGATTAATTAATTCAATTAGATTAAACTTCATTTTCTTTTTTACAGACTGGTGCATTGGAAGGCCAGAATTTCCGTAAAACTGGAAAGTTGGTATCCCTCAGCGAACAAAACCTTGTAGACTGTTCTGGTTCCTACGGCAACAACGGTTGTGAAGGAGGTTTGATGGATAATGCTTTTCAATATATCAAGGAAAATCATGGCATCGACACCGAGAAATCTTACCCTTATGAAGCAGAGGTATTTTATTTTATCTCAGAAGTAGTATTTTATGTGAATATTATCATTTAGTCAAAGGTTTTCAATATATATATATATATATATTCTTAATCAATTTTTAGTGAAATTCAAACTATATTTTTTCTATTGATATTGCATTGGATTCTGGGATCTTAGCCCTATCCTCAAAACAATTTTTTTTAACTTTCTTACAATCAAAATTTTGCTCCAGGTTTGTTCTTATCATACTCAATTTTGTCATAATTACATTTGAAAATATTTAAAGTCTAGTATGCTAAGATCCACTGTATTTCTTTATAGTTTTTAAAGAACGACTATTTAAAGTTGTTATAGAAGCTTACATCTATTCATGCTAAAGTTTAAAATTTGTTTATTTTTTTAAAGTATATTGAAATAATATGGTGGACAGTGAAAATTATGAGATGGGGGGGGAAATAATTAAGTTAATTTTTTTTTTTGATAGGGTAAGAACTCGAAATATATACAAGTATATTAAAAGTAATATCAACTTGCGTCAGACAAATTTATTACTGAAGCAACAGTATATGATTATTGGATGTATATACAATATAAATAAATATATACAAAACAAATAAATATATACAAAACAAATATTATTTTAATAAAATAATATATTGTGCCTAGAGTTGTGGTTAGTCTAATCAGCCAACTCAAATACTGGACTTTTTTTTTTCTTTCAATAAATTATAATTAAGGTGTTTAGTAACTCATCTCAATGTCATATTGTTTGTAATAAAATTTGATTATTCAATGTAAAATATCGTGTATTTTTAAATCAAGTTGTTCAAATTGGTCTTAGTGAATCTTAGGATATAATAAAAACTAAAAACAGCTTATTTATATAAGTATTGTACATCAACTTAACATTTTATTAGTGTCTGTTTTCAAAACATATTTTTCTTAGAATTTTGTATTTATTCCACAAATATCTAATGCTAATTTTGAAACAATTTTTAGGATGAAACATGTAGGTTCAGGAGAAGCAACATTGGAGCCACAGATTCTGGTTTTGTTGACATACCATCAGGTGATGAAGAAGCACTTATGCAAGCCGTTGCTACAATTGGTCCCATCTCTGTAGCTATCGACGCCTCCCACCAGTCCTTCCAGTTCTATTCAGAGGGTGTTTACTACGAACCCGAATGTAGTCCTGAAAATCTAGACCATGGTGTTCTCCTTGTAGGATATGGTGTAGAAGATGATAAGAAGTATTGGCTCGTCAAGAACTCGTGGGGAACTCAATGGGGTGAACAAGGCTACATCAAGATGGCTAGGGACCAAGATAACAATTGTGGTATAGCGACACAGGCCAGTTATCCTCTCGTGTAATATCATGAATATCATCAAGGCAGTGTCATATATATCCCCGTAACCCGAAGTTTGGTTCTTCTGTGATATTGCCCTCAGGAAGATACAATTAAGTATACTAAGAGGCAACCAAGGACTTAATTCTAAAGATATTGATATCAATGATAATTATACACTTCTCATTAGTTAATGTGGAGACTATTTTATTTTCTTAATTAATGGTAAACTTATTTGTGATTGACTAGATCTGAATACTCTAGTGTGTAATATGCCTTATTTACAAATATACCAATGAAATTATTTGTTTTTATTATTAGATATAAATATATTTCTATATGATAAATTTTTGTATTCTAGAATAAAAAGTATGTTGAAAAATCATTAAAATTCATGTTTTTCCTTTATATCATTATTATTCATAATAAGTTATACAACGATATAAAATTAAATAATTAATCAGCATATTAAATCTACAACCCCGTGAATTAATTGTTAACTCTAGTTTTCTCCAAAATGAGTTTGTAGTATTTAGGGAAGCGGAGTCGTGTTAATTTTGTAGTGAATAAAGGACTAAGTCAGACATTGGCTTGAAATCGATTGTTATTGCTTATGTCACCAGTTCATTTTAGGGCTAGTACTATGTGCATGGCACAATTCCGGTCCCTTCACTACAATTAACTCATTTTGGACAAAATTCGCGGGGGCTGTAGAAAAAATATTTAAAGATTTGTCGCTATAATCGAGGTACAGAATTTTCTCTTGAAGAGTTGTTTATTTATTATTAGGAGTATAATTCAACGGTTTTATCACATGCTAAAATTTATATAGTGTTCATATTGGCATCTTCAGCGATTAGAGTGTATTTTATCAATTGAAGATTTAATTTTGAACTAATTCGACACGATTACATAAAGATGCCATTGGACCCAATCTTATGTGCTTTCTCCCTAGTTCTATTTTCTGACAATTAGACCTAACTATGTAACGTGGTGTCCTAAGTGCTGTTACCTAGGCAATGGTAATGTTAGGTTTTCGACATCATGGCTGCCGGCCTTTCAGGATCGTCATTACAAGATGCACGTGAGTGGTTACATCGGAACTACCTATTAGCACAATAATATTTTAGGGGCTGATGTGTTCCATTTTTAAACTACTTATTTGTAAAAAAAATACTATGAGAAATGTTTTTTTATACAAATAAGTAGTTTTTTATACATTAATAATTGTATATATTGTTTAAATAACTAAACAAGAAATGGTCGAATCTCTCTGTTTTGGTCTAAATTCTTTTTGTTGGTATTCAAATTGGTAATCAAATCTATCTAGTCACCTTTTTAAATGAATATTTAAATCATGAACCTGATAGATGCCAGATAATTTCTTCTATTATTTCAATAATTAAAAATATCCTGAAAAGGCTTATATATTATTAAATTTAGTATTAAAAAATTAATAATATAAATGGAATAAAAAAAGAAAGAAAAAGAACACAAGCTCAATATTTAAAAATATATTGCCTTAATACAATACTATTTAATACACTTTGAATAAAGAACTAGCTGTATCAAAAGTACATAGAAAACTTAGATCTAATGTAATCTGCTATATAGGATATAAATTAAACATTTGGCACATTGGAACGATTATTCGACACCGAAATATCACAAATAATAATACTGGAAGTATAATAAGCAGAAAATCCACAATAGTCTTTACCATAATAAATTAGAACACAAAAAAAATATCAAATAGGTCTAAAGGAACTGATAACTGTAATAAGTAGTCTTTTTCTGACTAGATTCTTTCTTCTTTACCATGATGATCAAATTAAGTAGTAAACTAAAAATTGTACAAAATTTAAAAGTTGCCCGCGGTTGTGAGGTTATCAATTACAGAAAAATTCACATATTTACAAATAAATAATTGACTAGCAAACTCCATGACAAGTTAATGCAAAGCTCTAAGAAATATACACAAAAAAATGTAATATGAACTGGAAAAGAAATGGATTTAATTATTCAAAAAACTAAATATATTTAAAAACTGGAATGCATTTTTGGCAATTAATTGGATTAATTAAAAAAAAATGTAAATGGTTGGCTTCAGATACAAATATACTATTTGTCCTTTGGAATACCCCGATTTGTTAATATAAAATTGTTACCTCATTAATTATATTACATTGTACCGATAATTTAATACATTATCTAAAATAAAAACTTGATGCATAGAAGCAATAAACAAATAGAATTTACATATTGGAATAAATTTCACTAATATTCTGATAATCATTATTTACTCTAAAACATAAACTTTAGCTGAACATTAAGGAGTAAGACAGAGTGTAGAACAAGTATGTATTTGAGATAAATTATGACAGTATGATAAATTATAATTTCTGAACAGTTGAAGTCACAGTGTTCAGAACTGTGATAATGGAGCAATCGAAAAACAGAATAAATTGAAGGAGAGAAATGCACATCTTAAAATAAATTTCTATATAAGTAAGATCTTTCATTATGAGAAACAAAAAATCTTAGAAATAAAAATATGTGTTAGAGAGCATTAGTAAAATTACCTAGGTTTTAGATGAATAATTTCATTATAAATAAAATTCTGAAACAATTTAAATTCTATAAGTCTACTCGGATCATTATAGAAATTTGATGAATTGAAACAGTATAAAACATTTTTTACATTGAGATGTAAATAATTGTGTATTTCTTAAGCTTTGCAAATTCTGTCATAAAACCAAACTTATAAAATTATAAAACAATAAAGTTTAACAAATAATATTTAAGACAACCTGTACAAGGTTTCTATGATAAAAGAGTTGAAATAGAAAATATTATTTATTTTTTTAATAGTTTACAGGGGTACAAACATGTAAAAAAAAAAAAAATGATAACACGATAGACCGAGGAAGAACTTATGGCTATTCAAATAAAAACTGGAAGAAAAGTCCCCTTTAAAAATTGAAATGATTAAATGCACTGGACTTAATATTAATTAGAATAATGGAATAAATGTTTCTTTTACAAAAAAAAAAAAAGGCACAAGAGATTTTGTAATTTTGTAACCTGAAAACCAAAATTATTTCATTTTTTTTTTTCAATCCAAAGTAATATTTTCACTGAGATTGGAAGATTGCCAATTTTTTTTCCTGAACTGTTTCTTAGACCATGGTTGTAAAGGGAGGTGATTTGTCCTAGATCACGCTCAACTGCCATACTTTTCCCTCTTACGTTGGGTGCCAACTTTATAGAGCCCATATGATCCATCTCCGGCTGCTAGCAGACTAAATAAAAGTCTTGCCAGCAGGGGGATTTGAGCTCCACTCTGTAATCTTCAGATATTTGCTAGATACAAATTTTGACTTGTTATTCAGTGTAATCTTCGATGGTCTACAACTTTTAGGTTATGAGTTTTTCAGGTGCCAAAAGTTCTGCAAGTGTTAGCAATTTTAATTTTTACAAGTATAGACAATAACAGATTCTATCTCACTTATTCCATCATATACCTTCCATCTCAGTTATGCTCTTTTTTAAACTGGGCTAATTGTTAAAATTTAATTAAAAAAGGTAAATAATCAGTCTTATTAAACACTAACTAAAATAATGTAGATAAAAAAAAAAAAAACAAAAAAAAAAACAGTCTTCTAATGCTACCATACAACATTCCATACACTTGAATAATTAAATTTGTAACATTTATCATTGAAATAACTAAGTAATACTAGTAATATCTAATGTCATTAAATGTTTTCTCAATAAAATATTGTTTTACTTTTCAAACATAAATTTCTATGATTTATTCATACAACTTTTCATAAAGAAAACAGATAACTTTGTAAAATATCTACAAGGTTCATATCATTGGCTCTGGTTCACTGACTATGTTCTAATGATAACCACTCATCAGGTTAAATCAAGTTTAGGCATATTTATTTTTTTAAATAGAACAAGGGTTCCAAGATTCGATTTAAAATTTCATTTTGTCAGGCAACATAATTAAACAAAAAAATATATATATATCTATTTTTTTAAATACTAAAAGCAACTTTAGGTAATTGTAGTATAAGACTGCAGTATGAATTGTTTCAAATACAAAAATTTCTTTAAGGAGTCATTAGGAGAGTATTTCCTTGGCTGGCTAATGGTACAAGTCAAAGTATTATAATGTCGTAACAACAATTGCTAAACATAATTTCAAATTGTTAAAAGTATCACTGATTTTAAAAAGAATAAGTGATGTATGACCAACAACTATTTAAATAAAAAAACAAAATTGAAAAGGGTACTTGCATGAAATAATATTTAGTCATAAGTGACTAGAATCTGAATTTCTTTTAAAATTTTCTCAATATAAAAATGTTATAATGTCTAGGTAAACACTACAACTTCATATGGTTACTGGACACTGTTTTATGCGATTGATGATTAATTAATTTTTCTCACAGAGTCTTTTACTTAGTGGTATATGAAATTTTTACTGAAAGGGGGTTTGATCAAAACACAGTATATATATATATATATATATATATATATATATATATATATATATAGAGAGAGAGAGAGAGAGAGAGAGAGAGAGAGAGAGAGAGAGAGACACACAGACACACACACACATATTTTTACCCTTCAAATCTAGAAGTTACTTTGACTGAATTTTGAAAGAATTAAATCTTTTGAGATACACTATTTTATGAAATTTCAGAACTAAAGACAGAGTAATATACAAAAGAGAAAAGCATATAGGTATTGTCTTGTAAAAAAAGGTATGCAATTTAAGCAATACACAAATGTATAAAGTGGGTTCACAATTTATATTAAAATATTAGCAAAACTTCTCAAATTAGGTATATGGAACTTATAAATTATTACAGATAACTTAATGGATTTATTTGTTAAGAATGGCATACTTTAAGTGTAACTTAATAGATTTATTTGTTAAGAATGGCATACTTTAAGTGTGAGGCACAGTTAACTGTGCCTCACCTCTCTCCACATGATAAGGGAGATAGGTTTAATTATGTTTTTAATATATTAATGGTTTTATTTCATAATAATTGATGCAGTACTCAAAGATTTAAATGTAAAGTAGAGTATCACTTTTTAAGCTACCAATTTATAGATTAATAACCGTAAAAGCAAGTCATGTGTTGTTCACAACAGATAAGGTTACTCACAACAAAGAAAATAAGTCTTATTAAAAACCTTAACAACTGATTAGTCTAAAACGACTAAAATAAATACATATTAAGCCCAAGATTGCGGGTTTGAAGCCCGACAGGTCCCCCTATGACTTTTTAAAGGGAGTAAAAAATCCTTGGCTGTGCCATCCTTCAGAAGATGAGAGTCCTGAGCCTAGACAATGTCAGGTACTCATTAAAAATCTCTATCCAAATTCAAATTGGATAGGCAAAATTTAGAGCTCCCACTGTAGTGTCATCCGATTAGCCATAGTAGCATAAAGTGAAGTTAAATAAACAAACAAACAAAACTAAAATAAATGTATATACAGTGGAATCCCGATATTTCGTATCCCGATTATTCGTATTTCCGGCAAATTTGCCGGTCCCCAGAGAAAATCCCGATAAATGGTATAAAATTAATGCATTTCAGACCCCTCGGTAATTCGTATTATTTGTATGCTCGAGGTCACTTATAGCGTCATATAATTCGTATTTCTAGCTTTAAAATCTCGTTACTTAGTACTGTTTTCGAAAGGGAGGGAGAGAACAGTGAAACAGATATGCCAGAGAGCAGAATGAGAATAAATCCTTTCTAGGAAATCACTCAATTTGTATTGGTTTTATACACAAGTATGTTTGAATTGTTTAGAGGCACAGTAGATCCTATCGTTTTTTACGGGAGAGCGAGTGAGAGAGACAAGTTTTCTTAGAAATCTCATAAGTAATTCATACTGTTTTCACTCAAAGAAAATGAGGGGAGTTCTAGGAATTTTATTAAGCTTTTCTTACAATCACACTTTTATTTACAATTCAGTCTCGTTTTTGTTACCCTTGTGGCACGTTATCATGCCTCCAAAATACGTTAGCCTCTATATTTAAGAGAAACAACAAATCATAAACGCCGTGACCAGTGGCTGTAAGCTAATTGACGTATCCAAGCATTTCATCGTCCCTGGTTCCACGATCACATCAATTGTGAAGAACAAGGACAAAATCACTTCCCAGACTTGTAGAGAACTTAAAGAAGTGGTTCGTACAAGCAAGGAATTCAAACCAGTTGGAGGTAATATTTGAAGGGAAAAAGCCCGAGTTTTCACAGAAAAATGGGAATTGAAGACTTTCGTGCAAGTGATGGAAGGTTCAATAGATTCAAAAAGTTGTATTAATAAATTTTTTAATTTTTTTTAGTTTGTACTCCCGATAATTGGTATTCCCGATAATTCGTACCAAATCTTCAGTCCCTTGACCATACGAATTATCGGGATTCTACTGTACTATTATTTTCCTGTGTATTTATTTATCCTGGAAATTTTCAATGTGCATTAATGATGACAACTGTACCATAATTTTTTTTTTCCAATGTTTTCATGTCTCAAATAAAATCAAAGTAAAATACGTTTTAAATTAGTGACAATTTTGATGAACAACAGGTACCTAAGAAAAATCTTCAAAGATACAAGCTTAAAAAAATTGAGAAAACTGTTAATTATGATAGCATGCAGCGTGGATACTCAATAAGAATGTTTTATTTATTTTGAAATGTTAAGAGAAACAACTTAAATTAAACACTAATCCAATCCTTTATAAAATGAAAAAGTTATTTTATTAAAATACTAAACAGTCTTATACTCAATGTAAACAATTTAGACTCAAGGCTCCATTAAACTGTTTCAAAAATGACATTAAAGAAAACGAAGTTGGGTAAAATAAATAATAGGAAAACTGAATGATTAAAAATGAAAAAAAAAAAGAAGAAAATATTCATATTACTCATTAATGATAGTAATGAAAACAAATTCCAGAACCAACAATACATTTTACAATTATAATGCGCATCAATAAAACAACAGAGAAACTGCAGGCTACAGTCTTATAGCCATCCGCTGACAATAGTTTTCCTAGATTAGTTTTCACCAACCATTACATTTCAAATTAATTTCTGATTTCTAACATCACAAAAAAAAAAAATTTTTTTTAAATGTAAAGGTAAATAGCTCCTCCAGCAGCTCTATGACTATCTTGGACGCAGGTAGGGCTGTGGGTGGCAATTTGAAATCTATCTAAAAATTCTGTTTGCCTTTTATTTATATTTTTCAATCACTGGCAAACTAGTATTTGTAAAATACTTATATAAAATATAAAAACCTTACGTAGATAAAAAATACCGAAGCCAGCTTAGTCTTTTTTCTTTGGTTTCTTAGGGTTCCTACTACGAGACTTGGCCTTACATAATGGGCAAATGGGAGCGTTTCTGTGGATCTGCTGATGGCAAGAAAGACATGACTTCATGGGCGGTGGTTGCTGCCTGCAATATTAAATAAACTTATAAATTATTAAAATTAACTAATCAGATACAAGTAAAGTAGTATAATTCCGTGTTTGATGACACTCACATTTGAATACATAAATCTTTTGAATTATTAAGGGCTATAGATTGAGGCAATCTTTATTGAACAAAACAATTAAACATAATTTCTATTATTAAATGAATATTATCATCATAGTCATCACTGGCTCTACAAACCGTTACAGGACTTAGCCGCATCAATTTCTCCACGGCCTGCGCCAGGTTCTTGTGTTTATAGGTTTTTGGGCATCATCTTCGAACTCGTCTGCCCATCTCATTTGTGGCTTCCCTCTCTATCTCTTTCCATTTATGTACCCAAATAATTGTTTTTTTTTATTTGCGACCCATCATCCATTCTTGCAATAAGGCTGGCCCACAAAAGTCTAAAGATTCATAAAAATCGTGTCATATCCGACTTCTAATAAATTTGAAAGAACCTTTTGTTGTGTCAAGCGTGCAATTGATCCCCATCCTTCACTAGGCCAAACATTCTTATCAGGATTTTTCTTTCAAAAACCTTTAGGCTACTGGGGTCGGCTTGATTCAATTAATACAATACTATTAAATAAACATTTGAAAATGTCAAAGAGGCAGGTGAGAAAAAAAAGGGTAAAATCGCTGTAAAGGTCTTCTACAGTACCAACTTAATTCGCCAACAAAATTTTAACCCTTCAATTTAATTCAGAAAGACTTGGAAAAAAGAAAGAAAGAAAGAATGGACATTTCCCTATCTATGGTGATCTATACAAACTTTACCAAGGTGTAAAGGAGATAAGGAAAAGATTCCAACCTGCGGCTGAATTATGTAGAGGGAAAGAAGGAGAACTGATTGGAGACAAGTCAGCCATTCTTGAAAGATGGATAAAATATTTCAGAGAATTACTAAACACAAGAACCACCGAAAAAATATCAGGAGAGAACAGTGGTCTCAATGAATACCTGGGAAACGCACAGGAAGGAGCAGAAGAAGTGGAAACTCCTGACAAAGAAAAAACATAATAATGTCAATGAAGAATCACAAGTCGCCAGGTCTGGATGAGATTACCCCAGAGATGTTTAAATATGGTGGCACTGAGCTATGGGAAGAAATTTACGAGCTTATTTGCTACATATGGATGGAAGAAAGAATGCCTGAAGATTGGACAAAAGCAGCAGTATGTCCAATATACAAGAAAGGAGACAAGCTTGAATGTAATAATTATAGTGGCATTTCCCTATTAAATACGACCTATAAGATACTGGCAGTGCTTCTATATAAAAGGTTGACAGAATACTCTGAAAATATTAAAGGAGAATATCAAAGAGGCTTCAACAATAGACCAGATATTTTCTCTTAGGCATGCAATGGAAAAGTGACATACAATACAACGTAGACATGCATCTCCTCTTTGTCGATTTCAAACAAGCATATGACAGTGTAGATAGAGAAAGACATGATAAATGTGGGCACACCCAAGAAATCAGTCAGACTAACAAAAGTGACTCTATTTAAGACTGTCAGTCGAGTTCAACTAGGAAATGAGATGTCAGAAGAGTTTGAAGATTGGCTGAAGAACATTGGCTTGAGACAGGGAGATCCTCTAGCCCCTCTCCTTTTTGATTTAACCCTAGAAGCAGCCATCCGAACAGTAAAAACAAATCCTGGAGGAACTATATAAACCATATGTCCCAACATCTAGCATATGCAGATGACATCGTCATTACTGCTAGAACCTAAGCAAGATTCCAAGAATTTGAAGAGGCAGCCATTCAACTGGGTCTTAAGGTGAATGAAGATAAAACTGTATATATGAAAAACTCAAAATTGGAAAAGATGGCAAATGGAAAAGTGAGACATGGCCCCTGGCCAAAAAATCAGAACTTTTGGTCAACTCATGGGAAAAGAAAATATTAAGAAGAATCTGGGGCGGAGTGGCCGAAAATTTTGTAAGGAGAAGAAGAAAGAATGAGGAGCTGATGGAGTTATATGGGGAGACGGACATGATGGTGTTGATAAAGAAAGCCAGACTGAGATGGATGGGACATGTGGAAAGAATACCAGACCACAGGATAGCAAGGGGAATGCTCATTGAGAAACTGGACGGTAAACAAAGCAGAGGACGCCCTCGGATCAGATGGCTAGATGATGTCGAAGAGGACCTGAAACTGCTGGGTGTACAAAACTGGAGGAGGAAAGCACAGGAACGCGGAGATTGGTCTGCTGTGGTGTTGTAGTCCCAGCTTCTTGCAGGATTGTAGAGCCAAAATAATTATAATAATCTATGGTGATATTCTTCTTAGAAAACAGCCGATTATATTAACCAATTTCCATTTTATTTAATCCGAAGGTGACCTAAGGAAGTACTATTTAGTATTAAGGGATACTGATTCTGATTACCGTAAGAAAAAGTTAATATCCATTTAATGGCAGTCTTTCTGAAACGACAAGAAACAGCTCGCCGTTTCAGGCTACTTCAACATTTACTGGACTAATGCTCTAAGCTCCCAATTAATTACAAAAGACTCATATACATGACAATCATTAGGCCCATCTGGACCTACAGAATAGAGCTTTGGGGGTCCACAAAGCCATCGAATTCCTCTCGTATTCAATCCTTACAATCCAAAATTCTCAATGCTTGTTACTTTGTTACGAACAAAGTAATCCATGATAAGCCTTATGTCCCATTTTTTGCTGATTTGGCCCATATCCGATATCAATCTTTACATGACAAACTTCGTTTCCACTCAAACCCACTAGTTTCAAACATCGCAAACTCTTCAATCCCTGATAATCCTCCGAGGCATCTGAAAAGAAGATGGCCTCGTGACCTTCTAAGTTGAACTTTTTATTTGTACTTGTAACCACCAAGTAGTTTCTCTACTTGCCTTTATGTCGGGACATGATTTATCTTTTATTATATTTACAGAATGTTTTCTGTATACAGTTGTAAATTTCAATAAATTTATTTAAACAAAACCAAATGGCAGTCTTTAGAATTGAACTATACAATCTCACTCTAGTGGGGGTTATTCTACAAGAAAACATCAGACCATACCCATGGCTAAGCTCACAAACTAACAAAGTGAATTTAACTTTTTTTACCTAATTCCTCAGATTTTATTTTAAAATATATGGACATAAATTACAAGATTAGAATCCTATCCAGTAATTCATTTATCTAATTGATCTGAAAAAAAAATTAACTTCAACTTGGAATTGCTCGAATTCACTGCCATCGGCCTTTTTGCGAAATAGTTATGGAAAACTTTGGTAACCTTTTCAGATGAACAAATAACCATTGTGGCACAGTCACCATACATCTATACCTGTATCTTATGTAAAATTATTTATAAAATTATATTATAAATAAATTTATAATAAATAGTAATATTTTTATCTATTTAAATTTTTTATAATATTCTTAAGGGATTATACATCAAAATACGGCCAAAGAAACATTGATTATTGTAAAAAACTACAAAAGTTCTTTCTTTTTCTGTTATAATCTTTATGTAAACTAAAAAAAATTTATTTATTTGAAAAGAAAAGATATGTCCAGGACCAGGACTCGAACCCGGGTCTTCCAGATCGCTAGTCTGGGACTCTACCAACTGAGCCATCCTGGCTGCATCAGGCTCGCTCCCCGGCCATGGTAATATCCTTTCTTTTTTTTACTGATCCCAAGTCCCCGCGTTCTCGCATTTTGCGAAGTATACGAGGAGAAGAATGTTCTTTGAACATTATTTTAATTTGGATCTAGTTGACTTACGTCATTATAATTTATTTTATTTTATTTGTTGCTAATTTTTAAATATTTTTATTTGAAAAGAAAAGATATGTCCTGGACCGGGACTCGAACCCGGGTCTTCAGATTGCAAGTCTGGGACTCCACCAACTGAGCCATCCTGGCTGCATCAGGCTCGCTCCCCGGCCATGGTCATATCCTTTCTTTTTTTTACTGATCCTAAGTCCCCGCGTTCTCGCATTTTGCGAAGTATACGAGGGGAAGAATGTTCTTTGAACATTATTTTAATTTGGATCTAGTTGACTTAGGTCATTATAATTTATTATATTTTATTTGTTGCTAATTTTTAAATATTTTTATTTGAAAAGAAAAGATATGTCCAGGACCGGGACTCAAACCCGGGTCTTCCAGATCGCTAGTCTGGGACTTGGGACTGGGAAAACGTGGGGCTTGGGATCAGGGGACGAGCCTGGTGCAGCCACGTTGGCTCAGTTGGTAGAGTCCCAGACTAGCGATCTGGAAGACCCGGGTTCGAGTCCCAGTCCTGGCATATCTTTTCTTTTCAAATAAAAATATTTAAAAATTAACAACAAATAAAATAAAATAAATTATTTTTAAAAAATTGTTTAAAAGCAGTAGAAGTAAAGACGAATTCGTTAAAAAATTGGGCTAAAAGTGTTGTTTTATTTTATCTACAAATAATAAAATTGACTATTATAAATTGAGCCAATGACCTAAACAGTTAAGATGAGGCTACTTTTCGTGATGCTCCTTTTGTTAACCTTTACTTCACTACCTCTTAAAAAGGTTTATAATACGAATGCAAAAAAAAATATATAATCTAAAACCTTTAAAGTATCAACTGTTCAACATTTTTTTATAGCACTCAAATGTAATTGAAAAAAAAATTAAACACAAATTACCAATGAGTAATTAAATGTGTAAAGAATATAATGGTGGCTAAAAAAGGGAATGTGAACAAAATGAGACCTGAACGTGGGAGGTGGGCCTGGGAGAGGAGGCAACGGATCGGGAGCCTTGCTGGTGCTGGCCATCATCGGAGGCGGCTGCAAGGGAGGAAGGAAGGCCGACGTCGAAGGGTGCAAGTAGCCGCTCATCGTGGCAACATCTGGGCGCCATGTTTCTTTGTAAGTCTTTTCGGCATAACTCTTAGCAAATAAACTGTCAACAAAAATTCTCATAGTAAACCTTGCCTTCATATAAATATATTAAAATATTGAATACTCAAATAAAAAAAATCAATTCTTAAAAGTAACAAAGTTTAAAAATTGAAATTCCAAGATGATAAAACCTAAATAATCAATGCATAAAAATATATTTTGCCGAATATATAGGTTCCAATATTTTAACTTAAAATATCGGATTAATTTTATATTTGTATGAATATTACTTGTTATTCTATTTGGGAATGTATAAAGACTCACTAGTATTCATTTGATGACAAATTATAAAAGCATGATATTATTTTGACATCACAATTCATAGTCCTCTGCGGCGTCTGAAAAGAAGATGGCCTCGTGACCTTCTAAATTGAACTTTTTATTAGAGTACTACCACTGGGTAGTTTCTCTACTTGCCTTTATCTTAGGACATGATTTATCTTTCATTATATTTACTTGATGTATTTTGTATACAGTTGTAAATTTCAAAGGTATTTGTTTAGATGTTTTACGACTTCGATCCCCTCACTTCTGCAACGTCATTTCCATATCACTGAACTAGAGTCTAGGGACATACGAACAAGTATCAAGCTCGGGCGAGATCAGCTCCCATCGGATTCCCGAACCCCTATCCGCCAACTAGTAGCAAGTGTCTTGGTGTTTCCTATCTTTTAGAATTTAATATTTTAACCTTAATAGAAAAGAAAATAATTAATAATTCATGGATTTGAATATGTGTTTTGCTGTACCAATTCATAAAAAAAAATACATAAAAACTTCTTAGTGATTATTCACCAGAAATTTTAGAACCTATTTTAATAACATATCGTTATTCTTTATTGACAAAATATCATTATTCTAGCTCGACTCTCTAAAATCTCTCTTATATTCCGGCATCACCTTTTACTTAGTCCTTATTTACCATATTGTGAAATATTTTAATAAAATATATCTGTTCCATATTGGCTTGAAACTTTTTCCTTTGAGTTCAGTACCCAAGGCTCGACACTGCATTAACATATGTTATGTCAGGTACTGACTTCACAGGTGCCGGCAACAATGCCCTTGTTTATGGGGTGAAATATCGTTCATGAATTCAACAATTCTTTGGGACTAAGTACAAATACAGCCATGAATACATTATTACGATGTTTATTGGCTTCCATGATCACAACAATTTGATTCGTAAACTATCTGTTGTCAGATGAGCTTGAGCGAAGTAGACACAAAAACCGCAATGGTGATTTAATAGTTGAAAATGGACCATAAAGGTCGCACTCGTGAAAAATATGAAAGATGGACACCACTGGGAAGCAATAAAGACGATTGCTAAAAGGTAGATCCGCAAGGGACACTTGCCGAGACAACAATGACAAAGCTTGATACTTGTTCGTATGTCCCTAGACTCTAGTATACAGATATGAGCGGTGTGAAAACGGCACTGACTCTCACCTATGTCATAAAAGTGGAGGGGATCGAAGTCGTAAATCATCTAAGCAAATACCAATTCAATAAATACTTTTTTTTTTTAAATTCATAGAAAATCAGTTTGAACAGTATTTTCTCAAAAATGTTATTTCCTGCACCTATAATTCAACAATGATATACTTAAACTAATTAGAGACTTAGCTGCCATGAGGAGGAAGTCAAGAATGAAGCAAACTAATTTTACAACTTTCTTTGTGTAACAAACCTTGATAAATCTTGCTATATATGTACATATTTTTTATTGATGTTTGTTTTTGAAATTTGCATTAAAAAAAAAAATCTAAGTGACAAAGTGAAAACAGGTTAGTTTTATGTTTTATAAAAATAGCTTCAGTTGAAGTTTTAATATTCTGTTTTTCTTTTTAAAAAGTATTGTTTTCTGATCGGACAGATTGGATTTAAGACTGAAGTAATAAAAGTACGGTTTTAACCGCTAGCCATGGGCGAAGTTTCTACTTCTTCGCAGGCGGTAAGTGATATGGACTCGGATAATTTAAATTTTAGCTGTAATAAAAAAAATGCTTGTCCTTACAAGCACTGATGCAAATATACAATAAACGTTGGCTATTTAATAAACATTTCTCCCTATCTAAGAGAAATTTACAGACCACCACCCGGGCCATTTTCTTTTATAGAAATATACAATAGTTTTCTGTGGGATTTAGATAGTCTGGGGGTGCAGTCAAAATAACACTAAATAAGCCAAACCTATTTATTATAAGTGCTGACGTTTAGAAAGGTCCTGCCCTAAAGATGGTTTGTAGGCCATCTTTAGTGCTGACAGAAGGCTGGAGCTATTCACAGAAGTGTTATTTTGACTGCACCCCCAGACTATCTATATCCCACAGATCTTCTAGTCAACTATTTTCCTCTCGATCTACAATAGTTTTCAAGTCATAATCTCAATACCAGACGAACAATTAGAAAATACTATGAGACTAGAGCTAAATCACAAACCTCTCCCACTTCATACAAATGGTGTAGAAAATTACTCTGCATTAATTTTAATACATTACTACACAGTCCTAATAGAAAAAGACGGGCCATAAGAATTTACAGTCAAATCTACACTTAAAGGTTTAACTGTTTATCCTGATGCACCTAAAACCTACAGAACTTTAAGTGCAAGCCTAAGAAGTGAGAGGATTTTCACACATTTCATCTTGCACAGGATAGATGCCCCAGGATAGTGATTAACCTCCAGCATGCTATGCCGATCAGTATCATAAAAGAGTTATTGAAAGAGAAAGGTTACAAAGTTTCCGAAGATGAACCTGTGCAAAGAGCCTTTTGAGGAGCAAAAAAGACTTGCCCTCACACAGGGAATAATGGACTGGGATTTATACAGAACTTACCTCAACTCTCATCTCTCAATCCCTGTTTTAATAAAAAATGAAGAGGAACTAGAGAAGGAAGTGGAAAAGTTCAATATATGCAAGATGCAGCATTGCCAGCATCTAGGAAAGCAGATAATTTATCAAGATATAGGAACCCCAGATATAGGAAAGCAGATAATTTATCAAGTACATTATGTAGATAATTTACGCAGTACATTAAGAGATCTGATCTAGGACCAAGAGAAGAGCTCGTAAAATATAGCAAAATAACAGACAACCATCACATAAACAGTCATGTAACAAACTTAATAATGAACTAAAAAGTTAAATTACCAAATTTAACAGGTCAAACTATGACAATTATATTAAATCCCTCACGAAAGATGAAGGAAGTTTATGTAAGCATACCAAGAAACTTTTAAAACATCGTAAGATGTCAGCACCTCTTAGAAAAGAAGATGGCTCTTGGGTTATATCGGAGGAAGAAAAATCTGAGCTCTTTGCCGACCATGTTTCTTCCGTATTTTTTAAAGTTTTGACACCTTTTAACTATGTGAGCAAAAATTATTGTTTCATGTTTATGCTGTTTTAGTTTATGTTTGAAGAAAACTTTTCTAATAGATTTTTTTATTAAATTCTCACAAATAATTTAGTTATAAGTTTTAGCCACTTGTTGAATATGTGTTTTCAAGAAATGAATATGGGTGATAATGATCAATTTGAAAGGATTTTTTAAACTTAGTAAAGATTTCCATTATTCCAGTCTTATGGAAGTATGTGAGGGCAAAACTGCAATCAATAAGAAATAAGAGTAAATAATATTACACCACCCTTCTTAATCAACTAACAAAGAATAAATAAAACTCACAAATGTTGCACTTTTATTTCTTGAAGAAATGATTACCGATATCTAATCATTACCCATTATTACATTCTCTTTTCCATATTAAAGCTCACGGTAACTTGTATTATTGGAAAATATTAGATATGAAATGAATAAATAGTTAAAACTTGTTGTAACTCAACTTGAAGCGACAACTTGCGGAACAGATGCCAAAAATCTTACTAATTATTTAAATAATATTAATAAACTCTATATTAACATTCAACAATTTATAAAACACTATAAAATATGTTATTAAAATTATTCAATCTCCAGTCATCCCTCCCCCAACTTATAACTTAATAATGGTCTAGAGGTGACCAACGGGCATCCTTTAAAGTATGGGCAATTCACCATTGATGATTAAATTTATTAATTTTTTAAAAATCAGACATGCAGAACAACACCCTGATTTGAAATAAAACAATAAACTGATCATATTTAAACCAATCAAAATCTTCCAAAGTTCGCAAATATATCTAAATAGTTGAGAGATGTAATTTGTGACTGTCATTAACTGGATGTGAAGTAAAATTTTATAACTGATTTATTGCGAGTATGGTGGTTATACAGGTATTTAATAATGAATAAAAAGAAACAATTGACCTTTCCTAAAATTAGAATTACATTGTTTCAATTATTCAAATTTATAATTCCATAAACTTACTCTGGTGTTATAAGATCAGCTTCTTGTTCATGGAGCTCAGGCAATCTTTCCAAACCTAGATAGTCCCTTCGCATTCTATCAATATCATCCTTCAAGGGACGATACTCATCATGAATTTTCTTAGCACGATCTAAAGACCTCGTCCTTGCCTCTTCAGCTTTTTTAATTACATTTTCCATCTTTACATAATTAATAGTATTAATGCATAATAATCTACATTTATAATGTTATAAACACAAAAAGAGACTTACTGCATTTATATCAGCATGAATCTGTCTCAGTTCTTCTACATGGGACATCTTTTCTTGCATTAAAAGATCCATTTCTTGTTTATATTCTGAAATGCATTTTTCTTCTTTTTCTTTTGCCTCTACTTCTTCTAATATTTTAGCCTTAAGTTTTTCCAATTCTATAGTTTTAGCCCTACAAAGAAATAATTGACGAAAATAAATAATTTAAAAAGTAATATGAATTAATAAAATGAACAGATTTAATCAACCTTATTTCTTTTAATGCGTGAAGTTTGGCCATTATGTTTCTCTGATGTTCTTCCATGTTCAACATTCTTAATTTTAAATGGATAGATAAAAACTTAAATCTAGAATAATTTAACTAAAATAATTAACACATTGCTATGTAGTTTGTAAACAAATGGCAGATTTTTAAGATCAGGTTACCATTAGATAACTGTGTAATATTTCGAAATATTTAGTTATATTTTCATACACCCAATTCTATGTAACAAAATATTTTTAGGAAAAATATTTTTTGATTTTAAATCATTTCAAACATTAATTTTAATTTTTTTTTTAAACTTGAGTAGAAGGGGTTGCCATCATTTGTGCTGTCGTCAAGCTGTTGTCCGCAGATCTGTGTCGTAATTTGCGCTGTTCTTGTTTTGCTGCAGTCTTTTCCTCCAACAGCTTTTGAGGATCTTATGTTCTTAGGATAACTGCTCGATACTATAATGTACCGAACACTAATATTGAGTATCTTACTTTGCTTCGTCACATTTCAGGTTGGAATTACTGATTCAATCTCAGGTTAGTTCTACGTACATGATTTTTTTTGTTTTTTTATATGAATGTCAATCATTAGTGTTTACTGATACTTCTTATAAATAATTTCACAATTTTAAAATACTTCGTTGTATTAGAATCAATTCTAAGTTAGTGATTTTCTAACATTATTTTTTTTTTCAGCTGATCCTCTATCAGAAGATGTCACCCCACAAACACCTATAGGTAAAAGAAATTCAATTGTATTTGTTTAATGTATAAGACTTAAACAAAGTATTGTAAACCTTGCAGGTTCATGATTCCTTGGGTCTCATCTATGCAATTAATTTTTTTATTCTATTGTCAATTAAATTGTATTCTGTTGTGAATTAATATTAACATTTTAGTTCAATCGATGTTTTCACTGTTGTATGTTTCTTAAAATTGAATATTTTGCATATTTTATACGCCCAATTATGTCTTGTTATATTCCTCTTATCCAGATCAATCCAGGGTATATTCAAAGCTTGACATGTGTTAGATTATGTCCATTTTTATTTTAATTAGCTTGTTTATTTAATGTTTTTTATTTATTTAGTTAAGTCTCTTCTCTTAATAAACCATTACCCTTAATTGGCTAGCAGGAAACTATTGGGATTTCCCCACCATTCCAGCTGGTGATGATAGGAAAAAGTTCATACTTGTGTTATATCGTGAACCCTTTTAATTTATACAAATAACGATCATGATAGTTTTATTCCTTAATCTCAGCAATTACATTTTAGACATTTAATTAAAATGTTGGCTCATTAATAAGGTTATGAATTTAACGCTACAGTAAAAATATTTTTATGTAATGAAGCCAGTCTCTTTTTTTATTTCTTGTTTCTCCTTATTGTTAGAACCAAATATATACAAACTTGGTTATTTGTAGAAATAGTTTTTTCTTGTTCATAATTAAATTAATTATTACACCAGTTATTTGTCCCAGTCCCATAAAATTGACCCAAGTTTGTGTTTGTTAAATTTATTTAATGTTTGTATTCAATGATTGATTTCTGAGATTAGGTCTTTATGAAATTGTAAGTATTTCTATTTTTTTCTTTGTTGTCACTGGAAGCTAACTTGAATATCAATTTTTGAATATTGGTATCAAATGTTCTCAGATTCAACTGAAAGTTTAGAAACTAAATTGTGTGTGAATCTTTATTTCATTATTAGTAGAGATACAGCGTGTTACTTTAGTTACTTTCACAATGATTAAATAAAATATTTATTTAACTATATGCTTATACAATCGAAGATCAGATCAGAAAACTACTTTACTGTTTTTCATTTATATACAAAGTACAACTAGTAGTTTTTAGTGTTCATGTAAAGTGGGACATAAATCAGTTTCTTGGCCACTTGACATTTTTTTTTTACTTTTGAGACCTAAGTGGGTACTGATCTGAGATTATGATAATACTAGCAAGAAACAGGTGGTTCACATTCTCATCTTTATTCTTGTCTATAATTGTATATATATATATATATACATATACAGGGTGTCCCATTTAAAGTGGATCAAACATTTTTAACTTTTAAACAAAACCAAATTCAGATAAACGATTCAGGTGAAAGTTGTAGTTATTCAGGCCTAGTTTGAAGAAATAAAAAAACATTTTTTGCTTTTTCACTTTAAATGGTCAATATCGACCTTCAAACAATATAGTTTCCTCTTGACCCTCATTTATTTTTATATTTTTGAAATGTACAATCTAAAACATGGAAAAAATGTAACATTTTTTTTCTATCTTTCATAGTAAGTAGAAAAAGCGTTCAAAGTTTACAACTTTTGTATACCTCCTTTACAAGGAAAGGTTATGTAGCATTAAGTTATTTTATTTAAGAGTTTTTAGTCGTAATAACTTACTAATCAAGGTATTTTGAATCTTTCAGAAAATGTCTGGACATATAAAAACCTTCTGTTTTGACGTTTTTATAGAAAAAATTGTTAATTTTCTACATGTTACATACATTTTTTCCCTGTTTTGTATTGTACATTTCAGAAAAATAAAAATAAATGGGGGTCAAGAGGAAACTACATTTTTTGAAGGTTGATATTGACCATTTAAAGTGAAAAACAAAAAATATATATATATACATACTTATACATACCCTGTATGAAATAGTAATATAAGATTTCTTGCTTGAGTATTAATTATCATGTTCATAATCTTCATTGAGCACTACCGTTACCGTTTGTATTTTTAAAATATAAGGTTTATTTTTTTATAATCATGTTTCTACATTAAATAAATATTTAAGAAAATTATTAAAAAGTATTCTTAATTAATTTTAGTGCTGAATAATTCTTAAGTTTATGGTAATAACATTTTAAACTTGTCTAAAAATGAAATCATATGTTGTCAAAATAAACTTGATGTTGTGGTGACATTGGGCAAGTCAAGGCCTAATGATTGATACACTTGAAGGTTAGATTCAACCTTGTGTTGATTATTATTATTATCGATGTTGGTGTCCTCAGGTTGAAGGCTGTTGTCTTATTGAATATTTTGTGAAATTTTTCAGAAATTAAACAGTAAGTCTTCATTGTGAGCTTGGTATATTTAGTTTAAATGAACAGTTTAACATTTCATCGCTTTTGTTGGAACATTTCAATTTTCGATGAAAATCGTTTTATTTGTTAATTTGAACATACTTAATTGAAAATAGAAACAGATATATGTAGACGAGTAATTTTTTTTTTAATTTTTCAGGGCCTACAAAACGCCCGCCTGCACCTGCCCCTCCTACCAACGCTACAACAATTGTCCCCCCTACCAACGCCACAACAACTGCTCCCTCAACAACTCCTGCCCCCATAACTACTGAACCGCCAAAACCTACTCCCCCAAACACCACAACGACTACCACCACAACTACCAAACCAACAACTCCCACGACTACACCTTCAGTACCTACTACCAACGGTACCAGCACCACCGCGTCTACACCTACAACAAGTGCTCCTTCACCATCACCATCTGACAGAAAGTTTGACGCGTTCAGTTTTCTGGGTGAGTTATTTATTTATTATTCTTTGCTATCTTAAGTTTGATAATAAAAAATTGTACCTTTGTTTCATTTTCATATACTGAGGGCTTAAAACAATATAAACCTTAAAATAAAAAGTAAGAGCAGTGGGGTTCTTGTTTCAAGAATACAATTACACCTACCTCATTTAGTAAAAATTATTTACAGATCTTATGACTGATGTGTTTATATTTGAGTTTTAAGTATTTTGTTTTATAATTTTATTAGTATTCTTTCTTTCAATTTCTGCTGGTGATTTTTATTCTCTATGCCAATTTATTTGGATCTCCTTAAATTCACCAAACAATTTATTAAAGTACCCAAAGTACATTTTTAAAGATTATTATGATAAAATATTTGATGAGATTATTGGTGTCTAATATTTCTAGGATTAATATGGAGTCTGGAAAAAGTTTTGTTCAAAGGGGGAAATTTCAGGATTATTTCTACTAACAATAAATGCTTATTTGTGTATAGTTTGTGAGTGCTTCATTCAATGCTTTAGGAAAGATTAAGCTCTAGATATAAGATGAATTACTGTTTTCTTGTCCTTCTTAATTTAACAATATAAGATATCAGCATTTGATTACAAATCTTCATTAAATGTGTTTTTATTTATGTAGCATTTTTTAAATTATTACAAATACTTCAATTTTATCAGTTCCTCCATTAAAAATCAGCCTGCAATTAGATAACCGTTTTTATTTTTTTATTTTTCCCAAGTACTCCTAGTAAGCTCACCGTTTAATAATGTATTTATGTATGATATAATATTGATGTGGAAATGGTTGACTGGATATATCTTTAGAAATGTTTAAAATGGTCATTCAATAAATTTTACCCTAAATAAGTATACCTTAATTTATTTGTGCAAACTTTGTGGCCTACTTTATATAGGCCGTAAAGTACGCATTATCAGAGCAGAGAATAAAACAAAACAGGATCATCAGTGCCAATGGAAATAGAAACAGAAAAACTAGTAATGAAATGAAAGAAATACAATGAACAAAAGGTTAATTATAAAATAATTGATGAGAAATAACAACAGTGAAGTGAAATATATAAGATGATAAAACATAGTTTAAATAAAATTACTTGATTTATTACAAAACATAATGAATGTCATTTTATTGGTGAAAGAGAAAGTGAGTTTCAAATTGGTTGCTATTAATATAAATATGAATCTATAATAGAGTTACATGTTAGATTGTAAACATTAATTGTTATGGAGAAAAAAGGATAGAGATAGTGTAACTATCTTCTAGATTTCATTTTACTCTTTTTATTTCTCTTAAATTATTTTATAATTAAATTTGTTCTTTGTATTTCTTTCTTGTCATTCAAATCATTTTTGCTTATATGACCTGTAATATTTTCTTTGGTACTGTTCTGTATTCTGTTTTGTTTTAATCTCAGCCATAATGATGGCCAAAAAAGTATGCCAAAACATTGGCACAAATTAAATAAGTTAAAACTTTTTTTGTGCAAAATTTATTGACTCCACCCCCCCCCTTATTTTTATAAATTTTATAAACATTAGTTATGTAACTGAGGGTGGGGTCACTTTCAATCAAACTTAATCGTTATGTGATAACGATTTAATAAATAAAGAAAAAAAGTTATATCTGTTGTCAGGATATCTAAGCTGTAAACTAATACAATAGAAATTCTAGTATAATAGAATTCTTAAATAGCTCTCGTCCACTGGAGATTTCTTCTTCTTAGACTTCCTCTTATGCCATTGCTAGTGTCGAGGACCACTGGAGATTTAAGAGAATAAAAACAACAATATTATTTAAGGCATATTTTTTTATTTTGCCTTGTATATAGAGTTAAATATATACATTATAACTCTATTAAATTTCATAAGTCCCCAATTATTTCAATTGTACCAAGCTTTATAAGTATAATGTAGATACTATATAATAAAACAAATAAAATATTGGTGTGTATTAATTTAAAATTTACTATTTGAACGTTGCTTGATGTTATAGGTGGATTCGCTTTGGGGCTCGGTCTGGTGGCTATCGGTTTCCTGTCCTGGAAGTTCTACCTTTCTAGACGAGAGGACTACTATCACACCTTATAAAAATCGATAAGATGCAATGAATTGATTCACCATCTCCAGAATGCCATTATTTTACAAATTTTAAGATAGGGACCTTAACTTCAAAATTTTCTTCTATTCTAATTAATTTTTATTTCAATGCAATTTAGTTGAAGCTAATGTGGCATGTTATATAAGAAATTGTTTCACCGACACTTCAGAGTCCCTTCAGTGTCAAAATTATTTCTAAAAAAAAGAAAAAAAAAAGAATTGTTTGCGATTTGATCTTGTTTTAAACAACTGTCTGCTATGATGATGTATCTGAAGAGTTGATTTATCTAGCACTCGTCCATAACATTTTTGTATCAGTATAAAATTATCTAATCGTATATTAAAGAGGTGCCTGTTATTGCGATAAGGTATCTGTGATAAAAACGAGATCTAAAGGAGAGAAAACTTTAGATGTAGTAAGGACTGATTTGGGAAGGAGGCTGTTTTGTTTTGTATTTTAATTTTAAATTGTTAATCCATAGTGCGCAAGCATAGCCTGTATGTTACTAACATTTAGCTTGTCAAATATATTCAAAGCTGTTACTTAGGTTATAATCAAAATTAATCTTTAAATAAAAGTCATATTTTTGGCACCTCCATTGCATCTTTTAACTGCATCTAGATCGTTTAGACAGCTAAATATATATTATTGTCCTTTTTATAACAGCTTTTACTTGAATGAAAATATTTAGTGGAATTTTAAGTAAGTATAATAATTCAAATCCTATTTTATTTCACTTAGTAATTGTATATAGTTAGCCATTCTATTATTTAGTTTAATTATGGGTATGATTGGTGATATCTGATTTCTGTTGTTGAGGCATTGTGTAACTGAAGTATTTGTACTTCTATTAATATGTCTATATATTTGTGTCATAGTTTTATGATTTGACAGTTATATTAATTTGACCTATTTGATATACTATTTTTAATAAATATGCCATCTTGTAATCATCCATTTTATTTTGTAACATTTATTTGAAATAAACATTTTGATTGTTAGTAACAGACTGAGAATTCAACCTTTCTCAATTCCTAATAACAATATAACTAATATATTAAAATTTTCAATATGTATGTATTGCCTGCCTCAATTGTTGGGATATCTACTATTTTATTTATCACTGAAACAGAAGCTCACTAGCATTGTATCTTTTTTCTGTGTTACTGGTGTAATGTTTAAAAGTATTCAACTTGTCTTAAAAAATTATATTAACGGCTTAAACATTTGGTAATTTTTCATCTTAACAAGTGCCATTTAAAATTATTAATTCGGTTTCATTAATCAATCTAAGTGACCAGGACAAATTTTTGTATTATGTGGAATTCGCCGGTAACATTGCAAAGAATTTTGGATTGAACTTTTGTTTTTTTTCATATTGAAATTGACAAAATTAAGGTTGTTGAAGTTCTTAAAATATTTAGTTATAAGTTCCAAAAAGAAAAAAAAATTAAGTAATATAAGTTTTAAAAGAACTTATATTAACTTCTCACTTATACAAAGCGCAACATTTAAACTCATTTATTTATCATTCCCAGAAACTGTTGTCTTTTTTTACATATTGGAATCATTTAATCCTTGGGTATGTAAAGCAGTAGTAAAATTATCTGAAGCATCACAGTTGCTTATTTATTTAAAAATAAACATATGGAAACTAATTAGTACAGTATTTTTAGTTGTGCCCTGTTTTGCTGGGGGGGGGGGGACAAATTACCTCATAAATTACAAACTGTATATTTAAAATGATAACATTTTTATTTTTCAAAATATATCTGTAATAATTTATAAGATTCTGAAAAATAACATGTATTTTTATAATGATTTTATGAGTAAGGAAGTTAGTGCATAGATTGTTAGTTGGAAGTGTCCTTGAGGTATTGAAGAATGTTTATAAATAGACTATTACCAAATCTAACAGTGCCACCTTTAATTTTATATCATCAATTTTAAATGTCTTTACTGAGTTATTTGCTTGAGCTGCCAAACTGCCTCCACCTTACTTAAATATTCTTAAATTTAAAGTCTTATTATATTCCAGTAGGTTTAATAGGGTTTTCAACAATTTGTTAATTAAAAATTACAAACTTTTTTTCAAATTTGTGGAAAGTTGATATATGTCTTTTGAAAATCATGGCAACCTAAATTTTAAAATTAGTATATTTATAATTTAAATTGATACAATGTTAATGCTTTCAATCATTTATCTGCAAAACTAAAATCAACACCTCTTATTACATTATTATTTGGAAAAATTGTTTTTTATTTGTTGTAATAATGGTATTTAAATTACTTAATTTACTATACAAGGAAACATAATCCATACCTGATGTCAACATTAGTATTGTTTTTAGAGTCACTAAAATTCAGTTAGAATATACAACAATATTTGTTTAATTTCACGTACATTCCAAATAAATTATGAATTTAAAAAGGGCTCATCTTTGAAAATAAATATTTTACCTGAAAAAAAAATAGCTTTTAATCATTGTAAGGATCAGATAGCAGCCATTCCCCTCTTGAAATAACAGTTTCTTTGCATTCAAAAAACATACTAAAAATTGAAAAAAGTAGATTGTGAATAAGAACCGAAATGAGCCCTTTTTGAAATTCACAATTATTATTCATCATCATGATGATGGCGCTTTCATAAACTCAAGATTTATATTTAAATTAATTTTATTTGATCCTTGGTTCCTTTGTATATTGTTTATTATTTTTTTTCGTATAGGCCTTCCTAGGACCACGTCATTTCAACTTTTTTTTTTTAATATTTAGCTTTGATATCTTCAGCTTTGATTTTCCCTGATGAGCATATTTAGTTTCATACTTAGATGTTTGCATTCAAGAATGCTCACTAGTGGTCTCCATCTTTTGTGCTATGTCATGTACTAGTTAAAGATCCCTATCCTAAATATACCTGGATAGGCAAAATTTAGGATAGATATATTTTTTTAAGTTTATTAGCAATTTAAATGTAGACTACTACATACCAATTACAATTTTTATTTTTATTAGCAGGAAATTCCTGCAGTACATCCACATTTATTATTTAGTTACCCATGATAGAAATTAGCATAGAAAACCTTCAACTTGGTTAACCCTGTCTTCTATCTCTAATGAAATATGAATTAAATAACTGTTCAATTAAGGAACTGGGGAATTTATTTTCTCTGCAAGGAAATATTACTTATAAATATTATTATTTATTACTTAATTTTCATTTGATCCGAGTGTTTTTCTCTTTGCTTTACTACAGGATCATCGAGTTCTGGAATACAAATATCAATTGTTGAGTAGGTTTCTTGGCCATTGTCTTTTTAATCTTTTCTTATCAAGTCCAGGTAACAGGGAGTAGGAAACCGGAAGAACGAGTGGATTTGGGTGATTTTGTGTCGATGAGGGGAATATTATGCATTTGTTATGAATATATGATTTTATAGTGGGAATGTTCATGTTGTGTACGGTGTTATTCGAAATATGGTGTTGTTCTGAGAATTTTGGACTGTGTTGTTTGTATCTTGTGTATGTGGACTATTTTTGCTGAACCCCAAAGTCCTGCTCCATATGTCCAAATATGTTTTAGTATACTATTATAGATAAGTCGTTTGTTCCATACTTCAAGTGAAGATCTGTAGTCCAGAAGATGTGATAGTTGTTTGTAGCGTCTTTTAATTTTGTATGTACGTTCCATGTAAGTCTTTTGTCCAAGTATATTCCGAGATAACGTACATAGTTTTTGGAAGGTACTTCGTCATTGTCAATTATGACTGCTGGACACAAAGCTTTGCGTAGAGAGAAGTTTACATGGCTCGATTTTCAGGCGATTATTCTGATTTTCCATTTATAGAACCTCTTTTCTAAATCAAATAAATAATTTTGAAAAACTATAGATGCTAGGTTTAAATACAGGTCTCTGTGAAAAGATACTGTATTGTCAGCGAAGGCATAGATTGTGGTGCAAGGGTGCTCCGGAATATCAGAGGTGTAAACGGAATAGAGAATAGGCCTTAAAACACTGCCTTGTGGTACACCCCTGTATTGAGGAAAGGAGGAAATCGAAGAGTCAACGGAAGTACAGAAGAATCTATCTTGGGAATAAGATTGTAGAATTAAAAAGTATGTAGGATGTAAGTGAGGTTTTATTTTCCAGAGAAGACCCTTGTGCCAGACACTATCAAAAGCTTTTTCAATGTCAAGAAAAATCGCAGAGCAATATTCTTTTTTCTCAAAAGCGATAGATATTGCATCCACGATACAATGACACTGTTGCACAGCGGAGTGATAAAAACGGAGGAAATATGGAAAAAAATATGACCAAAAAAATAGGGGGTGGAGAAATAGAATTAGTGAATAAATTCTTAAGTAACATAAGCTTTCATTTATGGAAAAACAGGAATAAATTTAGGTCTATTTCAGAATTCAAAAGTCATCTAAGATCTTTTCACAAGTTAGTTGAGAAAAATTTATCCAGTGGGAATGGTGAGTCAGTGCAAAAGAGGTCAGTTTTAAGATTAAAGAAAATTATTGTAGAAAGGAAAGTAGATTTACTATTACAGAGGGTTAATTAATAAATAATGTATGATACATAATAAGCCATGGGAAAGCTTCTTTTATTCCTCAATCTCTTAAAGAATTTGACTTGGCTCATTCATTGGTAATATTACAAATTGACTTTTCACACAATTTTAGAAACTATTACGAATAATTGAGACATTAAGGATCAAAAGAAGATAACTCCGAAATTTACATGTTCACGCATTTTGCTAGTTTAGTCAAGCAACTTTGTTTAACATGGCACTTTGCTGCCTTATCATGATTTTACACAGTCCGGTTTTGTACCTCAAGTTTCAGGAGCAGAAAGTGTTGCTTGACTTAACTAGCAAAAAACGTGAAAGTTCAAGTTTTGAAATTTGGAGTTATCTGCTTTTGATCCTGAACGGCTCACTTGTTCAATAACCATTCGTAATCCATATTTGATCTCAAAAATTTCATTTATCTCTTACTAGCTATCTTCACTTCTTATCAGGTATCAAGTAGTCTTACATTAATATAGTTCTTTTCCACTGACTGTTACTTTTTTATCTTTTTAACAGACTAGATTTTAGAACCATTTTCTAGAATTATTTATAACTATGTAACTATCATTTTTTTAACTTACATTTTCAATACAGAGACCTAATTTCTTTTGTGTTTATTACTGCATATTAAATCATCGTTAGAAGTACCTGCTCGATAAGAAATGACACATTTATAATCGAAGGCCATGTAAAAAATCCATAGTTTTTGTCATTGGTTAAAGGATAAAAAAGTAAATATTTTCAAGAACAGTTCATAAAAATTTTAATTATTTGAGAATCACACATATTTCTTTCTTCAAACATATAATTTTAAAAGTAATTTAATTTTTAAATCTTAATACTTTATACTGAAATTCAAAAGAAAGCCCTTATGTAGAGTTAGCATAAAAATAACAATTTTGTTTCAAACAAAAAACTTAGTTTTAAAGTTACAATAATAAGATAGAAAGCCCACAAAGCTCCATGCAGAGTTGATTGACCGGAAATATTACAGTAAAAATGGAATACAGCAACCTATCACCTAATATAAAATGGATTAAGTACAAAAATAAAATTACCTTTAAAAAATTGTTCGTTTATCTTGTACAAACTTGCATTTAAAAACATTTTTCTTTCGCGAAAAACATCAAACATCGCTATTAAATCAATAAAAATAAAATAAAACGCTTAACTTAAGCAACGTGGCTTATTTAAAAAATCACATTATTAGGAACAGGGTGAATACCAAGCTAGTGTTTTCTCCCATGACGGCTTTTTGAATTACTTGCTGGTTTTCCAACTTCCATTTTGCCTTCCTTTAGTTCGTTCTTGTGGGGACTGCTATTGACTACCTTCTCTGCTTCAAGGAAGAACATAACATCTCTAAGTTGATCTTTTAATTCTGTCACCTCATCTTCCTTCTTTGATTTATATTTTTCAAATTCCTTTTCTAAAACATTATACTTATCCTGCCACAGAGTCTGGTTTGTACGCATAGCGTTGTTCAATTCTTTTTCATCTTGAAGTTGTTTGTAGGCAGATGTTAATTTCGATGAGATAGTTTGCAGTTTCTTTTCTAAAGTAGCTTTTTCTTTAGACAAAATATTGACATTATCATTAAGTGATTTCGTTTGTTCGATTGAATATTGAACTTTTTCTTTTAAAGCAGATATTTCATCATGAGTTCTCTTTTCAAGGTCACTCACAAACTTTTCATAATACATTCTCTGAGATTCGAGTTGAGAACTTAACAAGTAAGTATACTCCAATTGAACATTTTCTAACTTAGCTTCAAATTCAGAGGATTTATTTTGACTTGGCCCCTCAACTAGCTTCCCGTCTGCCTTATTCTGCAGGAGACGATGAACAAAGTTGTCTCCTACATAGTCCCACACACTATTACTACCAACTTGCATAGAGTAGCAGTGCTGAGTATCAATATAATGCTGGTAAGCATGTCCTTGGAGGTATCTACCACAACCAACGTGTCCACATATAAGGCATATCCATAATGACTCAGAAGCCATACACTCAAGACAATGACTGTCACTATTTGATTCGGGAGTTTGTACGTACCTACAAACAGGGCAGCTTGTATCACCCCACTTTGCAAGACAGTTTCCATGAAAAGCGTGATTACACAATATAGTTAAAATACCATCTACCGATTCATCCATCCTCTCCAGACAAACGGGGCATGTTGGTAGTTCTGTATGTGAAACAGGAGCAATACTTCCTCCTTCTATTTCAGATACTGTTTCTACCTTCGAAACAAAAACAAGGTGACAACACCAATCAGGATCCATACTTGTAAACGGAATGCCATTAAAGTTCTGATAAAACATCTGCACTGATTCAGGAGAACGAAAGGTTATCAATGACATATATTGGTTAGGTGAGCTGTCTCGAATAATCCTAATATGTTTAATTTCTTCTTTACAAGGTTCTAGGAATCTTAAAAGTTCACTACAGTTCATCGTAGCAGGGATAGCAAGAATGCACAATGTTTGGCTTCTGAAAGATGCCCTATCAATATTAGTTAATTCATTTTCTTTGAACAAATGTATAATACCATGCGTCTTTTCCACATAAGGATTTCCTGAAACAAACTGCAATACTTCCTGGGCGGCTTTTCCTTCGATAATTGTCTTTAAGGGAACCCTTTCAACAGCAGCATTGGAACATACTGGCTTTGCAGTGTTCTCAACTCCTTCAGCCATTGAACTGTTTAAAATGCACAATGTCTGTATATTAATGTTTCTAGCTTTCCTTCGCCCTCTAAGCAAAGGTATTGTCTTGCGAGCGTTTAGGACAGCAGAACCTTCATCTTTTTGCAAATCATTATTCTGGCTAGTTTCAATTCTAACAACACATAATGAAACATCAACTGAGGGCATAGCGTACCACAAAAACACATAAGGGTGCGAACAAAAAATTAGAATTGCTAATTTAATAAACCACGTACAATTTATGTTGAACGAGTAGAACCATAACAAAGAAAACTTTTATAACCTGTCATTAGCCTTTTTGAAAGCTGTCAGCTGTTTCCAGTGCACACAAAAGGAAGATTTCAGTGTTCATCAATTTTCATGTAAAAACAAAAAAATATGTATACAAAAATTTCACTTAATTTTATAATAATATTAAAATAATTAAATTTCACTTCTATAAGTATTTAAAATTGCGTCCAGAATCGGATCAGAATTACTGTATTAATAACAATCTCTACTCTATATGAATGTTGTTTTTAATAGGCCTTTGTGTTTTAACTTTTCATTAAATTGCTTTATTAATTAACAATTACACAGTAAATTTTAAAAATAAATTAGAAATATAATTTAATTTCGAGCTTCTATTTTTTGTAATCCATTTAATTGTTAAGATGGTTAATATAAAAAAGATTTGGTGATTGGAATGGAGTGGCAGAGTGATTACTTAAAACTTTTTAATTTATATTAAAAAAATAATAATTATAAAGATTAAATAATAAGTGTAATAAAAATATAGTCTTGTTTTATCATAATATTTATTTATAATAATTATAATGAATGTTAATTATAAGAAGCGAGGGATCGTTGACTGGATGATGTAAGGAAGAAAATAGTTGGGGGTGCAGTCAATTAAAACACTAAATAAGTGAATACTTTTTCTTTCTTTTTTACATATCTTTCTGTTTACTTCGGTCTTTTATCTTTGTATAAAAAAAAAAAATAAAAAAAAAAATAATTTTTTTGGCATCACCACCGTTCTGTACATTTTCTCTGTAATTTTTTGTATTCATATATATCCCTCACTTTTGTTCTAAATTTCTACCTCTCTACATATATATTTTTTCTCATTTAGCATATACTTAGTCCTCAATGTATTTTTATTGTATTCATTGTATGTTGTCTGTTTTCTTTCTTAGCCCTGAAGATGACCCACAGAGTGGGTCGAAACGTCGGCACTTAATTAAAATAAGTATCCACGAATGTTAATTATATAAATAATTTTTGTTAATTTAATGTTAATACTAGTGATAACATAGCTATGTTAATTTAAAATTAAATTAAAGTTAATTTAATTTAATATAGTTACGTTAATTTAATTTAACATAGTGATGTTAATTTAATGTTAATACTAGTGATAACATAGGACCTGAAAGAATTAGGATCACCAAACTTACACGGCCGAAATGAAATCAGAAAAATCACTCACACACGGGGTTTCGAGGAAGAAGAGGAAGAAAAAAATATTTTTTTTATTAATTGTTACAATTTTTATTTGAAAAGAAAGGTGGCTGTTCAAATCCCGGCCCTAGACATATCTTTCATTCTCAAATAAAAAAAGACCATTGAGGATAGATGATCCCCAAGAGAATATTTTTTTTAAAAATTTAGAAATAAATATGCATTTGTGAGGTATCTATGCTTAATTTAACTAAATATTGGGGAAATTTTATTGAAATTGTGTATTTTTTCTTATTATAATTGTTATTTAAACTTTTTTAAAGTTATGTATAATTCTTTTATCGATGCAGAAAACTTATTTTAAAAGATTGATAATGACATGTAGTTATCGAAACGTTTTAAGGAAATATATAAATTAAGAAGTTAAGATGACTGGAGAATGGTTTTTTCCCAATATATAAAAATCCAAAGATTTTGTTGAGATAGTAAATTTGTATTGATTATCATGTATGCAGTTAGTTGTGCAACCTGTGGGTTCAGTTAGTTGCTGCTCTGACAATGTGCAATGTTGTGTCTTATGAATACATTTTTATCCTTCTAATCCGTGTATATTTTATTACAAAATAACCCAATTCACATGGCTTATGGGCCCAGACACATGATAAAAGTTCGGTCGTTTTTTTCTTGTTTTGCCCGTTCAACAAGTCACGGTTCGTCGAGTGTATAAACATAACCTACCACGCCGCGCCGGTTTTGTGATTTCTGTCTTTTATTCTACTCAGACTAAAAAATGAGTGCACCAAGCTCAGGAATACCCATTGTTCAAAAACTAATTGGGCAAGAGAACGAAAAACCAACTAACTCGGCCTAAGTAGAAGGGTAGGATTATTAAGAACTCTTGTCACAATAAGACTTGAAACCTGCCGAAACATCGAAGACTACTGCGACAGGATTATGACAAATGCCCACAAACTCAATGACATCAAATTTGCTGTGAGTGACGAATGGATTGGTAACCTTTTGCTAGCAGGCCTCCCAGACTATTATAGGCCTATGATTATGGCCCTTTAGAGTTCCAGAACCCTGATACTCGGTGAGTTCGTGAAAGTAAAGGAATTCCGACTACGAAGAATCGGATGGCTCTGTTCTGAAGTGTTGGGAAAAATGAGCGTCACCAGAAAACCTTCAAGTGTTTTAGGTGCAATCAAGTGGGACATTTCGCAAAAGACTGCTGTTTAAATCGAAATCATAATCAACAGGAGACTAGACCAGTAAGTACTGATCATGTAAAAAGGGCCCATTTGGCAGCGAATTCAGCAAAAGATTTTTGGTATCTTGATTCTTGTGCTTCTGCACACATTACAAATGATAAAACAAAACTTAAGGACTCTAAACCCTGGACATTCTCAGTATTGGCAGCAGATAGTTCTAATCTTAGTGCTGACATCAGTGGTAGTGTGGATTTTTTTTTTTTTTTTTAATTTAATTTATTGATATTTACAACTGTATAATAAAAAAAATACATCCAGTAAATAGGCTATGTGATACAAAATGACATGAGTAATGGCAAGTTGAGAAACTACCCACTGGTAGTACTCAAATCACTAGTTCAACTAAGAAGGTCACGTGGCCATCTTCTTTTCAGACGCTTCGGGGGATTATCGGGAATCGAAGAGGAAGCTAGGTTTGAAACTAGAGGGTTTGAGTGGGAATGAAGTTTGTTATGAAAGGAAAGATACCGGGTTCGGGCCAAATCAGCAACAAATGGGACATTAAGGTCGTTATGGATGACGGTATTTTTAACAAAATAAGGAGCGTTGAGGATTTTACGAAGGATTTTGGACTGTAGGGATTGGATACGACAGGAATTCGATGGCTTAGTGGAGCCCCAAAGCTCTACTCCGTAAGTCCAAATAGGTCTTATGATGGTCATGTAGATGAGTCTTTTGTAGTTAATCGGGAGGTTAGAGCGTTTGTCTAGTAAGTGTTGAAGTAGCCTGAAACGTCGAGCAGTTTCTTGTCTTTTCAGTCTAGTATGAGGATTCCAGGTTAATCGTTTGTCGAGGTGCAACCCTAAATATCGGATCTGTTCTACCTGCACCAGTGGGGTATTATTAAAGGATACTGAAGGGCAGGAAGTCATTGGTTTACGACGTAAGGTAAAAGTGATTTGATGGGATTTTTGAGAATTTATTTTAATTCTCCAGTTTTGACACCATTCTTCAAGTGGTAGTGTGGATTTAAAACTGCACAATGGTGACAAAACGGTAGAAGCTAATGATGTGTTCTTTATGAAGTACTCCGCAGTCAACCTACTTTCTGTTAGCAAAATAGCTCAAAAAGGTTATTCAGTCACCTTTGATAGGTCAGGAGGTTACATTCATGATAAGACAGGTGAGTTGGTGGCAACAGCTTTTTTGAAAAATGGAGTCTATTGCATGAAAACTTTACAGTCTAACAGATGTTTTTATACAGCTCAAAGTAAGGATTTCTATTGCACAAGAGATTAGGCCATATGAACCGTAAGGCTATGGCCAAACTGAAGGACTCGTCCTTCAGTTTGGAAAGCAATTTAGAGGTCCAGGAATATGACATCTCTACTTATGGTGACTATGTTACTATTCAGGTCGAGAAAACGATAACCTTCGGTTGCATCACAATAGCCCATAAACACGAGTTTTTCTGACTTTGAATCCCACTTTTTTTTCGTTGCCTAGGAACGTGTACCATCGCCTTGCACCCCAAAACACGCAGATCTCTCATATGGTGTTACATCCTTCAGGGTCGATGATGGAGATCTGGATACGGACTCCGCCCAATACTCTTTTGGGAGATCCGCGTCCAACAACATTGTCCTGGCTTTTTTTTCTCTTGTTGGCCCTTTCAGCAACACCGTTTTGTTGAAGGGTATACCTCACAGTCAACTGGTGAATTATTCCCTCCGATTTTAGATAATCCTGTAGAGTATTATTAATGTACTCTTTTCTATTATCTGAACGAATCTTTTTTCCTGTTTGCTTTTCGGCCATGGCCTTGAACTGTTTAAACAATGTGAAAACCTCACTCTTGTTCTTAAGGAAATAGACAAACTGTGATGGTTTATTATCATTCTAGCGTTTTAACCTATTGTAACCTTTATATAGTATCCATACGATCATTGTAATGAGTTTAACATTTATTGTGAATAATAAAGCCTAGTTTTGTAAAAGGTTTATTTTCATTACAATTTATTATTCACAATGGACAAATTTCAGAAACCGGAGAAGTTCGACGATGATCCACACTCCCCTACAGCTGCTCAGGAGTGGAATTACTGGATGAAGACGTTTGAACATTTCATCGCGGCTTTTCGGACGTGTGATGATCGAGGTAAGTTGAGCTTGCTTACTAATCACATCTCACATACTATTTACCAATTGATTGCCGGTAAGGACACGTACGCGACAGCTATTGAAACACTAAAAGCTACGTACGTGAAGCCAATAAACGAATTATTCTCAAGACTTAAACTGGCATCCCGTAAGCAGTCTCCAGATGAGACAATTGACCAATACCACCAAGCGTTGCAACAGTTGAGTAAAAACTGTGAGTTTGCGGACGTTGATGCAGAAACACATCGGAAAACATACGTCCGTGACTCGTTTATTCGCAGCCTCAGTTCACACCAGATAAGGCTGCGACTATTGGAATTTAACAAGCTAACTCTCGATGAGGCTGTTGAAAAAGCTCGTGCTTTAGAATCAGCCAAAAATCAATCTGCTTCATACGCCTCTGAGCTAACGCTTAACGCTTCTTCATCTATCCCTCTGGAAAGTCATAATTCGTCGGAAGATATAGCAAATTTTGCAGCAGCTAGGCCCAGTAACTGGAATTTCAAAAATAAAAAATGCTATTTTTGTGGTCGGCAGCGACATAATACTCGTCAGCAGTGCCCCGCTCTAAATGAAACATGTGAAAGATGCCAGAAGACGGGTCATTGGAAATCTGTCTGCAGATCAGCTAAAAAAGCTCCCTCATAAGCCGCACTCGTTGCAGCCTCTACTGTCCTCGACAAAGCTGTACTGCAAGTTCAGATATATTCCACCCCTACATTTGCTTTGATTGATACAGGGAGCTCTGAGACATTTATATCACAGTGTTTTGCGAAAAAGCTGTAACCTAAAAATGTACCCTACAAATGGTAGAGTCTCCATGGCTTCAACCTCACTGAGCAAGCCTATTTCTAATTACTGTGTAGCTCATTTGGAGTTGTTGGGTCACCATTATCCTAAAACAAAATTCAGTGTATTACCCGATTTGTGTGCTAATGTTATTGTTGGACACGATCTACTAAAACAACACTGAACTCAAGGTTTCCTTTGGGGGAATCAAAT
Source organism: Troilus luridus (assembly GCA_964056705.1). Lineage (NCBI taxonomy): Eukaryota > Metazoa > Arthropoda > Insecta > Hemiptera > Pentatomidae > Troilus > Troilus luridus. Next base: position 187,325,044 of record OZ057412.1, on the reverse strand, counting down.
CTCCATTGACTATCAGTTACCTGGCTCCAGCAAAGATAGAGCCTCCTCCCCTTTTTGAATTTCTAACTAACGACGTCGAACCCATAATCACCAAATCTCGGAAGCACTCCTCAGAAGACGCCGATTTCATGAAGAAAGAAATTGAAAAACTGCTTGCTGATGGGATTATTGAAGAAAGTAGGTCTCCCTGGAGGTCACAAGCGTTCGTTGTAAAAAACGAGAGTCATAAAAAGCGAATGGTCGTTGATTATTCCCAAACCAATAATCGGTTCACGCACCTTGACGCATATCCCCTCCCAAGTCTCGAGGATATTGTTTCTAAGGTTTCAAAAAATTCTATGTTTGGCACAATCGACTTCAAAAGCGCTTATCACCAGGTGCCTTTACGAGAAAAAGACGCGGCCTTTCACCGCGTTTGAGGCATGTGGCCGTTTGTATCAATTTCGACGCCTAGCTTTTGGATTGACAGATGGAGTACCCACCTTCCAGCGGGTGATGGATGACGTTATTACTCACGAAAAACTTGAGAAAACATATGCTTACCTGGATGATGTAACGGTGTGTGGTCGGAATCAGGAGGAACACGATCAAAATCTCAAGCCCTTCGTTGATGAAGTCAAAAAATATGGTTTCACAATCAATCAAGAAAAAAGCAAGTACTCGTTAACTTCAATAAATTTGCTTGGTTATAAAATCGGAAGTGGGACCATATCTCCCGAACCTGAACGTCTAAAGCCGCTGCTCAATCTTCCATCTCCAGACAGTCGGAAGGCCCTTGAGCGGACAATCGGAATGCTCGCGCACTATTCTAGATGGCTCCCTAACTATTGGGACAAAATCAAACGGCTTCTTAACTCAAAAACCTTCCCCTTGACTCCTGAAGTTATATCGGACTTCGACCAGCTCAAAACTGAGATCTCTAAGGCAGCAGTGAGTACGATTGATGACTTGGAGCCATTCTTAGGCTACACCTACATTGGATCCGGTGTGATACGATGAGACGTCGCTAGCAAACCAAATGACTGAAATATATCGAGAGTTATAACATTTGGTTCTTTAAATTTATAAAATTAAGATTATTTATTAATTATTTTTAATACATTTATATTTTAATATATTTATATTTTATTTTAATACATTTATCATATATTTTATATGAAGGGCTTGTATGTGAATCACGTCGCACTGAATCGGATTCAATGTAGGTGTAGCCTTAGTTGAAACGGATGCGTCTGATTTCAGCTGTTCTATCGCAATGTGGGCGGCGAGTTACACTCTTTTCTCAAAAGCTGAGCAACAGCGAGCGTAAACATTCAGCCGTTGAGAAGGAGGCTTATGCTGTTGTCAGTGCCCTTAAAAAATGGAGACATTTCTTACTCGGAAGGTTTTTCAAAATTATTACGGACCAGCGCTCTGTATCGATCATGTTTGATATGAAACATCAGAATAAAATAAAAAATGAGAAGATACTGAGGTCGCTGTTGGAGACGTCATGTTACAATTATGAAATGATTTACAGGCCGGGAAAATATAATCAAGTAGCAGATGCCTTCTCCAGGGTATGTAACGCAACCCAAATTGACAAATTATATTCACTACACTGCGACTTATGCCACCCTGGAGTGACTAGAATGATCCACTGAGTAAGAACTCATATTTACCCTATTCAGTAGAGGATGTCAAAAGGATGACGGCATCGTGCCCGTCCTGCAATGTCTTAAAACCTCAATTTTACAAAAACTGGAGGTCTACTCTCGTTCAGGCGACGCATCCGTTTGAGAGAATCAGCATGGACTTCAAGGGCCCTCTTCCGTCAAAATCAAGGAACAAATACCTCTTAACGATTGTCGATGAATACTCTAGGTTTCCATTCGCCTACCCGTGTCCCAATATGAACTCATCAACAGTAATTGACTCCCTTGTTGACTTATTCACCACATTTGGTCTACATTCGTATGTCCACACTGACCGAGGAACCTCATTCGCATCCTGGGAGCTACAAGAATTTCTTCACAGTAGAGGAGTAGCCACTTCCATGTCGACGCCTTATAACCCTACAGGAAATGGCCAAATTGAACGAGAAAATGACACAATTTGGCGCACTGTATCTCTTGCTCTTGAACACAGGAAGTTGGATCCATCGAATTGGAAATTGGTGCTCCCTGATGCTCTTCACTCTATTCGATCCCTGTTGTGCACAGCAACCAACGAGACAGCCCATGAGACAATGTTTCGACACAACAGACGATCTTCTAATGGTATTTCACTCCCAACTTGGCTTTCACCTTCACAGAAAGCTTTGATGAAAAAACAGGTACGAAAAAGTATATTCGATCCAATGGTAGAGGAATTTGACATTCTTGACGTCAACCACAGTATGCCAGGGAACGCCTTGGAGACGGGCGAGATACGACAGTGTCGTTGAAACACTTAGCACCTCAAGGTGGGACGATCACTGAGACAGAACCAGAGGAAATTGAGCCGGAGCTCGAGCCAACTGGGCAACAGGAGCCGGAACCTGCAAGAACCCTTCAACATCAATACGCAGGATACAGGATAAACACAGAAGCTCAGTCTCATGAAAATTCTCTGCGACGCTCTACTAGAGAGCACCGCGCGCCTTCCCCCTTGAAGGACTATGAACTAAAATTTTAATAGGACGGAAGAATGTGATGATTTATTATCATTCTAGCGTTATAACCTATTGTAACCTTTATATAGTATCCATATAATCATTGATCTCCAGTGTTGTTTAATTTGGTGCTGCATAAAATAATAATAACAACGAAAGCAAGAAGAGAGGGTTGTATTTATAAGAGCATGACCCAACACCTCGCATATGCTGATGATGTGGTTATCACAGGAAGAAATGAAAATGTGCTCTTGGAAGCATTATGGGAATGGGAAGAGGCAGCTAGGAAGGCAGGGCTCATTATAAATATGGATAAAACAAAATACATGCTCTCATCCAGGAAACGGCCGTCCAGTGGATATCTCCAAGGAAGAGGGTGCAGATTTGAAAATGTTAAGACATTCAAATATCTTGGCACCATTATTACAGAAGACAACAGACTGGAACATGAAATAAAGGCAAGGATTGAAAACGGTAACAGATGCTATTGGTCCCTCAGAAACGTGTTCCAAAATAGAGCTGTACCCCATAGTCTCAAAATAAGGGTATATAAGACGATACTTCGTCCTGTCGTTGCCTATGGTGGGGAGGCGTGGACTCTAACCAAACAGCATGAGAGATTATTGAATGCATGGGAGAGAAAGATTCTTAGAAGAGTGTATGGCCCAACCAAGGAAGGAAATTGTTTCCGCATTAAAAGGAATCAAGAACTTAAGGACCTATATGGAGAACCTGACATAGTTTCTTGTATTAAAAAAGCAAGATTGAGATGGTTGGGGCACGTTCACAGAATGGACAAAAAAAGGCTCCCAAAGCTGATTCTGGAGGGACGTCCAGACGGAGAAAGACGAAGAGGAAGGCCTAGAATGCGATGGCTGGACGATGTGGAAGCAGACCGTAAGTGCCTGGGGGTAAGAACATGGAGAAGAGCAACGAGAGATCGGTCAAGGTGGAGGAAAATTGTTGAGGAGGCCAAGGTCCTTCATGGACCATAGCGCCATGTAATGATGATGATGATGATAATCATTGTATTTAACAGTTATTGTGAATATATAAGCCTCGTTTTGTAAAAGGTTTATTTTCATTACACAAACATCATCCGGGAATAATCGTCAATAAACGTTAAAAAATACCTGCTCCATTGGACCACACAGGTCGGTATGGATAAGCTCTAAGATATTTTCTGAGCATAACTTACTTCTGGCTGGAAGACGACACCAAAGTGTCCCTCTGTTAATTTTAAATAGTCAATAACAAATCAACCATAATAAATAACAAACTACATACACTAAAAACAAGCCAGAGGACCATTTAATAACAAACAAAATTGACAAGTCAAAAACAATTTAATAATGCACCCAGAAATAACTCAAATGAGAGGATGGATACTAATAGGTTACAAGAAATAAGATATGATGATTTGATAAGGAGGAAGGTTTCATGCTGACCAGGTAATACACAAGTACCCCAGTTCTTTGTGTGATTGAGAGTTCTGGTTCCTAGAATTGGTTTTTTTATCAACCTTTAATATTTTGATTTACTATAATTATTCTTCCACACAGGGATCATTTACTAAGTGCATGTTCTGTTTACTTTTTTGAAACTGATATTTGATCGCCTAAAATACATTATGAAAAATTTAATTATTTATATGTTCATTTAATTAAATCATTAAATTTGTTTTTCCTCATAAATCAGCATATAGAAATAGTGAGGAAGCATTACTGGTCTACTTGGCAGACTTTTTATTTTCTTCTTTTATATTACTTTCATTCATTATGCCTTAATTTGTTTTAACTAAATACTCTAGTAAGTGCATAATTATTTAACATATTTCAGAGTTTAGAAGCTTTTAAAATATACTATTAAGGATTTTTTTTTTTAAATCAGCTAATTCATTGAAGTATCAATTTAATACTACATAATTTCATTTAAAACAAAATCTTATGGTCATGATGAAATTATTTTGCCTCGCTTTTAGACATAATTCATCAGATACATTTAAAAAAAATTACCCTAATAAATAAATTTGAAAATAAATGGCTGTTTTTGTAAGAACTATAAAATAAATAATGCAAGCCTTTATTTAATTTCATCGTAAGAAAGTAACAATTTTTTTTTTCATTTTTCATGATAAAGTAAAACAATTTTTGTTACAAAACTTTATAAAATGACTTTTACAAAACAATAGGTAATTTATCAATAAATTTATGATTATATCATTCAGTAAATCATAAAATACTAGAACACGTTAAATACATACACATTGCACCAAACATAACAATATTAACAAATAAATTAACATTTCAGGAACAAAATAATTTATAACCACACCTAATTAATATAATATTACAGTACTTATTTACAAGAATGTATAATACAAATTTAATTCATTTCATTGTTGTTTATTCGAGTGCATAAAGTAAGGAAACAGTGCACTAAAAACATATTATAACCAACTTGGTTTACTTAAATGCCTCGTAAATGCTACCGTAGTTTATAATCGTTAAACATAAAAATTAGTGCACCATTTTGATACAATACTCAGTGTGATCTTTTGTATAATTCTTAAGTCCATTGTTGATGTCTTTGTAATTGTTTTATAAAAATAATCACACATAAAAATATTCTTAGTAAGGTAATTAAAACTGAGGTAGATAATTTCAAATTTATGTGCAGTCTTCAAAATAAAAAAAAAATGCTAATATACATACATTAATTACTAAAATTAAGAACTAGCAATAGATGTAATGTTGATTAAAGTAATAAAAAATAATTTGACTTAGAAATAAATATGTTATATATTGGTACTTGCAATTATGAGAGAGCTAACATTGTTTTATTACTATTATTAACAACAATCAGACCTAAAATAAACTTGAATTCATGAAGCTAAATAATTCATCTAAACTCTAGATGTAATATGGTTAATCAATAAAATAACAAGAGGAAAATACTAAATTGAACTTTAAAGAAATCAAAAGCTCAAGGGATTCCTTAGGGACTTAGTAACATCTTTAATATTTTCAGACACTTTACAAAAAATTATCCATTAATAATTTAATTTTCCAATAGATTTCCTATTCCTACTATAAATGCAGCTAATACTATCATAAAAATAACAACTAACTTAGGAACGGATATCATTTGTAATTTATCACTTTGATCTCTTTGGGTACTGTATTGTGTAGGCTGGTGTCACCAGGCATGGAGGAGAGCGAAACAAGACGGCATGACCACAAATGCCTCTTTTTCAGTATTCTAACCTCAGAAATTCATTCTTTAAATTTTCTAATGAAAGCTTGAGCAATAGCAGCAGTTGCGGTCGTGAGTGATTCCTGGATAATAGCATCGGCGATCCTGTTTTTTATTATGTTTTCCTCTTCCGAGTAGTCTGTCCATTCCCATTCTTCTTCTTGACTCTCTTTCACAAGGATCTCGTCCACATGGTCTCTCCTCTTGCGGGACCATCGAATAATCAAATTTTCACGACACTCTCTTTCTTCGACACCCAAATAGATCTTTGCCTCCTTCTCAACCTCTTCAAGCAGATCTTCTTTAGTCCTATAAATATTCGAAACATAAATAAATTTAAAAATATTTCAACTGTTTAATTATAACAAACCTTATATTTAATATTTTTATTATTATAAACCAATGACTTCCTGTCCTCCAGTAATCTGAAATAACATTTAACTGATTCCTTTTGAACAGATATGATACTTATGACTATATCTTGACAAACATTCAATTTGGAATCCTCATTCTGAGCTGGAACAACAAGAAACAGCTCTTCATTTCTGGATACTGCAACACTTACTAGACAAACACTCCCAATTAATTACAAAAGACAAATACATGACTATTATTAGACCTATTTTGAACTTACAAAGTAGAGCTTTAGAGCTACACCAAGCCATCAAATTCCAATCCTATTCAATCCTTATAATCCAAAATCCTTAATGTTCCTTACTTTGTTACAGTCATCCATAATGACCTCAATGTCACATTAGTAGCTGATTTGGTCTGAATCCATTGTTAATCCTTCCAGGACAAACTTTATTCCCGCTCTATTTTCAAACCAATCTACCTCTTCAATTCCCAATAAACCTCTGAGGCATTTGAGAAGATGGCCTTTAATGACCTTTAAAGTTGAATTAGTTATTCGAGTACTACCACTAGGTAGTTTCTCTACTTGCCTTTATCTCATGCTATTATGTATCATTCATTCTATTTAATTTTTGTATTTATTTATTTGATGCGAAACAGCCCTAAGGAATATGCTAATAGAATTTTGATAACATGAAAATAAATATAAACTAAAAGGTATGTTCTGGTAGAGATAAAAAATTGATTGAGCTAAAATAACAAGAATTAATCTGAGAGAAAACAAATTAAAACACCTAAAAATATAAAAAATAGTAACGTTATGAGTGAAAATTTTTTATATTCATTTATCTACCATGTTAAAGTCATGTAATAGTCAACACTGTATAAAGTAAACAATGCAACCAGTAAGGGAGTTTATAAAAAATATATTCTTGTTACCAGTTAACATGTGTTGTTTTGTATCCCTGATTTGTGATATGTTTAACATGGTGTCAGAAGTTAAAAAACTGTAAAACACAGAAATTCCCAATCGCGACAACGATAGCAAACGAGACGAAACACATACACAAAAAAATGACATCGCCAATACCGGTACCGTCAACCTCACGTTTCTTCACAGCACAAGTCGATCCCCTTCCGAGCGAATCAGGTAGAGAGGAATGGGAAGAATGTTTTTTTAAATATGAAATCTATCCAAAAGCATCAGACCTATATAAAGAGGATGCTGAACAAAAAATAAATCTTTTCCTTTTTAGTCTGGGAAATGAAGGTAGGCGAATTTACAAATCATTTACAACGAAACAAACAACTTGGTTAAACTTTTCAATTCGCATTTTGAACCAAAAAAACACCTTGCTATAGAAAGATATAAGTTGTTCACAAGAAAACAGGCACCCAGTGAATCTATTCAAGACTTTGTCGTTGCTCTAAAAAACCTCTCTTCGTCCTGTGAACTGGGAGATTTGTAGCAGGTCAATTGTTCGAGACTTGCTGATCGTCGGATTGGATCCAAATTACACAACAATAAAAGAGAGACTTCTTGAAGATGAAAATATCACCCTGGACAAAGCTATTCAGATTGCAGCACGGATGGAGTACAGCCATCAACAAATCCATGATATCAACGAAAACCTCAACAAAGAACAAGATAATCATCATCTCGTACAGAAGATCACAAAAGGACAAAAAATGGACTTTCAGCAAGAAATCTCGACAACAGGTAAAAACTTGCTCTATATGTGGCACGTCTCATGCAATTCGTAGCTGCCCTGCATTTGGTTCTAAGTGTTTTAATTGTAGTAGGTTCAATCATTTTCCAAAAATGTGTAGACTGCCAAGTAATAAAAATATGCCAGAAAATAAATATAGAGTTGAGACCATAACATTTGATGTTCATGACCATGAAATCGCAGATAATGAATTTTTTATTGGCAAAATTCAATCCATACTAGAAAACCCAATATTGATTTCTATGAAAATCAATAACAAAATAATACAATGTGAGTTAAAAATTGATGGGGGCAAATGTAAATGTTATGAGCATCGACACGTTCAATTCATTAAAGGTAAATAATAATGTAATATTAACAAAACCATATGTAACATCATTTACAAATCATGAGGTACCCATAATAGGCAAAGTAAGTCTTATTGTTGTTATGATAGTAACTTTAAAAATGGTGCAAAATTGGAATTTTTTATAACGGTTTGTTTATAAATGCTCACACTCAGGTGATGACTCTTACTTAGCTCTCTTAAACTTCCGCAATACAGCTAGTAAAATCAGTAATGTGCCACCTGCACAGTTACTAATGTCCAGAAGACTGAGAGAGATATATTACCTGCCACTAAAAATGTACTACAACCAAAATTAATAAATAAACAAAAATACAAAGAATGTATAACAAATTATCAACAAAATGTATCTAAAAATTATAACAAAAATACCAAAAATTTGATAGATTTAACACCTGGAGATTACATAAAATTTAAAATGACAACAAATAAGCCATGGATACCTGGTAGAGTAATAAAGGAAAGTGAGTGTCCTAGACAATATAATAGAAAATGATGATGGAAAATTATTTAAGAGAACTAGGGAACACATAATGTTAACAACTAAGACTAACAATCAAAACCAAGAAAACATTGTAATGGAAGAAAATAGTACCAGATCATCTGGTAGGACTATTAAACCCCCTAAAAGATTCAGTCACTCCGACTAAGCTTAAGAAAGTAATAAGAAACTTATATGTTGTAAGAATTTATCTAATAAGAAATTTCATGTAAAAAAAATAAAAAAATAAAATAAAAAGATGTTAAAGTCATGTAATGGTCAACACTGTATAAGGTAAACAATGTAACCAGTGTGGGAGTTTATAAAAAATATATTCTTGTTACCAGTTAACATGTGTTGTTTTGTATCCCTGATTTGTGATATGTTTAACATACCACTTCTGATGGATATGAGCTATTAATTTTCAGAGGTTAGAGAGGATCTGTTAGGGAATTCAGGAGATGTAAGAAAAGCTTGAATTTGAATGTGGATTGTAGTGTGGTACAGAATTTTTATTTAATGATTCTGATTGATTAATTGCCTCAATAAAACTAAGAACTGTTATAAAATCGATGATGTACCATTAGGTGAAAAAATTCAAATTATTTGAACCATTTATTGTATTGTTTAATTAAAAAACAAAACAATAATATTGCATATATGACAATTATTATTTAATACCTATGGTATTGTATAAGTTAAAGAATATAATAATGTTAAATCATTAATTCAATACATGTATAACAATATATATCAATTTCATATTTTTTTACCTGATGTGCCTCTTAGGCCTGCGCCTTCTAATATGGACCCAGGAAGGCTGTGGTGGCGGTGAGGAAGGACGCACACGCACTACTAGCTCTGCTGCTAGGTCCCAAAGAAATTCCCGCAAGTGGCAGCCAGCCATGAAGGTAGATGGTGCTTCAGTTCTGCCATCCCAGATCTCGCCAGCAGCCTCTACCACACTGGCCACGAGGCTCGACCGACGTGGAGTATACGGAGGAGGAGGCTTGTCAGGGATAGGCCTGATATAATAATATCTTCTAGCTTCTTCTTCTTCTAGCTCCTCTATCTGAAAACAGTTCCAAGCAAATACTATGTTACAAAAACTTATTGTGCATAACTATAGTTTTACTTCAGACTACATATAGCTCCTTCAAAAGAATAAATGGGTGGCCTGATCTGGTTCTTTCACAAAGCTCATAATCCCATATTGTTGAAACGCCTGAACCAAAGTTCGGCAGTATTTTGATTGATAACTAACTCTCCCTCTAAAATACAAATTTCTTCGGCTGTCTTTGCATTTAGACCTTTCTTCCAGTAATTTATCAAAAGACTGTGAATCATGATATTTTCTAATGGGATTTCGCACAGGCGCTTTCAAAATGTCCACATAAAGCCAACTCAAGTGACAAGACATTAAAAGATTAACCGAAATAAACAATGAGATAAATAGTAGGAACAAAAATATTCTTATAGGACTAATTCCAGATGTGAAATGTTCATGTACAAGGACTTTGGTAGCAACCTATTGTTAGGCACTAGACTAAAATATTGTGTAAAATGATCGATTCGGTAAAATACTTACATTATAATATAAAATGTTAAGTGAATATATAAACTCATTGGTTTCTTAAAATTCCTAACTCAACCTCCAAATGTTTCTAACAGAAGTAAACAAGACAAAAGTAATGAAAACATGAAATTTAATGATTTCCACATTAGTTTTCTACATCTGCAGTTATTGTGTAGTTACGTTTCATTTTTACATTCAGGTTCATTTTCGCACTTTTTTTTTTTGGGAAGCCATTTGTTTTTCTTCTTCTTATCCTGTTTCCTGTTCAGAATGGTTTTACCCACCGCAATGGTCGTGTTGATAGAGGATGGGAGAATCCAGCGTTATCTGGCTAGGTCCTAAGAGCTACCAGAAACCAACGTTCGCAGGGCAGTCTAGAGGTACAGTGAGACTGGTAAGTTAACCAGGAGGCCAGGTTCAGGTCGGCCCAGAGCGACTCTTCCCGCTGGCGATAGATTTAATGTGAAGCAGATGTTAAGAACTCACTTTCAGAGAAGGCCAGGGCAGTGATTTGCACCATGCAATATCTCCGTAAGGGTGCCTTACGGTGGTGGGTCTGTAATGGTTTGGGGTGGGATCACTTTAGTGGCGAAGACTGATCTCCATGTGAACCAGAGAGGGAATCTAACTGCACATAGGTACATATCCGAAATTCTGGAAGAGTATGTAGTGCCATTGGCCCCTTTCATAGGCGATGGTATCATGTTAATGCATGACAAGGCACGGCCACATGACGCAAATGTGGTTACCGACTATCTTAATGAAGTCGGTATACTCACCCTACAATGGCCAGCCCCCAGCCCGACCTTAATCCCCGAAAACACCTATGGGATGAGATAGGGAGGTCCATCCGAAGGCGACTCGATCTTCTAATGGACCTTCAACACCTCAGAACCGCGCTAGAGGAAGAATGGGATGGCATGGAACAGGAAAGAGTTACCAGCTTAATCAGCAGCATGCCAAGGAGAATCCAGGCTGTGATACAAGCAAGGGGAGGAATCACCCGTTATTAAAAAAATAAAATAAAAATAATAACAGAAATTTAATGAGCAAAAATTGCAGAAGAATATTTTATTATTTTATACGAGTTTGGAGTTTTTGGGAATAAAATTGTTTTTCTATTCAGATATTTCTTTTTTTTCAATCTGTTTCCATCTGTTATCTCATATGATTTATACTTTACTTGGCACATACAGAAAAAAATTAAATTATTTGCACTAGGAAGAAAAAAACGACAAAATTCCAGGTGCGCCGGTGTTTTTATGTTACTTATAATACAAACAGTTTTAAAATTTAAAATGATCAGTTTGTTTATGAGGTAGATTTATTTAAAAATTCACCATAGAGACATAACAAAATATTTATACCTCTTTGTCGATACGGAGCTGTTGGAGACGAAGGACCTCAGCCTCTGCTGCCTGCTGCCGATGCAGCTCTTCGCCATCCCATTCCTCATCATCGCTATCACCCACCTACATCACCATTCGAGAAAAAATAAAATAATTCCATACTCAATAATTCCTTCATAAAGTCACACACACGAGGTGAATGAAACATTACCGTTATATTATGAGGAGAGAACAAACCATATATAAAACTTTTTTTATTTTTAAAATTAAAAGGTGATGGTACTATTAGGACAAATTTAAATGATGTATTATATTGAAAATTCATAAAATAAAAAAGTAAGAACAAAACATTGATAATTTTAGGGAAGCAGCGGAAAAAAAAATAAAAAATAAAAAGTTTCTCAATGAAAAGCAAAATATGAGTGGTATTGTGTAGACTAAGATGAAGGGAAGAGACAAGACTGTGTTATGTACAAACCTATTGGCACTTGTCCAGATATGTCTAATTCTGTCACACCCACACATATACATCCTCCTTCTCCCCCTATGTCTATTAATAATACTCACTGGGATATTTTTATAAGCATTCATAAAGAATATAATAAACAAATAAAATAATATTTAATAAGAAACTCCTATAAATAATAGAAAAAACAATTTTTAAATAAGCAGTCATTGGGACTGCCGACTGAAGTAAAAACTCAAAAATCTCTAATAACTGTGTTCTTTTTTTAATTTCTTAAAAAATTAGTAACGTAATTAATTATTTAAATTATTAACATTAGTCTTGTTTTCACATATACTGGCACTCCGTACAATAATTATATACATTTTCAAGAAGTTTATTTATTAATCAAAACATAATATGGGCCTCACAGGCTCAAAAGAAAATATCAATAACTTAATTGAAATAATAATTAGTATAAGGTTATATTATTTATACCTTGTATTTGTATTTACATACGTGTTAATGATATTTTCATTTTTAGTATTATTATCATTGTCAAGTTCAACAATACTTAGATCCTTTATACTTTCAATCAATTCATAAAACAAGGCATTTTACTATTAGAAATAAAATCTTTTAGGGGAAAGAAAATGCCTACTACTTATTGATGTTTTAAGTTATTATTGGAATCAATTGTGCAACTATTAACCTTATTATATCGATGGAATTTTAACCTTCACACTAAATTTGATTAAAACAAATTGTGTAACTCATGTACAGGCCGCAAGGCATCACCAGTTTTGCGCAATAATTCACAAGCATCTCGCTTATGTTGCTGGTGCAAACCTATAAGTTTTTTCTCTACCAAAAGTCACTGAACGCAGCTAAAGAAGTTTTCACATAAAAAATGACATGAAAAATATCTGTTTGTACAAATAAAGACAAACTTTTGGAAATCTTTTGTCTTTAATAGTTGAAATATTTTCCAAAACAGATATAATAGTCAGTAGGTGTATTCAATAAATTTTACACAAATAAGTATAACTTACTTTATTTGAGCCAACATTTTGCCCTAGTTTTTAGACCATCATCAGTGCTGAGAATAATACAGAACAGAATAACAATATCAAAATAGCAGTACGAAAGAAAATATACCAATTTGTATAGGCAGAAATGATGGGAATGAAAAGAATGAACAAAATGTTAAATTATAAAATAATTTATGAGAACTTAAAAAATAACAAGAGTGAAACAAAATATATGAAGATAATAAAAACGAGAAATGATTTTATTACAATATATAATGAATGTCATATTATTGTAGAAATTGCTTACTATTAACCCGTCAGTTCCCAATGCACCCCCTAGGGTGCAGTCACTTTTTTTGTTATGTGCTATAAAAAACATTTTTTTTCGAGGATATAGCGATGTTTTTGTGTACTACTGGAACTAGGTCAAAGGGTAGGACACATATGGAGCTGATATCAGGTGTGGTCTAGACAATATAATCTTTCAAACTCAGTAGTGTTCTGGTTTCTGTTGGTGTTGACAATTTTTCTTCTCTTTTCACTCACAATGACGAGAAAAACTTAAGTACTCAAATTATTTTTGCATTTATAGTTAGGTGGGCATTTTCTGGAACAAATGGTAGCAATATTATATATAAGCCACCAAAAATAAAACTTCAGAGCCAATCTAAAAGTAAGCATCACCTGTAGGGTGCATTGGTCACTGAGGCACAATCATGCTCTGAACGTAAGTGTAGAAGAAATGAAAATTGTTGTAAGTATCTTGTTACTTACGGGTTACATGACAATTAAATATATTAAAATGTTTTGGGAGACTCAAAGTGATACCTATAACAAAACAGTAGCCCAAAGTGTGAGAAGAAATAGATTCCTCGAAATCCAAAAATACTTTGCGACAACAATAAGCTCCCAAAAAATGATAAATTTTCAAAAGTCAGAGAATATTTTACAGTTCTGAACGCTGCTAATAAGTAAGGATTTATTTTATTTTTAGTAGGACTGTTCCTTGATTTTATTTTATACGACATGATATTTTTCATATTTTTTACTTTTAGGTATATGTAAGTGAAATAAACAAATATATATTTATATTGATTTTTGTTAACTTATATCCCTACATCTCACAACAATAAATTTAAAAAAAAGTAAATTGATTCAATTCTATTATTCAGGATAATTTGATTTAGTTTATGAAATTGAGTGATTTTGTTATCCGGATGCCCAATGCACCCTACAGGGGGCACCTTCCCAGCGGATTAATTAATGCAGAGAAAAATTTAAAACTTGTTAATTTATTCTTCTTAGAGATCAATAAGCATAAATAAATAAAAAAAAATTAAAGTTCATAAGTGGTTCACATTTGGGAACTGACGGGTTAAAATGAATATTAAGTTATTAATCGAGGATATCCCACTGCTGATATTATGATTATATTTCTTTTTATTCTCATCTCCGATGATGGCATAAAAATTAGAAACGAATAAAATAAGTTCTACTTAACTGTGTAAAATTTGTTGACTATACCCCTAATCATTTTCGAAATTCCTCAATTCTGTATAATAAATAATAATAATAACACTAAGTGAAAAAACTAAATAGGTAATCATTAAACAATTCTTTTAGCTATTTCATATTATAATCAAAAATTAATTTTATTATTATTATTATTAACAAAACATGTTATTAATCGTTTATTAATTAATTCAGATTAAAAACTCGACATTTTGAGTAAAAAATTTAAATATTCAAGAGATAACTTACCAATTTGTCCTTTCTGATAGGATGAACACCAGCAGCTGCAAAAAGACATTATGCTATGTGAAAATTTATAAATACAAATTTAGCGTTTAGACATTAAATGAACATAGCATCAAACATTTGATGCATTTATTTGTAAGAATAACAAATTATAATTATGTAAATCAGTAGACAATATTTCCTCAGTTTGTTATCATACCAATCCACCAACTTTCAATGTCTGTCCAATATCTACAATCTCCTTCAATTTAAATCCTCAGTCCTGTGCTAGTTCTTGAGTTTCTTAAGAGTTCTTAGCGGATCCATTACTGAAGTGTTCAAATATATTAAACTTTTCTTTGAGTTTTTTGAGAAGGAGCAAAACTAACGAAGGAGTGATAAGAAGAATCGATAATGATAGGTAATTAATAAAGACGGTTAAATACAGATAAAAGTTTTATTTCGGCCATGTGTTGAGAGGAAGTCATTATCAGATCTTGCAGCTGATTATCAGCAGAAAAGTAAAAGATCAAAAAGGAGTAGGTAAAAAACAGGTTTTTTTTACTTAAAATAATTTAAATTGCAATTGGATACAAAATGCAGGACGGACAACTTTAGCATTTAGCGGAGGACCATGGAGCCTTCATTATGGTAACAAGGCATTTGAAGAATAATAATTAACTTAAAGAAAAATACCTGTTTACTACTTACCAGAATAACAAAACATTTCTTGGATATCAACTACTAATTGATTTCATAGATTAATAAATTTTCTTGTACTACTTAAGTATTATAGTAATCATCATCTTCATATAATGTAATAACTTATAATATTTTAATATTGAAATAATAAAATAAAATCTAGATCAATTACCTTTGTTGAAAAATGTTGAGATAACAAGATCTGTGGCATCATTCACAGCAGTATCAGCTATACCTCTCCATACCTGATCTATAACTGAGTCTCCTTCCCTCTAACATACATACAACATTAAAATACGTTTAAAATATATTGATAAAAATAGCACAATGATTGATGTTTGATGGTACATTACCTATTTTTATTTAAATTACTATCCTCATCAGGAGATTAGCAAAAATGAAAATCAATTTAAAATGATTAATAATAATGAGTAAAAAAAAATGTTTATATATATTAAGAGTACAGAAGAAAAAACTATCACAGTAAACAAAAATTATAATATGTAAACAATTCTATAGAATGCACAGTTCAGAAAAAATGTTGTAAATTATAAATTTAAAAAATTGGAACTATCCCTTAAAATTTTCAGTAAACATGTTCAGACCCTGGTTTAAAATTAACTACACATCATCACCACCTTCTTACCTGAGGCGGACAACTAGCTAGTTGATATCAAACAGCTGTTAAATTGTACAGTGAAATACGCTTTATTTCTTATATCCCTCCCTATACAACGACCATAGGAGCAGTGTGCATTGCTTGTTTCAAATTACCTCCAATTTTTTGATAGGTTTTTTGTTTTAATTCTTATTTTCACTAATTTATAATATTAACAATAGACCCCAGGAGAGGAAAGGAAAATAAAGTTGTAGCGTGATCCGAAGTGGTCAATACGAAAAAAAAAAAAAAAATAGCAACAACCTACCCTAAGCAACAATACTCAAAAATTGTTGCTAAGGGTAGGTTATGCTGGTTATAGGTTGAATGCTTATGTCATATAGATAATCGGTTTTAATTTTTTTTTCTAATAAAAATTCAATTTACTGGAGTTTGAAAATAAATTGTTTAAGTATATTTAAAAGAATAAATAAGTGTTCGCTCTCAAATATTATTGTTAGAGGGATAACACTACAATTAATTCTTTAAAACTATTTTCCTTATCAGAAGAGGAAGCTATTGGTATGATGAAGAAGATTTAAGCTTTAAACAAATATTACAATCCCTCTTGTCTCAGACACTTAAATCCTTAGATAGACAAAATTTATATCAATGATGACAAAGAGCTTTAGTTTATTAGCTTAGCCAAACTGCTTACAATTTTCATTTAATAACCAAAATAGTGTATCAATTTTTTTTCTAAAGATGTGATTAAGTTAAATAATCACAAAAAAAAAAAAAGATTATTGTAAATAATACAATAAAATTAGAATTTAAAAAAATCTGTTATGTCGACACTTATTGAGTAGTGCAACCAATTTCAGGCTATATAAGACTATTATTTGGTCTTCCAGTTTGTTTATTCATTTAACCACCAATATGCGGCTATGGCTAATCGGATGATGCTACAATGGGAGTCCTAAACTAACACCTGGATAGGCAACATTTAATGATCTTTAACGAGTAACTAACACCCCATGGCTTTATTTTATTTTTATTTTTAGGGTTACCTACCGGACAGTGAACCCACGATCTTAGGCATATAAACTTATTATGCTAGCCACTTCACTACAGCAGTTGTCCAACACCATAAGTCTAATGAATACATTTAAACATTAAAAATTGAAGATAATGTTTTTACTTTGAAAACTTCAAGGAAAAATAAATTTGATCGATTTAACAGCAAAAACTAGCACTTTAAGATGTATAGCAAACACCTGATTACATTTAATATAACAGGTTATACAATAATATTAAAATAAGCAAAGCTGCTTTTGCAAGTATAAACTATTTGTTCTCATGAACAAACTCGGGTTAAAGGTAATATTGTGAATCGATCGTGTAGTAAAGAGGCCTTTGGATGACCAATAGCTTAGAAACTGTACATTCTGTAACAAGTACCAAAACCAAGACCCGTCATAATATTGCGTCAGTTTTTTATTTTTAATATGGAGTAAAATATTGAATGACATTATTAAGTAAGGACAATTGAGTTATTACCTGTAATGCGTCTATTAGAGGAGCTCCTGCTCCTCTGCCTTCTCTCTTTTCTTTGTTAATAATATTGTACATCTCTTTATCGTCAATGAAAGAATTTCCACTCTCGCAGCCATCATCGTGCTCTATTAGCTTGCTTTTCAGAATAACTCTATTAATATCCTCATCTAACGAATCCTCTTGGTCCTCAGCTAAGCTGGCATCGACCAAGCTCTCGGTGATACTTCTGTCCAGATCCAATGCTTCTTCTACCTCTTCAGAGACCGATTGGCGCGCTTGAGAGATCTTATACTCGGAGCTGATGCTGTTAATTTGCTCCGTTATTAGCTGCTTCAAAGACTCCTCCACCTCTGACCTGATTTCTTGGTCCTTACTCAATTCCGTTCTGATCTCTTCTGTTTGACTATTTGCCGATTCGACTTCTTCTACAACACTTGAAGGTTCCTTGTATGCCGAAGCACTTTCAGAAAGTGTACTTTCTACTTCAGATTCGATGATTTGTCGATCATTCGAAATATCTTGAACAAGACTAATTTCATCGACAACACTTGATGGTTGTTTTTCTTGTAAAGTGGCTTCAGAGACCGCAATCTCTATTTCAGATTCGATATGTTGTTGGCCACTTATAGGTTGGTCATTTGCAATATCATTGCTGCTTTGATCAGACATTGAGTTTTCTTTCAATTGAGAAGCTTCTACAGTTTTATTTTTGAAAGTCGGTAAAGGAAATGATGCACTAGAAGATAATTCAGAGTTTATTGAGGAAACTACATCTTCAATTGAATTATCTTTTTTAGAATGAGATATTTGTATGGAGTTCTCGACCTCTTCAACCTCAGACAACTCACTCTTATTATCTAATGGTTCATTTAGTATTTCTTCTACCGGTACCAAATCATTGGAAGTATCCTTTACTTTACTAATGCTTATAAACTCTGAGATTTCTTCATTTAAACTCTCTTCTTTACTTTTAACACTTCCTGGGACTTCACTTAATAATTCTGAAACTTCTTTGATGCTACCCTCCTCTTTGATACTATCTTCCTCCTTGTCGGTATATTCTTCTATGATGGTATATTCTTCTTTGATACCATCATCCTCTGGGATGATTTGATCCATTTCTTTAATGTAACTGTGAGTAGACGAAATATCTTTAACACTGGTTATTTCTTGTATATTATCATTTGATAAGTTTTCTTCAATTTCTGTAACAATAATAGAAATAAGATCGTCTTTTACTTCACTATTCTCTTGTGAAATATTATCACTACCTCTATTGATGCTGATATCTGTGTCTATTTTTATGAGTTCAGTCTTTTGAAGAGGATCTATTCCTTTTTCTTCTTTTATAGAGTCATAGTAACTCAAGTTTTTGTTTTCATTAGTTAATTGGCTATTTTCAACTGTTACTGAACTATGTTTTGATTCTGACATGGAGGAACTTGACGCATGTTCGGTACCACTTGAATCAGAAGTAATTGGAGCTAATATCTGTTCACTGGATTTGACATCTTGCCTAAAAGATATTTCTTTCACAGTGGAAGCCTTTTTGTTTTGGCTTTGACTCGACAATGTCTCAGCATTAATGTCTACTGATGAGTAAGAGTTATCACTCAACTTTTCATAAAAATCAATTTTCCCTTCTACGAATGATTTCTCTTCATCAAGATTGATCGAAGATATAATATCGCTTTTAACAGGTGAAGTTGATTCTAATAGGCTTGTATGATCATAAACGTGATGCACTGATTCTGATGATGTTTTTCTGTCATTTTCTGCTTCTCCACAACCTATCATTTCATCAGCTAAGACTCCTTTTCTGATAAACTGTTCATCATACTGAAGCTCGCCGACCTCCTGTGACAAGTCTGTTTTAAGAGTAAACTTTTCTAATGCCTTGTTATCCAGAAACTTATCATCCATTTGATTTTTAGTGCCTTGTTGTTTGTTCTTTACCAACTCACAGCTGTTGCTACTGATTTGTCTGGAGCTATTGCTTAATAACTTCTTTTCCTGTAGCAACCAGGTATCACTCTTTCTTCGTTCACAAGACAGCTTAGGATGCTTTATGACAGGTTTTACTATTTTCACTACTGTTCCATCCCTTTCCTTGTCAAGCTCTTTCTTCACTTGTCCAATGTACATGTCGTAGGCCTAAAAATATCATAATAAATATTAAGGACTATAAAAATTTCAATAATGTCTTATAATAATAATAATAACAAACAAATTGTTGCTATATGATCCAATTGTTGTCAACTAATTCAACCACAAGTACATACAAAGCTAGCATGTTAATGATAATTATTGAATATGTAAAGTAGCTATAGAGTGCATCCATTATATAACAATAGGCTATAAAAATAAATGGGAAAAATAATCTGGATGGGCATAATAACATGGCAAAAGTAATTCACCAAATTCTTGCCAAAAATTACAACTTAACTGAGGCTTTCTGTTCTCTCAAATAAATCTACAACTATTTATTGGGATCAGCTTATAATCACAGACCATAAAGTACCAAACAATAAACCAGATATTCTGGCTACACGATAAATGGAAAAGAATGCTGTGATTATTGAAATAGGAGTTCCCAATGAGGACACATTAATAAAGTGGTTGGAGAGAAGAGATGAAAATATCAACAGTTCTGTAAAGAACTGAAGCAGCTCTACCGTAATAAAGAAATCAAAGTGTATCCATTTATCATTTCCAGCAACGGATTGGTCCTGGAGGAAAGGATCGAAACCGGTAAAGAATTAAGACTTGCTGGCTATATCCAAGAAGAATGGGGAAAAATGCGCTATTAAGGACAGCCAGCATTGTCAGAAAGTTAAAAAAATTCATAGACCAATCCTTGACTTGATTGCCCAGGTTTGGGGAATATTACCAGCTAAGACTGAGCTGTATTATATATAAAAGAGTAATAAAAAGAAGAAAAGAGAACAATTATCATTTTTATGAATAAAATCATAAAATATATTTCTCTCATTCTGTTTTATGTTTACCTTTCTTTCCATTAGTGCCTTTAGTTTATATTTCTTCTAATTATAGTTGGGTACTTCGCAGTCAGAGGAGCACCCCTGATAAGATTGCTTAACCTTAAATTCAGACGCTAGCGCCTCTGTTTAGGAATTTTGAGGTAACAAAATACCAATGTATGCTATTTTGAGGTAACAAAATACCAATGTATGGTATTTATTTATTAAAATAAAATTTAAATTTCAATAATAATAACATGTAAATATCATTTATACTATATCTGGAGGGCAATTTATCACTATAATAACTAATATTTCCTTAAATAAGTCCTTCTGTAAAATGCAATGAGATAGAATTCTAAATAGTCTTTATTGGTTCCTCTTTCTTTCTTATTTCACCACTTGGCACTTCCCCACATTCATTAAATAGTTTGAAAATTATTACATTACATTACCACTGCCTTCATTCACTCCCACAGAAGTACCAGACTTAATTAGACATTTACTAAAAAGAAAAGCCCCGGGCTATGACTTAATAAATGCTGAGGTGCTCCAGCAAATGCCTAGGAAAGCTCTAGTGTTACTAACAACAATCTATAACTCAATACTTAGAACTACGAAATTCCCTATACAATGGAAATATTCTATTATTACAATGATTAAAAAACAAGATAGAGATATAAGCAACCTCTTCTTGTATAGACCTATTAGTTTACTCCCTATTTGTTCTAAAATTTTTGAAAAATTACTTTATCCCCGATTATTAAAGTTACTGACAGACAAAAATATAATCCCTCACCATCAATTCGGTTTTCAAAAATCAAACTCGACAACTAAACAATTACACAGAGTAGCTGACTACATATCGACAATATTAAAGCAAGTTGTATGGAACTGGAGTGTTTCGCTCAAGCGTTCGACAAGGTCTGGCACTAGGGGCTTCTCTTTAAGCTCAAGACTGTACTATCACATACTTATTATTTAATTCTTCAATCATTTCTTGCAGACAGATTTTTCTCACTCCGACAAGGCAAAGAGCTATCTTCAATAAGACCAATCGTAGCCGGTGAGCCTCAGAAATCAATACTTGCACCGCTATTATACATAGCATATACATACGACATTCCACAAAGTCCTAACACACTGATCGCAACCTACGCTGATGACACTGCCATGATGACCAGACATCAAGACGTGACACAGGCCTCACAAAACTTACAGCATAATCTACAAAAGTTGAATAAGTGGTGCCAACTATGGAAAATTAGACTAAACCATGAAAAGACACAACACATCCCTTTTACTCTTAGACGTGAAACATGCCCTCAGATTTACCTTAATAACTCACCCATCCCACAGACAGATTAAGTACAATACCTGGGACTAACATTTGATAGGAGAATGACATGAGGTCCTCATATTAAAAAAAAAAAGCCAATCACTGAATCTTAATGTATTCTCTATTCAGGAAAAACTTCAAATTAGAAACAAGACAAAAATTAAACACGTAAACTTACTTACTAAAACCAGTTTGGACATATGCATTATATATTTATGGCATCGCTAAACAGAATCATAGAAAACAACTACAAACTTTCCAATCAAAAGTACTCAGACTTGTCACAAAAGCACTCTGGGATGTCAATAACAAAACTCTACATACAGACATAAAAATACCAACTGTTGACGAACACATACGAACATACTACAAACGCTTTAAAGGAAAACTACTCGGACATCCAAACCCATTTAATGGCCATTACTCTCATGCCAGAGAATACTAGGAGGAGATTAAAAATAACATGGATGAGGGATTTGTTATCATAGGAAATTGAATCAAGCCAAGGGAGATCTACCGCTGGGTAATGTTCTTCTTCATGCCTCTTATGCCATTGTATTCTATTTTACTGTCAGCCAATCTGCCGATTGTCATTGTATGATTTGGCAGGTGTGGATGTAAATATAAAGAGATAAAAAAAATATGCACAAATTAAATAATTATATTATTAATTTAATGAAAGAAAAGCAAAAAAGACAGGAAACAGATAATGTATACAAACACTAATGACAATTAAAATGTTACAACATTGCTCTATCATATATTGTTATCAGTAGTGGTGCTCCTCTAACAGAGAAGTACCTAAAGTTGTAAAACAAAATAATACCAATATGTCATGCAAGTGAACTTATTAACTTTGCAAACCAAAACGAGATAATAATAAATAAAAGATTGAAATTGTTTACATGAATCTGACTGAGAAGGGATTGTTCTTTGGCAATAAGCCTCTCACGCTGACTCTTCTTATATTCTCTATGAAGGGATTGCAGCTCAGCCTTCCGCTGCTTTAACTGTTGCTGCAGTGCCAACACCCTTGTTTCCATATCACTTGCATCCGATTGTGTTTCTGAAATCCATCGATTTCAAGTTTTTAATGAACCGAAAAAAATTGTTTAGGTTTAAAATAAAAAAAAATTAAGAAAAAAAAAGGCACATCAAATCCTCATTTCAGCTAAATAACTGAAAGCACACAAATCACTATTTTAAGTTTTAAAAAATCACCTGGTTGAGAGAGTAGTAAAGATTCATCTGAGCCACTGGAGTGTCTTCTTTTAAGAATAATTCTCGGTGATAGGGGAACCTTCAAAGCTATCATTTTACGGGCATCTTTATTCTCAAGCTGAAAATATTGTGAATATATGTTAAAGTAAGTCTAATTAAACCTTAAAAATAGAATTGACCATAACAAATTACTAATGCTTTTAAATTACATTATAGAAATAAATTCGTAAAATCCTCAATGCTCCTTATTATGTCACAAACAAACTCATCCATCATGATCTTAATATCCCATATGTTACTGATTTGGCCCAAACTAGATACCTATCCTTCCATAACAAGCTCCATACGCACTTGAATCCGCTAGTCTCTCAGCTTGCTTCCCATACTATTCCTGATAACCCTCCGAGGCGTCTGAAAAGAAGATGGCCTCGAGATCATCTACTATAGAACTTTATTGGAGTGCTATCGATGGGTAGTTTCTCCACAAGTGTTTTCATGTCATATACTACATTTTTGCACATTTACTTGATATAATACCATTATAGTTGTAAATATCATTGAATTAAATAAAAAAAAAAAAAAAAAGAAATAAATAAGTACATTTAATATTGAAATGTAAATGGTTGACTGGATGATTCTAAGAATAATGTAACATGGTCAGGAGGTGCATTCAATGAATTACACAAAATAAGAATAATCCAGATGATGGCCTAAAAATTAGGCTAAAACGTTGACTCAAATAAAATAAGTAGTACTTATTTGTGTAAATAATCTGTCCAACCTCTGTGACGAGTTGAAATGGCTTTTCCCTTCCATCCGTAGAAACTATTTCCTTGGTTCATTCTAGCACCAAATTATCATCTCAGAAGATCACTCATTACGAGGTGCGGCTATTAAATAACGAGACTGACGTTGCTACGGAACAAGTATGCATGCGCCAACCGCCATTGACTGACAGCTGTTTAGTGTGAAGCTTTCTCTTTAGTATCCAGTTAGTCTCGCTTCTGTAAACAATACCGTTTAGTCACTACGTTCGCGTTAGTGTTGTTTTTATGTTTTGCCAGATAAAATGGTTAGTGCAATAATAGAGCAACGAATTATTGTGAAATTTCAGTTCAAACTTGGAAAAACCGCTACTGAAACTTATAATTTGCAGAAAGAAGTGTATGGCAGTGAATGTTAATCGTGAGCACGTGTTTTTGAATGGTGTAAGCGTTTTAAAGATGGCCGAGAAGATGTAGAAGATGATTCGCGGCCAGGTCGCCCTTCAAAGTCAAAGACAATGTTGAAAAAGTCGGTAATTTGATTTGGTCTGACCGTCGATTAAGTATTTGTGCAATTGCTGAAACTGTAGGCATTGATAAAGAATGTGTACGGCAAATTTTACATGACAATTTTAACATGCGAAAAGTTTGTGCCAAAAAGAAGCCCAGTGCAGCATCGCAGCGTTAGAACATCCACCTTATTCACCAGATCTTGCACCATGTGACTTCTATCTGTTCCCTAAGGTGAAATCTTCATTAAAAGGGACGAGATTTGAGTCCGTGGAAGCTGTAAAAGAGAAAGCGGCATGTGTCCTGAAGGAGCTGACAGAAGATGACTTCCAGCACTGTTTCCAACAATGGAAAATTCGCATGGAGCGTTGTAGGGATAGAGAAGGGGTGTATATTGAAGGTGATAGTAATTATGTATAAAATAAAAATAAATTTTATTGCAACGTCAGTCTCGTTATTTAATAGCCACACCTCTGTACATCTATAGTCTCTTAAAACATTCCATTCCCACAGAACTATCGAGTATTCCATTTCGTCTGTTCCACTATATTTTTGGAACTCACTCCCATCTGTTATCCACATGCTTCTTCCTTATCTATATTCATACCCATGCTTTTCCTTCATCTTATAATTACCCAAACAGATGCTTTCTAATCAGTCATAATTAATAGCTTATATCCATCAGAAGTAATGGATGACTTACTATCAATTTTCTTTGGTAATAACGATATTATTTTTTATATATTTTTATTTATGTTTTTTTAAAACTTAATTCTTGTTATTTTAGATGTTTATTCCGCTGTTTTGTTTTTTTCCTTGACCAGAACATACATTTTAGTTTATATTTAATTCAATTTAAATTAATTCAAGTACTTGTGTAAATACTGTATGATTTTTTTAATGTAGCCTCTAGGCCGGATGTATATGCAATTATTTTTGTACACATCTGCTTTTTTTTAAGGGACCTGGTCGCAGAATAAAATTATCTTTCTATTCTAAAATTTATTGACTCCACCCTCTGACCATTTTCTACATTGCTCAAGATACATCCAGTCAACCATTTCCAAATCAATTTTATTTTTTATATTCAATAGGCGGTATCAGTACTCTAAGTTTAAAAATTTACACAAAATTATTATTTCATTGTTATCAGGAATCATTTTAAAAACAACTTCATGGCGAATGTCTACTCTTTGCTTATATTTATATCAAACTGCTTTATAAGATGACAACAGTAGATCTCTTATCTACTTTCTTTTCTATCTTAGTTGGATTGTTCTGAGTTTTTGTCTGAAAAAAGGGATAAAGACAAGGAGAAGGACTGCGATGTCTTATTTCAAACTTTGTTGTGGAGAGTTTCATAAATCGAGACTCGGGTATATAATTCATGTGCTTACTTATGCTCAATGCAAGGACATGCAAGAGCAAAAATAACTTCAAGTAAATTATATATAAGTACCAGATGCCTCTCTAATCTTTAAAGTAAATATATAATAAGCATATATAGTATGAAGAAATATACCTTTTCATGCTGGGAAGAAGTAGAAAGCTGATCTATAGTATCTGAGTAGGAACCGTCTCCTTTTTTCCTATCCTCATCGGAGCTCAATTGTAAGGGTGAAGTTCCACGCTCGACAGTCATACCAATTTTCATGTCTTTTCCTGTGAGGGGGGGGGGGGAGGGGTACAATTAGAAATTAATATTTAAAAAGCTCTAATAAATGTATTATTTTAACCTTTGGGATCTTTGTTAAAAGTACTAGTAATATTTAAATATAAAATATATTATTAAATTCAAAAGTAGTTTGACAAAATTGAGTATATGTTCAAGGGAATTTAATTAAAACAAAATTGCATTACCCAACGGAGAACGTTTTATTAGTTCTTCCAGTTCTTGTATTCTTCTCTCACCCTCTTCTAGTTTCTGTTTCCATGAAAGCTTTTTCTCTTCATTGTCCCCAATCCTAAGTCAATGAAACAGTTTATTAAATGTAAAACATATTAGAACTGACTTTGATAAGTATTATACATAATAATCTTATTAAATATTCTATGATATTTGTATGTTCAATCAATAATTAGTGAAGATAAAATAGTAATAAGAATCAAATGAAGTGAACAAACCTCTTTGGGTTTTCAGTAACTACTGGAACAGTCTTCCTCCTCTCTAATGTTTCCAAGAATATTGGGGCTTCTTTACTAGAATCAATAGAAGAACGTGAAGTATCCATCCTTAGGTCTTTTTTTACCTAAAAAAATATTTGTTACATTTTTTTTTAATTTATAATTTTCAATACTAGCAAACTTAAAAAAAATATGGTATCTGTTCCACAGGTTGTTGCTTTGAGTTGAATTATAACAAGTTTTAACTGTTTATTTGTTTCATTTCTAATAATTTCCAAAAATACAACTTATCTTGAGCTATAGTATGGAAAGGAGAATGTAATTATGGGTAATGAGTAGATTTCGGTAATTATTTTATCAATAAATAATAGTTTCAACTAACATTTCGAAGTATAGATGATATATATATTTGTTGAAACAATCAATTTCTAGATGAAATTGATTTCCGAAGTATACACATTTCCCATAATTAGCTTCTCTTTTCCATACTAGAGCTCATGATAACTCGTATCTTTGGAAAATATTAAATGGGAAAGGAATGAAATGTTAACACTTGTTGTGACTAAACTCAAAGCGACAACCTGCAGAATAATTACCTAAAATATTATTATCAATAATTGTTTTCTTAGACTTCTAAGAGTCAGTCATTTATTTATCAATTAAAAATTTTAAATTTATAACTGTAGTGGTTTATCAACTACATGGTCTTGACCGCTTTAGGACACACCACAACATTGCGTTTAAGGCTATTTGCAGGGAGGGCGCCACTGTAGACATGGAACCAGTGATGGAAAAATAAAATCGCAAGTCTTATTGAAGGGTATGATGAAAAGGACATATTAAATGCAGATGAAACAGAGTTATTTTTTCGTGCTCTACCGGATAAAACGATATGCCACAAGTGTGAGAACTGTACGGGTGGCAAAATATCAATAGAACGGCTAACGGTCCTTTTATGTTCTAGTTTGGAAGGCGCGAAATTAAAACCATTAGTGATAGGGAAAGCTCAACTTCCTAGCTGTTTCAAAGGAGTGCACTTGAACCTCATAGGTGTTGAATGGAAAGCAAACAAAAAGGCACAGATGACAGGTCAAATAATGACAGGTGAAATAATGAATGGTTGGAACAATTAGACCAAAAAATAAAAATGTTGGACAGAAAAATTGTTTTGTTTCTGGATAACGTTCACCTTAATTTAAAAAAAAAACATAAAACTTGTATTTTTTACTCCAAATGTTACTTCAATATGTCAACCCCTGGATCAAGGAGTTATCTAAAACTTTAAAATAAAGTATCGTCAGCTAGCATTACGTCACCTTATAGCTAATTCAGAAAAAAATCTTCCAGTGCAGGACTTATCCAAATCCAATGACGTACTGAAAGCAGTAACTTGGATCCAAAAAAATTGGAAAGACCAGGGCCATTTACAAAAAGCAAACTCTAATTCCAATTTTTTTAAAAACAGAAACAAACATTTGTGTGACCAACAATTAGGTTACTACATTTTATATATTTTCAGATTTGTAGATAATGTTTTATGTACCAAATAAATTAGTGCATCATTTATGCAGAACAATTGTCTTGGCGTTGATTTTTATCCAGAACTTTTTTCCCTTGAGAACACCCCCCCCCCCTTCCCCCCCCCCCATAGCGGACATTTGTATTCGTCCCACAAGTGTCCATTATAGAGGGGTTTCACTATATTGTGAAAAAATACATAAGCATAAACAAATTAAAAAAGAGAAAACCTAAAAAAAAAACACTAGTCCAATAACAGATTTACGTTAGGTCATTAAGATAATTATGGATGATTTTATTCTTAACAAAGTAAGGAGCATTGAGGATTTTACGAAAAAATTTTGGATTGTGAAGATAGGAAACAAGAGGAATTTGATGGTTTAGTAGAGCCCCAAAGGTCTCGTCTCCTCCTTTAGTACAAATAGGTCTTATAAAAGCCATGTTTGGGTAGTAAATGTTGAGTAGTCTGAAATGGTGAATTATTAAATTTAATAATTAAAAGAATTGAAGGAAGTTCCTGAAACTTGAGGATTGGATGATTAGGTAACTTGTTAGCTAATGTAAATCAAAATAAAAAATAAAAAACAGCTAAAGAAAAATTTAAAATAATAATTAAAACTAAATGATTCTTGACCAGACCTTTCTTTCAGATTCCATCTGATTTTTCAATTGGTCCTTCATCTGATCTATTTTCTCTAAAAGCAGCTTTCTTCTTCCTCTATAGGCAGCTTTTTCCATTTTTTTCACTCTGTTAGATTAAATAGCATATTATAAATAAATAATAGAACAAAGCTATGATTATCTATGTTAAAAGATAACAATGCTTTAATACAAGAGCAAATACAAAAACTATAGGCACATAATTATAATAATAATTTTTATTTTGAAGAGAAAAGACTTGTCCTGGCCGGGAATCGAACCAGGGTCCTCCGCACCTCTAGCACGGTGCTCTACCAACAGAGCTACCAGGGCTCATAACCAGGCCAGACAAATCCATTCTCTTCACCGATCCACCTCACTTCTCTTCAAAATAAAAATATTTAAATATCACAATAAAAAAAAAATTATAAATATAAAATTGACGTACGTCAACCAGATCCCAATTAAAGTAATGTTCAATGGACATTCTTCCCCATATGTACTTTGCAAAAATTGCGAGTGTTGGGGATGTGGTTGTATCGGTGAAGATAATGGATTTGTCTGGCCTGGCTGCGAGCCCTGGTAGCTTAATTGGTAGAGTACCGTGCTAGAGATGCGGAAGACCTGGGTTCGAATCCAGGCCAGGACAAATCTTTTCTCTTCAAAATAAAATTATATATATATATAATAAGAATTGTGTAACTATAATAAAATAAAATAATTTATATTGGATAAGTAAATGGTCTACATAGGTCTTCATCAGGGCTGAATAAATATTATTAATTTAAAAAATCTGCTGAAGACCTGCAATGTGAGTCAAAACATTGGCTTATAATAAATATTTGATCGCATTTATTGACCTCTACCCAGATCATTTCATTCTTCATGATATGTTTAAGATAAACTAATAATTATTCAATATAATTTACACATTTAATTCTGTCATGCATTGAATAGTGTTAGTAGAAATAAAATAACTACAGACATCAGTTTAATTATTTAAAGTAATTGAATTAGTATTGATGACAATCTGAGCATTAGTTTAAATGATATGAATAATAAGCAGTCTTATTCAGACATTGGAAAGTACACTATCGTTTCTATGCCAACTGTTGAATGGGGAAGAGATCACATTACACTCAACCACCAGGTTCGTTTATCAACCTAAAGATGTCCACTCAGAAGAGGCTAGATGGGGATTTACAAACCTTACAGTGATGATTCTGGACTGATGGCAGAATAAATAATATAACTGCCACAGAGTGTCTCGAAACCAAGAGTGTACAATCTTCCACACTAAAATATCCCAATCCCCAGATCCCCATGGGTAGACAAAAAAGAATATAATTTATTAATCATTGCTTTAATTTTTAAATCTTTTTATTTTGAAGAGAAAAGATTTGCCACCAGCAGGGATTCGAACCTGGATCTCCGCCTCACCGTGGCAACGCTCTAACCATTTTAGCCACCAGGGTCGCTCCCTACTTAGGACAAATCTGGAAGAGAACAGAGGAAAGACAAAGAAGGAAGTGGAAGAAGAGGAAAAAAAAAATATACGATCCATAAATATAAAAATGGCAAACCAATCAGTAATAATATTATGAGTATTCTTCATGCAACTAATATGATGGATAATGTATGCCTCTTAAAACTAAACTAAAGTTAGTAAAAATTAAATTGAATAAAAATAAATAAAAACACGAAATCCAGGGATAACTTTTACATCTTACATATCTCTCAGCATTGCGGTCAGTTGTTTTCAATGCCCTAACAGAAATCAAGACTTTTCTATACTCAATTTGATTTATTTTATTTTATTAACAACTTAATTTATTTTAAGCATAGAGATTTAAGGAGATTCAATATTTTGACATGGATATAAATGAATAAATTAGAAATAAATTACTTACAGCTGAAGGTCTTCCAGATTTTGTTGTAATTTCATAATTAATCCGCGAATTTTCTTCCTTACATTGCGTACACCATCCTCACTTCCCATCAGTTTGTACCTCCTAACAGAATAGAATATATATAAATGTATACCTGTATGAACTATCTTAATTTACATTTACAATTAAATTCATTAATTTATAATTTATAAAATGCTATTGTAATTCATTAGGCACAAAAGGAAGTATTGTGATAATGTAAAAAATTTGGGTTTTCCAAATTCAAAAGATATATGCATACTGACCATTCCTGAATTCATTTTTAATAGTTTTATCACAACCTATGAACATAAATACATTTGTTTTTATCTCACGTATCTCAAAAAATATTAATTTACCAGCATGTTTAAATTATTATTAACTATTAGCCATAACATGTTTCAATTTTGTGTATGAGATTGTTGTAATATCTAGTTTTGCAATTCGAACTTTAGTCACTCATAATTACAAGGTGTGGTATGACTTGAAAATTAAAAAAATTGTATTAAAATAATTTTTTTTAACTACCATCTAAAGCTGGACAGAGCAGATTAAAAAACATTATAGCAGCAATTACGGGTCATTGCAGTCTCAATGGACACATGTTCAGTTTGGGACTGGTGGATGTCCCCACGTGTCGTTTTTGTCATACAGCGGACGAAACACCCTATCATATTATCTGCCTATGTGATAGGTTGGCCAGCATAAGGTTTGCAACCTTTGGCATGGACAGAGTCACTAACCCCAGGCAGTATGAACTAATCAATCCGGCAAGCTTACTCAAATTTGCGGGTTTGGCTGAATTAAGATTATAACAATCGCATCTATCAGTGGGGCGCACAATAGATCAATAATGGTCGTAGTGCAGTTTTATGCCCACCTTGAAAAAAAAAACTACCATCTAAGTTTTCTAGTCCTCCTTCAAGTGCCTTCCTAGATAAATAATTCATTATTTAGGGTCTTCCCATACTTGTGACATACATTACAAGCCTAGAAGAAGACCAGCAATGTGGGTCGAAGTCGGTTTCTAATAAATAGTTTATCACTATTTAAGGAATTCTTTATTTGGCTTCTTTCTTCCTTATTTATTATTTTCTTCTCCATATTTATATGGTCAACTAATAATTATTCAAGATGATATAATTATGAGTAAGATATAAAATACAAATGTTTGACATTAATAATGCTTTTCAACTTTAACAAGAAATTGCCTATCAGAAAAAGTATATATTAATTAATAAATACAACTATAGAAACTATTTAAAATTGATTACTTCTTTTCTAGCTCAAGATATGCTATTTCGGCCTTAGTTTTCTCAACAATTGAAGTTTCTCTCATCTTGAAGTAAGACTCTTGCTGCCCATTTCTCAAGTTTTCCTCCTTCAATAAGTCAATGAACTGATAAAATAAAATAAAATAAATTATTTTATTAATTTTAATTCTTTAAATAAATTATAATTTATAATTAATTATATAAATTCTATTAACTAATTATTTTATCTTTCTATTTATAGTAATCTTTAACAGATTACTTTTTTTTATAAATAAAGAAAAAAGATTTAGTACGTAATAGTTGCAACCCAATGAAACGTCAATTTTTCTTTGAAAAGATGAAACAAGAATAACTATAATAAAATTTATTAAAATTAAAATGTGAACAAAGAGCTCATAAATAGGATTACCCTAGGTCCAGACAGTTTTGTTTTCTAAGTCCTGTCTGATGTTTCAAAAATTACCATTTTTTAAAAATTTTATTATTTTGAGGATTTTTCTAAATTTTGAAATAATGAATTCAACCAACCCATAAGTAAACATTCTAATATGGCCTTGCATCTCTCAGCCGATCTTGGAATGAGGTTGAATTTTTGGTATTAATTAAAATTAATGAATTTATTGTTGTAATTAAAATAGATATATCATTTCTTAGAAAGTTAAGTTCAATGGGAAATAAAAAAGTAAATAAATAAAGTTAAATGTTTCAGTATTCTGTCAAAACTTTCAAGTAATTTAAAAATGTTCTGGGTAATATTTCTGCAGCCCTGGTAAAGAAGTGGTTAGGTCGATTTTTTTTAAAGTGAGATAATTGTATGAAGGGAAGGATAATTGTGTCTTTCTCGCAGTAATTGACATGAAATGGAGTTATAATAAGCAGGACTCCATTTCAAGCCAAGGCCTGACTTAGCCATATACGCATAACGAGAATAACACGATTCTGCTTCCCTCAGTATAATTAACGCATTTAAAAATATTCTGTTCTAAAATATCCTGGGTTGTACCCACAAGAATATGGTAAGCCAATTCATGAATTTTTAGGTGAAGAACTAACAACTTTTTTGATCGCAATATTGTTTTTGGACAGGTCAATCCATCACAAGGTTCTATAGTGCTTGCTTTGACCACTAATATCTTTAATTAATTATAATATTTTGAAAAAAAGTAGAATAGGTAAAGGATTAGTGAAAAGGGGATTTTATCCTTATAATTGATTAAAATTAAATAAATCTCAAGTAATGCTTCTGGTAACAAATTGACCAAGCAATAATATCGAGAAGTAAAAAATGAAAGTTTATATCCACTCTTTGATTATTAAAATATAAAAGAAGAGTCTTCATAATGGCGAAACAACAAAAAATGGGTTGCATAATTTTTTTCTGGAGCTTTAAGCTTACAACAGTGAATTAAAAATCATGAGACATTTACTGAAATTTAATAATATAACTGCAAGAATTGACATTTCAAGAAATCTGAAATGCTACAGCTAAATTGTATGTTATTGAGACAAGTAGGCAAAATAGACAAAGAAAATAGAACAATAAACAGCTAATCCCTTTTAGTAAATATGATCAAATCAAGAAAAGAAATTAATCACCACGTTTAATAACCGTTCAATGTGACCAACATCATACAGATGGGAAGTCTTGGCCATAGAGGTATCACCTGCAGAGCAAATATTTTTATCAGAATATATTTGAATTGGATGTTTTAATATAACAAATTAACAACAATACATACGTGATGCCGCTAAAGATACATCACTCAAGTTGTAGTTTTTCAATGTAATATCCAAGTGATCATTAAAACTTAACTGCAACAAGCGAAAGAGAAAAAATAAAATAACTTATTTTATTTTATTCTCATTTATATCTTCTAAGTTTATATTTTTGGGAAATACTAGCCATTTCAGAAATTTTAAACTAAAATATATCATCTCTCTCATTGCTTTTATAAACAATAATTTTACAATAAACTTAGCAATATTTTCTGAAATAAAATTATTTTATAAAATAAGGCATGTCACAAAATATTTTTATTTTAGAATGAATTTTTATGATTTTTTATTTTAAGGAAGGGGAGCAGAGTGGCTCAGTGATAGAGCACTGAGTTGCCATGCCGAATATCCTAGTTTAAATCCCACTGCTGGCAAGAATTTTACTTAGTCTGTTAACAGCTGGAGGTGGATCACATGTGATCAGGACCCTCCTGGGGTGTGGGGGGGGGGAGGCCTGTGGTCAAGTGGTTAGCTTAACAAACTACTAAGCCCAAGATCGTGAGTTCGTAGCCCGGCAGGTGCCCATAGGATTTTTTTAATGGAGTAAAAAATCCTTAGTTACGCCGACCTTTGGAAGGGCCGTTATATGGGGGTCTTGAGCCTGAACGATGTCAGGTACTCGTTAAAAATCCCTATTCTAATTAAACCTGGATAGGCAAAATTTAGAGCTCCCAATGTAGCATCGTCCGATTAGCCATAGCAGCAAAAAGTGATGTTAAATGAACAAACAAACAACCCTCTTGGCGCTTACCAAGCCTCTATAAAGTACCAAAATAAGGGGGGGGGAATCTGGCGGATGAGCGTGATCTTGGGCAAATCACCTCCCTCCACAACCGTTGTCCATGAAACAGTACAGTCTCTACCATCTACTAAATCCCAGACCTGGTAGTGGTCGTAGTGGTACAGATTTTTTATTTTAAGGATAGTAATAGTAGTTTTCTATATGCCATTTTTGAGACTCACTCAAACTCAGATATATAAAATATTTCATCTGTATTTTTAAATTCTCTTTTATTATGAAAAGTGGAACTAAAGATTAGAACTTTTCGTATAATGCAAAATATGTTTTTTGTAGGCATGTAATACTAGGAATATTACAAGATTACTTCAGTGATAACCATAAGAAAGTAAAATCCCTCTTATATTAAAAATGAAAGAAGTAAAATTATACAAATTTAATGGGAGGAGCAATTTGCATTTTTAAAGTAATATAGAATACTATAATCCATAATGAAAATGTATAAACAGTACTACAAATACTCATTGGTAGTAACATTCTATGTCATATTTTAGAAAATGTGAATCCTTACGACAAAGAAGGATTTTGAAACATTGATGTCTGTATTAAAGATATTTTTGTTAATGAAATCGCTAAAGGAAGATATTTTTTCAAAAATTACTAACGATTTATTACTTCTATAACATCAACAGTGGATCGACACTTGGATCTGGAGACCCTTTTGTGATAAGAGACATTCCTGATTCTTCTATGGGTTGAAACAAAATCTTGCGATAGACATACTTATTCAGATTAACGGTAAACTGTTGATCAACAAACAGTTTTAACATTAATCCGAACAGGTTTTCCAATCACAAGGTATTTCCCAAATAACTACTGAATAAAATCTCCTGAGGATGTTATGTTTTTTAGCAAATTTAGAAATTCTGGACTAACTCTAACATCTTTTTAATTTTTTTTCAGACATACCAGAACTGATTAATCTCATTCCAAACGAATTAACAAATAATTAATAAATAAAAGAATATCCACAAATTACTTAATTAAATTTCCTAAAGCTACAACAAATAATAATAATATCAGATGTTTGAAATACCTTGCTCACTTCACCACTTTGATCGCTTCTGCCGCCCTTGTACTTTTCAAGAGCGGCTCTGATACAATCCTCAAAAATGTCTAATTTCTTAACCTCAGCTTCAACCTTTTTCGCAACATGAGTATTTTTCACCTACAATAATTTGTTTTGTAATTATTGTATTACTTAATTTTAAAAATGTCCTCTTGTATTATTTAAATTTTGAAGATACATTATGACTTGCTTATAATAGAAAAGAGTAAAATGGTTCCTAATATAGGAGTTTTAATTTCCTAGCCCCAATGTTAGGATTACAAATGAAAACTACAGGCGAAAAAAAAGGTAACTTGTTTTTCCCCCCCAAAATAATGGTAACAGCGGTTTTGGATGGATTTTCAGTGGCCCATAGGATGGTGTTGTCATAACAGAATAAATACGAGTTTTAACGGCTGAAGAAGTATATCTGTTCAGAGGTAAAACTAGGTGCTGTGGAGGAACGAGATAACGTGGCTTCTCCAAACATTGATAGGAACAGCAATCAGCATGGACTAACAAAATTACATTTAAAAAAAAAATGATGATAATAATATTAATAAATTCTGAGGTCAATTTAGCTACGTCGGTTTTCCCCTGCAGTCTTTAAATAATAGATAATTGTAGATTTGAAATTCATAAAATCTACATAAACCACTAGGAAACAATCGTATTAATTATGTTTAACATTTCAAATATATTAAATAACACGATCCATTACCAAGGTGTCGTAGCTGAGATTTTTTTAAACAGAGTAATAATGGAAGGATAAAAAATAATAGGGCTTAGGAAACCCGAAGGCTCAATGCAGACCAATATCTGGTTACAAATTTCTGTCCACAAAAAACCTCCCAAACCTGAATCTGCTAGATTACCATTAACGCAATCCTCCCATCCATGTCTTGGCCAACTCCTCAGGCACATGTCAGGACTTAATAAATGTTTTGTAAATAAGGCCAAGAACTCAATATTGTTTGAAAAAATTGTAATAAAATGTTTACAAGAATTAATAAAATGTTTTAATTCTGTGTACATTTCTCTGACAACTAAGTCAGAGACAAGTATGAGTGAGACCACCTGCATTCCAAAAAAATGCCTTTAATTTAAAGTTGTCAAGGCCTTGAGAAAGCCGTTTGCGCTGGCACGGTTTTGGTTCGGGCGCGCCATGAGTCGCTTTTTGTGATACTAAGTTATCGTTTGGTTGGTTATCCAGGAGCACGACAAGGACAAGATCACACCACCCCCTAATTTTTTAATATGTGTTTAATAATGGAAGCTCAACCTAAATAATAAATCCTGGAATCCTCCAAAAAGGTCATCTCAAGCTCTATTAGTACGAATCAATTATAACGGACCAGTCCTTCATAATAAACCAGATATCATCCTTATAGATTTAAGAGCAGAAAAAGGAGAACTTACTAATATCGGGATCCGAATGATAATAAAATAAGCTCTATTGTGGAAGAAAAAGATAGAAAGTATCAGGAACTGGCTAAAGAATTGAAGGAACTATATTATTTGGAAGGCGTCAACACCACTCCGATTATAATATCCACCAATGGGATGAAACCAAAATCAATAGTGGCAGCCATTTGATGGATAAAAATTACCATTGGATGTGACAAGAAAGGCTCAACAGCCAGTTCTCTTAGACACAGCCCATGTAGTTATAACTTTTAAATATTTGAAAAAAAATAAAAAAATGAAGGTATTTAAGATATTTAAGCCGGACTTTTTTTTGCAATGCTATATTTAAGAAAAAATCTTGAGGCAACCTCTACGGGAGCCAAAAAGAAACGAAACCCCCGAAAAAATTTCACTTTACAAACCCCTACCATGCTCGCCTTCATTTAAGTAATTCTAAACTTTAATAAATAGACGAGGA
This sequence comes from Troilus luridus, assembly GCA_964056705.1. Taxonomy (NCBI): domain Eukaryota; kingdom Metazoa; phylum Arthropoda; class Insecta; order Hemiptera; family Pentatomidae; genus Troilus; species Troilus luridus. The sequence goes on along the minus strand of OZ057412.1, from coordinate 187,287,445 downwards.
TCCCCACCAAATCACAGGAGATATGTTTTACATCGCATTTCTAAGAATAGAACATTAAAACAACCTGAATATGTTTTTGTATAATATGGGAGAGAAGATTAATAGGTACTCTAGATTTTATTGAAGATGTTTTTATTTTTTTTTGTTACTGTTTATTTTGCATTTCTTAAAAGGAAATATTAATTTAAAAAACAAAAAAAGAGACAAATACCTGGCTAAAACCTGCTGAATCTTTTTCAGAATTTGTAGCTTCGGGAAGTCTATCATCTAGATTAAAATCCTGACTAATTTTTCTGTGACTTTTAGAGTTTATTTTCATATCTAAAGACCTAAATTTTTCTTCTGGTTCCGTCGAACAAAAATCACAATTGTTAATCTTAGGCGAGGCTTCAGGACCTGGACGATCCCTAATTACATCATTACTGCTATCAACACTTTGGCGAGCAACCAAGCTCAACCGGCCAGATATATTCAGTGGATCTATTGAGAGATTTTCAGACACGGTTGTATCAATACGGACATCATTATTGGATTCCTTCGTCCTACTGTAAAGATGAGGATCGCTTAGCCTTCCAGGCAACAGGATAACATTTGGCTTTTGCAGTTGCTCACTCTGAGTGAGTTTCACATCAGAATAACTGCTTATGCTTCCCAATTGATCACTCGTACTACTCGTATAGCGACGGTCATCAAAGTCAACCTGGCACTGAATCCCTTTTTCATCGAAGTTTTTTTCCTCAACAGCTGTTTTATCATAACCAAAATTATTATTAGACACTGGTGGTTGTCTCATATCGAAGCTTGGGTATGTTTTTTGTTGTTTTCTGACTGATTCATTCTCTAGTTCTTTGTACGCCAATCTTTTGTTCGAGATTGCTGTAAGCATATTGTACTGGCTATCAGAGAACAAATTATTTGAGGTCATGAACAATGGATAGTTGCTATTATGCAGCGTAGTAGGTTTCTCGGAACCTGAAGCTAAATCATTTCTTTTCAGCTGAAATAAATAAATACACATAAATGAGAAATATAAGTTATTTATAATTATTTTTTATTATATATTACAGAGTAAAAATTTCTTTTGACAGTCAATACTTCTTTAATTAATTTTTTAAGAGAAAATTATTTTAAAAAACAAACATTAAAACAAATGAAACTTGGAATGCCTAAAATATTATGAAAAGAACAATAAATAGGAGGAAATTATATTTAAATATTTATATTTAAACAATTAGGAAGGACCTTAATATCTTCATTAAAAATATTATTGAGTACCAAATAATATTTAGAAGCCTCAATTCACCATACAGATATTTTTATATATTAATGTATGATAAAAAAATAGTATAAATTAATTTCACTGTTGCAAATGAGATTAACGAATAATAAAAATGAATTATTAAAGAATAAATAAAATCTTACAAAAGGCGTTATTTGATGAAAATTAAATCATTCATTAATTCCTTCTTTGACAAAATTTGTCAAAAAAAAATATGACAATCACTTATTTACCGAGGATGTCAATATAAATATCTCTAGGGAGATGTAGTGTTCTGATAAACAATATTACAAAAAAAACAGTAATTAAATATAAAGTGAAAAGAAAAAAAAATTAACTGAAGTAAAAAACTAAAACCAATCCTACCTTGGTTGGAGATGAAAGCCTAGTTGAAAGCAAAAATTGGGCTCCTTCAACTCCAATAATATCTAACGGCACACCGTCACATATATCTTCTGATAGAGGAGGAACATTTTCATCTGAAAATAAAAAATAAAATACAATCTGAAACAAGTTATTATTATTGCTATTATTTATATTATTGTAACTTGAGTCCATCCTAAAAGTTAGGCTGAAACGTTGGGATAGCTCAAAATGTTTAACCCAGCGACGGGCGCGAGTATCATTTTGATACGTACGAAACAATTTTCCACGAATTTGAGGCTTTCCTCTCTTCACTGTTTACCCTTGACCTGACCATGATATTCTCGACTCCTGATGGTGTTTTTTTTTCCTCTGGAGAAACTTGTTTGTATCAAATTGATACTTGAGAGTGTTTTCTGATAGTTCAAGATTTCAACTTCTTTTTGACGTAGCCTTTTACCTTTATACTCTGATATATTTGATACGTTCATCTGGCTTTTTGATAAATATATTATTAATCAAATTGTGGTCTGTACTAACGAATACATATCTTCAATCCAGGCAAATTCTTCCACAGCTGGAGATACAATATTTTCTGATCTTGTCGAAATTAAAACTTTTATTGTAGTGTAGAAATTGCATAGTTTTTTGTGCTAACTAATTGCTCTAATCATTTTCATAGATATTTTCAGGGATATATTATTTTTCAAAGCGTTTCTCAGAAAGTGTTTTTTAAAAATATTCTCATCATCTTTTAGTTAAATAAATAACTCTTTTTTAAAGAAATAAATAGTTCTTCTTAAATGCACCTAACGCATATTAATTGATATTAATGATTTCAGTACAAAAAATTGTAAGTGTATAATGGATTATCATTTTGATACGCATACCCTGTAGTGTGACTCTTAAGAACAGCTATTACTAGCTATTGCTAGCTAGAGCAGCTATTACTAGATAAAAAAAACATTTATATTTAACAAGATATTAACAAATGCTTCTACAGATGAAAGGATCAATGAGTAACTAAACTACAAATACAAATAAATTACCTTGAGTCCATCTGATTTCAGCTGTAGATGGAGCACGGGGCGACGATTTGGAATCCTTAGGAGAGGAGATCTGTTTGCGTCTGTATAAATTATAATAAAAATAAAAATTGATATAATTCATATAATGGTTTGATATTTGACTGTTTATAAAAATAATTAGCTCTTTTAAAATTATTGCTTTATTTAAAACTTAAATATATAAATATAAATATATAGATATATATATTTTTAAAAAAAATGTATTTATTGAAATTTACAACTGTATACAGAATACTTCAAGTAAATATAATGAAAGATAAATCATGTCCAGAGACAAAGGCAAGTAGAGAAACTACCCAGCGGTAGTACTCAAATTAAAAGTTCAGCTTAGAAGGTCATGAGGCCATCTTCTTTTCAGACGCCTCAGAGGATTATCAAGAATTGAAGAGGTTGCGAGGTTTGAAACTAGTGAGTTTGAGTGGGAATGAAGTTTTGCATGAAAAGATTGCTATCGGATTCGAGCCAAATCAGCAACAAATGGGATATTAAGGTCATTATGGATTACTTTCTTTGTAACAAAGTACCAACAAAGCAGCATTGAGGATTTTACGAAGGATTTTGGATTGTAAGGATTGAATACATGAGGAATTCGATGGCTAAGTGGAACTCCTAAGCTCTATTCCGTAAGTCCAGATGGGTCTAATAATTGGCATGTATATGAGTCTTTTGTAATTACTTTAAATATATATAATTTTATTTAGTATATTACAAATATAAATATATTATTTTATATAATAATTCTTAAATATGTTACAAATATAGTTACCGGGAAGATAAAAAGGGTATTTCCCCAGTAATATGAGCTCCTGAATAATCTGGAGGCTCGAGCATCTCTCTTGATAATGGCTTATCTTCTTGTGCTTTCTCTTCCAGGCCAACCCAACTCTCTTTCTTCAGCCGTTGCTACTCCACAGAAGATCAATTATTATTAATTGATTAAAATAAATAATAGAAAGATTTTATCAAAAAATTCTTTACAAGATTTTATCTGAGAATTCTTCTATATCATTTTTTTTTTTTTTCCACGAGAAGGCCTTTAAGACCACACGAATTTCACAACTAATGCTTCCTCTTTTCCCATATGTCCCTCATGAGCTCTGCGTGCCTAAGTTTTCTCTCCTCAGACCACGCAAGACCCTTTTTGGGGCACTTTTTCTCACAAGAACCTTTATTCCCTTGAGCGTCCTTCTGTATTCATCTCGGTCAAAACAATCTTGGTCTGTTAGTATCACTTGGTCCATAAATCATTAATATTCTAATTATTTCTCTGTATATTCCTCCATCTCTCTTTTTTACACTAGATTAATTTGTATTATTTTGTTTATTGCTTATTTGATAATACTCAATAATTATTCCCTCTGTTTTTGTATTTATCTAAGGTTCCTCCATCTTTATTTTCATCACTCATATCCCTTCATGCCTATATGTATATTTATTATTTGCTATGTATCGTTTTATTTTGTTCTGTACCTTCTATATTTAGCCCTGAAGACCTGCAATGTGGGTCGAAACGTTTGTTTTGCAAAAAAAACACAGTTCTCTTTACTTAAGAGAATTAGTCTGACCTCCACCATCTTTTCTTAAAAATAAAATTGCTAAAAAAAAAAGAAAGGGCCGCGTTAGTTACATTAAAAGTTGTAAAATCACATATGTTTTGAAAATAGCCCTTTAATTTCATTCTTTTTATTATTATTTTTTCTAGATAATATTAACACAAGTTATAATGTCATTTTTACAGCTTAGCAGTTCGGCAGGCAGGTCGACCAGTAGTTCATCAGTACCTGAAAAACTGAAGGAATTTTCCTAGCAGAAGCCATCGACTCCAGCACTATCAGTATCCCCTGTGCATTGTAAATCTTCAAGCAGGGAACATTCTGTTGCAGACGTGACACCTTTAGCCAGTGAAGTTGAATTATTTACTGCTAGATCATCTCTCGTGCAAAGTCATCCTCCTGTCATCCATGGTAGTACTCCAAAACAATTTGTATCAAGTGTGGATGTGTGTTAACAGTATTAAAGCTTTTGATTAATAGTGTATATTATCCAATGCCTTGCTTTAATAATATTTTGAATTCATATTTTAATGTAGATATGTGTAAATAAATGATTTAATATGATTTAAAGCTTCCAATTATTTAAATATCTTGAATAAGTTATCAAATGTTATTAAGTGTGTTTAATTTATTGCTGTAGCCAGTATTTTGAAATTCATTTAGATATACTTTTTATTTATTTGAAAAATGGTTTAACTTCTAAAATAGGCTAAGTTGTTTGAAATCATTTCATAAAAGTAAAAAAATAATTTTGTTTTCATTTTTCAATGATATTAAAACAAATTTTAAAAACTTAAATTAAAACATTGGTCGGGGGGGGGGGGGGGCAGTCAAAAATTTTACTGCTAAATAAAAAAAAAATGTTTCGGCCTAATTTTTAGGCCATTATCAGGGGAGAGGAATGCAGAGTGTAAGAGCGACTAAATATTGAATATTTATTTTATTTTTCATGACTATTTTTCTATGAGTACAAATATATTATTCTAAATTTTTGGAGTATAAAAAATATCTCTATTAATTAAAAAAAAATGTCTGGCTTTTAATAAATTTATAACTATAAAAGATGGAATAAAATAAAAATGGGCCCTAAAAGATTGAATTTGACTCAAGAAGAATGCATTTCGAAAAAGAAAGAGTTGAATTGTGGGTAGTGGGGTTTGGTCCACCGCTAAGTGGGCAATGTGTACTCCTTAGTTTACATTTTTTTATTTTTACGATTTAAAGTGCTTCTTCTGAAACAAGATCTTCCGTAAATTTAAATTGCTTTGAGAAAGAGTGGGACAAACTTTCGTTTTGTTATTCTTACTTCATTACTACATTTTCTTATGAAAGTTAACTAAATTCTCTTCTTTTACTGTACTTACATATATTTTTAAATTATTTTTAAATATATTACAAACACAAATATATTCTAAAACCTGTGCTCAGTTCAAGATATAGAAATTTGGTTTGATTTACAGGATATTTGTTATAGTTTAAAGGTTCTTAAATAAAATGTTGGTATTTAGAAAATTAAAATATATGTAAATTCGATGTACTGAGATTCAACTTTATATTAAGATGTTTATTAATATGAGGAAATGAAACCTTAATATAGCTAAACACATGAACCGTGCTATTTAGTGTACTTAATGAATATACTAGCAAACAATTTCATATTATTAATTTTAAGTGTCTTATTAAAATGATTTTAATAAGATATAAGTTATTGCTACCATTATGATCTATATGGATTGATTCGAAAGCAGGATGCCTTTGAAAGACATTGTAATATGACATTTATTTTATTATTGTAGTCGGGTTTAAAAAATATCTTGTTTCTTAATATGTCAAGCTCTATTATTCAAGTTATAACTGATACAATACTTAATTTTTACTTCCAGATTCTGTTCAGCCTGAAAAGTTGGAAGACGATGATTTTATGACTATTTCCTCTCCATATATTTACAAATGTGTTTGCATACATAAATACAAGTATACATCATCTCATAATCTATCCTAATCTACCGCCTAATTCAGTGTGAGGTTTTGTTTTTCTTGTGATAATAAGTTTTGGATGAGCAGGGAATTGGCACATCCAAAATGATGTGTCATTTAATAGAGAATCTTTTTTAACTTCTTGAATCCAGATTGCTTTTCATAATTTCCTATATTATTAGTTTGATTGCTTTTAATCATTATAATGTTTTTTTAAAGTATTTCTTACAAATCACAATTTTTATTGAAAAAAAATTATAATAATTAGAAAAAAGTTTGATGATGGATTGAATTGGTCAGAGGGTGCAGTCAAAGATAACACAAAATAAGTTTCACATATTTGTACTCATAGAAAAATTTAAAAAAAAGTCATGAAAAAGAAAATAAATGTTCAATATTTAGTCGCTCTTACACTCTCCATTCCTCTGCCCTGATGATGGCCTAAAATCAGGCCGACAAAATTAGGATCCTACAAATTAGGCCGAAACATTTTTTTTTTAATTTATCAGTAATATTTTTGACTGCACTCCCCCCACTTCCGACCAATGTTTTTATTCAAGTTTTTAAAATTTGTTAGAATATCATTGAAAAATGAAAGCAAAGGTTTTTTTACTTTTATGAAATGATTTCAAACAACTTAGCCTATTTTAGAAGTTAAACCATTTTTCAAATAAATAAAAAGTATATCTAAATGAATTTCAAAATACTGGCTACAGCAATAAATTAAACACACTTAATAACATTTGATAACTTATTCAAGATATTTAAAAAATTGGAAGCTTTAAATCATATTAAATCATTTATTTACGCATATCTACATTAAAACATGAATTCATAATATTATTAAAGCAAGGCATTGGATAATATACACTATTAATCAAAAGCTTTAATACTGTTAACACACATCCACACTTGATACAAATTGATTTTGAGTACTACCATGGATGACAGGAGGATGACTTTGCACGAGAGATGATCTAGCAGTAAATAATTCAACTTCACTGGCTAAAGGTGTCACCTCTGCAACAGAATGTTCCCTGCTTGAAGATTTACAATGCACAGGGGATACTGATAGTGCTGGAGTCGATGGCTTCTGCAAGGAAAATTCCTTCAGTTTTTCAGGTACTGATGAACTACTGCTCGGCCTGCCTGACGAACTGCTATGCTGTAAAAATGACATTAAAAATTGTGTTAATATTATCAAGAAAAAAAATAATAATGGGAAGAATGAAATTGAAGGGCTATTTTCAAAACATATGTGATTTTCCAACTTTTACAGTAACTAACGCGGCCCTTTCTTTTTTTTTTAGAACTGTGTTTTTTTTGGCAAAACAAACGTTTCGACCCACATTGCACGTCTTCAGGGCTAAATATAGAAGGTACAGAACAAAATAAAACGATACATAGCAAATAATAAATATACATATAGGTATCAAGGATTATGAGTGATGAAAATAAAGATGGAGGAACCTTAGATAAATACAAAAACAGAGGGAATAATTATAGAGTATTATCAAATAAGCAATAAACAAAGTAATACAAATTAATCTAGTGTAAAAAAAGAGAGATGGTGGAATATACAGAGAAATAATAGGAATATTAATGATATAGAAGAATTCTCAGATAAAATCTTGTAAAGAATTTTTAGATAAAATCATTCATAAATAAAATAAATAATAGAAATGCTGTCGGAAAATATAGAATAACATGACATAATGGCATTATTTATAGATAAATTATAGAAGAGTTACAATAGAAGGGAGGTATTAAATTATAGAATAACATAGAGGTACTAGTTAAAAACCAAAAGATTAACAAATAGAAAACTAAAAAAATATATAAATAGTTCTCACCAATTCATAATACAATGGCAATATTTAAAAATAAAGTATAGAAGAATTGCATGAATAAGGATGGTTACAATTATAGAATAACATAGCAAAGCAATTATAGAATGAAGGGAAAACAATAAACCTAGTAATGAAACATAGAGAAAAACATAATAAACTAATGACAATTTTTATGGTAATAATGTGACAGAGAAAAAAACAACTAATATATGCAATAATTTAATTTCAAGCCTATGCCTATGCCCAAACAAAATTTGTCAAAAAAAAAAATATGACAATCACTTATTTACCGAGGATGTCGATATAAATATCTCTACGGAGATGTAGTGTTCTGATAAACAATATTACAAAAAAAACAGTAATTAAATATAAATTGAAAAGAAAAAAAAATTAACTGAAGTAAAAAACTAAAACCAATCCTACCTTGGTTGGAGATGAAAGCCTAGTTGAAAGCAAAAATTGGGCTCCTTCAACTCCAATAATATCTAACGGCACACCGTCACATATATCTTCTGATAGAGGAGGAACATTTTCATCTGAAAATAAAAAATAAAATACAATCTGAAACAAGTTATTATTATTGCTATTATTTATATTATTGTAACTTGAGTCCATCCTAAAAGTTAGACTGAAACGTTGGGATAGCTCAAAATGTTTAACCCAGCGACGGGCGCGAGTATTATTTTGATACGTGCGAAACAATTTTCCATGAATTTGAAGGCACGTGACCACTGAGTGAGGCTTTCCTCTCTTCACTGTTTACCCTCGACCTGACCATGATATTCTCGACTCCTGATGGTGTTTTTTTTTCCTCTGGAGAAACTTGTTTGTATCAAATTGATACTTGAGAGTGTTTTCTGATAGTTCAAGATTTCAACTTCTTTTTGACGTAGCCTTTTACCTTTATACTCTGATATATTTGATACATTGATCTGGCTTTTTGATAAATATATTATTAATCAAATTGTGGTCTGTACTAATGAATACATATCTTCAATCCATGCAAATTCTTCCACAGCTGGAGATACAATATTTTCTGATCTCTTTTAGGTTACCACGGCCACTATTAATGCAAAATACTTCAGTGGTATCTTCTGGTTTAGACCATGTCGCTAAATTTTTCACCAACGTTTTGCCAGACATGCTGCTGACTTCTTCAAGGCGGAAAAGAGAATGAAGACGTTCCACTCGCCCTCGGTCTTATATGTATACCTGTTCGGGTCTGCTCGTAAATCATCGGGCCCCATACTTAATCGATCGGGTCCCTTCGTGTCCTGGGACGGAGTCTACTTTTCCATGAACACAATTGGCTTGTTTCTGATTGTTTTGGTTGATTGGATTTCTACTTTTATTATAGTGTAGAAATTGCATAGTTCTTTGTGGTATTGCATTAAAATATGAAAGAAAATAAGAGTTGATTGTCTCCAATTGTGTTGTACCAGAGTATTGTACCATTGGTGACAACTGACCTAAAGTAATTATAGCAGTAATAGTTATTTTGATATTGTGAACTTTTATTATTGATATTTTGTATTTAAATATTTTATTAGTTAATATTTCTTTGGGCTAACTAATTGCTCTAATTATTTTCATAGATATTTTCAGGGATATATTATTTTTCAAAGCGTTTCTCAGAAAGTGTTTTTTAAAAAAATATTCATCTTTTAGTTAAATAAATAACTTTTTTTTTTAGAAATAAATAGTTCTTCTTTCATGCCCTTAACACATATTAATAATTTCAGTACAAAAAATTGTAAGTGTATAATGGATTATCTTTTGCTACGCATATCCTGTAGTGTGACTTTTAAGAACGCGGATATTACTAGGTAAAAAAAATATTTATATTTAACAAGATGTTAACAAATGCTTCTACAGATGTAAGGATCAATGAGTAACTAAACTACAAATACAAATAAATTACCTTGAGTCCATCTGGTTTCAGCTGTAGATGGAGCACGGGGCGATGATGATTTGGAATCCTTAGGAGAGGAAATCTTTTTGCGTCTGTATAAATTATAATAAAAATAAAAATTGATATAATGCTTTGATATTTGACTGTTTATAAAAATAATTAGTTCTTTTAAAATTATTGCTTTATTTAAAACTTAAATATATATATATGTGTTTTTTAAATGTATTTATTGAAATTTACAACTGTATACAGAATACTTCAAATAAATATAATGAAATAAATATAATGAAAGATAAATCATGTCCAGAGATAAAGGCAAGTAGAGAAATTACCCAGCAGCAGTACTCAAATAAGAAGTTCAGCTTAGAAGGTCATGAGGCCATCTTCTTTTCAGATGCCTCGGAGGTTTATCAAGAATTGGAGAGGTTGCGAGGTTTGAAACTAGTTGGTTTGAGTGGGAATGAAGTTTGGCATAAAAAGATTGATATCGGTTTCGGGCCAAATCAGCAACAAACAGGACATTAAGGTCATTATGGATTACTTTCTTCGTAACAAAGTAGCATTGAGGATTTTGGATTGTAAGGATTGAATACAAGAGGAATTTGATGGCTTAGTGGAACTCCTAAGCTCTATTCCGTAAGTCCAAATGGGTCTAATGATTGTCATGTATATGAGTCTTTTGAAATTAATTTAAATATATATAATTTTATTTAATATATTACAAATATAAATATATTATTTTATATAATAATTCTTAAATATGTTACAAATAGTTACCGGGAAGATAAAAAGGGTATTGCCCCAGTAATATGAGCTCCTGAATAATCTGGAGGCTCGAGCATCTCTCTTGATAATGGCTTATCTTCTTGTGCTTTCTCTTCCAGGCCAACCCAACTCTCTTTCTTCTGCCGTTGCTACTCCACAGAAGATTAATTATTATTAATGGATTATAAAATAATTTACTGAATAAAAATTTCAAAATTAAAATAATTTCATACATGATTTTTTTTTTATAAAAGTTTCAATTATATTTAATATCAGAACCAAGTGAAAGCAATTAACAAAGTTACTTTTCTTTTTAAATTTAATGAGTCAAAGTACACTCATTAAAATTTAAATGATGTACTCAAATTTAAAAGATGTTAAAACTACAGAAATTGATAATATGTAGCTGGTATTATCAATTCAAATTACCAGTACTTATTCCGCAGTACTTATTGGTGGTAGGGATAGTTTAGTAAAGTCTCGTCAAGTGATGTCACGTTACAGCATTTCAAAGTCATGGTGTTATCTGTATCAATGGTCTCCCCAAACATTTCTTTCCAAAAATGTTTTTTTTAAAACACAATCATTTCGAATATTTAAACTAACTAATATATACTTCTTTTGGTATTGGAATCTGGCATAGTTTTCTGTTCCTTTACAAATAATGAAGGTTACAACAGTATTCTCACTACTAGGATATTATACCAGTTGAAATTATTCATCTTGAATTAACCATTACTGGCTATGTTGGTCATCCTCAAATAAGCTGCCACTTTATTTTATTAAGGTACATTTTTAGGCCATTTTTCCCTAAGCATTCTTCTTCTTCTTCTTCTTCCTCGATCCTTCTTTAGATGACTATGTTAGTCAACATAGACAAAAACTTGGTTGTTCTCCTGAGATCCTCCAAGCCTCCGCACAGCTTCCTCTCCAATGATACTGGCTCTGGCCAAATTTGTTAGCGGACATTTTCGTGTAGTCGGCAGGATTGGAGGATATGGACACTTGTTTGCTCCTCTTCTCCACATTCACATAGGGGGCTCGTTCCAATCTTGAACTTCCAGTACATATGCGATTTGAGCCGGTTGTGCCAAGTCTAATTATCAGCACTTGTTCTCTTCTGCTTAATTTGTAGTAGTCATCGTGGAAGCTCTGTGTGGGATGTGTTTCTAACCATCGCCCCACGATGATCCCCTTATTAAGTGCCTTGACCTCGTCAAATTGGAGTACTGGGGCAAACTGAGGCATCAGGCTGCTTTTGCCAGCATGTCCGCTCTTTCATTGCCGGCGATTCCAGTGTCCCGGGATCCACTGGAGGACTGTTGCTCTAGCAAGGTTTGTCATCAAATTTATCGCGGAGACAAGGTTTTTTAGGCTTGCAAGAGCTTTTGATCTGTCTTGTATTGCTTGGAGAACAGAGGGTGCATCAGTGAAAATGACCACCTTTTGGAGATCATAGGAAAAAGAGAAAATTATCCTTAAGGCCTCAATTATGGCTTCCTGCTCAGCTCGGTAGTTGCTAGAGTTTAGCCCTGTAGCTTTAGAGTTTTCTACTGTTGGACCACACTGAAATTCTATGTAGATTCCGCCCCCACTGCCCTTGTTATCTTCAGCAACCGAACCGTCCAGAAGGCTCTTGTCCATTCTAGTGGTGGGTACTCCTCGTTGATAAATATGAGATTCTCATAAAGGAGTTTGATAGGCAGGAGTTCTTTTTGCTATTTATGCCTGGAATGCTGTCTGATATTCTTGGCTTTGTACCAACCTCCCAGGGTAGGGGAAGAGTTTCACAGTCAAGCGACACTAGCCGTATATCTCGGATACTGAACTCTTCTTGTAGAGATTTGATGTGGTGCACAGGACTCTTTCTCTTGATTCGGGCTGAGTATCCGTGTGTAAGCCTCTCTTTTAGTGGGTGCTCCGGAATGTATTTGGCTTTTGATGCTAGATTCAAGAACTTGAGGTCTCTTCTGTCAGTGAGCGATTCTAGTTTTGTCAGGGCTTCAAGTTTATTGAGAGGTGTTGACCCCATTGCCCCAGCTGGTTATGGCACATTCCAAGACTGGTCGGACGTAACCCACATAGAGATTTTGGAGAGTTTTGTGATCTGCTCCCCAGGCCAACCTGGTGATCTTTCTCATGAGGCACAGTCTTTTGTGGCCCTTTGTTGTGCATGATTCTATATGTGGTCTCCATGTCAGCTTTTTATCCAACTTGATTCCCAGATATGTTGGGGTTTCTTCAAGTTGTATAGCCGTTGATCCAATCTTGAGCTCAAGTCTTTGTTGCTTACTCTTGAAGAGGGTGAAGACCGTATATTTGGTTTTGTGGGAGTTTATTTTCATTCCCTAATCTTTAGCCCAGCTGCTGATGGCATCGAGGGCTTCCTGGAGCTTGTATTTCGCAATAGCCAATGAGTTTGATCGGAACCATAGAGCGACATCATCTGCGTATATGGAGGTTTTAACTCCTTTTGGTACATTGGATAACACATCATTGATGTAAATATTAAACAGTATTGGTGAGAGGACACTGCCCTGCGGTACTCCATTTTTTATTTTCTTTTTTTTACCCTTTTGTCCGTTTACCTCCACTCTTGCTTGTCTATTGGTGAGGTAGTTCTTTAGCCATCTCAAGCTTTTCCCTTTTATTCCGCAGTTGTTGGGTTTTAGATGCAGTGCACTTTTCCAGACTTTGTCAAAAGCTTTATCCAAGTCGATCCAAACCGCCACTGTATGTTCCCCCTTCTGGAAGCCATCCTCTATCTCCTGAGTGATGGTTGTCATCTGGTCTTCTGTGGATCTGTTTTTACGAAAACCTGCCTGTTGAGGAATAATGATCTTTTCTGCCTTTGGCATTCAAGTTAGGCGGTTGTTTATGATCATATCCATGACCTTTCCCGTGCAGGTTAGGAGACTTATACATCTATAGCTTTCCGACTGAGCTTTATTCTTTCCTGATTTCAGAATGGGAATAACAGTTGCTACTTGTCAACAGTTTGGGAATATTCCTGACTTCCAGCTGTTATTTGATAGTTTTAGGAGTTGTCGACGCCGACACCTTAAAGTAGAATCTATATTCATTGTTTTTTGTTATATGTATAGATGTACCTAAAAATAATTTAATTTAATTTTTTATATATATTTTGATTTACTTTGTTGCAATTTTTTATTGATTATTTTATTTATTTTTTTGTATTGTTACAATCAACTATCCCACTATGCTCTTGAGTGGTTGGCCTGGGCACTCGTATGTTATCGCATACGTCACGTGCCTAGTGCCGATCAAGTCAGTCAGTTACGAGAGCTAGTGAAGTGTGTTCAGGGGGAAGTAGTCGCTCCGTATTGCTCAGTGCAATCGCTGCTTTCTTCCTGAGCCTCTTCTCGGCTCACATTAGCACGATGCTACATTTATTCACACCTCAGTACCAGGTACCAAAAGGGGGCACACAAGGGCGAGAAGAGGACACACTTCACTAGCGCTGGCTCCACATTAGGTAACCATATCCATTTTTATTTTTATATTGCAATATTTATAAAATATAAAATTTCACGTTTTTCTTTAAAAATCAATGTTCTTATTTCACAAATACCCTAACCTGCTGACTCCGGCCAAATCAATCATTTTTTCTTCGACGGTCCGTGCTCAACCTTTCAACCTGGGAAAGGCAGATGGCCGCCACAGGAGTCTCTTCTTGGACTTGTTTCCAATATTTTGTATGAGTTCATTTGTGACCCCATCAGTCCCAGGGGGGCTCTTTGCTTTTAGTCCATTTAGAGCCTCGTCCAGTTCTGCTCGTTTAAGGTCCTCATCTAATTGATGTTTTGTTCTATGGAGGGAATCTGCTCGACTTCGTCCCTGGCTTTGGATAATTCTTTTTGGAGCTGTTCTATTTTAGGAGTCCAGTTACAGATCATTTACAGTAAATCATAATAATGTCTACTCACCTCTCTTTCCTCAATCTGCCGGCGTTCCTCAAGGCAGTATCCTCGGCCCAATTCTCTACACAGTGTATACAGCTGACATCCCAACTTATCCTAATACTATCCTTACCACGTATTTGGATGACACATGTCTATTATCTGTCAACACTGATCCAGTTATAGCATCCTGTACTCTTCAATCCCACATCACTGACCTTGAAAATTGGTGTCAAAACTGGAGGATTAAAATAAATTCTCACAAATCTCATCAAATCACCTTTACCCTCCGTCGTAAACCAGCGACTTCCTGCCCCCCTGTATCGTTTAATAACATCCCTCTAAGTCCTGTTGAACAGATCCGGTACTTAGGACTACACCTTGACATACGCTTAACTTGGAATCCTCATACTAGACTGAAACGGCAAGAAACAGCTCGCCATTTCAGGCTACTTCAACATTTACTAGATAAACGCTCTAAGCTCCCAATTATCTACAAGAGACTCATATACATGACAATCATTAGACCCATCTGGACTTACGGAATAGAGCTTTGGGGTTCCACTAAGTCATCGAATTCCTCTCGTATTCAATCCTTACAATCCAAAATCCTTCAGAAAATCCTTAATGCTCCTTACTTTGTTTCGAACAAAGTAATCCATAATGACCTTATTGCTGATTTGGCCCGAATCCGATATCAATCTTTTCATGACAAACTTTATTTCCACTCAAACCCACTAGTTTCAAACCTCGCAACCTCTTCAATTCCTGATAATCCTCCGAGGCGTCTGAAAAGAAGATGGCCTCGTGACCTTCTAAGCTGAACTTTTTATTTGAGTACTACCACTGGGTAGTTTCTCAACTTGTCTTTTCATGTCAATGTATTCACTCATTTTATTTACTTGATGTATTTTGTATACAGTTGTAAATTTCAATAAATAAATTTTTAAAAAAGGAGTCCAGTACGGCCTGTAGTCTCTACTTCCCCCTCTCGATATGCTTTCTTTTGCCGCCTGCAGTAAAGCCCTCGAGAACATCTTCACTGACTTTTCCAGTAGTCCCTTTGTAAGGTTTATCTTTAAAGTGTATTTGCCAGTAAGGTAGGCATATTTTCCCCAGTCTTCTTTTTTATAATTCCATCTAGGAAGGGGTATTGTGAATGGAGCTTTATGGCTCAAATATATCTCCAGAAAAATCGGTCGGTGGTCGCTTCCTCCCAGTTGGTCCATCACACTTCTGTTAGTTGCTGCAGAGATGTTATTTGATCCAAAGGCCAGATCCGGAGTTGTGGTGGTCCTCCATGTTTTGGAGTAGAATGTGGGAGGGTCATCTGGTTCGTTTATGAGCTGGAGACCTCTTTCTGCCTGCCATAGTTCCACTTCTTCACCTCTAAGGTCCCTACGGCAGTAGCCCCATGATGAAGAGTGAGAGTTAAAGTCTCCCACCACACAGCAATCTTTTTCTGGAAGATCAATATTGTGGAGGTTTAGGTCTTTATCGTTGGGGCAATAATGGTTTATTAGACGCAAGTTGCATTCACCAATTTGTAATTGGAGACCCATTATTTTGGCCAGATCTGTTTGTCTAGTTTGAAGTTCCATAGAGTTCCAAGTTCTAAGCATTCCAATTTTATCTATTTCAAAACGTATAAGACCATGGCATAGAAATAATATCATATAATGGAACTTTAACTACTACCACAAAATTGGCATCCTTCCAAATAAGTGCTCAATTACCAATTTTTGTAATCTAAAACTGCAGAAATTAAATCACAATAACAACACCTAGTTCAGCTAACGTAATTGACTTACTTTTAAAATTAGAGCAAACAGAATGGGTTGTTTCTCCAGATTACGACAACATTCTAACCACAGTGAAACGACAAAGATTCATGGTCCGGATCTACCAAAAAATAATTAAATAATGCCGAAGGTTTTCTAAGGTTCTCCTCATCAGAACCAGAGTACAAAAGGGAGGTGCTAAAACAAAGAGATTAGATAGCCTAAACATCTAGAAAATCTCCCACGATTTTCAATGATCTGTGTACCTATTGCATAGAAACCCAGGTGAGAATAGGGCAAAAGGAAAAGTTATGCCAAAACAAATTCAAACAAAATAATTAAAGTTGTTAACAAACTTATATAATGAAATGATTTTTGAAAAATTTATACGAGTAAAAAAGGGCAAATATAGGAAAAATATAATGTTGGATTAAATTAGACTAATTCAATCCATCATTAGAATTATCCAGTCAACTATTTTCCACTTCTTCAGAAAAATAACTTTGTACAACCGATGAAGCAGTATGCTTCAGTAACTATTTCTATTAGAAAATAATACTTGCTTTTGGTGGTTTTTTAACAGAGTTAGCAAGGATACGATGCTGAGTCTCTTTCAGGCGCTCCATCCGTGCCCTCTGCTCTTGTTCCGCTTTTTCTTCTAGCTGTTTCTGTTCCCGAAGCTGCCTTTCCCGCTCTACACGTTTACGATGTATATATTTTCGTGCAGCACGCCTCTCCTCCTCTGACTTATCAGGAGCATTACCTGCTAAATATTAATTACATATTACATTTAACTTTATAATTTTTATTATTCTGATTTAAATCTAGATAGTGTTTACGTTAGAAAAGATTATTCCCTAGACGGGATATTGTATCTCTGATATGATCTGAGTGGACTGTATATTATAAGATAAATTGGTAGAAATGAATATGAATAAAAGGCATTATAACTGCACACAATAAGTGAAATACAAATTTACAAGGTTCTAATTACTGTGACTTATGTACTCACATTATTCACATGTGTGTGTATTCACAGGTATGTGGAACATCTCAGGCTGATTCTCTCTGATCTGCATATTGATTGCGGCTGCTTTGCATTGTATCAGTTCATTGTGGATTGTATCAAAATCGGCATACCTAGCCTCATCAGGCCAAAAGTCGGGAGATTCTGAATAGACTTGTAGAGAGTCTCTGTCATCCGACAGCTGTTGATATGATCCAGTTGGAATGGGTACAAATAAGGTTTTCCTTGAGGGAAGGAATTTTTGTACTCATTCAGAGCATCTTTCATGAAAGGGCATCTTATCATTCTCTCGCGGAGGAGAGTATGTCTAAGATCTTGTGCTTAAGAATACGCAATTTGTTTTCACAGACCACAGAAAAGCGGTCTTAACATCCGGTGAAGAGTCACGCATGAAGTTGAGGTAATAATAAGAGGAGTAGCAGAACCATCAAGGAGTAGAGGAGACAACCAGCAACCAGATAAAGAGTCTGATAGAACTGACAGAAAATCACCAAGGAATGGTGAGGAGATCGTGACGTACAAGTGTTGTGACATCACGCTCGCTAACCTATGGCTAGAGGTAGCAGAGAGGTATAGGGGAACCTTTTTTATAAACTAGTTAAGATTTAATTATTATTGAAGAATAATTAAATAAATCACTAATGTGCTAGAGTTGCGACGCCAAGTTCAGGCTACTCTAAGCACTGGTTAGAGGTAGCTAAGGTATTAAGAACCCCTTTCATTGAAGAATGAAATTAATTACCAATTTAGGATAATCAAATAAATTACCAAAGTATGGCAATAAGATGAACAGTGACGTGCTAAAGGTGCGACACCATGTTCAGGCTACTTTAAGCGCTGGTTAAAAGCAGCGGAGGTATTGAGAACCTCTTTGGCCACCCGCAATGAGAACGGGTAGGCTATGAAACAGCTGAGATATAGATTACAGGTAGATCAAGGGCTATGAAATGTGCTCTTGATGTACAGTGTTCTATATTGATGAATAAGTCATAGAAGAACATCTATTACAGTGTTTAAATGTTGTTTAGAAATTGTTTAAAACGCTTGTGACAGAAATGTGTTGAAAATTAATTATGTAAATAATATAAGGAAGAAAATAGTTGGGGGTGCAGTCAAATGAAAACACTAAATAAGTGGTAGCTTATTTAATTATGTGCCGACGTTTCGACCCACTTTGTGGGTCATCTTCAGGGCTAAGAAAGAAAAACAGACAAAATAACAGAACTATAAAAATACATTGAGGACTAAGTATATGATAAATGAGAAAAAATATATATGTAGAGAGGTAGAAATTTAGAACAAAAGTGAGGGATATATATGAATAAAAAAAATAATAATAATAAATAAATAAATAAATTACAGAGAAAATGTACAAAACGGTGGTGATGCCAAAAATATTAAAAAAAAAAAAAAAAAATTGGCATCACCACCGTTTTGTACATTTTCTCTGTAATTTATTTATTTATTTTTTTTTTTGTATTCATATATATCCCTCACTTTTGTTCTAAATTTCTACCTCTCTACATATATATTTTTTCTCATTTATCATATACTTAGTCCTCAATGTATTTTTATAGTTCTGTTATTTTGTCTGTTTTTCTTTCTTAGCGCTGAAGATGACCCACAAAGTGGGTCGAAACGTCGGCACATAATTAAATAAGCTACCACTTATTTAATGTTTTCATTTGACTGCACCGCCAACTATTTTCTTCCTTATGTCTACTTTCCAGTCAACCAACCCCTCCCTTCTTATGTAAACAATAATTTATTTTTTTTATATACAAGGTGGAAATCTCTATGGACGCCTGAGGTCAAAAATCTTCAGATAGTGTGGGACTCCAACCCTCTAAAACCACCTTGTTGTGCAACAACTGAGCTAGCCCAACAAGTCGCTCCTCTTTCATGTGGAAAATCTCGGGTGTGGGATATAGCCCATTGGCTAATCTCCCAATTTAGTAGAATTTACTTTCATTTCGACTTATAGTTTATTTTCTTTGCGTAATTCACTTTAATAGCAAATCTTATCGGCTTCACTCTTTTAAGCCGCCTTATTTGATGCGAAGCGTCCTCAACTGTGCTCGGCATTTCTGGGTTTACGAGGATTTTTATCCTTTTATTATGACTATCCGCAAACCTTCCAATCTCTTCTCTGACAGAATTTACTTTTAAATTCCTATGCTAATTGTCGTTTCTGGCGTACTTTATTTTGGAAGGTTTGAATTATTTGCATGTTGCTTTTCTTGGTACAACCCCAGAGCTGAATTCCATAAGTCCATACCGGTTTTAGGACTTCTTTGTATAACAGTAGCTTGTTCTCAACTGTAAGTTGTGAATTTCTCCCTAGCAGCCAGTGTATTTTCCTAAATTTTATATTCAGCTCTTCTTTCTTTTTTTTAAAATGCTCTTTCCAGTTGAGCCTAGCATCCAATGTCATTCTAAGATATTTGAATACGGTACCTCCTGTCTATTATAAATCTTTCACTTATTTATTTTTCTATTTGTGAAATTTATATGATAGTCCAGGAATATTAGTCAAATGAGAGCAAGAATCTCGGAATGAGAGGTAGTCAGCTATAAACTTGTATAAACCTTTATTTTGACACCCTAAAACTTGTCTCACAGATGTCTCTTTGTAATTGCGAAAACCATTAATATTTCGGAACTTGTCACGGAAGGCAAAATTATTGATTTATAAAACAATCCTTAGACCGATTGTTACGTACGCTAGTGAAACGTGGGTCCTGACCCAGGAATGCGAAAAGATGCTGCAGATCTGGGAGAGGAAGGTTCTTCGGCAGATATTTGGGCCAGTATATAATGAAGGCCGATGGAAGTCAAGAAATAATAGAGAGCTTCAGGACCTATACAATGTACCAGACCTAGTCACCTTTATTAAATCAACCCGTATAAGATAGCTTGGGCACGTAGAAAGAATGGGAGAAGATAGGTACCCAAAGAAGCTATTATATGGCAAACCAGGAGGCAAAAGAAGAAGAGGAAGTCCCAGGCTGCGATGGCTGGATGATGTGGAGAACGATCTGCAGAGGATGTGGATCGGACAGTGGAGAGGTCGAGCTGCTGACAGGGAAGACTGGAGAGGCGTTGTTGCGGAGGCCAGGGCTGTATAGCCATGGGAAGAAGAAAACTTGTCTCAAAACCTACTTATCGTAGGGTGTCCGCGACTACAGATATTCCAAGGTCAAAAAATCGATTTTATACACATTTATTACAAATATCCCGTTTCCTATGGGTTTTATGCTATTTGTATTTATTATAAATATTGTAGAGGATTGCAGTTTTTACAGCGTTTGTTTAAACATGTTTTTTTATATCTTTAACCATTTTCGAGATAGAGGGTAGAGCGCCGCCCAGTGTTTAACTATTTAGAGTATCATTCGAAGTCAACCTGTAGTCCCGATTAAAAACATGCCATATAAAGTTTATAAATTATTGATAATTATATAATTCTGAATAATTTGCATTGCTTTCAATAATTTAGTATCTATTCATTTAATAACACTTACCTACTCGTGTAATTATAAAGTTATTAAGGGAAATGCTTTAATTACATTTTAAGTAGAAAATAATTAAGTACATCTTCATTGAAATCCGTAACTTATAGATTCTTCTAAAACGTTAAAAATTATACCTGGGATAACGGACCTCTATTGTATAGTATGAACCTCTCTATTTATAGCCAGAAAGGACCATTTCGATCAAATTGCTACAACATTTGATGAAGAAAACTGCCCGGTTCAATCATTATTTGAGAATGGAGTGCGAACCTTGTTGGCAATCTATAATGCTCCAAAATCTGATGATTGTCTTCGCTATGAACAGTTCATCAAGTTAACAAAACTGAATAAACCTGTGCAGTTAATAAAAAATGCAAATTATTTAGAGCTAGATGACCCAGTGAACTTTGTATCACCAACATAAGTTTGTGAAAAATATTGTCAAAACTTATTACAATTTTATTTTCTACATAAAATCCAACACAGTTATACACTTAATATACTTAAAGATTTCTGATGTACTACATTTTTGTATTTTTTTTACGGTGCGTAAATAGATAAAGATGATGGTTTGCCGACTTGCGAACACGCGACGTATAATTGCTCATGTAAAACTTAAAATTGTAAGTTGATTCCACAAATTTTCAACGACTGGCCTTGTAATTTATTTATGGCCAGGCACACGGGGACTTTGTATTTTCCCTTGATGATCTTGCTCTCGATGACGTCATTCATTAGCTTTTTCACAGCCAGTCTCATTCCTTGCACAGTCGAGGTTGATTAATGTTACGCAGAATAATCACAAATGATCCTACTTTTAATTGTAAATAGTGAGGTGGTAATCCAGGCAAATCCAGGGAATTTAAAATACTGTAGGATAGTTGACTAGATCATCCTGGTTTGTAACTGTCTCAACTGATATGTAAAAAATTAACTCTCCTGGAAGATAATTCTGAATGGTCGCATTGAGATCATCGACATCTTTGTTTTTGGCTGCCAATATTGCTTGTTCACTCAACCAATTATGGTTTCTGAACTGCTGTTCTATGTCCGTAAAAACACGCTGAATAAGCCCCTCTTTTGAGTCAACGAAGTGACAAAAATCCGTGGGTAGTGTAATTAATCCTGTCAAGGTGTCAACTGCGACCTTACCATTTCCAAAATCTGATAACTTTTTGGAAAACATAATCGCAGTTCGATCTTGTTGCAAAAACTCTTGCATGTGAGTTGTTACATGCTGGCAAAAATTAGAGGATTTTAAGCATCCGTTTAGTTCGTCAGCAACAGTTGATGGGGGAATAATTGAAAGAGTCTGACGAAAATCACCTGACAACAGAATTATGGCTGCACCAAAAATGTTTTGGTTGTCACGAAGATCTTTTAACGTTCTGTCCAGTGCCTCCAGTGACCTCTTGTGGGGGCATCATGGTACATTCATCCCAAACGATCAATCTTCGCCATTGCGCTGTTTTTGGTGCTTCGTTGATTTGCATGTTTAGTGGGAATTTCAATGCAGAATGTGCAGTTCGTCCACCTTTTAACAATGTCGCAGCTATTCTAGCCAACGCAAGGGCTACTTCATTTTGCGATCTGATCTTTGCCGAAAGATGCCCCCAGGAGCATCAAGGAAGTAAATTTCACCAGATCCACTGTACACAGCTTATTTCAAAGTATTGTAAGCAATTCTTTGTTGTTCATTCAATTGCGGAACATTTGAACAAACTGTTTAGGCCAATACTTCAGTATTGTATTGTTGTTTTCTTTGCAACTCATTAAATGCATCCCGCATAGGACGACAGGGTGCTGCCATGCCCAAACACGACAATACTTTATTTACCATAAAGACCAGTCTAGCTTCAGCTTCCAAAGAAATATTTGGTTTTGTTTTTATTTTTATAATTAGCTGAGATGGGAAGAAAGAAAATCAAGACTCCCAAAGAAGCCTAACCAATGATATTCATGTGGTCCTTAATGGGCGGTACGTGATAAAAGAAAAAAAAAACATTACATAGACAAATTATGTATGCATAATATGCCTTATTCCCCAAGCAAAGCTGGGGTGGATGGCTAGTATTAAATAAAATGATAATTCATTAGCACAGAAATGATTTATAATTATTCTGATTTAGGGTTGAGGCAATTAAAAATTGTGGGATGTGGAATCCTCAAAATTAAAATGTGAATGATGAAAATATAAAGTTATATTAATTGATTTATATTATTATTTAGCTATGAAATAGAATAATCAATTCCAATTATTGAATTGATAAGATATTTATTTTCTATTAGTTACCTACACACATGTTAAAAATGAAATTGCAATCACATTTAAAATAGTTTAAATAATAAGTGTGAATCAATTAGATTGATTTAATTTGAATAGCCAGATTTTTTGTTTTCAAGAAATTTATATTGTTTTACTATATTTTGAGTGTTTTACTGCAAATTCTGAATTTTATTTTAAATTAATATTCTGATAAACAGTTTATAACAACTATTTACCTTATAACTAAGTAGGACCTTTAACTCTTACAGATAAGAGGATTTAGTTAATGCCAACTGAGATAGTTTGTTAATACTGATGGTTTAAAAGAAATTTAAAATCTATCTTAAAATAAACACAATGAGAAAAGGCCATGAACATTTACACACTAAGATTTGAATATATAAATCCCCATCGATAATAAAATAACAATTAATTAAAATCTGTCATATTTTTTTAAATGCAAAATTTACCTGATTTTGAATTTGGAGAAGGTTCATTAATTGGTTGGACTTTAGCAGCTTCATTAAGTTCAGTAAGCTTCTTTTGGCACTGTAGCTTTTTCCTAACTGTTATATGTCTCTTCTGTGGCGATCTATCGCACTAGAAAAAAACATTATAAAATGTGTAAAACCTCTGTCACATTGACTCATACAATAAATTTCATGTTTAAAATTAAAAAAAAAATCTCATAGAAATAGTCTCACAGGGCTTAAATGGCAAGTTTTAAAAAGTATCCTCTAAAGTTCATATAATCTATTTGAAAATAAGGTTGCTCACTCATTCTTAGTCAAAATAAAAATGGCTAAAGATCTAAACTATAAAAGAATTATATAACTAAAGAAGATACAAGAAAAAATAAATTCCGTGGTTGAAAACCTTAACAGTAGTAATATGGATGCAAAATATTCTGTAAAATAGAGCTAGAGGAAGAAAACTATTAAAATAAAAATTCATTAAAGGCAGAGGAAAGTAAAAAAAACCTACCCGTTTTATGTATTATAATCAATAATATTATAGAGAAGCGAGGAGATGGTTGTCTGGAAGATAGAGTAAGGAAGAAAATAGTTGGGGGTGCAGTCAAAATAAAACACTAAATAAGTGGGTACTTATTTAGTGTTTTATTTTGACTGCACCCCCAACTATTTTCTTCCTTACAATAATATTATATTAATGATCACCTGGATGATCTCATAAAATTTAATAGGATTTCGATGGAAACTAAACTTAAACTTTATTTCAAATAGCAAGATAAAAAAAGATGTGTGACATAGACTCACTTTGCTGGATTTGGATTCAGCAAATGGAGAAAACGTACTTGAAGGAGAGACATAACTACCTAAATTAACTGAAACAGGAAGAAAACATAAATTAATAAAACAAACCAAACATTAGACACCTAAATTTGATACAACTCTTGATTTAGTACCTTTGGCGGGTTCAAGCAATTGCGCTATTTTAACATCACTTATATGCTCACTTATATTTTCTTTTACCTTTCTATTTACATTATCTTTATGCCCTGGTTCATAGACACAATAACCTCTTCTCTGGGATACTACGGGAAAAAAACGATGTAGCTAGGCAAAATCAAATTTCTGTAAGATGGAAAGATTAGTTAATACATACTCTCAGAGGAGCTCCGAGGAGGAGAAAATGGTAAGGTCCAAGGAGTGTCCTTTTTCTTTTCTGGGGACTTTATGGCAGAAAAATTAGGACAAGCTGAATACTTCTGAATCCATTCCAACTGAGCTTTCTGGATATCATCTGAAGTAGACCACTGACTCATATCCTCCATCCATTTTCTCTGAGCACTTTTAAGTGCATAAGACTTTTCCTTAGTAAGGGCATTTAAATCTTTTAGTGCTGTAGGAGTCTTCGGAGATTCTGATAAAACTAAGTTCTGATCCTTAACACTGTTACTCTCACTATATAAGGATTTACGTTCTCTTTCATTTTTGACACAATATTCTTTATAATTTTGCTCCATTCTTACTCTAAAGAAAAATGAATAAATAATAAAATTTTCAACAGAAAAAAAAGTATTAAAACTTTATAGTGTTTACCTTCAATTGAACCGAGAATAAAGCAAGAAAGAAAAAAAATCATAATTTAGACCCAGAAACCATTTTGGGTATTTTGTTTTTCTACTGCCATGTTATGAAATTGCACTACTACAATTTTCTTTTAAACTGAAACATCAATTGACTGATAAACTATCTAACGGTCAAACGGAAGGTAATGTACAAAGGTTACAATGGCATAACGGGTAATCCCTTTGGCCTGTATTTATTGACATTTCTGAATATCCTTCTTTCCTAACGTTTACTGTCGTTATTAAATTATTATAAAAATCTATACCTCTATTAATATCATTAAAACAAATTATTAAATGATCGAAAGACATTTAAATAACGTAATATTGAATGTCACCATGAAATTAAAAAAGTGCCCTTGAATTTAGATATATAATTTAAATGAATTCTAGATGTCATCAAGAAAGAAGTGTATTACTGAGAAACATTAAAGTGCAACTGAAAAAATATAATTTATTATGATTGAAATATTTTATTTTGGACATGGTTTATTCGCATATGACAGATGTGACGGCCGTCTGCCTTTCAAGTTTTTTGGTCCTCCGGGCCCGGATCGCAGCAGGTTAGGAGTTAAAAAAAAAAATTTGTCAAATTGAAGTAAAATAAAAAATAAGTAAATAATTGTTCAAACCGGAATATGTTTAAGGATTTCCGTTGTTTATGTAACTCGTTTAGGATTATTACAAACCAAGCTCAAAGCTCACAGGGTATTGTATAGTCTCAGGGTCATATTTCTAAAGAATTGACCATGTTTGCATATCTAATTTACGACTAGATATTGTTGCACTTTAAGTCTCAAATTTTAACAGGAATAAGGCTTTTAAACCTATACTTAGGAATAGTTTTATTAGTCCTTTAAAATGTTCAAAATATTTCTGTTATAACATTATAGCTGAAATTCTTTCGTTTACTGTATTTTTATTTCTTATCCACTAACTAGAACTTGGTGATGACTTATAAGTTTCTAATTAAAAATTGTATTTCAATCCTTAAAGACATCCTTTAAGTTCATAATACACAATGTTATTATTATTATTGCTATAATTATTCCATGTGGAACCCATTAATGCGGGTTAGGCCCGGCGCACATTGAACCCAGCTCACGTACAGCACACGCACAATCCAGACCATGGGATGGGTCGAATACCGCATATTGAACCCAGTTGTTGTCACCCAGGTTTCGCGTTGTCAGCCTCAGAACTCCTCCTGGATTTAGAATCCCGAGTCAGAACATGAAGAAGTGGTTGTACTATATTCGTTTGTGGAGAGGAGGAGAAGTAAAGATATTTATTTAGCTGGGACGAAAACATACGGAGAGTTCAACCTGTTTCAGCAAGTTCCTGATAGTGTTTTTAATAATAGTTTTCGGCTAAGCCGGGAGCAGTATAATGAATTACATGAACTCATTAAGATTGTCATAATTGGAAAGGGATGTAACGTCCAGAAACCAATTGGGAGTAAAGAAAGGCATGACTAGTGTAAAATAGAACGGTATGCCTCCGAACGATTTCTATTAAGTTTTCGAAATCCAATTGGAAAGCAAATTGGAACGAAATCTGTGCGGGGAGGACAGAAGTTTCCTCCTGTGGATCCCAACAGACTGGGCTAGCCGTGGGCTGGGTCCAATGTGCGGCGACTCATTCAATGCTATGCTTCACAAAACAGCCCAGGCATGTGACTGTTGGGGGTAAGCCCCCCATGAGTCAACTCTAGTTATGCCACTGGCTGGGTCCAATGTGCGCCGGGCCTTAATCGCGTTTATATATTTGCTTCATCTTGCTAGCATGTAGTGAAGTATAAATTTCTTATTTTCTTTAAGAATAATTCCTAAGTTCCAGAGTGTCCGATGGAGACGTGGAGCGCATCCGCCATTGTTTCACGCCCAGCCCGCAGAAATCTGTTCACCGCGCTGCTCGACACCGTCTGGTGTGTGTTTCGTCGACGATTACACATGAAACCATACAGAATTCAGCAACTGCAAGCTCTTCGAGAGGGTGACAAAGAACGACGCGTGGAGGTTTGTAACTTCGTTCTTGGTAAGATGATGGACGATGAACATTTTGTATCGCGCACAGTGTTAAGCGACGAATCACGCTAAACGGTTATTACAGGCACACTGCGAAACACTTAGATCACAAAACTATGGTTTTTCAGGTTTTCTTGGTCCTGACGCCATTTTCAATAGGTCTGAAGTGGGCGTTCACTCAAGCGCGCTGCTGGTACCTAGCGGGAACCATGCAAAACTTGAGAGTTTCCTCTTTCCAGCAGTACATTGTTGGCGCATTTAGCTCAAGGGACAGAATAGTTATGATTTTATGAAATCGGATGATTCTTTTTGATACACCCTGTATTTCAGGTTCTTATTATTCATTGATAATGTTAGTTCCTGAAGAACCAATGTATGTAGTTTATTCACTTATTAAATTACACTACTGATTCGAGGGCTAAATTGAAGAGCATTGGGGGCAGTGGGTCACCTTGTCTCAGACCCTCAACCACTACGAATTCCTCAGAGAGCATGTTCCCTATTTTAACTTGGCATCTCGTTTTTGTGAGGGTCATCCTTGTAAGGCGAACAAGTTTTCTTATTACGGTTTATGCTATCGTAGGCCTGCTTAAAGTCGATAAAGAGATGTTGCAGGTCAACATTATATTCGTACCCTTTCTCCAATACCTGTCGTATAGCAATATCTGGTCATTTGTTGATCGGCCTGGCCTAAACCCACATTGATAGTAAAAAAAAATTCAAAAGTATGGCAAATACCTTGTACGCAGTGCTGAGTAATGCAATGCCCCTGTAATTATTGCGGTCGATCTTGTTACCTTTTTTGTGTATCGGTACAATAGTCGCCAGGTTCCATTCGTCTGGGATCTTTTCTTCCATCCTAACCTCCCATATTAGCTGATACAGTTCTTCCCGAAGTTCCTCACCACCACATTTCAGGAGTTCAGCGCTTATTTCATCTGGCCCAGGAGACTTATAGTTTCTTAGGTTGCCTATAACATCCTCCACTTCCTCTTTCTCTGGGGGCTCCTCAACTTCTCCATATGTTTCTGCTTTGCCGAAAATTTCATCCGCGGCATCTGTACATATCAAATTACACTCCCTACCTGGATTCAAGAGATTGCAGAAATGCTGCCTCCGCCTTTCCAAGACGGCGGAAGGATCCGCTGCGAGCTCTCCATTTTGCATAGATTTGTTATGCAAATCTGGCCTAAAAACCGTTCTTTAGTTCTTGTATACCCTTGTAAAACTTTCTGGTTTGCTTCGTTTCGTGTTTTTCTTGCAGTTTCTTTATTTGGTCATTTTCATAAGCTCTTTTTTTCCTTCTACAGACAAGCCTTGCCCTTCTTCTTATTGTCACATACTCCTCTCTGCTTGCTCTTGTTTTTCGATTAAGCATTTTTAATCTGGCTTCATTTCCCGCTTCAATGACTTTGCCACATTCCTTATCAAAGCAATTGTTTCGTGCCGGGGTTTCATATTTCCCTAGGGCCCCTTCTGCCGCACTTTTAACTGCCTTTTCGAGAACAACCCATTTCTTATTTAGATATTCCTGATTTCCGCGCTCTTCTCTCAAAACGCTGCTCACTTTTTCTCTGTAGAGAGCCGCCGCATCTTTCTCATTTAGCCTTTCAGTTGCATATCTTGCCGTTTTCATATTTTTTCCGTGGTGTTTTACGGCTACTCTGAATCGATAAATCACTTTAACTAGAAAGTGATCAGAGTCACAACCCGCACCTCGGCAGGATCGTACATTTGTCACGTCTGAGGAATGTCTTCTGTCAATCATCACATGATCAATTTGATTTCTAACTGAGTCATCTGGGGATATCCATGTTTCTTTGTATATATCATTTCTAGGGAACATAGTACTTTTGACAACCATTCCCTTTTCTGATGCAAAATCAATTACTCTTAGCCTGTTTTCATTGCTTATTTCGTGTTTACTGTGACTGCCTGTTATTGATCTGAATTGGGGCTCTTTTCCAATTTTTGCATTCATGTCTCCAATTATTATCTTTACATCATACTTTGGGGCCTGATCATAGGTTTCTGATAGGAGTTCATAAAACGCGTCTTTCTCTTCTTTACTTCCGTCTTCAGTTGGCGCATGAGCACTAATAATCGTCATGTTAAAGGAGCGCCCTTTCATTCTAATTGCACATATTCTGTCATTAACTGGGTTTATTTCCACTACAGCGTGTTTTAACCCATTCTAATCATACAGCCTGTTCCGAGAATGTTAGTCTGGTGCCCAATGTTGATGAGTGTATATTCTGTCAGGTCCATTATCTCAACTTTACTCAATTTTATCTCCCGTAAAGCTGCAATATCTATTCGGTACTTCGATTATTGCTGCTTTAGTATCTTGCCGGCTCCAGCCTGCATAAGTCCTCTTACATTCCATAAAGCGATGGTTAGTCCGTGTTTAAAAGCCATGGTAAATTTACCGTTAAGACAATCCAATCCGTGGCATGTCAGGATTTTTCATGGTTTTTGTTTCTGAACTAGTTATTGTTTTTATAGGGGGCGGGGGGGGGGGTATCCCTCCGCCCTACCCTCCTCCTTTCCTTCATCCTCCGGCTTGGGACCGGCAACTGTCCTGAGACAGCAGACGGAGTTAAGTGATGTAGTCACGTATGTAAAAATATGATCGGTTTGTGAACTGTGTTTCAGTCAATAGGGGGGTGTCTATGTGATTGTCATGAAGAAATAAGTCAAGTTCGTCTCGATGGTAATGATGTCCATTTGCATTCCACAGTATGATTGCTAGGGGCTTGGTGTTCATCGTGGGGTATTAAATGGAATTTCGGAAAGGAGTCGGGTTAGGCTACACCTACATTGGATCCGATTCGGTGCGACGTGATTCTATCACATACGATGCTGGGGTGTATACATTATATATATTTTACTATACATTATAGTAAAATATAAATGTATTAAAAATAATTAATAAATAATCTTAATTTTATAAATTTAAAGAACCAAATGTTATAACTCTCGATATATTTCAGTCATTTGGTTTGCTAGCGACGTCTCATCGTATCACACCGGATCCAATGTAGGTATAGCCTAAGAAGGGAAATGAGTGGTTTGATGGTATTATTAAGGTCTAATAAGGAGGTCGAAAGGATAGTGTTGATGTCTACTGGACTTTGATTGGGAATAGGATATTGACCAAAAGGTTGAGATGGGGGATTACTGTGTCTTGGAAAGTTAGTTGGGAGTTGGACCCTTCTTGGGCTACTGGGAGCTGCATCAACTTTCATCCAAATGGTGTTGGGGTTTGGAGGTTTATCATAGAAGTTTGGGATGGAATTGTGGGTTCACTCAGAGGTGGAAGCTTCACCCGTAGAGGAAGATGGTGGGAAGGGAGGTCTTGGCGTGGAGGTTGTTGAGGTGGATGAGATTTGGGAACCATTGGCTGGGATTGGGAGGTTTGAGGCGCCAGTTGCCGGATCTGTTGATGCCGAGGCTGCTGATTTCGGCTATTGACTGAAGGTGTTCTTTGTCCCTGTGGAGGGATTAATATATGTTGAGGTCAACGGCTGCTGTTGATTCCTAAGAACTTGACTGTCGTGTACTTTTTCTATTTCTTCTTTATGATTTATTTCTTGACTTTTTGATGCTGCATGGTGGGATCTTAGCCTTTGAAGGTTTTTATGCACCATGCATCCTTTATAATTTGCTGGATGGTCCTGGCCGGATAGTGAAAATACGCTTTTGTATGCCCTAGTGTTTGGCCTTTTGTGCATTGCACAATTGTAGGTGTTTACTTGGCTGTTCTAAACGAACGACTGAATAGACCAGCCTAGTAATATCAAATATTTCAATATTATTTCTGGCTGGTTCCAGATCTACAAAAAATAAAGGTAGGGGGAACTTTTCGACGGGGTGTAGGACGACCGGTATGTGGCCGATCTCTTCCAAGTCCCGTTTGATGGCGTTAGTAGGTGTGATACTTTGAAGACCTCTCAGAACAACTCTGTAGGCCTTATCTTCTTTTAGCTGGTTGCAATGAAAGTGATATTTTTTATCAGTGAGGTGATTAACCAATTTTTTGTAATTCTATTTTGTGGTTGTATTAATTTTTATGTCTTTCACTCGAGAATGACATTTAAAATTGGTTGGGCCGATCAGGTTCTTTCGTGACCGAAGTTTTGAACGTTTGAAACAAAAATGGGAGGTGGAACCGGTTTGGAAATCTGAGACGCTTCTTGATATTTAGGAGGCTCTGTGGGAACATTTTCGAGGGGTGCAAATTGATTGCTGGTTGAAAAGTTAGTCACTGATGTTTTGATGGATGCTGATGTTTAACTGCTCTGGTGCTGAGGTTGGCTTTGACGCCGATTTGTTTTAATTTTATTTATTTTTTATTTGGAGAGGTACCAGCGGGATATATGATTTAAATTAAAAATTACTCATTTTTTTGTTTTTGATCACTAAATGATATAATTTAGAACTTTGTTCATAAAATAAAAATTATCACACCAGAATCTGTGTAAATCATGTCATAATAATGTCATATTGTACTTAATTAACTTTAAGAAATAGTATTAGATGCAAACAAACCCATTGCATATAATCAGGACATTATTATTCAACCATTATCAACTATATTGTTTGGGCAACATCTTTTGTTGTCTATCTCTTCTTAAATTTTAGGGGCAATCCCACACCACCGCAAATGCTGCACATTCTCCTCCATGAGGACGTATCCATCGGCACCAAGTGTCACGGGAGGGAAGAGAGATAGATGCGGGAATGGTGCCCAGCCTGTTACTTATATCATCATAGGCGTAACGAGGGGGGTTATTCGGGATGTAACCCTCCCCCATTGCTTATAAGAAATTTAAAAAAAAATGAAAATTTGAAGGATTTTGGTTTTTCAAAGTTATAATTGTGGGATTACAGAAGTAAGGGTTAATAATTCCAAAAACACATTAAAGAAAGTGCAAACACAGTTATTTTAATGAATACAAGGTACACTAAAATGAAAAACCAAACCGTAATACTGTTTATTTACAATTAATTATATTATTATAGCGGCAGTAGTGGCACCTAGCGGCAACAATAAGATCGCAAATGTGAGAAGAACAGTTTAGACAATTCTTAGAATCTAGAAGTAAAGTCTGGATGGGTCTAGAAATTTCCCTATGCAAGTATATATATTGCGACGTTCACTCCAGAGTCTGTCAGTCAGTCAGTTCTGCTCGCTACACTTGTGCTGGCCTGTTCAAACTTTTTTTCAAATCTTGAGCGTTTCCACGGTCAAGTCAAGTGCGGTGTTTACTAAGCTAGTGAGTTATCTTTTCATCATTTTTTCAAATTTCAAAATGAACCCTAATGATGAGCGAAAAGGTAAAGGTGGCACATCAATATTAAAGCTTTGAACAAACTCAGATCAGAGGCGACTAACAATGGGGAAGACACTATAGAAAATAAAGCTTCAATGAATGAAAGTGTATGTGTACCTTCAACTTGGTTGGATTGGTTACCAATATGTTGGAGTGGTTGACTGGTGGGGGTAACCTCCCATGATCAAATCTAGTTACCCCACTGTATAACAACATTTCTTACTTATTTCCGCAGTTTTTCCAGGGTGGGCGAAACAAGATTGTGGCCCAACCATGAACAAAAGTTTTATTCCATGAAACTTTGGTGGGCGGTATCACACCTTCAAAAAGAATTAATTTAGTTCATTTTTTTAAGTCAACCTGGGCACTCGTACGTCACGTGCCTAGTGCCGATCAAGTCAGTCGGTTACGAGAGCTGGTGAAGTGTGTTCAGGGGGAAGTAGTCGCTCCGTATTGCTCAGTGCAAATCGCTACATTCTTCCCGAGCCTCTTCTCGGCTCACTTTTAGCCCAATGTTACATTTATTCATACCTCTGTATCATGTACCATAAGAGGGTACACAAGGGCGAGAATAGGAAAGAAAATCCTTAGTTACGCCGTCCATCGAAAGGGCCATTAAACGACGCCTGTACGATATCAGGTACTCGTTAAAAATCCCTATCCTAATTAAACCTGTATAGGCAACATTTAGAGCTCCCAATGCAGCACCGTCCGATTAGCCATAGCAGCATAAAGTGACGTTAAATGAACAAACAAACCTATCAATCTGCGGAAGGTTGAGCACGGGGCGTCGATGAGAAATGAGTTGGCTGGAGGCAGTAGGTTAGGGTATTTGTGAAATAAGAACATTGATTTAAAAAAAAGGAAAATTTTATATTTCATGAATATTGCAAAATTTAAAGGTTATAATAACTATAAGTATAAAATCAAAAAAGTCAATAAAATATTACTATTTATATACTTTTAAAATATATATCTCAAAATTTAAAATTAGTCATATTTTTGGCCGCCAGATTTCGCTGGCAACACCTTCATAACGTATTTTCCGGTCAGACCGCGTCCCCTTGTGCTACTGCGAGCGTCCTATAGGTAATTACATTTTTAATACTCATATCTTCTCCTCACCCCTTTCCTTCTCCATATTGCACACCTTTTTATTTTCTCATACTAGTTTTTGGCATCCATCATATGTTATTATTATCTAAGATTTCATTAGCATTTAACATCACTATTTCATCATATTTTACTCTATTTCCATGCTAATACCATATTGTTACTTATATTTCTATACGTTCCTTGTATATTTACATCATATATTTATACCACTTCATTACTATAGGTATGGTTTTTTTAAAAAACTGTTATACTCTATATTCATATCTTGACTTTCTACTGTTATTTTTCCTTTATTTACTCTTTAATTTCATTTTGGTTATATCTTCTTTCATTTTACTTATGTAAACTCCCTAGGAGTCTATTATCTTACCTTTTATAGTTTATAAATATTCCACTACCTTTTCCATAATTTTACTTCTCACCTCTGATGTTTATACTTTTTCTTTCTTTTTTAAATATCTTTCTGTTTACTTCCGTCTTTTATCTTTGTATAAAAAAATTTGTTGGCATCACCACCGTTCTGTACATTTTCTCTGTAATTTTTTGTATTCATATATACCCCTCACTTTTGTTCTAAATTTCTACCTCTCTACATATATATTTTTTCTCATTTAGCATATACTTAGTCCTCAATGTATTTTTATTGTATTCATTGTATGTTGTCTGTTTTCTTTCTTAGCCCTGAAGATGACCCACAAAGTGGGTCGAAACGTCGTTAACACCCCCAACTATTTTCTTCCTTATAAGTATAAAAGTTATGGTTACATATTGGGGAGTCACTTACGATAGCTGGTGAAGTGTGGTCAGGGGGAAGTAGTCGCCCCGTATTGCTCAGTGCAATCGCTACTTTCTTCCTGAACCTCTTCTCGGCTCAATTACGGTTCGAATCCCGGCCAGGTCAAATCTTTTATTTTCAAAACAAAAATATTTAAAAATAATCAACATCAAAATAACAATTAATAAAAATAAATTATAAATAATATATTGACGTAAGTCAAAAAATCCTAATCAAAGTAATGTTCAATGAACATTCTTCCCCGTGTATGCATCGCAAAATTGGGAGAACACGGGGATAAATAATAATAATAAATAATTTATTTATTCTGGGACAAGTCCCTTTAGAATAACAATACAGGTATAGTGTAAAAACTAAAATGTCTTAGAGTAAAATATATGTCATTACATTAATTAATTACAATTGAGATTAATAGATCAGAAATAAAAAATAAAAAATAAATTGACAAAAATTTATGAATTACCTCCTAAAAAAACAATTAAAGAAAACTATTTCTTAAAAAGAAGAAGCAATAAAGGAAAATATAAGTAAGATAACAATAAATATAAACAGAGAAATAATTGACAGTTGCATATATACATATACACACACACATATACATACAAATTTTTGGAAACAAAATTACAACGAAAAAATAAATAAGATAATGAAAGAAAAAGTATTAACAAAACTAACTATGATAACTATAAAATAAGTAAATATAAAAATATGTGACTGGAAGTGTGAACAGCCAAATTAGCAGAGAAAGAAAATGTAAGTATATCCACACCTCACTCACATACAATTATACAGATACACACATATATACCAAATACAACATCCATCCATCACTTATAAAACTTTAATCTCAAACTGAACAAACTATTACCGATTTTTAGAGAATTATAAGGAAACTAGGTGATTGAATAAACGGGATTTAAAGGTTGAAAGATTATTGGAATGACGAATGGAAGATGGTAAAGAGTTCCAAAAAGATGAGGATCGGATAAGGAAAGCTCTGTCAAAAGCTGCTGTTCGCTGGGATGCTGTATGTAGATCTGAGAGCCGTGAACGGGTGTTACGGGAGTGGACTGTGGTTTTGAATTGAAGGAGATCGAAAATGTATGATGGTCGGCGGGATTGGATAACTTGGTAAAGAAAAGATGCTAGGAAATATTTAGGACGATAGGAAGGGTAAAGCCACTTCAACTCTTCGTAACATCGGGTGACCGGGACATCTCACGGGATCCCAAAGATAAAATCCGATATAGGATTGGTGAAGAGAACGGATTTGTCTGACCTAGATACGACCCCTGGTAGCTCAGTGGTTTAGAGCACTGCACCGGAGATGCAGACGACCCTGGTTCGAATCCCGGCCAGGACAAATCTTTTCTCTTAAAAAAATTTTTTTATTATTATTATTAATTTTAATCACTAGTATCGAAATCCTCCTTGGACACACTTTATCTTTGTTAAGTTGTATCTGATTTGCTATATGTGACACTGTCTGGAACATTAGGAGTACCTAGATAAGTAGGGTTAGGGGCATAAAACAGGTAGTGTCCCTTAGGGTTTACTACCTTACTACCTTTACTCTTAAGATACAGAGCGGCAGTTGTTGGCAAGGAGCGGAGTTGAGAGACAGCCAGGCAACTCAAGATGCAGAGAACTGAATGAAGCAATGGTCGAGAAATAGCCTGTCACATATAACATCCCCCTTTCTTTGTAAGTAGTTTTATAAGTTATTTTGTATCACGATCGGCAGAAATAAATATGATGTTATTTAACCACGTCAACCTTTGGAGAAGAGAGGGATGTGTCTCTTATTTATTAATGATATAGAATTACTACTACTAGTATAACGATCTCAGGGTGACATCTCATTTATGAATTTATTTTTTAAATATAATTCAGATCAAAGGATCTGACTTTTCCTTGAGATCATTGTTTCGACAATAGAGCCAACTTACCAGATATGTCAAAGAGATGGTTTAAATTTGACCTTGAAAGTGGGCATTTGATTGAATTTCCTTGTGAACGTCTGGCCAACAACAATAACTCTTTACTTTTTTGTATGGATATATTTGGTGCTGCTGCTGTGCTTTATAATAGAATTTCTAGAATATGTACAAACCTTTTGAAGATAATCCAATTTAACACCTTGCTGAAAACAAAAAACAGTGAATTCCGCCATTTTTGATCTCAAAGATCCTATATTTCTTCGGAATTTTCAAACATTCTTCCCCGTGTATGCATCGCAAAAATTGCGAGAACACGGGAATATAATAATAATAATAGTAAAGGCTTTATTTATTCTGGGACAAGTCCCTTTAGAATATCAATACAGGAATAGCGTAAAAGCTAAAATGTCTTAGAGTAGAATATATGACATTACATTAATTAATTACAATTGAGATTAATAGATCAGGAAAAAAAAAAAAAATTATGAATTACCTCCTAAAACAATAATTAAAGAAAACTATTTCTTAAAAAAAAGAAGCAATAAAGGAATTGCTGGTACAATTTTCTTTTATATATTCCTGATTATTCGGGATATTACTCGAACTGGCAGGTATCTCATCGAAACGCGAAACTTTCCCGTATTTTATTTTACTGATAGCTGTTTATTTTAACCATCTTATTTATTTTGAAAGTCTTAAATTCTTATCTGTACGAGCATAAAGCTAAGTTGATGTTTGGCTTACTTTACTCTTTTAATTTGTAATATTGACGAGGAAATGACTGACTAGTTCTGTTTTTTCAACTTCTATGTTATGAATGGGCTAATTCTGAAAAATAAATCGATAGTTATTTTTAGATAATACAATTTTTATATCGATACATCGTTGTCATAAACGTCGAGTGATATTTGTTATCTCGGTAGAGTGACGTTACTTTACCAACACGTACATCAGTGTTGAGAATACAGTTATTGTATTATTACTTATTTTGGATACTTTTAAATGTAAGAAAGATGAGTGATCTTGGAACTTGGTATAGATCAATTCCGACTTTTACAAGATACTGGCTTACTCTCACAGTGGGTTTTACTTTAGTGGGTAGGTTTGGTGTATTTAAACCTTACCAGTTAGTGTTATTGTATGAGCCGGTTATCCACAAGTTTCAGGTAAGTCATTTATTTTACCTTTCTTGTGTTAAATTCAACTCATTTTAGGTTATTAATCATTTCTACCAATTTGTGGATTTAAGATTTCACTGTATTACATCATTTAGTAATCACATTTCATTACAACGTTTGAATTTATTTTATTGAGGTTAAAATTTTATTGAATCATTGAATCTTAATGAATGCGATTTTGTGGTCAAAGTATCTGGTTTGCTCAGATCCTGCCTCTAAACATATGTAAAGAGGTGGGAATTTTCACGATTCCTGTATAATTCATATTCATTGAAAGTATTAAACATATTTCCTTAATTTGATAATATTTAAAATCAAAATTACTCTAAACTTCTAGTGCTCTGAGAATTTAAAGCTGTACTTTCTGATATTGAAATGTGTGCTCAATTTCTACTGAAAATAGTGTGTGAATTTTTTTAGCAAACACTGAATTCAGCAATAGTAATTTTAATTTTGCCTAATTAATGCAGTAATAATTTGCATTCAATGTTAGATCAATGTGAAGATTACACACCTCTTGGTTAGGATGATCACAATTCGGTAATTTCACAGGTTCTTAGCACAATTTTTTAAAAATAGATTTCTCGCTGCTTCTCTCATAAAAAATTGGTTGTTTTTAAATGGATCTTAACAATTAAATTTTAGTGTAGCATTTTACTTAAGAATGAACAGGCTTAATTATAACATTTACTAAAAAATCATCATTTTATAAAATTACTTTTTATTTGTATGGGATCTATCAGTAAAGCATTGCATCAGATATGACTTGGCATTTTTGAACCAGGTGCATGATTGTAGACACCCTGCTCATGCTCATGGAAGTGTTTCCATAAATAAATAGAGAAATTCTTATAAAAAAACGTTCTTTTGTCCTGAAGGATAGCTCAATTTAAAAAAATATATATATATATATTGTTTATGGTTCTCGAGTTTCAGTCAGTTATTTCAACTTCTTAGGCGACGTTTCGAGACTAGGTTAGTCTCATATTCATGCCCTGACAGTGAAAAAATGATCTTTTAGTGAAAACATTAAATAGCACACTAAAATTAATGTAAAATGTCATATATATATACATATAAATTGACAAAGGTTATAACAATTTTTTAAAAATATTTTGCCACTAATTCTGTAATCTGCAGTGCTGTATTACATTTTGCAAGGCAAATACAAAAATAATTTAATTAACTAATCACTCCCTTGAATGTTGAAAACCCTTGGTATGTGAGCCATTTTTCCATCTGAGCACTGATTTAATATTTATCATATTTTCATACTGATGAAAGTTATAAATAAAAAATACATATAATGGTTCACAGTTATTTTTTAAATCTAGATTTATCTGAAAATATTGTATTAGATTTATTGGCTTATTTTTATTTAATAATTTTAGATATGGAGACTATTTACAGCTGTTTTTTACTACCCACTATCTCCTGCAACTGGCTTTCATTTTCTCATCAACTGTTATTTCTTATACAGCTATTCAGAACGTTTGGAAAGAGGTATGATTTTTTTTTGGGGGGTAATTTTGATTTTTTAACTTTCTTTATACTTATTTAATACTATTATTGATATGCTAAAATATGGTTGTTAGCACATTGTAAAAGGGTTGGAAGAAACCGAAAAATTTGTTTCTAATTTTCAGTGCATCTGATTGAGATTTTAGAGGGATTAGATGATGAAGATATAGAAAAATTATGGGCCAAGATTAGGGATAATATTAAAGAAGTTGGCATTAGCAAAAGAGAGAAAAAATAACAAATCCTGGTTCGATGATGATTGTCAAAACATCTGTGAAAAAAGAAAATTTCCTATGAAAGTCCTTAGTGATACCGTTGATAACAAACAAGTCGATTACCGAATCATTATAAATGAAACATCAAAATTAGTCGCATTGGAACAGCTTCCTACAAAATTAGACCATTACAAAGGGGACATTACTGCTATCTAGATTGTAAGATGGACCGGGAATGGAATATTTTCTTAAAAATGACACTTGATATATTATGGCTGTAACAGATAGAGTCATACATTACATCAAGAAGAGAGTCAGAGGGCCGAAATCACAGTGGGTCGATGAAGTGGTAGAGTCTTGTTAGAAGTAAAAAACTGGAAAGCAGCAGTGATAAATCGAGATGACTAGCAATTGATGTTACAGGTGGCCCTGACTCGTCACAATTTGTAGAAGAAGAAGATGGCCACTAAGACAGAATGGTTTTGAGTGAAAAAACAGCTACCATTTCATTACATTATTAAATACATTTTCCATGAATTCAATCCATTTATTTTTTGTTAATGTCTTTCTTTATTATTAAAAACAAACACAAATAAATATAACAGCTCATAGGAAACAAAGACGACTATTACCTGCAAAAACTAGTTCTAGCTATAGAATGAATATGGGTTGTAAAAACTTGGTTTGGAATGACCATTATTAAATAGTAGATAATAAACTTATGAGTAGATGATTTAGACCAGTTGTCATCCCAATGCTTGAGTATTAAGCTGGCTGAAATTGAAGTAATATCTTTCCTATTAGTAGAAGTTGGTTCTATAGTTTCTCTAGAATATGCCAGCCTGCCTAACTCTGTAAAAGTCCTGCATCTTTAAAGTTTTAAGAAATAATGGTATTATTTATGCTGAAAATCATGATATCAGAATGTCATCGACATATCTCTGTTCACACAGACAACTGTGAACTCTTAGTCGTAGAGGTGATAATATGAAAACTTTAATTTATAGAGAATAGGTTTTGTTTTAAAAGATTCGACTGAATGAGGTTAAAATGAGGGTAAACCGACTGAAATGTAGATTTGAAAAAAAAATTAAGTTATCGAGGAGTTTGAATTATGTAGAGTTGAGTGTAAATAACAAAAAAAATAATTTTTAATGAAATCATAATAATAGTAATAGTAAGGGTAATGATGTGTCATAATTTTCAGGAAAGTTTGATGGGAGACCAGCGGACTACTTGTTTCTTCTCACATTTAATTGGTTGTGCTCTGTCATTCTAGCTCTTTTACTTGAGGTTCCAGTGAGTATCTTTATATATTTTTTAAATATTGCTAGATGTTATTTTCAAATATTAATCTGTATTTATTTCCTCGTTGTAAATGAATTTGTTTAGATTTATTCTTTTCAAAATAACATGACTTTCTTTACTTGGACCCATGGGTGTTTCTAACCGGCCCACCAAGTTCTAGTTTAAGCTTTCTTCTCCAATATTATATTAATAATCAAAACATGTAAGCATTTTAATAGTGTTTATAAAATAATCAATTTTTTACCAACAGTTGTTGATGGACCCAATGGTGCTTAGCGTACTCTATGTTTGGTGCCAATTGAACAAGGATGTGATGGTTAACTTTTGGTTTGGCTCTCGATTTAAGGCTATGTATCTTCCTTGGGTACTTCTTGCCTTCAATGCTATTGTGATGGGAGGGTGAGTCTATGATTTAAGTATGAGCGTTTGTATTTGCTTTTTCATTTTTGTTGTTAACTGTTCTGTTACTTATGTCATACATAAAATATATATATATTTTTTTAAAATTATTTTATTGAATTGTACAACTGTAATATATACATCTAGTACAAGGGCTGTATGAATAAATAAATGCATGAAAGGACGTGTAGAGGCACTACCCATTGGCAGCACTCTAAATATATATTTTAAATAATCAATTATTGATTGAATCAATCTGAGGATTAAGTTGGATTTAGCTGTGTCAATATTTGTTAACAGGGGAATCATGGAATTGCTGGGAATAGTTGTCGGCCATTTGTATTTCTTTTTGATGTTTAAATATCCTCAAGAGCTTAATGGGCCCCAGCTGATCTCTACACCTGAAATATTGTGAGTATAACGGACTTATTCATTTGTGAATCATGTGTTTATGAATGTATTTAATACCATCAAGACTCTATGTTAACAGTCTTGATCCTCTTAAATCCCTAACAGCATAAGAAAAATAAAAAATATATTTTTACGTGTTCCAACCATATTTAAATGAGTGTTTTATAGATGAATCTTGAATAATAATTATTGAGCTTATATACCTACAGTCCCGGTGAATAAGTGGTGAAGTCGATTTTTGACCAAAATGAGTTAATGGTACTGGGGATCTGGAATTTTGTTATCCTGGTAGTGTATAAGTAGTAAAGTCAGGAAGTGGCTAGAAACAGATTTATTGCGATGTACGTTTTTATTCATCTTATGTGAACAATTATCTAAGTAAAGTTAACCAATTGTGCTCATCAAGTCTAATAGAGGATAGAAATTGTCGGGGGGAGGGGGGTTGCAGTTATTTTGATTGCGCCCCACAACAATTTCCATCCTCCATTAGATCTTCCAGTCAATTATTTTCCTCTCTAAGATGAGTGTTCAAGTCTAGTTGACCACTTATGTACGAGCAATTTATCAAACATAAAAACCCGTTATGCCTTTAAAACTGGTTTACTACAAAATTATGCCTTTGAAACTAGTTGGTTAAACCTATATTACTACTTAAAAATAGATAATTCTCGGTTGCGGTGGAGTAGTTCTCATAATGTATTAGAATCTTTTAATAAACATCACCAATATCCCTTACCAGAACATGAGTAATGACTTTTCCTGACTGTTTCTTTTCTCTGCACGAGATCATTTCTAGAATGTTCGAGTTGAACGAATCCATAGAACAAAATGAATATTCAGTCTGAATAGCAATAGTGTCAGTATAGTTCTCATTTTTGTTGAGTAAACTACAAAATGCCTCCACAACGTTAGTTTTTAAAGGTCTTAAAAAAAAAGAGTTGTTAAAAAGCGATAATGATTCGTTGTGGCTCTAAAGATGTGAGCAGGAATAACCAAGAACAAAAAGTTCCTGAATCCAAGTTTCACTATTTCTCAGATGTATGATTTATATAAGGAGAAATGCATTTTCTTTATAAGATATTTTTTATATACTGGACTCAATCTTCTTGATTTATATAATTTAATAGAGAAGAAAAAACCATATTCCAGTCAATAATTGTTATTTAAACTTTACAAATGATTAAACAATTTTTTTAATCATTTGTAAAGTTTAAATAAGGAGAAATGTTAAAATCCTGCTTATGTAAGTATGTATACCCAGTGTTTACTTGGGTTAGATCTATCATTTAAATAATTTTAAAGATAAACAAGAAGAACAGAATATGTCATAACTGCAACCTCTTTTTTATGCCAATTCGAAAGATGTGTAGTGATGAAAATTGAATTTTCACACAATTGCAAAACCTGCCTATGAGCAAAAGAAAAAAGATAAAATTTTCACATAAGATCAGAACTGAGGTTTTTATTGACAGCAATGCCTTCCAACCCTTCATACTAAGCCACCAGTTTC
This sequence comes from Troilus luridus, assembly GCA_964056705.1. Taxonomy (NCBI): domain Eukaryota; kingdom Metazoa; phylum Arthropoda; class Insecta; order Hemiptera; family Pentatomidae; genus Troilus; species Troilus luridus. The sequence goes on along the minus strand of OZ057412.1, from coordinate 187,244,300 downwards.
CTTAAATAAGCGTCGACATTGTAATTTTCAATTGGTTCAAAATTTCAGTTGTGATAAAACAACTTGTTACATTTGGGACGGAACAATATCTGGAAGGAATTCTCTCCTGCCTTCGCCACTTCTTAAGAAATTCAGGAGATGAATTAGAGAAAGTTATTTATATTCAAGGTCCTAATGTTACTGTAAGAAGGATGATAACAGAGTCCGATTCCGGAAACTAATACCAGTGGTTACAACTCGGAACGGGAGGGGACAGCTTTCTTTCAATTATTCTTTGAACCAAATAGAATCTTTTAAAACAATTAGTTCCACACTTAGAGGCCGTAAATTTCAGTTCCATTACCAATTACGTCCAATGATCAGTTAGCGATATCAATAAAAAAAAATATGTTTACTCAGTTACGATTGATAGATGTACCATTCTACAAATATTATGTAAATATAAAATCTAGAGATTATTTTCATATAGGCCCTGATTTGGTTGATTGGGGTCCAGATGAGGAAAACTAAGCAATAATGTATAATTTCGAAAATTGTTCTTTTTATCATATTTTAACATTTCTTTTTACCTTTAAATAAATGTTTACGTTACTTCTATTTCATATACTTCTTGTTTAAAATGATTTTCACATTAATTTAAATTATAATGCAAGTATTTGTGTTTTTTTTTTTTTTTTTTGCATTGTAAATAATGTGTTGATGGGTCTTAACTAAATATTTATTCTAAACTTAATATTACATTTTTGAGTAATCAATGTCATCTTGGAGATTTCTGTAGTTTAGTTACCAAATAAAACTGAGAAAAAATTGTTTTTCTCATTTTACTGACTCAAAAATCTAGGAAATGATAACGAAAATTCTATAAAAATGTTTAGTAATAAGTGCATAAGTGCATACATTGTAAATAATAATCGGTCGAGTAGGTTCCACAGGGTCGGTGAATAACTTTAGTTGAAGTTAATCACTAAAAACTTCTTTTTTTTTTTTAATTATTTTATTGAATTGTACAACTGTAATATATACATCTAGTACAAGGGCTTTATGAATAAATAAATACATGAAAGGACACGTAGAGGCACTACCCATTGGCAGGACTCTAATTACATTTCTATTATAGAAGATTCCGAGGCCATCTTCTCTTCAGTCGCCTAGGAGGATTGTCCGGGATGGAATTGGATGCAAGGATGGAAACTAGTGGGTTTGAATGGGCCTGGAGTTTATTATGGAATGATGGGTATCTGGAATGGGCTAAGTCGGTAACATATGGAACGTTCAGGTCATTATGGATGGTTTTATTTGTGACAAAATAAGGAGCGTTTAGGATTTTGCGAAGGATTTTGGATTGCAAGGATTGACTATGAGAGGAATTTGATGGTTTGGTGGAGCCCCATAGTTCAATTCCGTAAGTCCTTATAGGTCTTATAACAGTCACATAAATAAGTCTTTTGTAATTGATCGGAAGCGTCTAGCTGTTTCTTGTCTTTTCAGTCTTGTGTGAGGGTTCCAAGTAAGACGTTTGTCTTAGTTGAGTCCTAGGTAGCGGATCTGTTCAACAGGGACAAGTGGAGTACTATTAAAGGATTTAGTAGGACAGGAAGTCATGGGTTTTTGGCGAAGGATAAAGGTAATTTTATGGGACTTGTTGGAATTGATTTTAATTCTCCAATTCCGACACCATAACTTTTTTTTTAATTTATAATTTTTGTAGGAGTCCTGTATTATTTTTAAGAAACAATAACTTAATATTTTCCTATTGAGCGTTATTTTTTCTATTCATCATCATAATCATTTGATCCCCGTTTACCACTGATGCAGTGTGGGATCTTTTTTTTTGTTGTCCGGTGGAGGGATTGCGTCCTCATAACTTCCCGACAAGCTTCCCCATCCGGGGTGGCTACCTAGGGGAGGTGACCGTAGGGTGTGTACTGTTATTGACCTTGATCTGTAGTGTGGGGGTGAGTGTAGTGTGCTGTAATCTGTGTGAATGTATCAGCGTCAGTATTGTTCCCCCTACATGACCTGGAGGTGGCTATCTGCGGTACTATGACCGGGCGCCACCTCCCTACGCTACTTCTAATAATTTTTTTTTATTAGCGTATTTTCCCAATAGTTGAAGGCGTTAAGCAAACAATTCAATCAAGCTTTCTTTTTGGGTTCTTCTTGTTCTTCCATTAGACTTTTATTCTCTCTGAGAAGGCTCACTAATGTTCTTCTGACCACTTTCATCTGCACTGCTTTTGCTTTGGTTGCTCCGATGTAACCTCCCATTTGTTGACTTTGTGTCTGAAGGTGTCTCTTTCTAAAATGTCCGTTGCACATATGTTTGCGTTTTTGAGGTCCTTTCGAAGTTCATCCAGCCAAGGTATTGAATTCTTAAGTGAGCTAACATAATTTAATATTCTTTTTGACAGTTGATTTTCTGGTAATCTCGTGAGGTGTCCAAAGAATTTCATTCGCCTTTTCCTAATGTCAATTTCAATGTTTGAAACTTTTTCTGTTGGTTTTATTGATTGTAGCCTGTAACCATCTTAGGTATATCTTGCTCCCAGGATTTTCCGGATGATCTTTCTCTCTTGCTTTTTTATTTCTTCTAATTCTTGTTTTCTGTTAAGTGACAATGTTTCACTTGCGTAAAGGACTGTTGGTTTTATGACGTTGTAATGCCGAATTTTTGAGACATGCATTTTTTGTTGTAGATGTCTTAAACTAACCCTAATGCCTTCTTGGCTTTTTGGAGACGATTTCGCTGTGAGATCTTCTCAAGGCCTGTCGGTTCGATGAATTCTCCGAGGTATTTTAAGTCAATTTTACCGTATTTTGTTCTCAGACTCGTGATATCTGTCTTTGAACAGAATAATTTAGTTTTCTCAAAAGAGGTCTGTAGTCCCACTTTTCTCCACATTCCTTAAGTATCTCAAGCTGCTTGATGGCAGTCTCCTCATCCTCTGTTAAAATCGGCAGATCATCCGCAAATGCGAGGTATGGTACATAGAGGTTGTTTTTGGGAAAGCCCAGTCAGATCGGTTTCCAAGACTCACGTTTCTTGATTTACTACTCCCATTCTTCCATAACCTTGTCTAGGAGACGTTGAACAAAATAGGGTTCTGAAATTTCTCCCATAAATTTCACTTTAGATTTTGTACCAGTTAGTGTTTGTTTTATGAGTTCTAGAGACTTATATTAATTAATATTTAAAAGCAATTCTAATTTCTCTCTGTTTTTAACTTTTTTAATTTGTGACACATTTTTTTTTTCTTGCTATTCCTCTACTTTAATAATTATTATTCATTTTTAGTGATTATCAAACCTTTCTACATTATCTATTTCTTATATTGTTTCATTGTAAATAGGTATTATTATACAATATATCTTTAAAGTATTTTTAAAATATTAAAATCCAATTTTTTTTTAATGAATCTGTTCTAATGATTTGGGACTCAGAAATAATATTTTCTTGTTTTAGCTACAATTGGTTCCCAAGCCAGTCCAGCAGCCACGGCTTTGGTGCTGCGCCAACGAGAAGGAGCGAAGGTGAACCAGGACCTCGGAGGCATGTTTGGGGTGGTCGTGGTCATGTTCTTGGTCGTGCTGACTAAACGAAAAGGCAGAACATTTTGTGATAAATTTTATGGCAATACAATTATCCGTAGGCCAAATGATCGAAGCATATATTTGTCTAAAGTATTACTGTTCTGTATACTTATATTGTTACCAGTAAATGGTACACTGACCTATTTGTATCGTTAATATTGTTTATAGTTGGTTAATTTCCAAGAGTGTTGACTATTTGTTTATTTACATTAATGTTTACTTTCTGTCACTGTTTTACTGTTAATATATTTAATATCTACAAATTTGTTTGAAACTTTATTTTGAAAATTATTTGAATAGGTTTTATTTATAATGGATGTCCAAATCAGAAATATATGTTCATTTTTAGATTTATTTTTTTTAAAGAATCGTATAAGAGTATTGGTTGTATTTAATAAAGATCTAAGTTGATCAGTTTCGATGATTGTTAAGGTCTATTTTAGATTAGTAGATATTTGAAAAATACATTGAACTCGTGTTTGGAATGGCATTATCCTTTAGTGTTCAGGTATTAAGTCTTTTTTAGTTCTAATTTTACTGACCCTTTCCTGTGGTTTGAAAACTTGATTTCTGTCCGAAACAAATGAAAGTAACAAATGCTATTAGTAATGAAATAATGTTATATCCTCTTCATTTTGAAATAAATTTTGAAAATCGATTGTAATAAGAAGTAGAAATGTGTATTTGTTATTGTTTTTTGAATTTCACATCAATGAGTAATTTTTTATAATACCAAAATTTACAATTTTTTCTATTATAGGGAAAATCACTATTTTCTAGACTGATTGAATTGCATGTAATAGCAACTAAAAAACACTTATATCTTTTCTTTCATCTACATCAGGCGTCCCGATCTTTTTATGTCAAGGTGCATATAGTACTTAATCTGACAAAAGCTTAAAATAAACATTATAATTAAATTTATGCTATTAATAAATAAGTAATATTTTGTATTAGTTCATATGCCGTGATATGGTACTTCTAGAAATAAAGGAGAATTACTACAATGTGGAAAAAAGAAAGAAACAGTAACAAATATATTTTTCTTTAATTACTAATACTTTATTTTTTTATTAAACTTGTTAACATAAGGTTATAAATGGTACATAACCATTTATAGGAAGTTAAGTAGGCACCCTGGGATTAAAGAGTTGAGGACTCCTGATCTATATATATGTAATAGATATCTATATTTTTGTCTCTTATACATGTTGTGATCTGACTGTTAGTGAAGATAGAACAAAAATACATGAATAAAATACTTTTGGAATCTATCATCTTTGTGAATTAATTTATTACTTATTTATAAGGGTCTGAATGTGTGTGTGTGTGCACACGAAGAAATGAAACAATATATACATACATATACAGTTTTGATGTGGAATGATTCCAAAAAACATTCCTTCATTGATAATTTTTTTTTAGTACAAAATATTACTGAAAACAGATTTATTAATTTTCTTGCATTTGTAAAAGATTTCTTATTTACTTATTCTTTAATAATGTAACATATCAAAAGCGTAGATTTTAATTTAATTTTAATAACTTCTTTTTTTTGTTTTTTAATATTTTCCATTTTAACTGAAATTTCTAGTTTTAAAAAAATGTTAATTTATACAAATTACAATTATTTAAAAAAAAATCTTGGTATTCTGTCTTTTTTTTTTTTTTTTCTGAATTTAATATTTATTTTAATGTAATTCTATTTATATGAAGTGTATGATGTAAATTGACTGCAACGGGTAAAATAATTTTTTTTTCAGGTCTTTAAAAATAATGTTTGATTTTTAGTACATCTGGAAATTAAAGAAAAGGTGAACTATTATCAAAACTATCTCATAATAAAACAACTTCCTTGTCTTATTTTCCCTTTTATTTATTCCTTTTTTTTTTGTAAACTTTTATCACGATAACCATTTTAGGAACATTTGAGTTGAACTATTACAATAATTTTTTTTTTGTATGATAAAATTAGGTGATCTAGAAAAAAAAAAGCTGTTTTTTAGGTTACCTTGATTGGTCCTTAAAATAATTGAATGTTCTTATTTACCTATTGTATAATGGTATTTATTACTACTCTCTATATTTATTTTTAGAAAAACAAAGTTTTTTTTTTCCTTTTAATGAATGCAATCTGGGATGTCTTCAAAACAGTGAAACCAAATTGTAGCCTTGTATTGTTGCACTTACGAGCTTATGAAGGAATACACAGAAAAACTAGTAAGAATCGAGTTTTAAATTGTTTACAATTGAAGGATATTATTAAATCTAATTATATTATCTTCCCCTAAACAGCTATTCTTTGTTTTTAAAAAATTAATATTCAGACAGTACACACTGTTCGATTTGTCTTTCTTTGAGCTAAGTATTGTACCTGAATCACAAAAAAAATGGGGTTATACTGCTTTTCTCCTTTACCATAAATGTGAGGACATGTTTCAAGCAATGGAGAAGAGCTTATAGGAGATTACAGACTCCAGGCTTCTTTCTAACTATAAGATGTAGAACTATAAATTACATTTCTCTTTAGGAATAAAATTACTGGAATGGTATGGCCATTTACAAAGAATACCAGAGGAACAGTGGCCAAAAAATAATTTTCTACCATTGTCTGACAGAGATGTGAAAAAAATTATGACCATCTTACAGATGATAGCTAGTATGGCTACAACAAAACTTCAGAAAAGAGGTTGACATAACTATAAAAAATACCTAGATCTTTTGGGAGTAACTGGTATGCATTTCCATTCTTCTCTCCTACCCAGTGGAGACTTCCAATAAGGAAAAGTGTACTTGCTTGGGGAGCCACTATAATCTTCTAGCCCCAAATAAATTCTAGAAAATGTGAGTAATTTTTTTTAGCCATCACCTGCGGAAAACAGAAGAGAGCTCTCAGCAGGTTGACCCTCAATGTCTCTTAGATGTTGCAGGTCACGGCAACTAGGAGATAGGGGATCGATCCATTTTCCATGTTTAAAAAGTTTTGCTCTATAACCAGTGAGAATTTTTGAGACCCAGTAGTCAGGGAGGATCAATGAAGCTTCTAAAGGTGATATGATAGTGGAAAAGTACTTCCTCAGGGTAACCCCTTTAGGAGTCATTACCACGCTGATTCCATTCTTGTACATATACTGTATATATGTATATACATAAGCAGAATATACTCTATCCTCTGCTATCTCTTAGGCTCTTCACTGACCCACAAATGAAGATTCGCTAGGACATCTGATTCTGGTTTATTTACTCACATCAATTGCCAATGCAAATATTCTAGGGAATGAACCATTACTTGAACGGCCTTATTCTATTAAATTCTCATCCCTTGGCCAAAATTCTGCGTGGTCCATAAGGTCAACCATTAAATTAAATCATCATCTCATAACATTAATTCATTTTATTTACCAGGTTAAGGTTATATCTGGAGCCTCACTGATTAAGTCCTTAAGTGTAATTTTCTTCAAATGAGTTTCTCATATTTAGGGAACTGGAATCGTTATTTTCCTAATTGATCAGGGGCTAAGTCGGGCATTGGCTTGAAAAGGAGTTATTGCGTATTTATAACATCATTTCAAGTTAAAAACTACGAGAATGACACGATTCCGCTTTCTCTGGACGAAATTCTGCTTAACCACTTATTCACCAGGGCAGCAGATCAAGGGCGGATTTAGGGGGGGGGGGGCACGAGCCCCCAGGCAGTTTTTTGTGTACTGTGGAGTATCCATTATAGTACATAATTAAGGGCAAATCACAAGATCATAGTTTTTAAAATAACAGAAAGAACATGAGTGAAACTATTGTTTTGATATCCTACTAATATTACAAATGCGAAAGTTTGTAAGGATGTATGTTTGTTACTCTTTCACGCATAAACTATAGAACCGATTTGGATGAAACTTTACAGTAATATAGGTTATTCATCAGAATAACACATAGGCTACAGCAAGGGCGGATTTAGGGGGACCTGCCCCCGTTCCCTCCAGACAGTTTTTTGTGTACTGTGGAAAATAAGCCTTTCTATAGATATTACAAGTTTATTTGTAAGTTATTGTTGATTTTTTTTCCCGTCTGCCCGTTGTGCCCCCCCCCAGAAACAAATCTTGGACCCGCCCTTGCTGCAAATTGTATCAGTTCTGCAGGTTGTCGCTTCCAGTGAAGTCACAAGTTTTAAATTTTCATTCGTTTCCTTTCTAATATCCTCTAAAATAAAAATAATCTTAAGTTTTAGTATGACAAAAAAAGAGTAAATATGAGAAACGTGTATGTTTCGGTTACCATTTCATCTAGAAATGAACGTTACACTAAGCGTTTCGAAGTACAGATGATGATATATTTTAAGGAGTATTTGTAAGTCGGTTCTTTAAGCTACCCTATATCGGTATATACAGTCAATGATGTTTAATAAATATAGTCAGTAATAAAATAATTTTTGTTTCCAAGAATATTAAAAATGAAAAGTTATAGCGTGTTGTGATTTAACTTAAAGCAACAATCTGCGAAACTAATACCAATGTAAACACTGATTATTGTACGCATTTGACCTAATGATTGATAACTTATCACATCCCTGAGTAAATCTAAGTATTATGTTCATTTTAAATTAGGATTAGTTTGTTATTGGTATTTTTTGGAGTACTAATTTTATTAATACGATAATTCTAATATTATATTGACAATTAAAACTATTATAAAAAATATTATAGTAGGAATTTCGGAAGTGTTGTTATAATTTTTATTTTTTTTGAACAATCGTATCTTGGGAAGGAGCACCATGCGCCGCGCATGCCCAGTATTGATTGGTTACTGGAGCTGGAGGCTGGCAGAACTTCTCCATGGATTGGAAGGAAGGTTTGACATCCGACACTGGACAGGCTTTGCCCATTCCAATTCAGATCTTCCTATGGCAGCAGACTAGGTACTCTTAGATTTGATGGGGGATTGATAAAAATGTTTAACAGTAAAGTTTACTTATTTACATAGTTTTATTAGATAAAGTATAACTTTTTATTTAAAAGAGATTATCATTATCAAGAGAAAATGATTATTATTATAAATTTACTATATATATCCTCAACTGTTTTTAATAGATGATAAAGTATAATTAATGCTCTTGAAATGATTAAATGACCTCCATTTTATAAAAAAAAAAGAGAAACAAGCTGTCATTTGGAGTGTTAGTCAATTATTTAAGAAAAAAACCTCTAAATAAAAATTATTTTACACAGTATGATTAATCCATATCCTTCCTTTTCTATCCGCTCCCTTTTTAACTTATTATATTTATCAGAGGCTATAAATAGTGGCCATCCTCTATGTTCTAGTTTTTCACTAATCAATAATGTATCTATAGCCAATTACTATGAATCAATTTCAAATGAAACACAATGTTACCCAGAAATAACAAATATTTTTAATTATAGGATTTTTAAATTTTGAATTGTGGACATTTTACCTATCTATTTTTAATCAATATTGTATTTGATTTAGTGGCTAGCTCACTGTGTAGAGCACTGAGTTGCTGTGCCAAAGGTCCCAGGTTCAAATTCATCTGCGGCAGATAAATTATTTAATCTGTTAATTGTCACGGAAATCTGGACCTGAATGGGAATAGACCCAATGGGATCTGGAGACACTTCTGGGACTCACCCAGCCTCTATTAAGTGGATACCCATGATTGATGGGAAACACCTGGTCGTTGACTGTGATCTCGGACAAATCACCTCCCTGTACATTCCTTGTCCTAGAAATAGTACAGACTCTACCATCTACTGAACCCAAGGCCCTTAATGGGCTGTAGTGGTTCAGATTATCTTATTTTATATTTGATCTATCCCAGACCACCAGTTTGGTTTCCGAACATCCCACTCCACTATCCAGCAATGCCATCGTGTGGTGGATGTTGTCTCCTCAGCATTGGAGCGTAGATTGTATTGCACGGGAGCCTTTCTCGATGTAGAACAGGCTTTTGATCGAGTATGGCACCCAGGTCTCCTTTACAAAATCCGACAATTCCTTCCTCCTACATACTTTTTGATCATTCGCTCCTTTCTAGCTGGCAGAACATTTAAAGTAAATCATAATGGTTCCTACTCTCCTCTCTATTCCCAGTCTGCTGGTGTTCCTCAAGGTAGCATCCTCGGTCCTATCCTCTACACGGTATATACAGCTGACATCCCACCCCATCCTAACACGTTCATCTCCACCTATGCTGATGACACAGGCGTGTTATCAGTTAATAACGACCCATATATTGCATCCCAATCCCTTCAATCACATTTATCAAACCTCGAAGAATGGTGTCGGAATTGGATAATTAAAATCAATTCCAAAAAGTCCCATCAAATTACCTTTACCCTTCGCCGAAAACCCTTGACTTCCTGTCCTACTGTATCCTTTAATAGTACTCCACTTATCCCTGTTGAACAGATCCGCTACCTAGGACTCAACTTAGACAAACGTCTAACTTGGAACCCTCACACAAGACTGAAAAGACAAGAAACAGCTCGACGCTTCCGACTACTTCAACACATACTAGACAAACGCTCAAAGCTTCAAATCAATTACAAAAGACTTATTTATGTTACTGTTATAAGACCTATATGGACTTACGGAATTGAACTATGGGGCACCACCAAACCATCAAATTCCTCTCGTATTCAATCCTTGCAATCCAAAATCCTTCGCAAAATCCTAAACGCTCCTTATTTTGTCACAAATAAAACCATCCATAATGACCTGAACGTTCCATATGTTACCGATTTAGCCCATTCCAGATACCTATCATTCCATAATAAACTCCAGGCCCATCCAAACCCACTAGTTTCCATCCTTGGTTCCAATTCCATCCCGGACAATCCTCCTAGGCGTCTGAAGAGAAGATGGCCTCGAGACCTTCTATAATAGAAATGTAATTAGAGTGCTGCCAATGGGTAGTGCCTCTACACGTCCTTTCATGCATTTATTTATTCATACAGCCTTTGTACTAGATGTATATATTACAGTTGTACAATTCAATAAAATAATTTAAAAAAAAAAAAAAAAATATTTGATCTAGAATCATGAAATTCTTAGTAGTAATTTTAATGTGGCCTTTCAACAACCCTTTATTCTTTTTTTTTCTGGTAGGATTCAGGCACATTTTTTAATGTATTAATCCCGAAAAAGGTACAGATCTGAACTACTGAAGATCTACTTATTTTTTAAAGGAATAGAATAAGGTATGCCTCCTACATGAGGTTGACAACTTTTTGCTATGTTCTTAAGGAAAGTTTTTTCCTACGGTTTTAGCAATTTGATAGTATTATTATTTGATACAGTCGTATATGTCTGCAAATACATAACAGCCGTTCAGTTTTTTTTCCTCAAGGTGTTCTTTTCTTGTTGCTCAGCTTCATACCAGAGATATTTCAATCTGTGACTCCTTTTCAATCATTCGTCTACAGGTAGGTCTTTCTGTGGGGGACCCTTCACACTTGCAAATCTGCTTCTAAATCCTGTCCTGTATCACACTTCGGTCAGTCCAATGTTTGCCGTTTTAAGTGCTGATATATCTCTTAAAGCTATGCAGGCTGAACTTTCAATTTCTCTTGAAGGTTGGATTTTGTTAGCCAACCTCTCAGTTACAGTCATAATATAGAACATTAACTTTCTTCTCTTACTGACAGAAATCTCTTCGAACTTGTCTTAGAGTTCTCGGTTTGATCTCAGGTGAAATTTGTACCCATCTGCAGGTATTACCTTGGGATTTAGAATGTTCCATAAGACCTTTCTTTTTTTTTCTCAATTTTCTGGCTTGATGGGGTTTCTGTTGCATAGAGACTCCAGCTGACCAATTGTGGAATAGTGCCTGTACTTGGCCTGATATTAGAGCGATTTGGACTTATTTGTGAAGTAATTGTATTGAGGTATTGGACTTGTATTGAAGCAAAGCTTGGATGCCATATTCATTTTCCTAGCCCTAGTTTCAATGGTTGCTTTATTGTTAGCATTTGGAATCAAAATTTCTCCCAAATACTTCAATTTGTATTTAATTGAACTAAATTAGTTGTCTTGTTGTTCAGTTGCCCTGTTGTCTCGTTACTCCAGACCTCTCTGTCCTGACGATGGCATAAAAATTAGACTGCTGGCACTAAATAAAATTCTTGACAATTTGTAGACAAAGGAAGAACAGCTGTTCTTTTAAACTATTCTCATTACTTTATTCACAGTCCATGTTACATGTGAATGAAATTGCCAAATAAAACTAATCATTTTTTTTTCCAACTCTTCTACTCTCTTATTTCTCATCTTAGTTCACCTAGTGTCCAAGAAATCATCTGACCATTGGCTATATTTATTCTCCACTTGGAAAATAGGTAGGACCTATTGATTTCTTTCATGTATACAAGGTCTTGTAAGATGGTTAGTTTTCCCTGCTATAGTTAGATACATCTGTCACTGCAGTGTCCTCTTTCTCTTTTAACAGAACAGAGAAAATAGAGGGTCAGAGGAGGGTAAACGCATTAAACACTTATGAGAATATCATTTGCTTTCCCTTTTTCTTATTCTAGAAACAATCTGATGCATTCTCCTTGGGCTTCTGTTAATAGATGTTGTGAAACCAACTCAAAGCTCGGCGACCTGTGGTCTAGTGGTTAGCATAACAAAGTACTAAGCCTAAGATTGAGGGTTCGTAGCCCGGCAGGTGGATTTTTTAAAGGGAGTAAAAATTCTCTGTTATGCCCTTCCGAAGGACGGAAAGGACGTTAAACAGGGTTCCCAAGCCTGTACGATGTTAGGTACTCGTTAAAAATCCCTATCCTAATAAAACCTGGATAGGCAAAATTTAGAGCTCCCACTCCAGCATCGTCCGAATAGCCATAGCAGCATAAAGTGATGTTAAATGAACAAAAAAACAACTTAAAGCTCAATTTTTGGTAGAAGAAGGTTAATAATCAATTTGTTGGCATTTCATATATTAGGATTCTCTCTTCTAGTTTATCTTCCTTCCTTTTTCTCTCGGTGTGGAGGTGCTCCTATCTAAGTCAACCTTCGTATAGAGGTACAATTCTTACCCTCCTTCAGTTCAATCTAGGAGATATGTTCTGTACTTAACATTTTGAACATTTCTTGAGAGGTGGTTTTGAAAATTTGTTGTGGATCCTGGTCTTCATTCATTTCATGCCAAACTAATTTAGATATCTCTTCTCAGTAGTTTGTTTATTCATTTAACGTCACTTTATGCTGCTGTGGCTAATCGGACGATGCTACAGCGGAAGTCCTAAATTTTGCCTATCCAATTTTGCCAAGTTTAATTAGGATAGGGATTTTTAATGGTTGCCTCACATTGTAAAGGCTCGGAACCCTTATTTTACGTCTGTCCTGAAGGACGGCATAACCAAGGATGCTTTACTCCCTTTAGAAAATTCTAGAGCCTCCTGCCGACCTTGTAGGTTGTTATCCTAACCACTAGACTTAACAGTGACCGCCCTCTCTTTTCAGTAGTTGATAAGAACTATTAGGAGCCCCATATTCTCTTATTTCTGACCTTATTCTACCATGTCTAGCTTGTTCCTTTCTATTCTGTTATAGCGGATATTTTTCTGTTCCAGTGTATCTCCAGTGGAATCCAGCATTTGCATACATAAAGAATGGAAGCTGATAATATATATTATTTGATAACTTCTTTGTTGCTGTGAATAACTGAAATAGTTTCTGCAGTGCATTATCACCTTTTGCTCATGACAATCAATATGCACCATTTTTCTTTGCATTTGGTGACATACCCTATATTTCTTAATATGATCCATTAATTATACCCAAATATTTTTATGATAAAATTGTTTTCTTTAAATCATTATTCTTAGTTTTTTCAGTTTTATCATTTTATTTTAATTGACTTTTTTAAAAATTGTTTGTTAACTGTGAAGCTGGTACATGATTTCTTCTTACACATTTAGGCATGAGGTAAATCATAGCCCTGAAGATGACCTACACAGTAGGTCGAAACGTCGGCACATAAAAAATACAATAAGTTTCACTTATTTTGCTGTGTTTTCTTGACTGCACCCCCAACTAATTACATCCTATTGTCATACAATAACTTCGGTAATAGATTAGGTACATATAATGTTAGAATTTGACTTTAATAAAAGTAAACACTGAAATTGGTGTAATTAAAATATAGTTTGAATTAAATTAGTATTAGTAATTGATTAATTATTGGATTTAACTTAATGAAGGATATTTTAAAATTTATATGAATCATCATATTGATTTGAATGATAAAGTTATTTATGTTTTATATAAATATTATTCAATTTGCTTTTTGAAGAAAAATAAAAAGTATCTCTAATATCTGCAGCCTTGGTAAATAAGTGGTTTAGTCAGATTTTGTCTAGAGAGAGTTAACTGCTTTCAGATAACCGGAATCGTATCATTCTCATATTTTTTGGCTTGAAATGGATTTGTAATATATACAGTAACTCCTTTTCAAGCCAATGTCTTACTTAGCACCTTATTAACTATGAAAATGCATAAAGTGACGTTAAATCAACAAACAAACAAACAAACTACGAAAATAACTTTATTCTGCTTACTTAAGTACAAGAAACTTATTTTGGAGAAATTTAGACTTAACCACTTATTCACCGGGACTTTAGATATAATCATAAAAATTATAAATGTAAAAACCTACAATAGTGCAGAAGGTTTAAACAAAGAATTTTATATTTCCAATGGAAATATATGATGACTTAAACATAATTATATAATGATATATTTATTAATACATTAGTGGAAAAATTCCAACTAAAAACCTTAAGTCTCTAAACTAAAACAGGAAATTGAAAATACCTCTCTTAGTTCAATTTCCTGTTTTAGTTTAGAGACTTAAGGTTTTTAGTTGGAATTTTTCCACTAATGTATTAACATTTATTTAATGCCTCTGTTGACCTTTCCCTTTTTCGATATATTTATTGTTTTGATTTTAATAAAACAGTTATTATATTATTTTGTTATACTATTTTAAACAATAGATTAGCAATATTAAAATAAAATTAAACAAAATCATTGTTAATCTTTTTCAGTCCCTTCACAAGACCGAAACTTGGCAAACTCCATGAATCATCATGTATGGTATGTTTTTATTGCGTATTTGTTTCTAACTTATAAAGAAAAATATATATTTATACACGCTCTAGTGTTAATGTCATTCATATGTTAATTACATGCTGTGTTACATGTTTAAGCTAATTGTACATAGACTGCACTCATTGTTGTGTTGTCCTTTCTTAACCAATGCTTTCTGTCCGTCTGTTTCTCGTGATCTACTGCTTACAGTTCTGCCAAAATGCACCAGGGCATCATGTAAGTACCAGTATTCATTTCAAGATGAAAATATAAATATTGTCTATAATGTGGTTTGTGGATATTAATTGTTTGTTGAAGTATGTTTATGTATATTTGCTTTTATCTGTTGTGATTTTTGTATTATTGTTTTACAATTCACAAAACAATGTAAATATACAAAATATAATAGGTATAATATTCAGATGCTAATATAAGTTTATTTTTTATTGTACAGAAAATCTAATATAATATTTGGTTTTGGAATATTTTAAACAATCAGTTTCACTTCACAACTAAAGAAAATATTATTAAGAATTTTTATTTAGGGCCCAAGTTGGTAAACTTGTGTTTTGTTTTGTATTTTATGCTGAATGTATGTTATTCAAAATATTAAACAAAATGTTTATATTATAGCATTAGTGACTATTTTCTTCTTTATTCAGTTGGAATGCTTTTGTAATTATTTTATTTATATAAAACCATAGGAATGGTTAAAAGTAGCTTCATTATGTTTTACTACTGGCATATCTTTGTTTATAAATCTCATATTTTACTTTTTTGGCTATGATTAAGGCTTCAATCCTGGTCACCTTCAAATGTACATTAACTTATTTTATTTCTTACCTATAATATCACAACTAAAGAAGGACTGTATAGTTAGTAATCTAAACCTGCTTAATGCGCATTTTATGATTGCTAGTTTTTTTAAAGTCATCTTTGTGATATATCAATTTAAGTTTACGTTACGGTTAAAAAATGGCTAGGGGTATAGTTAATGAAGTTATAAATACCTATTTGTAAAACTTATCTATTATATTTGGGCCTAACGTTTAGGCTATCATTGGGGCAGTGAGATGTGAAATCTATGGCCAACTAAATATATATATATATATAGTATAGAATAAAAAGTAACTTTATATACATTTTACAATATTTTGTTAGTTGACCCTAGTTTCTATATACCTCTGCCCCTATAATGGTCTAATAGTTATTCATATCGGCATGTATAACTTTATTGACCATACCCCTGACCATTTACTATATTACTTAAAGGTTATATTAGTTTCTATATTTTGTTAATCTTTGTTGTCTATGATATTGTTGTCTATAATAGTTTGGACTGTTACAATGATTAATTTTGAAACTGTATTCATACAAGAAACTGTAATATATATTTAACTAATATCACTAACACTTAAATTATTTTTACTTACATTTATTTATGTCCACATAATATTATGCTTATTAATATTGTATTTGGTTCTTTCTATATAACATGACTGACAGGAACTCAAGGAAGCTTGCAAGGTATTGCAATTTCATTTTCATCTTTACAATCACTTTCAAATTTTATTATTTTGCTAAATAATATATCTTATTCCTCAAATTTTGAACTAATTACTAAAATTAAAGCAAACTATCTTATTTATGCAATTGACAGATTTTATATAAATTTTCCTAAATATGAAAAGTATATAAACAGAAATGTTATATTCAATTTTGTTCTAGGTAATAAGAATTGTATTACTTTCATATTTATTTTGACATGATGTTTCTAATATTTTTGAAATAAATTTGTTTCAAAGGCATTTGAAAAGGTTCTGGTTCAAAATCTTCAATTTGGCCTGTCTCCGAGCCTCACTGAGGCCATCAACTCCATCCCTCGCTGGCGGTTGATCCAGGCAGCGTTCCCTCATATTTTGCACTGCACAGCTTCGTTACTTCATAACAGGTATAATTATATCCTTTTTTATTATTTACAAAGGCAGATATTCTGTTTGTTGTGGTTATTTTATTTGTATTATCATAAAGAATAGACTTATTCTCAATCTGTTTATATATTCATAATCGTTTAAGAAAACTTTTGATATTTAAGATTATACTCATTATTTCTTTTCATTATGTATAGATTGGTCTAAAATCTAAAGGAGCTTTTTGGACATTGATTCCTTGCAATCAGACACACATTAAGACCTGGTTAAGATGCAATAGAATAGGAGTTAAAGTGATGTTAATATTTGAAACCCATTAATTAAAATATTTTGAATAATGATTTAATGTCATTAATAAATCTACAGTATCTTTTAGTTAGTACACAGTAGTGTACTTCTGTATATTACACAGTAGTTTAGGTGAAACTGCTGTGTAATATACAGAATTGAAGACTGATTAATTTTTTTTTATAAATCCAGAAAATTGTATTATTATAATTAATTTATAATTACATAGAACAGTTTTTAATAGGCCAATAAAGTTAATCAATACTCTAATGTTAGATGTTAAAAAGATAAAAATACATATATTTAGAAGTAAATAATGGTGTTTTTAGTAAGTAAAATTGAGAATGTTACAACTACAGAAGATGAAATATTGGATTATATAGAAATACATTGGAGGAGCAGGGCTTAAGGATAGAAGGGTGACATAATTGATTTTGTATTTTATTCATTCAATGTCACTTTAAGCTGATCGGATGATGCTACAGTGGGAGCCCTATACTTTGCCTATCCAGGTTTGATTAGGACAGGGATCTTAAATCAGGACCTGACCCGGTACAGCGTTGAGACCCTGATTTTACTTCTCTTCTGAAGGACTGTATAACCAAGGATTTTCTACTCCCTTTAATGAATGGCCAACCAAAAAGTTGAAAAGCATTATTAATTTTATTCAATTTCCTTTTTCTGAAGGTATTTATATTTGTACTATATGACAATAAATATATATATATTTAATTTTTAGGAAGGACACTAATTTACAAAACTTGGGGGCCGCTGAGAGTAAGCTGCTTTATATATTGCATTGGATAATCCTCGATGCTGCTGAGGAATGTGCTGAAGCCGATTATGAAAATGGGTTATACCACACTTCACCATTCTATTATCTGTTTTCAATCCCTTCTATTACGGTTTGTTTTTATTTATTTATGCAATAAAATTCGATGCATCCATGTATTTTTATTCCAGCTTATACTATTTATAAATTTTATTGAATTATATTCATGCGGAAATGGTTGACTGAATGTATACTGCGCAAAAATGAATTTTTTAATATATACTTTTCCTAGCATTTATATTATTATGGAAACTTTTACATTTTACAGTGTTTAATGTTGTATAATTTTTAATAAATATTAATGCTTTTTATTATAAAAAATAATATTAAAATGCTAGGTAAAGTAAATATAACAAAATTAGTGTTTACCCTATTCATTTTTGCGGAGTTTATTTTAGAAGAGTGTAAAATGGTGAGGGGGTGCAATCAATAAATTATACAAATAAATAAATCAATGCAGCCAATAAATAAACAGTTCTGTTTTCTGTTTATAAAATATGTAACTGTTATATCTTCTTTGGTACTGCATGATAGTTTTTCTGTTTTTTATTCTGAGCCCTGAAAATGGCTTAAAAATTAGGTCGAAACAAAGGCACAAAGAAAATAATCCAAGTTATTTTGTGTAATTTATTGACTGTACCCCTTGACCATTTTAGACTCTTCTTAATGAATTCTAATTATATGGAAGATATTTTGATTAATCTTTTTATAGAAACTTACTCTTTATTTCAAACTTTATTTGTTTTGAAAAAATATCCTTGGTTTCCTTTTTTTTTTTTTTTTTTTTTTTTAATTAAGCGTAAAGAAGCCTAAGCTTTTGAGACAACTAGTGTTTTATTTTTTGAAAGTGTAGGTTTAAAATAAAATAAACAGGTAATGTCCCAATAGAGCAAAGGCTTCCACAGATTGTTGCGATTGGTTTTCATCGGATACCATATTTTTTATTGTCCTGACTGGTTCACCTCCATCATCACTGATCTCTGTTCCGAATTCTTGGCAACCTTTTTCCTGAGCAACCTGCAGATTCCAATCAAGTATATATTTTTTTTACAGAATGATTCCCTGACCAATCCACTTCAATTTTCCCTTCTTGATCATTGTATCATTGGGTTTGGATTCAATAGTCCTCTTACTATTAAATTAATCTGCTGGTGTTCCTCAAGGTAGTATCCTTGGCCCAATCCTTTATACAGTTTATAGAGCTGACATCCCAACTCATCCTAACACTATCCTTACCACGTATGCTGATCATACATGTGTATTATCAGTCAACACCAATCCAGTTATTACATCCCAAAGGCTCCAATCCCATATTACTGATCTTGAAGAATAGTGTCAAAACTGGAGAATTAAAATAAATTCTCAAAAATCCCATCAAATCACTTTTACCTTACATCGTAAACCAATGACTTCCTGCCCTTCAGTATCCTTTAATAATATCCCACTGGTGCAGGTAGAACAGATCCGATATTTAGGGTTGCACCTCAACAAACGATTAACCTGGAATCCTCATACTAGACTGAAAAGACAAGAAACCGCTCGACGTTTCAGGCTACTTCAACACTTACTAGACAAACGCTCTCACCTCCCAATTAACTACAAAAGACTCATCTACATGACCATCATAAGACCTATTTGGACTTACGGAGTAGAGCTTTGGGGCTCCACTAAGCCATCGAATTCCTGTTGTATCCAATCCCTACAGTCCAAAATCCTTCGTAAAATTCTCAACGCTCCTTATTTTGTTAAAAATACCGTCATCCATAACGACCTTAATGTCCCATTTGTTGCTGATTTGGCCCGAACCCGGTATCTTTCCTTTCATAACAAACTTCATTCCCACTCAAACCCTCTAGTTTCAAACCTAGCTTCCTCTTCAATTCCCGATAATCCTCCGAGGCGTCTGAAAAGAAGATGGCCACGTGACCTTCTTAGTTGAACTAGTGATTTGAGTACTACCAGTGGGTAGTTTCTCAACTTGCCATTACTCATGTCATTTTGTATCACATAGCCTATTTACTGGATGTATTTTTTTTTTTATACAGTTGTAAATATCAATAAATAAATTAAAAAAAAAAAAAACTATTAAATTGCTTCGTTAGAAATAAAGTACTGTACATGCACTATATCACTTATTTATTTTTGATTGGGATTAATTAATGAAATTGTAAATTAAGACTGACACCACTGAAACCAGGATTTTCTTTTCTTTTCTTACAGTTGTTCATCTACCTTCTTGCTCCACTGTGCCATCAGGTAAAGGAAGGAGACCTGCAAACGTTTCGGCTGGAAAATGGAATCAAGGTCTGGGAACCTATGTGGGAGTATCGGCATCCAGATGCCGGATGCTTCACTGCACTTGCCAAGCCAAAGCCTCTTTCGTGGCCTTCATCAGGCAAGGCGTCTGGAACTACAACCGCTGGAGTTTTTCTTGGACGTTAGTATCTATTATTTTTATTTATATTTATGAAGAATGTTTATTCCTAGTTGTCTGATTTCTTTCTTAGTTGGCCAGCACTTAACCTAATACTCAGTCTTACAATTATAAGCTTTTTATTATTAAAAGTTTTGATAGTTGAAAAATTGGTTTCACTTCGAAATCATTATTCATATTATAGCATTATTCGAAAAGGATCCCCTAAATCACAATAATGCAGTCATTTAAAATGAGAACAACAAACAGATACTTTTTGTTGTTTGTTTTACCTTAGCAATGTAGGGAGTAGAATGACACAGTGGTAGAGCACTGAGTTGCCATGCAGAAAATCCTGGTTCAATTCCCGCCACCAGCAAGGCTTTTATTTAGTCTGTTTGCAGCCGGACATGGACCATATGTAATCTAGGACCCTCCTGGAGCTCAACCAGCCTCTATAAAAAGGGTACCCATTATAAGGGGGGGAAATCTGGCGGTTGAGCATGATCTAGGACAAATCACCTCCCAGCACAACTGTTGTCCTTGAAACAGTACAGTCTCTACCATGTACTGAACCCTAGACCCGTTCACGGGTTGTAGTGGTAAATTTTTTTTTTTGTATTATTCCCTTTTACAACAAGATCGCCAAAATCATTACTGCTTCTGTTACTAACCATATACTTCATCTTATCCGAACCAACTTTAAGCCCTATTTTATTATCTGCATTTATCAATGATATTGTATTCAGTTTTATAGTTTCTGCAAAGAAAACTAATTAACAAATAAATTTATCTATTTAAATAAATTACTCTTGTTCAGACAAATATTACTTTATAAAGTTTCTAAGGAATTAATCTTGATATATTTTAAATAGGAAAAACACCTAGTTGTGAAACACAACCATACCCTGGTGCCGAGAGTCCTCCAAGCCAGACTGCCAGCATATGTTTTTTTGACCAGCCTACCAGTGTCAACAAAACTGATGATGACGTATGTACATCATTTATTCTTCTATAAAGTTACTGAATTGTCTGAATTTATGTCTCTGCATATAATTAGTGTGCTTTATTAGAGGTTCACAACTTTAAATTAAAATATTTTTAATATCAATGAAACTGGCTGTATTGGAAAGATAATTTTATGGCATTAATGCTGAATTTGATTTCAGACACGTGACCCATTTTTCGCAGTATTAATGGCCATATTATGCCAATAACTCAGCGAATGTTTCAATTATATCCAGTTTTTCAGTATAGACAAGTGATGACATACCTTCATAAAAAATATTCTAATTGGGTTAGATTGCTCAATTTTGCGGCTAACAATTATTTTTTGTTCATCAAATGTTTCTTTGAAATTAATTATATCGTGTGGCATGTGGCTATGTCCTGTTGGAACCACATGACAGTAAGATAATTCTCAGCAAATCTAGGTACGAAAAAGCTAGTAGCCGTGCCTCTATACTATCCACCCTTGACTGAAACAACAATGTTGAATTTGTTGATTTGGGTCTTCATCAATATTACATTGTACTATCACTTAATTGGGGTGCTCTGTTCAGTTTCTTACAGAAAGCGTATTATTATTTAGAGCTTATGTGGTGTGAAATCAATCCATAGTTAGTTGAATTAGCTCTGATAAACGATTAAAACGTCCATAAAATTGATATAGTCCTTGGTAGGTTTCACAAACAGAATATTTTGATACAAAAATTCAACAGTTTGGAAGCGTTACTTTGTCCCGAGTCAGCTGTCAAATTGGTAGTCAAATAAAACAGTGCTGCCAACTAAAATGTGTGAATTTCTAAAAAAACAAATCAGATAGGAGCTATGTGTGTCATTATTTGTTTTATTAGCCGCCTGAATCTGATGATTTTATTATTTTTTCTTAAGGGGAAATACTTTCAATATCCCAAGAGAAATAGTCCATGTTAGCTTATTTTTATGTTATTATCTAAGGCTTTTTGAAATATATGAAAATAAAATAAAAATGACTGCTTGGGAACAGCTGTAATAAAATCAACTTAACTTAGATAGTCAGTCTTTAATGAAAAAGCGAACAACCAAACATAAATAATGTCATACTTATTTGCATCTTTGTTTTGTGAATTTTGGATGGCAAAAAAAATCCAGGTTATCAAAACCTGTTAGTTCATTTAAGTTGAAATAATAGTTTAGGTTACCCATTTAACTGAGGCTACCAGTGTCTGGTAAAAAAAGTGACCAGACCTGATGTGCCTTGCTAAAGGACAGAGGTATTCCACTTCCTCATCTTCAGTTGCTTGTGATTATGGAAAAGGACTTGTACCTAGGAAATATCAAACTGGAGGAAAAAAATCATCCTATATCAGCTTTTTATTGTTCTCTTCTGCCTGTCTCTGAGATCTGTTGATTGGCTACTGTACAAAGTTGGTGAAACATAAGGGAGAATAAGAGGAGTCAACAGAATGTAGCGCTGGGTATAAGATGACAGAAGTAATGGAACATTTTGAGGGTAAAAATTAACTGACAGGAAATGAGGCAATGATGTTATGAAGAAAATATAATTTTTTTTTCTTCAAATTCATCAGCCAAGAAGGATTTTTACTTCTTTAAATGTTGTGGTATAGTCAATATTTGCAATATGGTTCCAGACAAGCAAAATCAAATTATTCTCATACAAACTATTCTTATTCATTGAAATAATTTAATTTAGGAAGGCTTAAGTATTTTTTAATTTACTATTTATTTATGCTGTGATTTTTAGGGATGGGTCTCTTCTCCAAAAGACACAGTTTTCCCAGAAACAATCCCTGAAGAAAGTTCAAGTACAGAAGAAGAACATGTAGTTAGTATATTTTTACATTATCGGTCTCACTAAAAATGATTATAGTGTTCTTTTACTTGGCATTGATACAAAAGCCTATGTTAAGTGAACTTTAAGGTTAATTATCGAAGAAATTTTTTTTTCATATAACATTATTGTTTTAGTAAGTTTTTATTCTTACAGGTTATTTTTCGTTTACCTTCACTTGCTGACTCAGAAGGGTTAAAAGAATCTTCAATTTATACGGTGAGATATTTATAAATGTTTTATATTTAAAGTTTCTTTCAATGTTTTAAACTTTGAATAAACGATGTTGCTAAAGGTACATTTATGTTTTTTAAACATCCTGTATAAATAATATAGTATTTTATTTTTCTTGGAACTTAAAAAGAAGAATTGTGTGTCATTTTGTTTTTGTTATTCTCTAAACTTAAACAATAATTATTAATGTAAATAGTTTTGACAATTTCTGATATTAATAAGCAGCTCATGAAAAATTGTTTATTAATTTACCGAAAATATTTCATGCACCTATGGTTTAGCCACACTTAACAAAAAATAATTTGATACAGGCTCCAGATGCTACTATTTTCCAAGCTCCTCCGAGATTTTCTAAAAGCCCGTCTGATACACCTTTGGACAGCCATATGAAACATTCAACAAGAGGGTATGTTAAACTATCATATTTTAAACTATCTTTAACTATCATATTTGATATAGTTATCTGACAGGATCTTGTATTCTCACAATCAGTCGGAGAGTTATTGGAGAGGGCTATTATGGCGCCTTGAGAATCTACTAGGAAAACAGCTTTTCTGTAGACGGTTTTGATTTTGGAGAGCACTTCTTCTGCCCTGTATATTGCTATTATTTGTGACTGTCAGGCCTCAGACACCAACCTGAACAAATTAGAAGTAGTGCAAAACAATGCTCTTTGAATAATAATAGGTGCTGCAAAATCAACCCCAATCACAGCAATGCAGCTTCAAACTGGCATTGAACCACTAAATAGAAGAGAGAAAATAATGCTGAAATTTTGGGAAAGAGCCAGAAGAATTAATGCATGCTACTGGGATAGGTACAAAGGGGCCTCATCCTGCATTAAAACCCCAAAATCACCAATTGTTCATGCGGAGGAAATAAAATCCAAATATGGTCTGGAACTTAGTCCAGGAGCTGCACTGAAGACACATCACACAGTCTTATCTTCTCTACCAAATTTTAAGCTATGTTTACCTAACCACACCACATCAAAAACGCTGAGCAACCCACATGAATTGAAAGGTGCAGCACTGGAAACAATTGCTGAACTATACAGTCGGGAAAGCACATACAGTCACATATGCACAGATGGTTCAGTGACAATGAAGCCTTAAACTAAAGTTGGTTAAAAGAAATTCTATATATAACTCATACACTGGCTGCTAGATGTCGCCAGTCTCGACAATGTTCAAAAGTCGCTAACGTGGCTAAAAAAATGTTCACTTCAAAAAAGGTTTAAAATATTTTAGAATGCTATGTTTGTTTTTTTAAGAATATATACGTTTTTTTCTGTTATCATTCTTTTTTTTTAAACCACACATTACACTGTTCTGCAAAAAAAAACTTTTCTCCCCTCCCTTGAACAATTTTGCCTGTTTCTCATGTTTTCAGGTGTGCTGAGTCCGAATCCGAACTCAGAAAAATTCTATCACCCTCTGATTTTGATAGAAAAGAAGTGAAACTTGGAAAAAATGAAAAATTGTATTTGAAAATTATTGTCTTTATTATAACAGATTTGTTTTCTTTTTCAACGATAAAATATCATTAATTGAATCCTGCATGCTATCAGGTATAATACTAGATATGACACAACTCAAAAAATTTACACACATCGTCGTGTAGTTTTTTTTCTTTTGTACTCTTCCTCCTCTATCTCCCGCTGCAGTGTCCAGCAGTAATCCGCCAGCATCTTCTCATTCCATTTGCCAGAATATCTTTTTTCCATTCTGGATATGTCTTGGTGGAATCGTTCTCCATGTTCGTCCGAAACTGCACCCAAATTTGGGGCGAAAAAGTCTAGGTGACTATGCAGGAAATGTATTTTTAAGGACATATTGCATCCCAATGTTTTATGTGAAGTAAGCAGTTCTTGGACTATTTTTCGGTAGTCTCTAGATTTTTTGTTTTCCAAAAACTTAGCACATACCTCTCGAAAAGCAATCCAAGCCTTTTTCTCAGTAGTATTTAACTTTGCTTCAAAAGTGAGGTCCAGTCAAAACTGAAAAAACACTTTTAGCCATATTTCTTTAACCACTTGTAATATTCCAATCAAATTTTTTTCGTTCAAATATACTTCATTGCGCTCAAAATCATCGGGCTTTTGAATTTTTTTTCACTATGTTTTGATGCCGAAAAAAAATTGTCAAATCCACAAAAAACTCACCTTTTTGGATAAAATACTAGAATTTCTCAGGAAACTGTGCGTGATAGACAAAATCTGACTTCAAATTCGTGTACAGCACATCTGATAACAGTAAGAAAGCATGTTTTGGTTTGAAGGAGGATTTTCGTGCAGAACAGTGTTATTAGTAATAGATTCTGAAAATTACTGTTATATTTGTTTTTGTTAAAGGAGACGTCAAAGTTCCATGGACAAAGAATCTATGGCCAGCCGGGCTGCTGCTGTAGAATCAAGTCCTGCCGCGACTCTTTTAGATGTAGCCGTCATGCGATGCCTTTTCATTTCACAATGGCCTGAAGAAGGAGTCTATTGGGCTCTCCAGTTTCTCTATCATAGGTAGAAAAGATTAACTGATTGGTAAATATATAAAGTAGCATGTTTGATTAAGTTCTGATCTAAGAAGTATACTTTCTTCATTATGGGTGACTTTAAAGTTCATTTAATTGTATCAAATATGAATCCATTAACGTATAGATGCTTTATTAAAGTTTTTTTAGGAATGGTACTTTCCTCTTATAGGAGCGCCACTAATGATAACGGGAGAAGATATAGCAATCATAACCATTTGACTTTTCTAGTGTTTGTATACTTTTTATATTTCCTGTTCTGTTTGTTTTCCATTCATAACATTTATAATATAATCACTCAATTTTTGCTCATTAAGTTATTGAATAGTTGAATATATAAGAGGAGGTTTGTTAGTGTTTGTTTTCTGTTTGCCAATTTTGTTGTTTTTCATTTATAAAATTTGTAAAAAAATTTGCACATTAAGTAACAAGATCGTTAACTACTCATACAACTTTGTCAATCCAGAAAATGGCGTGCATACTCTAACTATTGAAATAATATGGGGAAGTACCAAGTGATCAATAAGAAGGAAAGAGGAACCGGTTGAGCCTATTTGGAACCCTATCTAATTGAATTCATGTTTTGAGAAAGGCACAAGAGGAAAGACTTATTTAAGGAAATATTAAATGTTATAGTGATAAATTGGCTTGTAGATATAATATAAATGATATTTACATGTTATTATTATTAATAAAGTGTTATAATTATTTACGTATGTTAAAATATAAATGTTCTACATTAGTGAAGTATTTTGTTATTTCAAAACTACTAAAGAGAGGCATTATTGACGGATTGTAAGGTTATGGAATGTTATCAGCTCCTTTAAGAGGAAATTACCTAAGTATTTTTCACTGTCCGGTTACGGCTAGCAGCAAAATGGATTAGCCCAGACGGCTGGGTTTCGCAACTCTTCACCGGGCTTGGAGGCTTTCGGGCCAAACTTTATGGCTATGGGAAGGATATTGATCCTTTATATTTTCCTCCGAAGTGGAGTCCCAAAGTCCACTGAGCATATTGTCATAAACTACAACTAAGTCTGCCTTTCAGTCTGGCCTCCAAGAACTCTTTCGACTAATGTCCATCTTGCCACTGTTCTAGTATGTGAGACACCCTGATTTAACCGTCAAATCCTCACGAATCCAGTAATTTCTGTTACAGTCTCTCGGTCTTAACAATTGTGCTTTAAAGTAATCTCATTTAAGCCACTGTGATCTTGCTGACATGTACATCAAATGTTGTCCAGCTTTATTTATTTATACCTTATTTATTCATGATATTATTATTATTTGTATATGACTCTTATTTGTTACCATCCACTTCGGCCTAAGAAGGCCCATTGTCCGGGAAGTCCTAAAAATCCCTATCCTAGGTCCAGACTTCTGAGAAATTTTAGATAGTCTTTAAATCTCAGTTCTTGAAGTTCCTCTTTCAAATGTCCTCTTTCAACTTAGTGCTATACATCCAAAGAGAACGTGTCAGGGGATTTCGTCCTCCTCTGTGCACCATCTGCACCGAGGTTCTTGTTCAATGCCCAAGCGATGCATATGTTTCCTGAGTTTACAGTGCCCAGTGATGGTTTCAACCATACTTTTGAGGTCGTTTCTCGACATATGAGTGGCTTCTTTCTTTATTTTCTCAGAAAGATTGTCATTGGGATCCTTTATAAAAAGTTTAGGATGCCTTATTTTGGCTCTATCCCAACACGTTTTTATCTTCCTCTTGGCTAGTTTGTTGATTGTATCCTTAGCCAGAGGCAGGGGTACCCCCTCCCATGGTTCTGGTCCTATTGGAGCAGTTTCTACTTCTTTCTTTGCCAATTTGCCGGCCCTTTCATTTCCTGGTATGTTACTGTGTCCAGGGATCCAAAATTTGTTAACTCTGTTATTGACATTTAGTTCATCAAGTCTTATACAGCATTCCTCCAATAGTCTGTATTTTGTTACTGCATTTTGTAATGCATTCCATGCTGCCTGACTGTCAGTAAGAAAATTAATTACCTTATTCTTGTGGTCCTTTGTAGCGAAGGCCCCTGCAAGTATTGCCCATATTTCCGCTTGGAATACAGTGGGTGTCGTGCCCAGAGCTAAGTAATGACCTGTGCCCCGGCAACCCCTATTCATGGTAAATAACTTTGAAATTTTGTTTTTGGAGTCTATTCATCATGCACAGTATATATTTTAAAAAATATATACCATTAATAAAAATCATGCCATTTGATGGGTTGTTGGTGGTATAGCGGTTAGTTAACAACCAATTATGCCCAAAATTGCGGATTCGCAGTCTGGCAGGTGGCCTTAGGATTTTTTAAAGGGAGTAAAAAATATTTTGTTGTGCCATCCGTTGGAAGGCACGTAAATTAGAATCCCGAGCCTGCATTTACTCATTAAAGATCTCTAAACTGAATCTCCTCCCGCTGTAGCATCATCTGAATTCCCATAGCAGCATAAACTGATACTAAATCAAACAAACTAATGATCCGTTTTTTTTTTCTTGTTACCTTATGAAACTGAAAAATAAATTATTTTTCTTTTATCACATAAGAGTGTGACTTGATATATAGAGAATCCTTTAAATTTTAATAGTTTCTATACCTATTAAATAAGAAATACGTGAAATACTGACGGATATTTATATATCATTTGTTTCTAGTTTATGTTTTTTGTGAATTATGAAATAGTTCAATCAAGTTTAAAATCCAATTTTGCTTTTAATTCTAGTGGATCAATTTGTGTACTAACTAGAAATTTTTTTTATTTTATATATAAATTAAAACAAGAAGCTGTCAAGCTAACTAACAATAATGTAAAATTTTTAAGGCAAAAGACTAAAATAGATTTTCAGAATATTAAAACTTTTCTTATTTTCCTAAAATTTTAATTTTAAGAACAAATGATGGTTGGTTACAGGCTGAGGGATGTCGTTGACACTAAAAAAATGGAACCTGAAACTAGAAAGAGAAGCAATTCACTTCCGAATCCAGAGCTGAGGCACCTCTCTTTTGAATCTAGCCATGAAAGGAAAAAGGGGAAAGATTTCATAGAAGTACCCGAGATAAAAGATGTCTCTCCCCTGGCGGGTGAGGATAACTATAAACTTATTTTTATTTAACTTATTTTTCTTCATATTCATTGTTGAAAAATAAAAGGAAATGTATTTTTTAAAATTAAAATTTAAACTTTGCCTTTTGTAGATTTACAGAACTGAGAGTGTTGGGTTCAATTATTGTTTTTATAGAAAATTAGCTAATTTCTTAATTAAATTTGATATTACAATATTTTAGATCCTTATTGTTTATAACCTCAACACTCATAACCTCAACACTGATAATTCAGATAATGATAACACCTACCTTCTTATTCATATTAATGGAAATAGAAATATACAAACTATAATAATAAAATGTTAATTCTCAAACCCTCTACACTTTCGACGAAAACAACTCCATTTCTATCCTTGTCAAATTCTGTATAAGAGGGAACTACCAGTAAGTCTAATTTGTATCAAACTGCGAACAGTGGAGGATATAAGTTCCATATCATACCTGCTAGTTTTTGTTATAATCAAGTAATGATTTCATTCATATACTATTTAACTTTATGAAATCGTTTTATTTTGAAAATAATTAGTTATTATAATGTAATTATAATAAAAGTTTAGACCTTCACTGTTCTTCATGGTTAAAATATTATCTGCTTATTGCTCCATTTTGTTTTGAGTTGTCTTCTTTCAGAAGCTCACCCTTCCTTTACCCAAAAAGAAACGAGACATACCAGACGGGCCAGTGAAAAAATTAAGAAGTGTATGAAAATGGTCGACCTGAAAGCATTCGTTGAAATGAAACTGCTATCTAAATCAGAAAAGGCGCTAGAAAAAATTGGTCAAGAAGATAGTAGCAAAACTCTATTTTCTCAGGTACAATTCATTATTTTTGGTTATTATATTGATTGGAAAATACATAAAATAGCTGTGGAATAGTCCATACTTACTTACATCAAGAGAGAGGACTAATTGTTTCCCTCGTCAAGTTTAGAGATAGTGTTTGAATTATATTTACATCAATGAGCTTATAACTG
This sequence comes from Troilus luridus, assembly GCA_964056705.1. Classification (NCBI taxonomy): domain Eukaryota; kingdom Metazoa; phylum Arthropoda; class Insecta; order Hemiptera; family Pentatomidae; genus Troilus; species Troilus luridus. Next base: position 187,214,469 of record OZ057412.1, on the reverse strand, counting down.
AGTTTAAAAACTTACCCATTTCTTCGTTTTAAGTTATATTTTAATCTATTTGAAAAAAAGAAAATTAAATACTCTTTCAAGTTTCCACGGCCACTATTTATACAAAAACTTCAGTTGTTTCTTCTGGTTTAGACCGTGTCGGTGAATTTTCTGCCAACGTTTCGCCAGACATGGTGCTGACTTCCTCAAGGCTTAATTGAGACTGCCCTGTATATTTTAAGTATAATTCAGCCTTGAGAAGTCAGCAGCATGTCTGGTGAAACGTTGGCAGAAAATTAACCGACACGCTCTAAACCAGAAGAAACAACTAAAGTTTTTTGTATAAAAGAAAATTAGTTGATTGAACAGTGGTGACATTCCGTGTCTACACTGTTTTAGTGGTTAATATTGAAAAGCACATTTTAAATTACGAATGTTTGGAAGGTATCAAATATAATAATTAAACAAAAAAAAATTATATATATATATTTATATGAATAATCAGATAAAGACAAATATTTGCATTTGGACGAATTGGAAATTGTAATAGGTTAAGTGATAGATAAAGGTTACAATGTAACTTGTAAATATTATTTTGTACCATTATAAATTAATAATTAATAGTTATAAATATATATTAAAAAACTCATTTGACACATCACATTTGTTATATAATTGTTAAACTGTGAAAATAAGTAAAAAATTAAATGTGCAAAAGATCGACAGAATATGGAAAAGAAGGGATGACAAAGTGGTGGGGGAGTTAAGTGGGGAGAAAGCAGTCTTATGAAGCAGGGGGCCGAAGAGCAAGGATGCAGGGGAGATTGTAAAAGTGAAGAAAGAGGAGCAAATAACAAGCCTGCCTGGAGAACCAAATAAGAGAGACATTTGTTGACCTATTAGTGAAAGTGGGAAAGGCACTGTAAATTTTATATATCCTCAAGTGATGTGCTAAAAAGTGTGGGTTAGTAGATTATAGAGGGATATAATTTAAGATTTAAAAGTGTTTATGTCAATTGAGTGGGTAAAACCTGAATTATGTTATTTTTATGGAAATGCAAATATTTGTCGATTCTAATATCATTTGCTTTGTCATATTAATTCTTATTATATAAAATATTATTAAAGTTACCATTTATTTATTGGCGGGCGAAATTAATGTTTGACTTATAATTAATTGAAGTAGAGCATTTTATCGTTAGGTTTTTCATAACAAAGAATAATTTATGATCAGGAAACAGAAGGAAACCTAACATGTTCATGTTATAAATAGTCTTTGTTACAGGAATATCATCGTAGCTTAGACACTGGAGATGATGAACTAGTACGCAAAGATAAAAACTTATCGATGCGCCTGATTCATCCTGGCCAAATATCGACGAATTTGGTCAAGGGAAAAAGCATGCCGAGTCTAAGGTAAATTGGTCCTGAATTATTTTAAAAATTATATTACGCAATAAACTGTATCAATGATATCTTTAAACATTTGAAACTTTTAGTGTAGATGCAAAATATTTTATAGGCTAGCAAGAATTATATTAGTTTCTATTATCTAATGTTTGACATTGTGAGTATTGGGTAAAGTATAGTGGTAAAATATATTTTTTTATGGGGTATCATTAATAAATTCTTTCATCATCAAAGCTGTTTTGTCCCAACTTTTTCAAATTCTATCGTATTCAAAATAGAATAATGTAGTTTTAATCTGTGCATGAAATAAAACTCTTTACTTGAACTTCTAATTGGTATTGGTACATGCATAAATCTTTAAAAATATGGTACAGCATTTATATAATATACTGTATTTCATTTATTTATTTGGGATCTTTTCGCTTGCTTCCAATCTTATGTATGAGTTTGATTAAGATTTTTTCAACACTTAAATTTTATAATTACTTGGTGATTATGCAATACAATGCAGTAGATTTTTTAAATATATATTCTTATTTGTAATTATTATATTTTTTCCAGTTTCTAGCATTAGTATTGATCTGAATAGTTAGTGTTAAATTAAATATTGATTCACACAATTTTCAAGTATTTTCATTGCCAAGTTATTCTCTGTAAATTCGTAATTTTATTATCAAATTTACGTTTTTAATAATCCTCTGACAAAGTTTGTACCCTTTATTTCTTTTCTTTTCTTCTTTATTGTATAGTACTCATCTTTGTTTTTAGGTACAAAGTCTCCTGAATTTTATGTATTGTTACAGGCTACTGGGTGTACTAAACTACTTCTAAATTCAAGATACTAAAATTTATTAACAAATTAAAAATACTACAAGGAAATTATTTAAAACAATTAAATTATTAAACTAATATCAATTTACAGTAACAATATTCTACAGATTATAACCTAGGCCTAACTGTTATCTAATTACTTAAATAATATAAGATATTGCTAATTCTAAATAACTAAATTATTTATATAAATTTGTACAAATACAATAATATTACACTATAGTTAACAACTACAATTTAACACTTACAGTTCACTAATTAAACTCCGCTGACCGTAAAACTCTCCAAATATGACAAACTGACACACAGTTTATTACACTTATCACACGGCCACTAACTGTCACAACATTACTGTCACAGCATTACTCACTTACTACAGACCTTATTACTCACTGACTGCTAAGGCTCAGGCAGGCGGCATATATGGGCCCATCGAATGTTCGAGACTGTCAGAAAAGAGTGGGGGAGATTCTAGGCTCTTCGAGGCCCGTCTACTCGGTCTTTATCCTTCCAGCTCATCTTAATCCCTTCAGCCAGTCTTTCTCTATCTCTGACCGTAACAGTATAAAAAAGTTTTAGCATAACTGCTTATTTCAATTAGTCAATATTTCGTTTTTCTATTTCAAGTAACAATTCAACTGTTTGGGAGTTATGTAATTTTCATAAAAATATTTTCATTGCATCTTCTCATTGACATCATTCAATCCTGTAGTTACTTATATAGCTAAGAGCATGAGTCATTCTCCCTATGCTGAAGTTTGGTTCCTGAACAACTCTAATTCTTATTCGCTTAGATATTACATTATAAGTATATTTTATGTTATTGTTAAAGCAATAAGTAACACATATTTGTCCGAATATCTTGTGTAAACTATCACAGAAAGTGTCAGAGGGAAGGCGTGGGATATGAGTCTGCAATACTTGTTTTTGAGTGAAGAGTATGTACATATCAGTGAGGGCTGGCGTTGAAGTATCATTACTAACTCAAACGGAAAAGAATTAGCATAGAAATACTTTGAATTTGATAATATTATTGTGTATATTGTTAAGGTAATCCATGGATGGAAGTTTGTATTCAGTGATTGGTAGTATTAGCATCAAGCCTTAGGGATAGGCAAGCGTTTTATTATTATTATGGGTCTTACTCTGTTTTTAAAAAATGAGGAAGTTACTCCTAATGATTATCTAACAATAAATTTTATCTCATTTGCTCATCTTCCTGCGGAATAAGTGTGTGTTTATTCATTTAATGTCACTTTATGGTGCTAAGGGTAATTGAATTATGCTGCAGTGGGAGCCCTAAATTTTTACTATTTTACTAATAGGGTATAATTAGGATAGGGATCTCTAATGTGTAACTGACACTGTACAGGCTCGGAACACTCATTTTACGTTCCTTCCGAAGGATGGCATAACCAAGGATCGTTTTACTCTCTTTAAGCAAATTCTAGGACTGCCTGCTGGACTATGAATCTGCGATCTCGGGCACAGTAGGTTGTTATGCTAACCACTTGACAACAGGTGAAGCTGCAGAATAAGTTACTTAGTGCTTCTTAGGCCAATCCTGGAATGGTTTTCCTCAGATATATATATCTGGAGAACTGACCTATTCCCCAGGGGCTGGTCTATATGGCAGGCTATTGTGGATTAACGAACCCCCGGACTCCCGAGTTCAGTACATGGCTACACACAACAGAACAGTACACTCGACAATTATTCTGACATAAGGTCTCGTACAGTAGACACCTCTGGGCCACCTTCCCTGGGAAGACCCAAGTTTGGAGGGTACAACCAGTTGTCCCGAGGATCCGGGGCCTTTCTTGCTGGGCTGATCAGAGAGTACAGTTGATTCAAAGAAACTCTGCGAATAGCCTCCAAATGGCAAAACGCTCCCCTACGCTGAGAAGCACAAAAGGGTATTGCGAAAGAAGAAGAGAACTGGCCTGAGATTCCAAATTGAAAAATTCCTCTTTGAAGTGCAATAAGTTTTTATATATCTGTACCTTGAGGGGAAGTCTCTGTACTCACATATTTTGTTTTGTCCTCACCGATTATGGACCAACTGCCTTAATTTACATCATTAAATAATTTATTTAAAATTGCATTTAATTATTACATATAATAATTTGTATTTATTCATATGGGTAAATAAATTATACATTAAATATCATAGAATTAAATTAAAAGGTTTAGTGAAGTAACTCAAATTTGTATGTTCCATTGAAAATTTATTTACACCAATATCATAATACAGATATACCACACTAATGCTTACCAATGCTGCATACTAATAAGAACCACAGATTTTATCTTCAACACAAATTTTAAAGACTCGAGCAATGCCCTCTACACATTTCTCATAAAAAAGAAGGAAGAGTTATGGCTAGAATATTGATGAAGGAATGTTCAGCTGTATTTATCTTGAGCAATTTTGAAAATGGTCGGAGATTCCAGTCAATGAATTTTACACAAATAAGTAAAATTTTATGGATAGAATAATTTTACCCCAAAAATTAAAATAAATTTCCATTTAACAGTAACAATATGCACTTTCATCCAGCAGTTTCTTATGATCCTTGTATAAATTTATCATAATTTTTTGAGGAGATTATAGGTCTTCAAGCCATTTCCTTGCATTTTAAACTGTTTAAATAAATACTAATCGTTTGTTTAATTTGATTTAAATTTATATTTATTTTTCAATGTATAGGTGTTATTCCTTCTCAAGTGAACAGATCTCAAATTCAAGGTTTTCTTTTTAGTATAATTTTTGTAAACAGAGTATATTTATCTAAAATATAAGTGGTTGGTTAATAAGAGTTAATATTTTGCCCCAAATTTGGTTTATAAGAAGTGTTAACTCAAATGTTTTTTTTTCTTTTCTATCTTCAAGTGTAAATATTTTACTACCGTTAATTTTTGTTTTAAATGTTGTAAGCTCTATGTCTATGTTGTTTATGGTTACATGTTATAGTTTGTTGTCTCCTAACTTTTACCTTTCTGTCTTCTGTTTTTCTTCTTCTTTTTTATTTTGATATTTTCTCACCAGCTGTTTGCTTGATGAATCCGTTCACAATGGAGCGGGGTGAGTTTATATAATTTTATCTCGATAGATTTATAGATGTAGTATAATTGTGTGAACCATTTGGATTTGTACTGTCTCAATTATTGTTATTCAATCATTTAAGTCATGCATTAAAAGATTCCTTAATGATTTTATCTAAAATATGAATTAAGCTGCATGGCATGCTACAGATTTTTGCATGAATATTTTCGTGACATAGATACATCAAACTTGCAACTCATAACATTTTTATTTATTTGAAACAGTTGCCATTTATTTAGTTTCAATTTACTATTTAATTATTTGTTTTACATGTATTGATTTTATTTTTATATAAAATATTATTAAGAAGAGCATGTTTCTGATTGAAAATAATTCACTGAACAATTACGCTAGGTTCTGAACAAAAACAACTCTTACTCAAAAACAAAAAACTCCTGATATTTGAATCTTTATTGTTTATAAAAAAAGGTCTATATAAAAATAAGGAATTTTTTTTTTGTTTTTATGAGTATCTATTCTGTAGGGTATTAGGCATTATTACTTCTATGGCCTGTTATTTTAGAGGAGAGTGAATTGGAGAGGTTCAAGATATATGAATCTTGTGCTAGTTTATAGTGGCAGATTAAGGTTTATAGTTTAAATAATGACAGGCTAATCCTTCCGCAAATTTGATAAAAAACTATATTAAGTCTATATTTACTTTTTTATATTAGTTAATAATTATAGTAAGAGATATGATAAGGATAAAATTAAAGAAGAAAACACAGAGATAAGCAACACTTATTTCTTAAGTGTGATGTCATTTATAAGAGGTGGTAGCGAGTGCTACATGGCCCTATTATGCTTATGTAGTTCCTGGTCTCCTCCAACATAGTAAAACAGTCTTCTCTTATTTTAGCTGCCATTCTCCAGTTCCTGACACTCAAGAACGATCTCGAATCACTGCTATCCAGTTTTCCATAGATCCACCCTTACAGAATTTTCCTCAGCATTTCATCATTATCCGTTCTTCCAGCCTATTAAATCTATCTGTATCATCCGAACTAAGACGATTTCTTTAAATAGCTGGTTTTGCTCTCGACTTGTTCATTGTCTCCAGTTCTCTCCATTATGGATATGTCCGAAAATCTTTCTGAGCACTTTTCTTTCAGACATCAGTAGACTTAGCTCATTACTTTTTGTCAGGGTCGAGCTCTCGAGGGTACATCAGTACCTGATGTATAAGGGTTTTGTATATCCTTATACCTGACATTTATGAATGACAATTTCTACACAATAATACTCATAATTAGTAATTCACAGTTATACCATACCTTTAGCATCTCATAATTATGTTAAACTGTAGAAAACTATTAACTTTGAAAATTATTCCATTATTAGTTTTACTGTTGTTTCATACATATTTTTACTACCAATTTAAAATAATTACATATAACGAACTATCTTTGTTTTAACTACCATTATTAGCTTCTGTCTTATTTTTAGCTTCAATATTTAAACCCCATTAAGGAAGTTTTAATCATTGAAAAGTGAATGAATCATTTTAGATAATTAATTATCTTTTTTTTTAAAGCAACTATCTGGCTTATGAGAAAAGTATTAATTTTATTTGATTGTGGAAAAGTTGTTCAATTGAAAAAAAAACATCCTTATTGCTTTAAAATTAGTCAGAAAGGATGTTAAAAACCCAATGAAATGTAGGAGAAAAAAAACATTTTTTAATAGAGGTATGCGAAAAATTTTGTCTGTACCAAAGCCAAAAAGTCTAGAGCTGAAAAGGAATGTGTTGATTCCAGAAGTTAGATCTCGTATAAATTAATGTTTAACTATATGACTTAAATAACATCAGAGTTAACTTTTATTATCATCGCAAAAAACATATGTTAGCCGCAAATTCTTCCAGATTAAAAAAAAAACAACAACAACATAAGATTGGTTTACTGTTCTTATGTGGAATAGTCTGTTCCTATTCTAATTTATTGATTCCGATTTCTCAGGTGAAATAAGCTGATTTAGTGTAATTTGGAGATAGAATAAATATAACTTATTTCTGTAAAGCTGATAATTTTAATAAGAAAAATATTTAAAAAAATTGTTTTTACTTTTAAAGTTAAGATTAATGATCATTATTCATTTAAAAACTGATTGAAACTTGCTTTTCTTTAGTCCATCCTCTTGTGTTTTATTATAGAATTTATCCCTTTTAGTTAATATTTGGTGTGCCTAAATTACAGTTACTTTAATTTTTGTATAGTTATCGTGTGGTTTTGTGTAGTATTATAGTTTACACTGCTGCTGAAATAAGAAACCAAGCAATTGAATTTTATTAATGATTATGTATAGATACATTGGAGAGAGTCACAGAGATTGGTGTCAAGAACCGTCACCGAATCCTATCATCACCGTTACAGAACACACACCAGCTCCGTCGCCTGATATTCTTCCTCGTAGGGTAAGTCATCTTTATGTTGCTATGCCTTAAACTTTCTTTGAATTCAGAAATAAGTCAATTATTTCTTTTTGTTTAGAGATTCATTTTTCAAGTTTAATTAAAACGATAAACAGAAATTACTTTGAAAATATTCAGTCGATTAACAATTAATGAAGAAAATGGTTTGGGCGAAGGTCAAACAAATAATTCCTTAAATAGTGATAAACTAATAACTAAAAACCAACAATTTCGTTACTCTACTATAGGTTACTATTACTGTAGTAAAATAGTAGTAGTAACCTATAGGTCACATTATCATTAAGTAATAATCATTATTTAGGTTGAGGCTCATACTTGTGACCTAGATTACAACCCCTGAAGAAGACTTGCAATGTGGGTCGAAACATCAGTTTCTAATAAACAGTTTATTTAGCTCTATGATTCTTTACAAATAGCTTACAATGTGACTCTCTCTTATTGTACCCTTTGTTGTCTAGTAGCAACCTTAATTATATTTTATTTCAAATAATGGGCAGGTTATTTAAATTAAAACCTGGTTCATATTTAGAGCTCATTCTTTCAGATCCATCTGTCTTCATTATGTTTTATTTATGAATGGTGAATGCGGGATGAAGAAATCTGGAATTAATTTTATTCTATTACTGTAGCATTGTCGCATACTTATCCTTGTTTTTATCAACAGTCGTGAAGAGATTGTCAGCAAGTCCAACATACCCTAAGGATTGGATGGTATAGACCAGGAGTCAGCAACCTATGACAGAGTGACCAATTTGATAATTTTTAGAAATCCATTTTAGTTCCGTAAATAATATACAATATGTAAAAATAAATTATGATGCTAACCATCGATATGAAAGAGAAGGTTACTAAATAAAGTTCATTCCACTATTCTTTTTTGTGAAGGCATAAGAAGCACCCTAACCAGAGTTGCTATAAAGTGTACCTTATGTAATGATTGTTCACAGCATAATCTTGGAAGAGCCTGCAAATTTCAGAATTCTTATTGGATTAACTAATTCATACTGGCAAGGGTCAGTGATGCAGTCCTGAGGTAAAAAAACTGAAGCTAGTAAACCTATTGCATAGGCAGATTATGTGATAGGGCGTATCCTCCTCAATAGAATCGACACAGTGGATCACTTTCCAGCCCATTTTTATACATTTCTACTATTTTTGTAATTATTTTCTTAATAAAATATTTCTTAATATTTACTAAAAGCCTGTTTCAATATGAAACTATCTCTGACCTGAATGTCTCTTTAATATTTAACATTTTGGTTGATTTTTACCCATGGCCAAAAACAGTTTCCAACCCCTGGTATAGACCATTGCCTCGTGGACATGCTTTAAGATCATCAAACCTTATTCAATATTTGGTGCTTGCTTAGACACCATTAACTGCAAACACTCATGATTAGTAATTTATGATAGAAAGTCTCCTTTTCAAATGTTACTGTGGTGATTTTTAATCCCACTCATGTGTGGTAAACTTTCCCTACTATTGTCTAACCTGGCAGATAACCAGTTATATGTTTGTAAACTCTCTATTCTTGTACAGTTGTTCTTTTAAGCTAATAAAAACCTTTCTAAGGGTAAATCATTGGTCCCTCATTTTTCTTAGCTATCACAATTTTATTAGCTTAAAACTTCTTTGGTTCGTCATGTCATTTAAAATTTTTAATTTCGGCTCGGAGATTCAATCACGGGGAGTGCCGTTGTTATATTTATTTTGTGGATGTGAATTGTCTTTAACCATAAAAAAAAATCTTGTAATCCACGATGGACAAGTATTTAAAGCCCGACAAATTCTGCGCTAGTCCAGATTCACCATCTAGTGGAAAGGAGTTCTCACATTGGCTTAAAACATTCGAAAATTTCATCTCATTATCTACTGAACCATTGGAAGACGTTGACAAATTGAAGGTACTCCAAAATTTTCTTTCATTCAGTGTTTATGATCTGATTTCAGAGACCACAACATATGTTGAAGCAGTTGAAACCCTGACTAAAATCTATGTTAAGGAAAAGGGGGAAATACTCGCACGTCACATTTTGGCTATACGTAAACAACAGCAAAACGAAAGTGTTGACCAATAGGTTCAGGCTCTAAGGCTGTTAGCAAAGGATTGCAATTTCAAGGCTGTTTCTGCTGAAGATAATAGAAATCAGTACTTTCGCGATTCTCTTATTAACGGACTACTGTCTTCTCAAATCCGCCAACGAATACTTGAAGAGTCTAAAACATTTAGCCTCGACGACGTCATCCAACGAGCCCAAGCTCTCGAGCTGGCCCATAAACAAGCTGAAGGATACTTAAACGGTGCAAATGATTTCTCTTGCGCGGGAATCGGCAGTGATTCGAATTCATCACTTTCAATTCCTGGTACCTCCCACCCTAGTGCACGATCCATTTACCCCAGATCATATGATCCGAGCGATCACGATCTTTGTGCCGCAACGAGTCAGAAGAGGGGCAGCCATTGTTTCTTTTGTGGATTTAGTCACCATCCGCGCTCGGCTTGTCCCGCTCTTGAATCAGAGTGTGCCAATTGCAAAATCAAGGGGCACTATGCCCGTGTATGTCGGAAAGCTAAGAAAAATACTCAGAGAACCAAACCTGTATCTGCAGCTATTTTAGCATCACTGAATAATGAGTTTCTGCTTCAGTTAAGCCATGCTGTTACCTCTGCTCTTGTAAATGGAATCCTCTGTAACTGCCTCGTGGACACTGGAAGTTCTGGTAGCTTTGTCAGCCTTGACTTTGTCTCTGAACACAACATTCAAGTTATGCCTCAGGAGGGACGAGTATCAATGGCATCTACGTCGTTATGGACCAAAGTTGAAGGATTTATTCTTGTAAAGCTAGAAATTGCGGAACACACTTACACTAAATGTAAGTTGACTGTTCTGAAAGAACTCTGTTCCGATATTCTCATCGGACATGACATACTCAAAGCACACTCAAATATTCTGCTAAAATTTGGTGGTGACAAGGCACCTCTCACAATTTGTTCGCATACTGTAGCTACGATTGACCCTGTACATCTCTTTGATCATCTCTCTCCTAAGTGTCATCCAATTGCCATGAGGTCCCGCAAATACTGTAATGAAGACAACCAGTTTATCAAGACAGATATCACCCGGTTGCTTTCCGAAGGAGTGATTGAGCCCAGCAATTCACCATGGAGAGCTCAGGTATTGGTTGTAAATAACAATGAAAAAAGAGACTGGTGGTGGACTATTCTCAAACGATAAATAGGTATACTCTACTTGATGCCTATCCCTTACCAAATGTTGACCAACTTGTCAGAAAAGTTGCTAATTACAAACATTACAGTGTCGTGGACTTACGGCAAGCATATCATCAGATCCCAATGTGTGAAGATGAGAAGAAATATACTGGATTTGAAGCAATGGGTAAGCTGTATCAGTTTACACGCATACCTTTCGGCGTGGCTAATGGAGTAGCCTGCTTCCAACGCGCAATAGACCAAATTATAACTGCCGAAAACCTCACCGGAGTGTATTCATACCTCGATGACATCACTGTGTGTGGGATAGATAAATCCGACCATGACCTAAATCTAAACAAGCTTATATTGACACTCGATAAGCTCGGCATTGAAATCAACAAAGAGAAAAGTAAATTTGACCTCACAAACGTAAAACTTCTGGGACATCTTGTTTCATTCCAATCAATCAAGCCAGACCCAGCAAGGCTTGTCCCGTTGCTTAATATGCCACTGCCACATAACTATAAATCACTGAAGCGGGCTCTTGGTTTCTTTGCCCATTACTCGAAGTGGATACCTAAATTTTCAGATAAAATCCGTGTCTTGATTGATGCCACATCATTTCCGCTGAATCCATGTGCTGTTTCTGCTTTCGAAAATCTAAAAAAGGATATTGGCAACTCAGTTGTCACAACCATCGATGAATCTCGCCCGCTTATAGTAGAAACCGATGCCTCTAAGTTTGCACTGGCAGCTACTCTTAGTCAAGATGGACGGCCAATTGCATTTTTCTCACGATCACTAAGCAGATCCGAAATCAGTGGACATCCACCAATCGAAAAGGAGGCTGCGGCAATTGTAGAATCCTTGAAACATTGGAGATCATTCCTCCTTGGCAAGCATTTTCGCCTCATAACTGATCAAGAAGCTCAGTCTTTCATTTTTGACCGAAAACATGGGAGTAAGGTAAAAAATGAGAAGATCACTAGATGGTGAATAGAGCTAGCTCCGTTCGTTTATGACATATCTTACCGTCCCGGTGAGGACAACACCAAGGCAGACACACTCCCGTGTCTGTAATACGTCCACTTCTACTGACTTGTTCCAGCTTCACCAATCTTTGTGCCACCCTGGTGTTACACGTATGTACCATTGGCTCAAATGTAAGAACATTCCCTATTCACTTGAAGATGTCAAGAAGATGACTTCAAGCTGTACCATCTGTGCTGAAGTAAAACCTAGGTACTTGAAAACATCTGGAACCTTAGTTAAAGCCACCTCTCTATTTGAACACATCAACATAGATTTTAAGGGCCCTCTCCCTTCCAGGTCACAGAACTTCTATCTCCTTACCATCATTGACGAGTATTCTCGCTTCCCTTTCGCCTACGCCTGCCGTGATGTTTCTGCTGCCACTGTGGTTGAGTGTCTCAAAAATCTCTTCTGTTTGTTTGGAATGCCAGCCTATGTCCACTCAGACCGGGGACCTTCCTTTATGTCTAGGGAAGTCAAGGATTTCCTCCATTAAAATGGTGTAGCTACCAGCAGAACAACATCATACAATCTGGCAGGAAACGGGCAAATTGAACGCCTCAATGGAACTCTGTGGAAAACCATTTGCCACTCTTTGAAGACTCTAGGTCTGCGGACGGAGAACTGGGAAATGGTCCTACAGGAATCCCTCCCTACTTTGCACAGGAACTAACTCCACTCCTCATGAATGATTTTTCACCCATCCTCGCCGTACAGCCAATGGAGTCTCCTTGCCGTCTTGGTTAACCCCTGGTCCTGTGCTCGCCAAAAGGAACGTGGGAATCAGCAAATATGAAGACCCTGTCGAGGAAGTGGAATTACTTGAAGCTAACCCACAGTACGCCCTAATTCGCAAGAAGGATGGATCAGAATCAACCGTGTCCCTAAGACAATTAGCACCTAAAGGAACTCATGAAATGTTGGAGAAGCCTTGCCCTAACGGTGATGAACCCGCTCCAATATTAGAGCCCTCTAACATGGTACATCCGGAAGAACCCTCTGCCACTCCATCTGTTCATGGTTCTCTCTCTAATGAAATTGGAATCCCAGTGTGCCCCTCAAGACCTCAATGGGTGACCAAGGCTCCATCTTACCTCAAAGACTATGTTACTAATTGATAACCAATTCTGGTCTTACAAATCTTGAATGAAGTTCAAATCTTTCTTTTGTATCTCAAATATTGTACTTAAATTATGCCAAATGTTCTAAGAAAATCTCAGGGTGAATGTGTTGATTTTTAATCCCACTCATGTGTGGTAAACTTTCCCTACTATTGTCTAACCTGGCAGATAACCAGTTATATGTTTGTAAACTCTCTATTCTTGTACAGTTGTTGTTTTAAGCTAATAAAAACCTTTCTAAGGGTAAATCATTCGTCCTTCATTTTCATCACAGTTACCATTTTTGTTTCTAGCCTGTTGAGTGCACACATTCACTAGTAGTTGGTAGTTTTTGTGAAGAGATACTAGTAAACCATTTAGTTGCTAAAACATATATTTATAATTTTTTTCAGATTATTTTGAGTAATAAATTATTTATTACTAGTAAATTATTTATTACTAGATTAAATTTGATTTTGAATTTTGAACTTTCTTATGAATCGATTATCTATTATTCATATATGGCCTTATGAATTCTTATTTATTATTTATATTATTTATTGTTATTTTCATAGCCTTGTTTACTCCTCTGTTTCTTACTGTTATCATATTGGAAAATATTTAAACTTTAGAAATAATTGATTTATTCCATAAATATGTGTTAGAAATTTTAAGTAGCATAAATGATTGAAGAAAAAAAAGGTTATTTTTCGTCTTTGTTATGGTTTGTACAACCACAGGAGTGGTATTTAAAGAATAATTTAAATATAAAGAATACTTTTATTGATTTCAGTATTTCTAACAGGTAAAATTTTTGAAAGGTAAGTCTTTAAGCAGAGATTAATAACGCACCACTACGACTAAATTTATTATCATCACCACTAATTTTTTTCCTTTTGTTTTTATTTTTATTATTATCGATTATTAATAACTATGTATATTTATTAACCTGTTTTAATTGAGCATTAGAGGTGGTCACAGTCTCATTAATAAATTCAGGATATGCTAATTTTAATTTATAATTTTTCCTAAACATGATAATTATTCAATACATTAAACTTAAGAAACCGTCTGTAGAATCTCCTTATAGTTTTTATCTTTATATCTATTTTTTTATTGAAGATTTTACTACTCCTCAGCTGTAATATATTTGAATAATTTCCAGTAGTACTTATTTTTTTAAATGTTGTATATATGATAACTTCTAGAATTAAAAACTTTCCAACTCCTTTTAATATTTCATTTATTAAATGTTATGAATTAGTTCACATCAGAAATCAGTAATCAAACACGGTGACCAATGTCGATACAATGCCCTTGAAGTGTCTACCATCATTGAATCAGAATTTAAAAAATAAAAGAAGCTTTTTTAAGTAAATGAATTATTTTCCTTGGCTAGTCTTAAACTCGGACCTTGGTATTAGTAGTGGACCTTACTCACTGGTCACCCCACTTTATACCATGTTGTAAGATGATAAAATTAACATCGAGGATGTCATTATTCTTTGAACTTCAGACATATTCCCAACTTATACTTATTTTAACATGCATCTTGTATCTTACACTGTGATATGTTTCATACTGTCATTCCCATATAAAGAGACAATGTTCTGTTTAAGATCTGCATTTTTCATCCGTACATATGTCTTGTAAGATATTTATTCTATTTGATAATAATTCCTAAATGGGTAACTCCACTACATTACATCGATTTTTATTTATTTATTTTCATAAAATATATATATTTTTTAAATTGCTGTACACAATTTTATTCCTTGTATATGCATGTTTATATTTTTTTAAATACTAGTATACTCATATGGTTCAATTTTGTCCCATTTTCCTCTTTTATTTTTTATTTATGTAAATAACATATCACAGACTGTTGACATGACATTTATAAATTATGATTTTATGTATTGATTATTGTTTTTTTCTACCATAAACAGGGTTTAATTTAAGATAATCATTATTTCAATTTCATTATGAAATTAATCAAATGAGCAGTCATTGTAGGCTTGAAATACTCATAACTACTACTTACAAACATCACACGTTTGTATAAATTAACATTTTGGCTTGTTATTTTTAATAATGAACTTCTGTAATCTACTAAGAAGAAAAAATCATGAACTACTTGTTTTAGAAGAAAACTTGATTTGTAGTTTCCTGTTTCAAAAAATAAAACCACGTTTTAATGTTTCAAATGTTTCATTTTTAAAACTTTTTATTTATGTTTTTTTAGTGATATTCTCACTACCTGAAAATGTAAAATTTTTCATGTAAAATGGAAAAATTAAGTATTTCTGATTCAGTCCATTAATTAAGTTTATCATGTTTGTTGTATACCAAAATATGAAAGCTATAATAATAGAATAATACTTTAAAAAGCAAAGATACTAATTTTTAAAAAAAGTATTTATTATAATCTGAAATTTTTTTCATCATTACGATTATGATGATTAACTTATTATTGAATAATTATTTTCATACTAATGAGTATACTATTCTATTGTTAGTTTCTTATTTTTGGTTTTTATAATTATAATTTTTATGTATATATATATATATATATATATATATATATATATATATATATATATATATATATATAGTATTTTATAATTAACCTAACTATTTTATGCATAACCTTATCTGGTATTTTATGTTATTTGCCACTTTTATACATACATATTATTAATATTAAATATAATTTTTTTGATGAAACAATGCCATTTGGTGGGATCTGTGCCTGGCTCATGCTTTATAGGGGAAGCTGAGCATTTCATTATTAATCTCAGATTCTTTTTTCTATTATTTTTGTTTAATTTTTTTTATTAATAAGTGTATCGACTTTTTTTTATTTAATTTAATTTTTCTTTAATCTGTACCTCATTTTTTCTTTATTATTGCTATTAGCCTCAATTTGTTTTGCACTATTGTGGGATGACGATTATATATTTCAGTTTCCTGGCATGTTTGCTTGCTTCACTAGCCGATCTGAGCGTGAGGGCGGTGCTGGGCCCACAGAACGGCTCCTCGCGCCCACTACGTTTCCCGCGTGGCTGCTTCACTGCGCTTCACAAGGCCAGCCGCTAGGTCTCACCGAATGGCCTGTAATTCAGCCTAATTTTCAAATAGATCTAGCCATAGCTAGCCTAGTTTTAGTAGATGTAGAATGGTTCTACTTTGCCTTTTCGAATTTCTAAATATTTTCTTTTCTTGATTAAAGATGAAACTAGGCCTAGGAGGAGTGTTTGATAAGCAAGATGTTTCTAAGAAGAGGGGACTTACAAGATCTTTTACCGACTCCAATATTTCTTACTCTTATGATGATTGCCCTGAAGCACCTGGTTCTTCCCATTACATTACTGCAGATGGTGATATTGACCTTCTTGTAGTGCTTAAAGTTAGTTTAAATTTTTAAAATCTATTTTGGTATTATATACGAGGGTTGACTGATAGGTCCCGGGCCTCTCATTGAAAACAACATTAAAAAAAAAAAATTGTTTCTCAAAATAGTCCCCAGAAAGGCTAATACATTTGTCATATTGTGTTCTAATTTAAAGAACATCTCTGTAGTGTGATTTATCAAGGTTCTTAAAATAGCTGTTTACCACATCAATGACCTCCTCTTTGCTGTGAAATGTTTTTCCTCCAAGAAATTTTTTGAGGTTAGGTTAGCAGGTGGTAGTCACTGTGTGCTAGATCTGGCCAATTGGGCGGATGTTCAAGTAATTCCAACTTTACTTTGCTAAGTTTTCCCTTTGCCATGACTGAACGATCATTAAAAGCATTGTCGTAATGAAACAAGATTTTTTTTTTTTAAATGCTGTTGTACAAAAACTAACCAAGCTACTATAACTGTAATCTCTAACCTGTAACTGTAGATACAATATATTCTAAAGTAAAACTGTATGATGCTAACTGGCCTAGTGGCGATGTCTCTGTGTGAGGCCCAGGACTTATCAGCCGACCCTTGTGTATTTTTAACCCTAAAAGTGTGGGATATTCTCGAGCAATGTGGCTGAGAATGATTGAGATAATAAATTACAATAGTATTTCTTTTGCTCCAGATTGTTTAGTAAGAGAACATTAATCTCAAGCAAATGATCTATTGAAATGAGTAAAATTTATATTGTTACAACATAAAAATAAGAAAAACTTGTGTGGTTTTATGAAACCACGATGCAAGAGAAACTTTTTTTTCGGTTTGTAGGCATTTAACTAAAATTTTGTGGAAAATTCGATTTAGGGTATTAAAATTGCGTTTTTAATCTTAACTTAATTATTGAAAAATGGGAATGATAATGTGAAATCAATAGTAGACGAAATATTAAATTATAAAATTTAATTTCAATTGGCGTCTTAGAGTACGGAGTACATAATTAATACAATCATTTAGATGATAAACGTATATTATAAAGTAAGAGCAATATTTATTTAAATCATTGAATCTTTGTCAACTTCAATTATTTTATCAATAACGTCATCTTTGCCTCAAGTCTCACAGTTTATAAATGTAATTAACATTTTATGGTAACTAAAATGAGTAAATGCTTGTATCTCGACTAGTACTTGTATGACTGCCGCTTGTGCCTTGATTAGAACTGGCGCCCGATTTTAGCCACTTGGATTTATGACTATAACTGCAGCATCTTTCTGCATTTAGTCGCTTTCGATCCAGAATTTTTTCAGTAAGAATATTTTTAGATATAGGTTGGCCACTTTGAACGATAAACGTATTAAATCCAACACTTGACGCTGGCCCCTACTAGTACTCGGTATGACTTCTGTTGGCAGTCGACTAATTTTTTCCAGCGGCTCAGAGTGTAGTTCAGCTTGTGAAGATGACTGAAGGCCTAAATAAAATTAAGTATATTGAATGAATCGGATAAAAATTAAAATACTTCAACAAATATTCATATGAAATAAGTAATGCGAGAAGGTAATGTAATGCGACATGCAATAGATTTTGGGGCGATAGAAAAAAAGTTTCACTTTAAAAAAAATCTGGAGTGGCTTCTCAGCTATTTAGAACCTCGGGCGATTACATACAATACATCATACATTTAATAATATCTACCATAAAATTTATTATTATTATTTGTGTATGACTACCACGCACTTCGGCCTAAAGAGGCACATTGTGCATGAGTCCTAAAAATCCCTATCCTAGGTCCAGACTTCTGAGAAATTTTAAATAATCTTTAAATCTCAGTTCTTGAAGTTCCTCGTTTCTTCAGGGGCCAAGGTCATATGTCCTCTTTGGACATAGTGCATTACATTCAAAGAGAACATACCTAAGAGTTTCGTCCTCCTCTGTGCACCATCTGCATTGATGTTCTTGTTCAATGCCGAGGCAATGCATATGTTGCCTGAGTTTGCAATTCCCAGTGTGACTTCAACCATACTTTTAAGGTCGGTTCTTGACATGTGAGAGGCTTCTTTCTTGATTTTCTCAGAAAGTTTGTCATTGGGATCCTTTATAAAAAGTTTAGTATCCCTTATCCCAACACATTTTTATCTTCCTTTTGGCTGGTTTGGTGATTGTATCCTTAGCCAGGCAGAGGGGTACCTCGCACCATGGTTCTAGTCCTATTGGAGCAACTCCTGCTCCTTTATTTGCCTATTTGTCGGCCCTTTCATCTCCTGGTATATTACTATGTCCAGGGATTCAAAATATGTTAACTCTGTTGTATACAGCTAATTCATCAAGTCTTATACAGCATTCCACCACTAGTCTGGATTGTGTTACTGCATTTTGTAGTGGATTGCCTGCTGCCTGACTTTTAGTAAAAAAATCAATTACCTTAGTCTTGTGGTCCTTCCTAACAAAGGCACCTGCAAGTATTGCCCATATTTCCGATTGGAATACAGAGGGAGTCATGCTGGTCAGCTGGTCATATGTTTAGGATCCATCAGTGTACACATTTAGACCATTGGGTGTGATAAAAGTAATCATTCTTGCTTTTGCAAATCGCCTGTGTGTTAACGCGGAATCTTTTGTCAAAATTATATTTATTCAGCATTAGGTCTGAATGCTTTATATATTCTTTAACTCTGCATTTCGCTCAATCCTATCAAAGATACTACTGTGTCCAAAGACGTTTGTGGGTTTCTTAACTCCTCCTATTTTCACTAGCCTGTAGGCTGTCTTCTATTAGAATGTCAAGAGGAGTTAAATCAAATATGGCGGTATGAAAATTTTATACGGAGTAAAATTGAGTTTTAACTAAAAGTGGCCCGTTACGTTCCTTTCTCGATTAGATTGTATGATTTGTTTTACATAATAGATAGAAATTAAAAGTTAAATTCCGGGACTAATCGGGAAGAGATACGTGTGGTATCTATGGTAACAGTGTATTCTATTGCTTTATTCTCGAAGTGTTGAAATGGGATAATTTTTTATATTGGAGCCTTTTTAAAGGCACCTATCCAAACAAACACTATTACTACTTTTATTTAGATTCCGCCCTAAGCTGTTGGGGTCCATACTTATCACTTGGATACGACCTCAACAGACGACAGGGCAGTGTTGCTCTAATAAGAGTAGGAAATTGACTAGCTATCTAGCAAGGCTGTACAATGACTATTTAATTGTGTACAGTGTGTGAGTGTGTAAGTGTGTAGTGCTACTAGGACAGGAGATTGGTGTATTATGAAGTGGACAGGCAGTGATCATGCTGGGGTTAAATACACCTTTACCGGACTCTGAAGATGAGGCTCCCTTCAAAAAAGTGAAGACAGGAAAGAAATCGGCCCAGAGGAAGACAAGGAAAGCAGAAGAAGCGCCACCGGTAGTGACATCGATCAGTTTTACTACTCTAGCTAGTTTACCACCCACTGAGGAACCTACGGCGGCCCCACGGAAGGAGAACCGAAGAATGGACCGAGAAAACTTCACGTTAAATGAGGTGAGTGAACAAAATTAATATTGGACTGAAATCCATATTTACCTCCAATTAGAGTCCAACCGACCCACACTAGAAATACAACTAAAAACTCGTGGAATTGGGTACCATAGTTTTGCACACAATAACACGACAAAACTTACAAACAAATTTGTGATAAAAAATCTTGATCTTTCTATTCCTATATCTGATGACAGGAAGGCATTTGAACCTATTAAGGCAGTATGCAAAAGCCTGCACCGGACGGAAAGAAAATGGAATTATCATCTATAGTGATAACTGTTCCATAAGGTATCACTGTAAAAGATCTACAAGACAAAGTACGCGACGTCAATAGATGTATATTCACGGTTGTGAAATACATCCCAAGAAAGGATATCCTACTGCCCCAGTGCTATCAATGTCAGTAATTTGGGCACACAAAAAACTACGCAACCACACCATAAAATGTGTAAGATGCAGCATCTCACATAACATTCTGAACATCCGCGACTAGGCGAACCAAAATGCTTCTTATAGAAAATGCCTCCATAGGAAAAAATTACAAGAAATAGTGACTAAAATGATGGAAAAAAAGAGATCTAAGCACATCAGTACTAACCCAATCATACCCAAACTAATGACTAACAGCATGACAGTTTGCCTAGGTATAGAATATAGATCGTCTGGGGATGCAGTCAAAAAAACACTAAATAAGACAAACTCATATATTATAAGTGCCAAAGGAGGTCGAAACGTCGGCACTTATAATAAATAAGTTTGTCTTATTTAGTGTTTTTTGACTGCATCCCCAGACGATCTATATCCCACATTAGATCTTCCAGTCAACTATTTTCCTCTCAATATTTCAACTATCTATATCCCACATACAATTAAATATGAAGTAAAACGTATGTTCTGATAGAGAAAAAAAAATATATATATACATATATATAAAACAAAAAAAAAATAATAGAATACAAATTTACAATAAACAGAAATTGGCTAATGGAAAAATAAAAAAGTAAATTAAGAATTTCTAATAATAAGAATAACAGTATCATAATGAGTGTGGAATATTCACAATCTTTAAATAATAATATTATATATACACACACACGCATTCATATAAACATTCATATATTACTTTTAGATATAAGAAATAAATAGAAAATAAAAAATATATATACTGATAGAGAAAAAAAATATATATATTTATTTATAAAACAAAAAAAATAAAATAAAATAATAGAATACAAATTTACAATAAACAGAATTTGGCTAATGGGAAAATAAAGAAGTAGATAAGAACTTTTAATAAAATGAATAATAGTACCATAAGGAGTATGGAATATTTACAGTATTTTCTCAATCTTTTGTGTTAAATATAGCTATTTATTTTATTGATTAGAGAACATCTGTTTGGGAATTAAGGAGATGTAGGAATAGTTTGGATTGGACCGAGGGTGAAAAGAGCACTCAAAAGTTTTGATTTTGTGGGAACGGGAATAAAGGTCGGAAAGGCGAATTCTTGTGCCCTGGGATTGGATAGAGGATTTGAAAATCTTTTTTTCTATACACTTCAATATGAATTCATTTTTCTATATGAACGAAAGAATAATATTATGTATTTTATATTTTATTGGTAATAGTTAATTATAATAAAATTAGTAAGGTACAATTTGAGATCTTTCAAATGTAGATCTGCTGAAGAAAAAAAAAGTTTATATGGTTAAAAATTAGAAGGCAATAATATAAGACTTATAGCTATAATATTTTCTAATTGCTTTTACTATTATTTAGTTGCTTTTTTTTCAGGGTGTTCAGAATGTTGTTTTGAGAGACAGCGTGATCTGCAGCCTGAGGGTATGTGAAGGAATTCTCAACTTAACTGAGGTAATTATATATTATAAGTAAGAGTTCTTATCTACCAAATAATAATTATAATAATAAAAAAATAAGGAGGGATATAGGCTTATCATCAAGGACGAAGCGACCACAATCACCCACAGCTGGTACATGGATGATCTCAAACTGTATGCTAAAAACAAAGATCAGTTACAAAGCATGGTTGAAGCCGTATCATCTTATAAAAGAGACATAGGAATATCATTCGGCCTCGACAAGTGTGCAGTGCTCCATGTAACCAAGAGGAAAGTGGTTAGCAAGTCAAATATTCTAGTCAATGAAGAAAAGTATATCAGGGAACTTGAGGCCAATAAATTATTTAAGTATTTAGGCATGCATCAGCACTTTAAAATTGCTCGAAAAGATATGCAACAAGAGCTTTTAACTACCCTTAGAATTAGATTACAAAAAGTCCTTAACACTTGGTTAACTAGAAAGCGAAAAATCAAGGCCATAAACACCTGGGCTATACCTCCTCTCAGTTATAGCTTTGGTATATTACAATGGTCCAACACCAGCCTGCAGGAGATGGATCGTCTTGTACGAACAACTCTCACTCAATATCATCCAAGCCTCACCTGTACTTTCCCAGGAAATAAAGAGGACGAGGGTTGATAAGCATCGAAGAAGCTTGCTGCAAGCAGGAAGTGGCCCTACTCCAATATTTCCTCGCAAAAACAGAAGGGGTTTATCTCATTATCCCAAGGATGGATTCTGGTCTAACTGTACTAAAACTGAGCAAAGGTGCTGAACCATTAATTATATTAGACAACGAATGGTTGATGAAATGGAAGACAAAATCTTTACATGGGAGGTTCTGTCACAAATTAAACGATAGCCCCATTGACAAGGAGATGTCAGGTGACTGGCTATAGGCTGGCAATATATTCTCCGAGACAGAAGGGTTTCGCTATTCAAGACCAAGTTATCGCCACCAGATCATATAGAAGGCATGTTCTGAACGACGCATCAACGCCGGATAAATGTCGACAATGCTCGGCAATGTTGGAATCAATCCAACATATCACTGGAGGATGCGGAGTGTTTGCTGGTACCGAGTATCTCCAGAGGCATAACAATGTGGCAGAATTTTGTATCAAGCCCTGGCGATGAAATACCATCTGCTCGGTAATAAGACACCATATTACAAGTATCATCCCAATAGATTTCTACAAAACGGTCCCCTTAAGCTATATAGGGATGAATCTATTATAAGAGATCGTACTGTGCATCATAATAAACCAGATATCCTCCTTATAAATAAGAGAGATAGAAAAGCAACTATTATTGATATTGCAATCCCTAATGACAATAATGTCAGTTCTTCTGTGGGAGAGAAACTTCGAAAATATCAGGAGCTAGCTGCTGAAATAAAAGAGCTCTACCGAATGGAAAGGGTGGTGCTAACACCTATTATAATTTCCACGAATGGATTGGTTCCTAAATCCATGGTGGAGTGCACAGTACGATCTGGGATTTCCACTTGAGGTACTAAAAGAGGCTCAACAGGCAGTTCTCCTAGACACAGCGTATAAAGAAGAAAAATTAAAAACAAAAAATAATAACTGCAAATGCTGACTAGTCCCCCATATCTGTTTTGAACCGGCAATATGCGTGAAATCAAAAATGAAAAATAATAATAATAAAACTTTATTGAACTAAACTGGTTTACATATATACAGACAAAATAAACAAATATTCAGTAATTACTAACAAAATATTACTGAATAATTTGATGCATTAAATTCATATAATAACAGAAAATTAAAATTGTAAATTTAATAAAGGTGCGTTTGCTTAAATACTTATTATTTTGCACGACGATGTAACTACTTTTTTATTTATTTACTTTTTTATTTTATTTTTTGAATTTACAAAAAAAAAAGCTTATTTGTGACTTAGCATGCATAATACCTATATGGCAATAGTTTTTTTTTGAGATTTTGTTATGAACATGTCATGGCTTATAATTTTGTTTATATTATATATATATATATATATATATATATATATTTATATGTATGATATAATTCCAGGTTGTCCTGGGAATGCCAGGTCTCGCAGATGCTAGTGAAAAGCAGCTAGCAGCCCAAAGTTGTATTCTCTGTTCACTTACTAGGTACATCATCTGGGTATTTACTGTTAGTAGTATAGATTTTTTTATTATTTATTATCAAATTTATTTTGATTCCCTTTACGCTTTTTGTTTATTTATATGTTAGCTGATGTTAGATTATCTAATTATGGTTCTTTTTTTTTCTTTTAATTTTTCATCTTTACCATTTTTTTGTTTGTTAGTTTAATACTTATTTTTGATAATATTAATTTGTGCAGAGTACTGAAGCACTTAGGTTGCCCTCATGGATGTGCGGATGCCCAAAGAGGACCTCCAGCTGATTTCCTCCGGTCTCAGGTTCACAGCCTTCTTGGAAGACTCCACAAGGCTTCTGGGCGCCACTTTCTCAAATTTTTTAGAAACATGGTCGCCACACAATCAATAGCTGAAATTATTGACTTTTTCCATGCCTTCACAGGGTTTTGTGTTGACCCTGGATCTCTTCTTTCTCCTTTAAGTGAGTGAAAGGTTTTCATAAACTATTTACACATTTTATTAAATATTTGTACCTTTGCATAAATCTATAAGCCATTTGTTTTATTATCTTTAATATAAATTTTCATTAATTTTAAATATCTTTTTTTTTTATCTCTATTAGTATTTTTCTTGTGAGTACTGAATTGAGCCACTCGTTATGTAAGTTGGCTGAGAAAAACATTTTAAAGTTGATAAAATATGTAAATCATAATATTAAAAACCAATGTAGGAATCACAGAGGAATTGTGTTGCTCTTATGCACATATAAGATGTAATATAATAGTACCTATATAAGGTACTATTTGAGAAATTTATCCCATTCATTGAAAAAGTACTCCTTGAGAATACTTGGGAATTATCAGGCTGGATTTGGAAAAGGCCGTTCAACCGCCCAATCTTTTCAACGGCCCGATCAAACTGATCATGTCTTTATCTTACTGATAATCTTTAAAAGAACCCCTGGGTATAAGTTGATCATACACTATCTGTTTGTTGATTTTAAGTCAGCACATGACATCTATATAGAAGAATTTTATAAGGCCCTGGAAGAATTTAAAGTCTCTGAAAAATTAAGGCGACAGGTGAGGATGACTTTGAAGAATTCATAATATGCAGTCTGTGTGGGATCAGACTTGCCTGAAGCATTTTGTACTGACTCTAAGGCAAAGAGATCCCTAACATGTCTTTTGTTCAACTAGGCATTAGAAAAGGCAGTACAGAAAACTGCAAACAACTGGAACCATTTTTTCCAGGACGGTGCAGGTGCTTGGCCATTCTGATGACTTAGATATTGTGGCAAGATCTGAAAGGGATTTAAAGGAGTCTTTTATCACTTTTGAAACTGTCACAAAGGAATTAGGTCTCATTGTGAATGAACAGAAGGCCAAATATATGGAAACTGATGGTGTTGCTGAAAATATCAAATCTTCCATCGTTGGCCCCCATAAGTTTGAGAAACTAGACTCGTTCATATATCTGGGATCTGATATCTTCTTGTACAACAGCCTTTCACAAGAATTAAGCAGGTGAATCAATGCTTCCAAAAAGTGTTTCTTCAGTGTGGTGAAGCACTTCAAAAGCAAATTTATCTCCTCCAGCACCAAAATTAACCTCTAGAAGACTCAAATATGTCCGGTTCTCACTTATGGCTCTGAAACATGGTCAATCATAAAGTCTGTTGAAAGCCTATTCCTAATAATTGATAGACTTCTAATATTACCTTAACACCCATGGATGGACTGTATGGGATCTACAGACCCTCTTTGGGCTCACCTTTATTATGTGAGTACCCTACATTAGGGGAAAAAAATTGGAGGTTGGGTGTGTATTGGACTAATCCCAACGATTGTCCCAGAAACAATGTACTGAACCTAAGACCCTTCATGGGTTGTAGTGGTACATGTATTCTTTATTTAATTTGCCATATTATAATCTACTAATAAACATATATCTACTGTTAGAACCTAAGGACTTCTGAAAACTGAAAACATTATTTTTTTTTTATCAGGAAATAATTGTTGAAACAAAAATGAAGACCAATTCTTGTAAAATAGGTATAAATTTAAATTAAAAAGAATATTTCATTTTATGATAAATAAATATCTATAAAATATAAATTATAAAAATATGTTAATATAAAATTAAAACAATGTTTACTATTTATACTTTCAGACCAAAAACGTACATCCAGCAAGTCTCCAGACACGATGCCACAATCATTATTTGGTCCCTCCGCAACCAATTTGGAGGGTCATATTATTGGAGCAATTTTTAAAAAATTTGTAACGAAACTAGTCAGTGCTTCAAAAGAAATTAAATCTCATGAAAATATGGTAATAAAGATTTAATATTCTTCTAATTAAGTTTACCTATTCTTTATTATAACAAGAATTGCATTTGATAGGGCCTCTACAGCGACATAAGACTTTTTACTAGCTATGTAAAAGAGGTTCATGGCAATGTGCTTCGCAGAGTTTCGATGAGTGGTTTAATAGATACTGCCGTTAGGCCTCACAGGAAAGAAACTAATCTACAGACAACCAGGGTTATCAGGTAACTCACGAATCAAATTTAACCTTTAAATTTGAATTACCTGATGATTAATGATTGATGATTTTAAGTTTAGTAGTAGTTTTAATAAACAAAATTCTTCTTCCTCAAGTCTGTATCTCTCATTCAACACAGCTGTGGGAATAATGTTTGAAACAATTAAGAGAGGTTTTCTAAAGAGGCAAGAGGTTGAAAAGAAAACAAAGTTTGCAGTATTTAGGGATACATTTCTCTCCTTTCTGACTCACTCTTTAGAGTCAAAGACTCTGACAAAGAAACATCAATAAAAAATAAAAGCATCAGAAATGAGATTTTTCTGAAAGATTGTTTTAAAGTTTTAATGTTATTTGTTATAATAAATAATAATAGTAACAATAAGGCTTCGTGAATCCGAAGGGTTACAAACTTCAGTCCACGGATCACTACCCAAACCCATATCCACCATGTCACTCTTAACCCAATCTTTCCCCCTACATCTCGGTCTACCCCTCAGGTAGACCAGACACTTCCGTGCCGGCATAGCGTTTATTAACTTTTTAGGCATTGGTTCATTGCAGAGTCCAGCAACTTTACATGGATCTTCCCCGCCCTTTCACTTCAAAAAATTAACCGGGTGTAGGCTCCACAATTGTGCATTGTGATATCTCCTAAATCCTTTTTGGGTCCGAAAATTCTATGCAAGACCTTATTTTTGAATAAGGTTCTTAAGGCGTTGTTCAGCCTTCAGGGTTTTATTTTATATAAATATTAATTGTTTCAGGCACATCCCTCAGAGCGAACAAGACAGTATCCAGGACCACGGATGCTATGTAGTTGATGAGAATTCTAAAAAATTATTATTTAAAAAGCGAAGTACTTCTTCAACTTGTGCTGTGAGTCTTCAATAAAGTTTTATTTTGATCATTAATTATTTTACGATATACAATTTATTAACTACTAATTATTTATTTTTATTTCAGAGTGTTTTGGAAGCTGAAGGTGGTGATGAGGTACAGAGTCCACTCGGAAACATGAGGAAGAAACATCATATTCTGACGCCTAGACATAGTCAGCGTAACTTCAACCAGTTCCAGAAGAACCCTAAATTTAAAATAGGTGGGCTGGGTATGTCTAACAATTAGGATCCGTGTTTGTTGAATTCCAGGGGTATTTTTTCCTTTACCGATTGCTTTTATCCATTCCAGGATCTCTTGCTTTTTAACCTTTTGAAGTTAAATGTTCTTGTTACAGTCTATATATCCAGTTCCTTTGTTTTTTTCTTGATTTAGCTGTTCCTGGAAATGTTACTTCCAGATAATTCAAATATTTTCTTTGAAAGCAGTTAGCTTACCATTTCTTCTTGCTTTTTTTGCTATTGTGTTGGTGTGATATATATATATTGACAACCCTAGTGAATTATTGGTTTAGTTAAATTTTGTTCAGAGAGAGTTAATCGTTTTGAGGGAAGCGGAATCATGCCATTCCCGTAGTTTTTGGTTTGAAATAACTCCTTTTAAATCCGGTGCCTGACATCACCTTGTTCAATATACATATAAAATAACACAACTCTGCTTGTCCATTTTGGAGAAAATTCGACTTATTCACCAGTCCTGAAGAAATGTTCCATGCAAATGATCTTGGAAATCTTTCAT
The DNA here is from genome assembly GCA_964056705.1 of Troilus luridus. Lineage (NCBI taxonomy): Eukaryota > Metazoa > Arthropoda > Insecta > Hemiptera > Pentatomidae > Troilus > Troilus luridus. The sequence goes on along the minus strand of OZ057412.1, from coordinate 187,186,291 downwards.
ATAGTGATAATGTTCTTTATCAAATGTTTGGAATGTTCTGATTCTTTTATATTTAAAGAATAAATGTACTTAATTTTTTTATCTGGTTAGAAATTTTAGAATTAGTTATATTTAAAGGTACATAATTTTAACATCAATATTTATTTTTGTGTATATTCACCCAAACTTTTCTATTTAAATTTTATTATAAATATATCTTGGATTTATTGCAACCATTTATTATTATGGTTTTATTTATATTAATCCTTACTTATTCCTTGAGCTTCAATTTTATTCAAGATGGCATTTCAGTGAATTGGTTTAGACGTGAGGTGAGACGTGGAGAGTCAGTGGATTCGCAGGGAAGTGCTGAGTCACCAGCTGAGGGAGCATTGATTCACCATGCTGCTCAGCTTCACCATTCCTACAGCAAAACATCTCAGAAAAGTACTTCTAGGTATTAACATTTATTTTTTCTTTTATTGAAGTAGATTCTGTCATTTCAAATAAAATGTCCATTTTCACATGAAAGGTTATTTAGTAAAACAACTTAATGAAATCAAAATATTTTTGTTTAAAATATTTACCCTCATCTTTAAATATAGAATTATTTTACTATAACTGCTACTTTAATCCCAGAACTGAAAAATTTTTTGAAGAGTTTTGTGATGAAACAAAGTCTGAAAATGCGTTTTTGACTTGAGAATCATTTTCACAAATTTTACCTTTAAGGAAGTTGTCCAAATTTTTGAATATATAGAAATCTGTTGGAGATAAGTCTGGCGCATAAAATGGGTTTGGGAAGATTTTGTAACCCAGCTTGTTTAGTTTCTAGAGGTTTACATTGTCATGTAAGTCTATAGGTCCCATAAGATTAACCAATGCAGATTGTTTTTTGTTGCATTATGTCAATAACCCTGGAGTACGATGTGGATGTGATTATTTCACCTCTGGGTGCAAAGAAGAATGAATTATTCCTGCCAATGGCCACCACACAGAATCTAATAGTTTTTTTTGGATATAAATTTGGTTTTGCCATGTGTCCTGGTGTTGTGTGTTACAACGCACACCCTTCCCCAAATGCAACGGCAATGTTTGGTCTGCTGAGTGTCCAAGTTTAAACTCATAAATTTACACAAAAATCACTCGCTTCCATGGTCAGATTGATGGCATACTAAACAACGTTCTTTCTGTTGTAGTGATAATAAATATTATTAAAAAGAGAGGATTAATGATGATAAATAACAGGACTTAAATCTGTAAACATAAACACAGTAAACAACAAAAGCCCTGTAATTCCATTTGAATTTTAGAAATGATAAAAACAGACATTTCATATGACACGACCCAATACTCTAATAAGGCCTTTGACTGAATTCCTTAGAACTATTTGAAATATTAAAATAAATACATTTTTATTATTTTGAGTTATCTTCACCATGTACTTTGGAATTTTTAGTGTTGGAACGACATTACAAAAAGCTCGTAGAAGAGTGGAAGACCAATTTACTAAATTCGGGTTTGGTAGAGGAAAGAAAAAAGATGGAAGCATAGAAGAGACACAATTCTGTTGTAAGCTGTTAATAATATATACAACTTATTTTTAATTTTTGCCAATACTGTATATTATATTTATTTCTGAAGCCATATTTTTACTCGTGTTTGCTTTCACTTACTAAGCTTTTATACTTTTATTAGTAGTTTTGGTATCTGTTCTGCAGGTTGTCATTTTGACAGTTAAGTTACAAGTTATTACTGTTTATTCATTTCACTTTTAATAGTTTTAAAAAATTCTTGCTGTCATGAGCTTAAGTATGGAAAAGAGAATGTTATTATGGGTAAAAAGTAAATTTCGGTTATCATTTCATCAAGAAATAAAAGTTTCAGCCAACATTTTGAAGTATAGATGATATTTGTATGTTGAAACGTTCATTTCTAGATGAAAAGATTACCGATGGATAAACATTTTCCACACTGATACGACTGATTAGGGGTACGATGAAGAAGGTACAATGCACAGTGCGTGTTCAAGGTGACCTGACAGAAAGCTTCAAAACTCACAAGGGGCTGAGACAGGGTGACTGCCTCGCATGCCTTCTCTTCAATTTGGCCCTTAAAAGTGCAGTGCGGAAATCTGGAATACAAATTGGGGGAACTATATTCAATATTTCTTCTATGATTTTGGCCTTCGCCAATGACAAAGATATTGTGGCAAGAACCCCTACAGATTTAGAAAATGCTTTTATCAGTCTCCAGATAGCATCAGCTAGATTGGGTTTAGAGGTCAATGAATCAAAAACCAAATATATGCATGCAGGCCCACAACTGAATGTTCATGAACCATCACATTTTTTGGCTGGAGGCTTTAAATTTGAAAGGGTGAAGGAATTTGTGTATCTTGGATCGCAGGTGAACGCGGATAATGACATAACAGCAGAAATCCATCGCAGAATTATGTCCTCAAATAAATGTTATTTCGGGTTACTGAAGCATTTTAGAAGCAGGGCTATTTCTCAAAACACGAAGGTGCATTTGTATAAGACCCTAGTGAGACCAGTTCTAACTAATGCCTCCGAATGCTGGGCATTACCCAGTTCACAGGAAGCCCTTCTCCTAAGGTTCGAGAGGAAAATTTTGAGGAGAATTTATGGCCCAGTTTGCACCAATGGGATATGGAGGATAAGGACGAATGCTGAGCTGGCAAGACTCAACAAGAGCCCAGATATTTTAAGGGTAATAAAAGTAGGGCGGCTTCGATGGGCAGGTCATATAAATAGAATGACCCAGGATGAGATTCCTAAAATGATCCTAGACGAAAGGATTTATGGGACAAGAAGAGTGGGAAGACCTCGGCTCCGATGGATCGATGGAGTGGGGGCGGATGCCAGGTCCATCCTGGGAATCGGCAATTGGAGAGCAGTGGCAACCAATAGAGAAGAGTGGCGAACCAAGCTGCAGGAGGCCTTTACTCTACAGGAGTTGTAGCGCCATGAATGATGATGATGATGACACATTTTCCACAGTTGCATTATCTTTTCCATACTAAAGCTCATGCAAAATAACTTCTATTTTTGGAAAATATTAAAAGGAAAACGACTGAAAACTTGTGACTTAAGTACAACACCCTGTGAAAAAATTACTGTAGTTTTATTGAAATTTTGCGTGTTTATTATTATCTATTAACTTTATGTTTAGAAGTTTTTTCCTTGGTTATTATATTATTTATATTAACAAAGGACTTATCCAAAATAAAATACTTTAATCCATGATTTCCCCTTGAAAACCTTCTGTGGAATCCTAATTTTTTTTTCTGACTGAATTTTTTTCCATTCCTTGAAATGTTTTTCTACCACAATTATGTTTGTTTCCTTTATCATTTGAAAAAGAGACCAGCAGAAATGCATTTAGTCCAACTTTTGAAATGTTTGTTTTTAAAAAATTTACCAGAGACAGAAGGTATCTAAACTATAGAAAAGACTCTTGTCTGCAAGCTAACACAGTAACGTTAAAAAATTTCTTTACTGTAGATAGGGAACTTGTCCAGGACCAAGGATTTGGGTTTGTAAGTTTGTAACCCTTCGGATTTACGAAGCCTTATTATTATTATTATTATTTATTTTAACAAATAAGGTTAAAACTTTAAAACAATCTTTCAGAGAAATCTCATGTCTGATGCTTGTATTTTTTATTGATGTTTCTTTGTCAGAGTCATTGACTCAAAAGAGTAAGTCAGGAAGGAGAGAAATGTATTCCTAAATACTGAACACTTTGTTTTCTTTTAAGTTTTGTCTGTTATAAAACTTAAAAAAGTAAAATAGTTGCTTTTCAGCAGTTAGCTATTTAATTATTGGACAGATCAAAGCTTTTTAATTTTAATTTATTTTTTATTAATTGTTATAATTTTTAAATATTTTTATTTGAAAAGAAAAGATATGTCCATGACCGGGACTCGAACCCACATCACTAGCTTGGTGCTCTGCCAACTGAGGTATCCTTGCTCACTTCTTGGTCAGACATATCCTTTCTTTTCACTGATCCCATATCCCCGTGTTCTCTCAATTAGCGATGTATACAAAGGGAAGAATGTTCATTGAACATTACTTTAATATTGAATTAATTTTTTTTTTGTTCATAGTTAATCATTTGATATTCTGATTTTTATAGATGTTTTATTCCATCATTGCTTTCTCATATAGTTATTGTTAATTCTAAATCTTGATATAAGATAGATACTCCCTAAATAAGTTGTATGTCCTAGACTTGAGCAGGCGAAATTCTATTGAGACTGCTGAAGGGCGAGGGAGAGATTCTGAGGTGGTGGTTCTCAAAGCAAGAAGAATGGTAAGGAAAGATATTCTAGTCGCAGGAATGAACCGCCTTAGTATACTTTTGGAAATCTGTCATCCTGCGACACTTCCTCATCCACACCTTTTGGCTGCTGTTTTAGATCTGGTACCTGATTATATATTTTACAATCAGTAGTTTGAAGTTATTTGATCAATGAATTATCCATTGGGTATTCTATTTTATAGCTTATTAATTAATAGTTTAATTCTATATCAATGTAAACCTTAGCTGAATCTTCTCAGGAATTAGGAATAAAAACTTGATTTTTGTTTTGATATATTTAAATGCACTTCTTATATTTTTGGATATTGCTTAATATTTTCTAATGGCACGGTTTTTACTTCTATTGGTAAATGTTGGATTATACAGTATGAAATATAAGTCTTGTTTCCTTGGAAACTTCTGAGGAAGTTATTCGATGCTGCAATCATCATTTGTAATCCCCACAATTGGTAACTGTTGCCTGGGTGGTAGCATCTAGGGAATGCAATACCGGTATACCGAAAACCGGGATACCGTCCAAATTTTCGCCGTTATTAATACCGATATTCACCTTAAAAATACCGGTATTTTTGGTATTGGAACATTATCGCTAGTTGATACACGTCGGAGGTATTTAAACATAGATATACATTCTACTTGAGGATATATACGGAGCATTGGACTAGCCCTTTCACATGGAAAAGTGCCAACGGAAAAATGTTTAGAGATTTTGAGAATAAAATTACAAGAATTTGATCTCAACCTAACAAATGACATTGTTTATATATCGGTGCGTCAGTTATGGTAAAACTCTGACATTTGATTGAAGTCGAACATCAGTAATGTTTTGCACACGGCATCCACCTAGCTGTTAGAGATGTCCTTTACAAATACAACTCCAGTTTAGTGACTGTCGATGCTGAAATTGAACCAATTGAATCCCAATCTAGCGATTGTGATATTGATGTAGATGATGACAATGACATAGAAACTGACAATGAAGAAGATAAAAAGATTACAGATGGTGGTGTTGTCCTAGAGTTTGGATCTGTTGACATTGAAATAAATTTGAATTATACTAATTTATCCCCTCTGGTAACAAAAATTAGAAGTGTCATTAAAATTTTCAGAAGATCTCCAACAAAAAATGATCAATACTTACAAAAATATGTAAAACTACAATTTGGAAAAGAATTGAATTTGGAATTGGATGTCATAACACGATGGAATAGTTTACCTATTATGTTGGAAAGGTTTTACCAATTACGGTATTATGTCCAAAAAGCATTAATTGATTTAAAATCAAACATAGTTTCTATTAATTTCTGAAATTATTGATGCATTATCACCAATTAAATTAGCAGTCGAAGCACTATGTAGAAGAGATTCTAATCTTCTTGTTCCAGACGCGACGTTTAAATTTATGATTGACACGCTTGTTGCACACAAAAGTAAAATAAGTATTGAATTGATAAATGCTCTGAAGAATAGAATAATCCAAAGGCGAACAAACATATCTCAAGTTTTACAATATTTACACAACGCTTCACAAAACGAAATTGAAACGGATGCACACTTATGTCCTAAACTTAAAAAAGGTTCTATTACAAAAATATTGATTCCTCTTATAAAACGCCCAGGAGTTAAAAGTAATGAACCAGAGAGGGAAGATTATGATCTTGAAGATGAAGATACACCAGTTACATCTCTCTCCGCTATTAATACTGCAACTGTTTCATTAAAAAATAAATTAGAGAATGTGATTAACAAAGCAATGCCGAATGTTCCAAACCCAAAGAAAAAACAAAATATTAGAAATAGAACATATACTTAAAAAAGAATTGCAATTTTTTGAACAGCATGGAATTAGAGGGGTGCATCTAAAGCTTGCTTATGAATACTTGTTGACAATACCACCAACAAGTGTGGAATCAGAACGAGCCTTTTTGACTGCTCTACATATAACCACAAAAATATGATCGAGGTTTGACGACGATACGTTGGATCATAAATGTTTTTTTAAATCATATTTCAATTTGCATCAAAAATAATAATCACTTGTACGAATTAATGTAATATATATTAAAAAAGTTGGATTTAATTTTGTTAAATTATTCTTAAAAATAAATGTTTTGTTTGACATATATTTGTTCTACCCCTTAATAATAACATAACCTACAGTAAGTAAATTTTAATTTTGCTTACATTTTTTAAAATAATACTAAAACCGGTATTTTACCGGTAACCGGTTCTAAAAGCGAAAATACCGAAATACTGGTATCGAAAATTTTTAACGGTATTGCATTCCATAGTAGCATCCCTACCCCCTTCCTGCGCTTAATACACTCACTCTGTGGGAGAACACCTATACACACTCATACATACAGATATTGAGTACACATCTTAGGGCTACCTTCCCTAAGTCCACTTTCTGCTCTAGAGCAGATATTAAAGGTAATGTTCAGTTTCTCGTAAGGATGAGACAGGCCGATTCCCTGTACATCAAAAACTTCTAATATCACTAATAAATTAAAAAATAGAGCCAAAACAATTTTAAGGAATCATACCGAGGATAAGATTTTTTTACTGAAATATAGAAATAGAGACAACTGGGCTAAGCAACATAAAGGGTCTCCTCACACTGCTTAGGCGGTAGGCGAGGATGGGTTATGATAATTAATCACTATAATTATTCAGATAATCTTATATATTACACAACATGAAAGATAAAATCAACCAAATTCTAATCATGGTACAATCAATAATGTCAATTTAGGTTAAATTTATTAATTATATTTTGTAAATAAATTTATTACACCTTAGAGCTTATTGATAACTTCCAAAAAAATGAAAAATTTATCAGATTTATTAAAAAAATTTGTGAATAATAAAAAAAATATTCTGTATGAATAATTATAAAGAAGTTAAGCAATTTTATGGTAAATTATGGATTCGATTTATTTTTTTTATTATTATTGAAGTCATAAATAGCTCATGATATAAGATAAATTAATAAAAAATATAATTCTTCACATATTTTAGCTTAATTGAAAAATTAGATATATTTGTATAATTGAATATATAACTCCTGGAGAGGGTCCATACTCCAAAATATCGTGCCTACTATCGTGACTACCCGCAACACAGTTAGGTCTTGCTGGCTTGCAGTACGGTTGTAATGTAGAGGGAGATAAAGATGTGTTTATTACAAGACAAAATATTGGCCAAATCTTTAAAAAAGATACCTGAAACTCTTCAAATATATTAAATACATATCAATGGAAATAAAATATTAAATGATTGATATATTTAATAAATCTTTTTACTGTCTGCCGAAGGGTTAGGGTTCCAATGGAAACAGGATGAGAATATCATCGATCCATTTTTTTAACAATTTTAACTATTATTTTATTATTATATAAAATACTCAGTATTCTGTAATAAATGATAATTTAGTAATACATGATTAGTTATTTCACACAAATTTTAATTTGATTTTGGATTACTTTTTGAATCACTGCTTTATAGTTTAATAGTGTCATGTGTTGTCCACATCATCCGATACATGTTTGACTTATTCTGGATTCATAAAAAAATTCTGTTTGTAATAATTTTTGCCTTATTTATAATGATTGCCAAATTTAAGAACTTTTTTTGCTATATGCGGTTTAGTTATAATTAAATTTTAGACCCTCTCTAAGGCTTTTGCTTTATTATAAGGCTTTTGTTGTATATTTCAAAGCCTATCAATATATTATATAAAATCCAATTTAGTAATTTTCAAAGAAAGTTTTAAAAGTAATACAATGTTTTACTTTAACCAAAAAATTATACAGAATTTCTGTTTAATGCATTTATGTGTAAATTAACATAATTTGACACATAATTTTATCGTATTAAAAAAAATGATTTAATTTTGTAAAAAAAAAATTAATTCAGGTATAATTTTTTCAGCCTAATGCCCCTATTGTGTCAAGGGCTGCATTCTTATTGGAATGCGCTCATTTCGTGCACTCCTGTAACAAGGGTCAATGGCCATCTTGGTTGAAACATAACTTACCTCTGTTCCGCCCGTCCGGGCCTCCTCCCTCGAGTCGACCTAATCCGAACAGCGCGAGGCGGACGCACCTTCTACAAAGGACTGCTGGTAATATCTTCTACCAGTGGGCTGAGGTATGTTTGTTAAAATAATTTATTTATAAATTCTTAACAATTATACATATGTGTGTACAATAATGATTAGATTAATGCTCACTCGTTTATCTATTAGTTTCTGTTAACTGTCACTACCGTTAGCAGAACCCTCAAAAAGTGGAGTTTTAATTTGTGTAATAAGAATCTTAAAGGGAAACATTAACAAAAAAGTAAATTAATAATTAAAGTAGTAATTATAAGAAAGTTAAATACAAAGAAAATTTAATTTAGTAATTAATTAATAATCATTTTAAGAAATACAATTATTTGAGAAAGTTAAAAAAAAAGGCTACTACATAAATTTAAAGTAGTCATGTTCCTACTCTCCAAATCTTAAATTTATTGTTCTACTGGAAGTGAATGAATTAGAATGAGAAAAAGAAATTCTTAAAAAACTACAGGATAATCTTTTTTTGTTTCCATTATGACATAACTTTTAAGCTGAGTAATAAATTTATAACTGTCAGTTATGTCTTCCATTATATTTTAAAAAAAAATTGTCTACTGTAATTAATTTTTATACTTATTTAAAGAAAAATAGTTTTTAATTTACAAATTTATCTACACTCTAATTAGGGTCAATGGATTGCTATTAATAATTATAGGATTTTTCTAATAATATTTCTGTCATTTATTTGATTAGCCATGAACTCATTGATCATAGTGGTAAAAGTGATAAAAGTCTTCATTTTAAATATTGTTCTTTTTTTTTTTCAATATTTTGATTTTGGACTATATTTTAGAATAGGAAGTTTTATGTGAAAGAGTTAGTTACTAAATTGGCTGTTTTAAAAGAAATAATTCAAGCAGTATTGGTTGGTATTCACTACCATTCACTACGATGGGCAGTACGAGAGAAAGTCTACTTTAATGGAGATCATTAGTAATAATACAAATTGGTAAGATGTGTAATAATTTTATCTAGGTGGAAAAAATAAAACCTTGTTTAAAAGTGAGGTGTTCAGGATCAAAATTTTAAAAATTGACTTTTTCACATTTTATGTTGGTTTAGTCAAGAAATTCTTTATGCGCCCAAAACTTCAGGTTCAGAATCAGACTAAATCATGAGAAATAAGGCAGCAAAGTGTTGTTTAAGACTAAATTGCTTCATTAATCTAGTAAACAATTTGAAAATGTCAACTCTTCCATTTATTTCTGTTATTTTCTATAATTTAATTTCATTGTACTTTGAATTTATTCATTAGATATTAGGGCAAAGATTGGAAGAAATGCTTACAGAAGACAAGGCCCATGTCCCACATGTTATTTCGAGCCTACAAGATGAAAACAAACAAAAAGACTTATTAATAGAAGATGAAGAGGAGGATTTTCTTGATGAAGGTATGGTTTGTTTGTTTTTCTTTATTTTTATATTATATTATGTTAAAAACACCTATATTTTAAAATAAAAATTAGAAGTATTTGGGTGTATTTCAAAATTAATATTTAGAGTAAGGCAATATATTTAGGATATTTTGAGTTTATACAGGTTCAAATTGCAGTGTTGTCTCGATACTTTGAATTAGTCGAATTTTGTCCCATTATTGCCAAAAATACTTAAATATCATAAATACTGTGTTGTGGAACATTAATGAAGTGGTTGGGCAAAATTTAGTATTGTTGTCATATTAGGGTACGGGTACACATAAACTATAGGTTTATCTCGGCATTAATACATACAATACATCTCGGCCGATCATATCAAACGTATGTAAAACAAAAGGGAGTGCTTACACCAATATAACCATCATTGTCCAAGACGCCCGTTCTCGGCCAACCAACCGACGAGTCTGAACTTGTTGGGATTTTTCGCCCGAGTCTTTCCGTCCGTACAAACATTCCTACAGTTTGTATTCTGCCTTGTTATAAGAGGTTCGACTGTGTTTAAAATATATTGAAATTCTAAAACACATTCTAAAATATTCAAAGAACTTGATGGGTTTTAAATTTAATTCTTAAAAAAGGTGGTGGCATTCACCCAGTTGTTTTCTGTACTTAAATTCCGGTACGAATTTTCTAAAAGATACATTTCTACGAATTCAACCATTTTAAAAATGCGTCTTCATTTTGCTAAGCCGGACAATCAACTACAGAAGACTAGCAACGTCCTATGTCGGCATCAGTGTGAGCACATGCATGTCCAAGTAATTCGGTCCCTCATCGGCCGAAAAAATCGGTTTTGGTGTACGCGTACCCTTAGACAAAAAAAGGAAATTGAGCAGGATCATATAAACTTCCAAATTAAATCTAATGCTGAGTGTCATCCTAGAAGAGAATAGGAGCATGTTGTTTCATTAAAATATTATAAGCGAAAATTGCCTTTGACTACCACTAAAACCCGAAAAATTGTAGAGCTTTAAAAAAAGCTTACAACTAACATTGATGCTTATTTTCTTTGGGAATACCATGATTATTATTCATTACTAATTATGTAAATTTTTTTTTCTTTTTCCATCTAATATTTAACTACGGCTGAAAGAAAAAAAAAAGACATTTTTTTGCTTCACAGTGAATTATTACCACCTGAAACTGCAACATTATTTCTTTCATATTTTAATGCCTTAAATCTTAATCCATGTATGATTTAGCAAACTCCCGGATTTCATAGCAACTTGAGGATAGTCCATGGTTTTCACTAGGTTCATTGTCTCTGTAGTCTTCCTTCCTACATGTTTGGCTCAACTAATTTAAGTGTTGAAACTCCTGGAACTCCTTCATTGAGACAACCATGAGCTTCTTCCTGAAAACTATCTCACTAAAGTTCTAAATGCATAGTCTATTTTCCTTTAACCTCCAATTTAAATCTTCTTCCCTATTTAATTTATTATTATTCCAATATTGTGCTGACACATCTACTTAAACTCTGCCTATTTCTTGGTTTTATTTAAAATTCCTTAGGTTTTAATTATCTAGTCTAGCCATTTAATTTTAGCCTTCTATTCTAGACTTTGTCTGATCAAGAGGTTTATCGCAATACTTAATGCTCAGCACTACTCTTTCATTAAACTTTGGCACTCACAGAATGCTTACTTCAGTTTGCAAACTGTTTAATGGCCATATCTTTATAACTTTGAACATCCTGAAATACTTACTTAATGAGTGGGCAGCTCAAAATAATATCTTATTTTTTAGATGAAATTACATATTTCATTTGCTAGGATTTGATTTAGTTCCCTTTTGAGTACATTTGATTAAAAATCATGCATTAAAAGAATTTTTCATTAAACATTCAAATATTGAGAAACATTGCCTAGTCTAGAGAGAGGAGCAATGGGCATTGATCTGCCTTTGTGGGATGGGGGAATGGGTCCCACGGGAAAGTGGGAGCTACCCCTTTAGTTAAAAATAAATTAGTTAAAAAGATCCATTAAAACAAATATTTTTAAAATTTTTTATGACCTAAAACTAATCTTCTAATTATATAATTTTATTTTTATATAATAAAAAGAATAGTTCATTAGTTTTACATAATAAATTGTTTTTAAAAAAATGTTCATTTTAATGCATTTTTTAAAACTAACTTATTGCTAATTAAGTATAAATAAAAATATTTTTTTATACATTACAGCATGTGGTACAAGGAACGAATATGGATCATCTTGCCCAATGGCTTTACGATTGATAGCTTGCACCTTGCTTCTGGAAATAACTGCATTTTTACGTGAGACGTACCAAAATCTGCCAAAAGTAAGTGCTTCCAGTAGAGGTGGACAATCTGTGCACATAGGTGATAAGAAAGAAGCTAACCGCCGCTGGAGTATGGCACTATCTTCCATGGGACATTCGCAAGCTTCTGCTCATAGTCTCCAGTCAATCCCAGATCAGGGTATTATATATATTTCCTGTATTGATATCATGTACAATTTTGGATATTTGTATACTTATTTTTCCTCATATGGATAAGAGGCTGTATTTTAAAATTATTGAATTGTTTCTTCGATAAGTAATTATCGATACTCTTCTCTTATAAGGACACCACTGAAGATTCATTAACCTTATATAGCACCACTAGTGCCTATACTTAGGAGATTTGACATAGGAAAATATACCACAAAAATTAAAGTTATATATATTTATATAACTTTTTAATTTAAATAATCCTAATAGTTTATAATAATAACATCAATCTATCTATATATATATGTAGGGCAATTTATGACTATAATATCAAATATTTCCTTAAATAAGTCCTTTCCTTTGTTCTTTTCTCAAAACATAAATTCGGTTATCATATTTTCCCCTATTTTTCCATCTCCGTCTTGTTTCAATCCTATTGACAGTTGTGTCCCCCAAAAACATATTTCACTCTGAGAATGCCTTTTTTGTCAATGTTAGTTCTTCGGAACAAACTTTAACATTTATCTTAAGATGGAAATAGTTGGGGGGGGGGTGCAGTCAAAATAAACACCAAATAAGTGAGTACACAATTAATAAAATTGTGCCGACATTACTTTGTAGGTCATCTTCAGGGCTATGAGAGAAAAAAATAGACAAAACCAAATGAATTATAAAAAAACATAGTATAGTGTGTTTTTACTGTAATGTTTTTTTTTATAGTTATTTGGTTTTGTCTGTTTTTTTCTCTCATAGCCCTGAAGATGACCTACAAAGTAATGTCGGCACAATTTTATTAATTGTGTACTCACTTATTTGGTGTTTATTTTGACTCCACCCCCCCCCCCCCCCCAACTATTTCCATCCTACATTAGATCTTCCAGTCAACTATTTTCCTTTCTAACATCTTTAACATTTATCATTTCCTTACACCAGAAATAAATGATTTGCCAGCATTAAGAAAAGACAATCTTGTCGAACCAAGCGAGGTTCCAATTCCTAATCGCGTTTACTTCTGCACCTTATCAAATGACACCTCCAAGTCATTGCTTCAAAAAATTATTTTATGTTGACACTCTTTACAACACACTTCCGAGGCAACATCCCTTTTTCTTGGAAGAATGATACCGCTTTTCCGTAAGATCCCACATCTGCAACATGTTATATAAATTTTATAAATGAAAAACAAAAAAGATGACAAACAGGATACATACACTAACACTGATGAACGTCAAAAAATTAGAAGTTTCTTATAGCCTCTATCTACTCTTATCAGTGGCGCCTGTATAAAAGGAAAGTGCCTAATTATCAAAATTAATCCTATAATTCCTTTATTTTCTGTATCATCATACATAATGTTATATTACAGCTGAATATTAATATTAATTTGACCTGATGAACGCAAAAGTTCAATTTTGATAATATAAAAGAGCTTTGCCAATTTAAATCTCTCTAAAGATTCCAGTCAAGATCCTAATCTGCAATTTCTGACCTGATACAATCCTCTTATTTATATTTTCACTTCATATCTGTAGAATTAAGTAATCTGTATATTGATTTTAACTTATAAAAGAAATATTTATAATATCTATTAATCTTTCTAAGGCCAATCTGAAAGAAAAATCAGTTTTGTACTTCAGGAACCTGATAACGAATCGGAAGGGAGTAGCAATACAACCCTAACAATGCAGGTAAATAAGCAATTATTTTGTTGTTTTTTCACTTATTTATAATCACCTTCTGAAATTCCCCTCATTAATATTTTCAAGAATGTCAAAGTGGCGAATGTTGTTGAGGGATTACTGTATTTTAGGTCTAATTAAGTCCGTTTTTATGGAAGTTTTGGTAATTGTTGAACAGGAAAGGTTTGGTATATAAATAATATATGTATATATGTATATGTATATGTATAAAATTTATATAATATATATTTATTTATTATTTAATTTTGTTCATCTCTGTTATTCTGAAGGGACCTGGTCCCAGAATAAAATTATTTTTTTATTCTATTCTATTCTATATAAATTAATATAATAATAAATAAAAATAATATAGAAATAAATTGGATAATGGTATACAACTGGAATTATTATTAATTGGTGTGTAATAAAGAAACAGAGGCTACTCTTTTTTTTGATGGGTTGATTTGGTCAGGGGTGCAGTCAGAGATAACATAAAATAAGTGAAACTTATTTTTTAATTGTGCCAACGTTTGGACTACTATGTAGGCCATCTTCAGGGCTAAGAAAGAAACAGAAAATGACTATAAAAATCATTGCAGTACAAAGAAAGAATTATAGAATTTTTTATAACGTGATGAGGTACAGAGAGTAGGATACAATTATAATAGAATTGTGTATGGAGAACAGAAATAGGGTACAGAATTGATAATAATGTAAAGAGATACAGAGAATAAGATAAATTATGAAGTAACTAGTGAGAAAGAGTATGGTACGAGTACATTGCGCTAAACAGGTGAGACATAATAAGAATGGAACATGGTTAAATTACAGATAATGATATACATTTTTTTTTAAATACTTTTTTCTTATTCAAAAGTTATATAAATATGAATTTATATTAACACAAATTGTGATTTTTATTTATAGAAGAATCATTAAATTTCTTCTCATCTCAACTGTTTATACTATTTTTCATTATTTCTCACATAATTATTATTGATCACTTTATCATAAAATTTATAAAATTTCTTCTATAAATAAAAATCACAATTTGTGTTAATAATAAATTCATATTTATATATAATTTTTTAATCATTGCTTTAATTTTTAATTATTGCTTTATATTGTAGGGAGCGACCCCAGTGGCTCAAATGGCTAGAGCATTGCCACGGTGAGGCGGAGGACCGGGTTTGATTCACAGCTGGGGGCAAATCTTTTCTCTTCAAAATAAAAATATTCATATTTATATAACTTTTGAATACAAAAAAAAGTATTTAAAAAATGTATATCATTATCTGTAATTTAACTATGCTTTCCATTCTTTTTATGTCTCACCTGTTTTACACAATGTACCATACTCTTCCTCACTAGTTACTTCATAATTTATCTTACTCTCTGTATCTCTTCACATTACTATAAATTCTATAATTCTTTCTTTGTACTGCAATGATTTATACATTTATATATTCCTCTCTAAGATTTATATAGTCATTTTCTGTTTCTTTCTTAGCCAAACGATGGCACAAGTTTCACTTATTTTTGTGTTATCATTGACCGCACCCCTGACCAATTGATTAATCCAACATTAGAATTATCCAGTCAACTATTTCCCACTTTAAAATTTTGTTCATCCCTTTTCTAAAAAAATTATTTTTTGTTTTAAGGTTTGAAACCTGAGTTATAAAATATGACCAATATTTCTTGGGCAGTGATAGGACTTATATCACTCATTTTATATATTTATGAATTTTTTTTTCAAGATGGCCTAATTTTGTAATATCAATTCTCAATTAAACAAATGCCAATTTCAGAATGATACACCCTTTTAGTTATAATAATTCTGGAAAAAATCAAGGCATTGATGTGGTCTTGGTAATATTAGTAACTATTTCTCCAAGTTTGTATTTGATATTAAATTAATTTTGTTGTATGATCAAATTTTGTTAAAAGCTCTAATTATGGTTTTAAAAGGTAACATTTAGAATGTTCATTTAACAGTGCACTGTGATGACACGCTTTAAACTATTTAAAACTGCTTTTTGATTGTGGATTTTAAATAAAATCAGACCATTATTTTTTTCTCTCAGATGGAGGAAAGTGATAAAGGGCGTAGACAGAGGCCATTGTTATTAAGACGAGGTACCGCAACATCAGGTGTTCCTGGAGGATCATTTAAACGTCGAAGCCTCAAGCTTAGAAGAAGCAAAGAACCCGGTGGCTCCTCCTATGACGTTCCGCGATCAGGAGATCCAGATTGTATGACATTTATTCAGTTTCAGTTTCACAGGGGTTCAGAGCATAAGTGGTGTAAGTCAAAGAGTGGTTTGTGGAGCATGCAATGTTTGATCGGGTGCAATTTTATTATGCAATAATAGTTTTTTGTTGGTTTTTTTTTTCTTTGTAGAAAGGCTTTCAATATTTTTATTTATTTTGATGTTGTGTGGCATTTTCCATTTGTGCTCTGAGACCTTTTGAGGTTTTATTATTAATAGAATTGTGATAATTTATTTTATTAATAATTATCTTATTAAATAAAATGATTAATTCAGGATAGGTTTTTACTTCTATCAGTTCTTGTGTAAAGGCAAGTCGCATTTTGCCAGAATAAGAAAGTATTACAGTTTAATTAATCATAATAAATGTTTTAGTAAATGCTTAAATAGTGCTTTTTTCATTAAATATCTTATAAATTATGATACTTTTTTGTTAGCCGGGCACAAGCGAAAAATCGCCAAATAATGTAGAATTCCGTGAAATTTCTTAAAATCATTTGTTTGTTTGGGGTCACGTGTTTTATTCTCTGTATACATTCCAAACAAACCACGTTTACCTTTTTTTTTGTCTTAATTTTTGTAAAAAAAAAATATGAAAATTTGGGATTTAGCTAGAACTGAAAAAGATGCATTATCTTTTTTTCAAAAGAAAGGTACATTGGCAAAGAATGCAACATGCGATCAGAATCATGAAACTGTCTTTTTTGACGGAGTTCGTTGGCATTGCAATCTTTCAACATGCTGCAAGAAGAAGAGCATTCACAATGGTACATGGTTCGAATCCCAATTGAGTTTTCTAACATCTTTGAGATTTATTTACGGCTGGAGCAAAGAGATGACATGAGTCTAATGGTGTAAA
Source organism: Troilus luridus (assembly GCA_964056705.1). Lineage (NCBI taxonomy): Eukaryota > Metazoa > Arthropoda > Insecta > Hemiptera > Pentatomidae > Troilus > Troilus luridus. Next base: position 187,169,141 of record OZ057412.1, on the reverse strand, counting down.
AAGCCACTGGATATGAATCATTGGCCTCAAACGAACATTCCCCGTATGATTGTAAGAAATTTGGCGGAATTCCACATTATTTGGTGATTTTTTGCTTGTGCCCGGCTAACAGAAAAGTACCTAAACTATAGATGTATCGTATTAATGGAAGAAAGATAGAAAAGAATAGAAGTTCAATTAGGATAGTTCATTGGTTAACAATAGCCTTACATATTTCTATATACTGTTGAAAGGAGACCCTTCAAAAAATATAATTTTAATAAATAGTAATCTAGCAAAGGGTCTTTTTACTTGCAGTATGCTGTTTTGGCAATAGGCAATAGATTTATTTAATGCAGTGCAGCTAAGAGGGATATAGATTTAACCATTTTTTATCGACATAGCAATGCATGACAAACTTAAAAAAAAAAAATAAAAGCTATCGCTTGTTAAAAAAGCCATTATTGTGCTAAATTGATAAAGCTTTCATATTAAAAAAATCAAATAAACTATAGTAAAAAGTATTAATTTATTAAAAATCCATAGTCAAGAGGAGCGACTCACTTCAAAACCGGCGTAAAGTGAGCTCCCTGTCAGACCGATCAGATACCTCTGAACCCGGTGCCGGTAGCGGAGAAGAGAGCCCTGGTGCCCTATCTGATGCCCCAGAAAGCCCAACCAGCACTAATGAGACAGACGACACTTCCAATATGCCGTGGCTTAAGGTATTGTTATAATTTAACTTTGGAGATATTTATATGTATAACTTATGTTTATATATATATATATATAAAGTTGCAACAATTATTATTATCCATCTATAATCCTTTAAATACATTTAAAAATATTTCCTAGATATCCCAAGGTAGTCTCATGTGTTCCACCAATATAACAAGTTAAAGTCATACAGAACATATTAATTAGTTTTTTTTTATTCCAATGAATTTATTTCTTTAATTTTACACATTATTTTTTTTCATTTTATTCTATTTATTTTAAACTTAAAAGGTTTGGTAAAGTAATAATAATTTTATGTTTCTAGGTTGTCGTTCAAATGCTAAATTCTTACAATTATTTTTGCTCTCATCAGCATTTCTGTCATCCTTTCTGCTATCGAAGGCATGCAAGAGCCACCTCTAGGCTTATCAAAGCAGTTAGGCAGGTATGTAGGCAGGTACTATTCTTAAACGATCACCCTATTACTTTCAGTTTCTCTGTTAAAAATCTTGGTATCATTTTTGACCAAACCCTTTCCTGGAAACCCCACATTGCCAAAATTTCCCGTGGAACAATAAGCTCCCTAAAGTTATTCCATCGTTCCCGGCATCTTCTAACATTACCTATCCATAAGCTCCTCATCACTTCTTTCATCTTTCCACACTTTGACAATGGCTGTGTGGCTTATGGTGGGCTCTCAAACAAACTTGAGGAAAGACAGACAAATTATGAACAGCTCGGTTTGTTTGTTTTCGACGCCCCGAGGAAGTCTCATGTGTCCCACCTCTATGATGAGGTAAAGTAGCTCCTCCCTTCTATCCGTAGACTCTATTTCCTAGGTTCTTTCTTATACCAAACCATCAACTCACAACATCCATCTTGTATCTATAGTCTCCTACAGTTCAAATCCTCTATCCAATCCCAGGGCACAAGATCTCGCCTTTCCGACCTTTATTCCCGTTCTCACAGAACCAAAACTTTTGAGCGCTCCTTTCTCGCTCGGTCTAACTCTCTTTGAAACTCATTCCCACCTAATATCCCCCATGCATCTTCTTTATCTACATTCAAATCCAAACTATTCCTACATCTCCTTTATTCCCAAACAGATGCTCTCTAATAAATAAAATAAATAGCTATATTGAGCACAATAGATTGAGGAAATACTGTAAATATTCCACACTCATTATAATACTATTATTCATATTATTAGATGTTCTTATCTACTTTTTTATTTTTCCATTAGCCAATTTCTGTTTATTGTAAATTTGTATTCTATTATTTTATTTATTTTTTTGTTTGTTTTCAATATATATATATATATATATATATATATATATATATATATATATATTTTTTTTTTTTAAAGTGAAACTTTTTTTCTATCGCCCTAAAATATTTCATTCATCTATCGCATGTCGCATTACACTCTCAGTGAGTTAGTTTAATTTTTATAGTTGATTTAATAGAATTATTAGATATTTCTGGCGGTGGATATTGTTGTTTATGCACTGATAGAAGGATTTGTTAATATTTAAAAATATTGTTAATAGTTAACAAATCAATTATTAGAGACCATTTTTTAGCCCCAAACAAATATTTCTTACTATTTAAATTAATCTGTTACCAGTCAATAAATCTGATATTCATTTATTAAATATTAACAAATCATTTTAAATAGTAAGAAATGTTTGTTTGGGGCCGAAAAATGTGTAAGTCGACAGAAACATATTAATTCTCGATATGGAGGAGTAGCTATATAACAAAACAATGATAATTCATTACGAGTTCAATCGGAAATGCAAGCATACATAAATAACATGAGTATCAGTCAAGCAACTACATCCTTATCTGCTGTAGGAGATTTTTGTGCTGCTGTGTGTCAACTTGATGACAACAGAAAACTTGTAATCGCGGCAATTTATATTAAAGTGAATCAAAATATAAATGATACATGATATCATTATTATTAGATAAAACCTACAATCCATGGGATTTTCTATGTTTTATCTTGCTTCATTCGCTACGTCTTCGGCACCAATTTTCCGTTCACGAGAAACATATTCGCGAATGCCTATTATTTTATCTGGTGATTTCAATACAGTTTTAAGGAAGAGGAATCTGCTCCTCTTACTGAATACTTGGGAGAAGTATTCAATCTTGAAATGACAAATGATAGAAATGTACCTACTACGAGATATGGTACAATCGATGCGGTTTTTTCTAGGTACATTCAAAAAATATATTGTAAGACATTATTTGCTTATTTTAGTTACCATAAAATGTTAATTTCATTTATAAATTGTGAGACTCGAGGCAAAGATGAAGTTATTGATAGAATAATTGAAGTACGACGATTCAATGGTTTAAATAAATATTGCTCTTACTTTTTAATATGCGTTAATCATCTAAATGATTGTATTAATGATGTATTCCGTACTCTAATACGCAAATTGAAATTAAATTTTGTAATTGAATGTTTTGTCTACTACTGATTTCCCGTTATCATTCCCATCATAATTAAGTTAAGATTAAAAACGCAATTTTAATACCCTAAATAGAATAATTTTCCAATTTTTTTTAATTAAATGCTTAAAAACTTAAAAGTTTCACTTGCATCGTGGTTTCATAAATCCACACAACTTTTTTTTCTCTATCAGAACATATGTTTTAGTTCATATTTAATTGTAGCATTCCAATAATGTAGCTTTTTGGCCAGATATATTTCTATTAATTTCTGTACAATATTGTTATTCTTAAGGGACCTGGTCCCAGAATAAAATTATTTTCCTATTCTATTCTATTCTATTCTATGCTTATTATTATTAGTCTATTTTTCAATATAATATTGCTACTATAAATTTATTTTAGTTTCTACACCATTTCAATAAATAATTCCATTTGTCATAATTAACAATGCTCTATTATTTTTCAGGTCTATGGTGAAGAATTTGGTTTGATTTTAAATGTCCGAGAAGAAGTTATTGATACTAGGAGCAAAAAGGAAGGGAAAAGAAGCCGAAAAGTTTCTGAACAAGTCTCTCCTAATCGAGGGAAGGACTCTAAGAGGGATAAAGACAAGTAAAAAACTAATTATAATTATTTATGAAATGTGATTTTTTTTTTCGTTTAGTGTATATTTTGAATACGTATATTTTTTTCATCTTTATCTAATATTGAACATTTTTTATTTATCAATGTGGTGCTATAACTATAATCTCTATTAAGTTGTGGCCTCCTCCAACATAGTACACCAGTCTTCTTTTGTTTGTGCTGCTATTCTCTGATTCCCGACACCCTGGAGCGATCTTGCATCAGCGCTAACTCCATCTATCCACTTCTTCTTAGGTGGATCTGCGTACTTTTTCCGAAGAATCTTTTCATCCAATATTTTCCTCAGAATTTCATCTTCACCCGCTCTTGCGAAATGGGCAGAAGTCTTTATATTTCAGATCTTATGTTATGAGAGCTGGTGAAATATTTCCGTGACGGACTCCTCGCTCTGTGTGGAATCCATCTGTTAGTTTGTTCATTTAACATCACTTTATGCTTCTATGGCTAATAGGATGATGCTACAATGGGAGCCCTAAATATTGCCTATCTTGGGTTTAATTAGGATAGGGATCTTTAATGAGTACCTGACATTGTACCTGCTCGAAATCCCTGTTTAACATCGATCTGTTAGTTCATTCTGAACCCATATGACATACTGCACCTCTTGCATTATCATTCTTATCAGATGTTTAATATATATTAATATCTTTAAATAGTGAAGCAGTAAAAATCACTTTCTTCTTTATTATTGATGGTAATTTATGACTTGATAATTTCTTATTGAATATTGTCAAGCGTTAAATTTAAACCTTAGAACAATACTTTTTTTTCTCCGAAGGTCAGAACGCCATGACTCCCATGTTGGCAACGGAAAGGATTTTGTTTCTAGTGATCAAGAAGATAAAGATGGCAGAGGTAAAATGCCCTCAGAGAAAAAAGAGCCTCCGCCAATCCTCAAATATATCAAAACTCAGGTTGGCTTAATATGTTCTATCTATATTATTTTTAATAATGCTGTTTATTGTTTTAACACTAAATTTTTAGTTTAGTATTTTTTTAAACAAGTAATTAATTATAATTAAATGTAACAGCTAAGTTATTCATTTTATCTTTATTATTTTTTTTAATGGTTTTTCCACATTTAGTGGACAGCCTATTTGATCCTAATTGAGTCCAATACTTCGTGCCAGTGATTCCTATTCATGACAATCTTTTCTGTCAGTAATATGGAATAAGGGTAAAAATAGCCTATGCTTTCCCTTACTCCATCAATTCATCTTCTTTGTGACCTTCCTCTTTTTCTATTACCATGAACCTCCCATTCCAAAACTTCTTTCCAAAACCACCCCTGACTGCATTCCATCTGGCACTCCTTCTAGGTTTCCAAAACATCACTATATCTGTTTCTCGATTCTTTCAAGACAATTATCTTCAACATATCATGATCTCTCTCTGATAACTGTATTAAGAAGGTCATACTTATCTAATTAGCTTCACTAGAACCTTTTTTAAATTTTAAATAATTTTCTTATTTTTATCTTTATAAAAATTATAATAATTGTGAAGAAATTGATGGGGGATGAGATCAATGAAATTTGAACACATTCACTGCAATTTATTATTTATTTGTGCTGAAGTATATTAGGCATCCAGAGCAAAAGGATGTAGAGTCATACAAGAATTGAAATTATTATATTAGTAAATTTCTAATATTTTCTTTATTAAGGATTAATCGATTGCTAAAACCTAAACATAACTTTATTAGGTTTGATGATATAAACTGTCAAATAATAAATATAAAGTAAATTGTAGTAAATCATACCTAAAACCAAAAAAATTGGTTAAAAGTACTTTTGTACACTAATATATTATACTGCCACTTACTATAAATAACAAAAGACCATCAGTCGTATAGTAATAAACTCATGTTAACATATTATTAGAATAATATATATGGAAATGTTATGTATTAATGTTTAACTAATTAATTAATGTTCATTTTTCACTAATTTGTTTGAAATAATTGTTTGGTAATAATTTACTTTTGCATTAAAACTATTTTCTGTTACATTTTCAATATTTTATTTACAAATAAAATGTTAACAAATGTTTGTAAGTAACGTGAAAATGATAGTATTATAATTATGTTTTTTAAGTAAAAAGTTAATGGTTTGTAGATTTGTTTCTTTTTTTTTTTTTTAAACTAAAACGAATGTGTCTATTCTTCCAACGTTTTTTCAGATTACCACTTCATAATAATTATTATAGGTATGTAATTTAATATGTGTTTTCCATTTTACCAGGTGGGATGTGGATTTCATAGAGCTTTAGAAGCATTGACAAAAGGCGGTTGCACCATAAGCGCGGATTTGCTTGCTGATTCATTACCGTCCGCATGGCACCTTTGCCTTGAGCCCTGTCAAGAAACCGCAGCAGCTGCTGGTGCACTTTTCATACTCGCCGCTGTTAGAGCGCCGCTTCAGGCAGCTAAAATTATGGATGCTGCACTCCGCCATCCAGACCCAGCTGTCAGGATTTCTGCCATACTGCGGTATGTACTGTATCTTGAATAGAATAATATATTCAATAATTATTGGTCCACATTATAAATAAAATGGAAGAGAAAATGGTCCCCAACGGAGCCCAAAATAAATTCTCAAGTAGTATAAACTATTTACAAGTGATAAAGGTTTCAACACACATTGAATGCCTTCATTTGAACTGAATAAACAAGACACAAGAAGTAAAAATAAAATAATTGGATATGCTCTAATAACAGTGATCATAAAAATAATAGTAAAAATATTATTTAGTACAAATAATAATGTAATATTACAATACAGTAATTAATAATTATTCTAATCATTAAACAATATATATTATTGTAGTTGTATTTACATATTATTACATTAATAATAATATGTTATATGTTATTAATGTATAATTAATACATCTTGCTATTATATGAAAAAGTATTTAGTGATGTAAGAATTCATCGATTTAAAAAATGAAACAAGCTACATCTTATTCCAATATTTTTATTTTAGGACTGTTATTTCAATATAGAGTGTTACCTGCGGGGCTCTTCTCTTTGGTATCCTATGGACACTTAAAAAGGCCTGAGAGAGGACAGGGTATAATCGAGGACACATAAAGGAAACTGGGTGAAGAAATAAACCCCAAAACATTTATCTAACAAAAATAAAGCGGTATTATATTGAAATAAAAATTACATTCAACTATTATTGATACAGCATTAATAAAATAACAATTACAGATTCATTCATCAATAAGGCATTAATAAAACAACAATTACAAATTCATTCATTAATAAAGCATTAATAAACTAACAATTATAATTTAAACCGAAATTCCCAGTCAACAGGAAAAATAAAACTTTTAATTTAACATAAGATTCACCGTCAATAACAGCACTAAACAATAACATATGATAAATCATACACCAGATTCTACATCAATACTCAGAATCCCTAAAAACGACTAATAATATAATAATTTCCAAATAAAATTCTATCTATCATCTATAACAATAATCATATCCCTCATCTATAATAATAACCATATGCACTAATTCTAATTACAACTTACACATTGCCCATCAGTACTCATTACCTCATAAGCAGTAATAAAATTAATAATTCCCAAACAAAACTCGTGCTAATAACAACTTACAACTTAAACATTCACCCTCAGTACTCATTATCTCATAACCATTACTTAATTTCCATTTAAAACCAGTCCCCTCTTCTCTACACCTAATTCTGGGTGCTCTAAAACTTAAAGAAAAGATTGGTATCTGTCTTGTGGCCAAATGCGACGAATGAAAAATAAAATAATTAACTGGCTTTATCTTCAACTGACCACTCTCTGGCCTCACCCCAAGTCTAGTCCGATTACCGCAAAGAGAAAATCTCCTACCTTTCTCTGTCTCCTGTTCCGGATCCGATTCTTCTTACTAGTACACGCCTTTAACTCATCTTCAGCCCGATCTTCAGGGTGGAGACACCCGCCCTACCCGCCGAGCTGTAGCACTCCGCCAGTTCTCAACTGCTCGACTCTCAAGAGGAAAACGGTCGGGTACTTGAAGACTTATCTGAGCTAGCATCAACATTTTTATCCCGGGGTCAGTGAGGTGGTGCCACCTGGTGGTCATTATCCCAACCACTCGCGAATTGAATTTAACTTTTTAAATATTCAATCAGATCGACTCGAAGGCGACGGAAATGCTGTGTCATTTCCATATTAGACTGATGACGTGGCGTCGCCACAAGCAGACAAGAGCCTTCTAACAAAATTCATATTTAATAAAATATATCTAAACTAAATGTTTAGGTAAAGGACCTACAATGCCTTTAATCAAAACCATATTCAAAGAAAAATTATGTAATTAGTCACAAAAAGAAATAACATTAGCAAATCTTATTTAATTTATTAATACAGTGGAATCCCGATATTTCGTATCCCGATTATTCATATTTCCGGCTAATTCGTACAAATTTGCCGGTCCCCAGAGAAAATCCCGATAAATGGTATAAAATCAATGCATTTCAGACCCCTCGGTAATTCGTATTATTTTTATGCTCGAGGTCACTTATAACGTCATATAATTCGTATTTCCAGCTTTAAAATCTCGTTACTTAGTACTGTTTTCGAAAGGGAGGGAGAGAACAGTGAAGCAGATATGCCAGGGAGCAGAATGAGAATAAATGCTTTCTAGGAAATCACTCAATTTGTATTGTTTTTATAGACAAGTATGTTTGTATTGTTTAGAGGCACAGTAGATCCTATTGTTTTTACGGGAGAGGGAGTGAGAGAGACAAATTTTCTAAGAAATCTCATAAGTAATTCGTACTGTTTTCACTCAAAGGAAATGAGGGGAGTAGAGAGAGGGGGAGTTCTAGGAATTTTATTAAGCTTTTCTTACAATCACACTTTTATTTACAATTCAGTCTCGTTTTTGTTACCGTTGTGACACGTAACAATGCCTCCAAAATACGTTAGCTTCTCTATTGAAGAGAAACAACAAATCATAAACGCCGTGACCATTGGCTGTAAGCTAATTGACGTATCCAAGCATTTCATCGTCCCTGGGTCCACGATCACATCAATTTTGAAGAACAAGGACAAAATCACTTCCCAGACTTGTAGAGAACTTAAAAAAGTGGTTCAAATGTACCAGTTGGAGGTAATATTTGAAGGGAAAAAGGCCGAGTTTCCACAGAAAAATGGGAATTGAAGACTTTCGTGCAAGTGATGGATGGTTCGATAGATTCAAAAAATTGCATTAATACGTTTTTTAATTTTTTTTATTTAGTTCTCCCGATAATTGGTATTCCCGATAATTCGGACCAAATCTTCAGTCTCTTGACCATACGAATTATCGGGATTCTACTGTACTACGTAAATAATTTAATTTTATTAATACGTACATATTAAGGTACAAAATCCTTAAAACCTAAAATCTTTTTTAAAACATCTTAATGAAAAGAAGGAACTAAATGCTAATCATTCTCTATAATACGTAATACTAAAAATAAACTTTGGACTTCAACTGGTAAAAGACTTCTTTTTGATCATAAAGATTAGAGTACAATTCTTGACGCAGATCACTTTCATTCGATGTGCTAATTAAAAATGGTTAATTAAATATAACATTCGCTAACATTTATAGCATTGAACTAAAAGCTGTAATTAATGCACATTAACTAAATATATATGCAAGTGATGGATGGTTCGATAGATTCAAAAAATTGCATTAATACGTTTTTTAATTTTTTTTATTTAGTTCTCCCGATAATTGGTATTCCCGATAATTCGGACCAAATCTTCAGTCTCTTGACCATACGAATTATCGGGATTCTACTGTACTACGTAAATAATTTAATTTTATTAATACGTACATATTAAGGTACAAAATCCTTAAAACCTAAAATCTTTTTTAAAACATCTTAATGAAAAGAAGGAACTAAATGCTAATCATTCTCTATAATACGTAATACTAAAAATAAACTTTGGACTTCAACTGGTAAAAGACTTCTTTTTGATCATAAAGATTAGAGTACAATTCTTGACGCAGATCACTTTCATTCGATGTGCTAATTAAAAATGGTTAATTAAATATAACATTCGCTAACATTTATAGCATTGAACTAAAAGCTGTAATTAATGCACATTAACTAAATATATATATTTAAATAAAATTTTCCTCAGCCCATTACATAGAGTATGTAGAATAAGAATAGGACATTTTTCTTATAAAATATAAATTATTTTGTGTAATATCAATAATCTCATAATCAATATCTCAAAAATAATACTAAGCGGGTTCCTCTACAACAAATTTATTACCTACTGAAGTAAAATTAAATGAATAGTTGTATAATTCATAAAATGGAGGTTGGCCTGCCGTTGGGCAGAAATTAGGTACCCTCTAGTCCTATATTAAATTAAATACATTGCTGTATATACATACCTAGTTATAATTCTTTTTTATTTAATACGAGGGTGGTTCAATAAGTCTGTGACTTTTTGAATTTTCCGCCTCTTAATTGAAATGGCAACAAGCTGGGTCATTTAGTTTGTGTTTGGTGCCCTTGATAGCAGACTACCACGCGTTGTGAGAAGATAATGGAAAAAAAGTGAATTTTGTATGCTCATTAAACATTATTTTTTGCGGGAAAAAAAACATCACTCAAACCAGGGCTAAGCTTGATAAATATTATATGGACTCTGCACCATCCATTTCCATGATAAAGAAGTGGTTTACTGAATTTCGATGTGGCCGTACAATCACGGAAGATGCCGAATGTTCTGGACGCCCAGTTGAGGTCTCTACACTGAAACTATTGAAAAAATTCACAATATGTTTTTAGCCGATCGGAGATTGAAAGTGAGAGAGATTGTGGAAGCCATAGGCATCTCACATGGCTCAGTGGTTTCAATTTTGAATGATTACTTGGGTATGAGAAAGCTTTCCCCAAGATGGGTGACGCGTTTGCTCACAATTGACCACAATCCCAACCGTGTGACAACTTCGCAGCAATGTTTGCCGTTGTTCAACCGCAATATGGATGAGCCATTTCGTAACCGTGGACGAAACGTGGATCCACCACAACACACCGGAGACCAAACAGCAGTCAAAACAGTGGGTTTCTCAGGGTGAATCGGCGCCAAAGAAGGCAAAAGCCAATAAAGTCATGGCGACCGTTTTTTGGGATGCACGCTGTATAATTCACATTGACTACCTTCAAAAAGGGAAAACAATCAATGGCGGATATTATACCAACTTATTGGGTCGATTCAATGAGGAATTGAAAAAAAAATACCACATTTGGCCAAGAAAAAAGTTCTTTTCCACCAGGACAATGCAAGGGTGCACTTTCTGGAAACGTGCAGTTTCCATGGCAAAAACCCATGAATTGCTCCCTCATCCTCCCTATTCTCCAGATTTAGCCCCGAGTGACTATTTCTTGTTCCCAAACTTGAAGAAATGGCTTGGCTAAAAGAGCTTTGACTAATCATACTTTTCGAAAGGGATAAAAAAATTGGAAAAACTTTGGACTAAGTGTATAGAGCTCAAAGGAGAATATGTTGAAAAATAAAATAACTTTTCATATAAAAACCTGTGTTTCATTCAAAAAGTCATGGAATTATTGACCCGCCCTCGTATACCGTAAAATGGGGTGAAAATGTGCCAGCTGAGGTGAGAATGTGCCACTCTGCTTTTAATTTCACATGTTCGAGATGCTCTTTTTTTTTAAATCGGCCTTTGTTATTAAAACTACATTAGTTTTACCATCAGGTGGCGATATTCCAAACATGGATCCCACTATTTATTGTTAAGTTATCGTTCATTGAAAGCTGGTGGTTTCGCAATTTCTGAAAAGTCCGTAAACTTTCTAGTCGTGAGAGGTTCGCAGTACGAATCGAGACATCCAGGTAAGTAATTTTAATTACCTATCTATTCATCTTGATAATCCCATAATACAGATTTGATAATAATTTATTTTTCTGAGTTATTCAATTTTAAAGGCTAGAATGCAAGTTTCCGTGGTGAGAATGTGCCATTCATTGGAACATTTTCACTCCATATTTTTTATTAACATTAAGTTCAGATTTTTTACATGCAAGGTAAATAAAGTTGTATTTATTTCAGGATGCCACGTATTTAAATTAAAAACCAGGAAGGAGGGATTACAGAAACTATTATCCAGAGACTTCGGAACAAATTTTAACTGAAATTAGATAATAAAGAATTTCTGTTTGTGGAGCTGCTGGAAAATATGGTATTCACAGAAATGTGCTAAGTAATAAATTAAAAAAACAATGCTGTTAAGAAGAGTAGAGGGCAAATTTTTTTCTCTGCAGAGGGAGGATCAGTGATAGTGGGACGCATCATCAGTGATAGTGGCAAACATCATCAGTGATAGTGGCACACATCATCAGTTATAGTGGCACACATCATCAGTGATAGTGGGACACATCATCAGTGATAGTGGCACACATCATCAGCGATAGTGGCACACATCATCTTCCTATCCAGTTGTGGGTTTCCCATAAACAATCTTCAAAGTTCCTGAATTATTTTAATTACATTTATACCTTTCTATACCTACCTTATCAAAATTTGGTTTATTTTGTTCTTAAGGCTTGTTCTTATTTCTGCCATTTTTGGAACATTAATTATCTTTTAGTCTGTATATCATTTTTTCCTAATAAAAGATTTTTTATGTGCAGGATTGTGTAAATTTACATAGCCATATATTTATTTTTTCCGATTACCAAGATTAGAATATGCCAGTTGCATTTCCTTATTAAGTATTCATTAAAAACAATAGGCTGGGGTGAAAGTGTGCCACAAAAATATCAATTTTTTGAAAAAATTAAAATTATAATTATATTTTCTTGCACTATAATGTGTTTATAAATTAGGTGATGTTTTGATTTTAGTAAAATACTTGACTTTTCTCTAACGATATTTTCAAAACAACCTAATAAAGCAAAATAGTGGCACATTCTCACCCCATTTAATGGTAACAACTTCTGTATTATTCTATTTTTAATTATATTAATATTTTTATCTTAATACCTTTTTAAATATAATTTATATCATTGCTGTTATCAAACTATATCCAATTATTTTGTTTTTACCTTTTTATTGTTTATTCAGCCCTATTGGAGACCAACAGTGTGTGTTGGTTTCTGTTAAATGGTTTCTTTCTATTTGAGAATTTATTTCGGCTTCCTCCTAATCTGTTGTTTCCATTCCTCATTCGAATTAAAAATATTCTTTATCAAAAAATAAATTCGCTAAACTATTTTGGGACAAGTAAAATTAATTTTGATTCATTATTTTTAATTTTATCATCTTTAGTAAATGAATGAAATATTATAGAGAAAGAACAATGGAAGCAACTTCTTTTCTTTCAGGTTTAAGGTTCTTTGGAAAATGCGTCATCAAGTTTGGTGTCGAATGGAAGAAGGGGCACAGCTGACCTTCAAGGTGCCTCCTCCAGGAATTGAATTTACTCTTCCTTCTCCGAAGATTGGCATCGAGTCTCTCCCTGTAGTCGACCCCCCCTGGATGCCGCAGGTAAAGACCAAAGTGGAAGAAGTGACAGCAATTAGTCAAGAAAGTCATGTAAGTCATATCCTCTTCTAATTTTTTTTCTTTTCCTCTTCATAATGATTTAATAGTTGATAAGTCCATCAAATTTTATTATCGTAGAGGTCACTTGTAACTGCTACAAAAACAAGAAAGAAGCAACAAACTGAACTGATTAAAATGGCATTACAAGCTAGAGAAGATAAGAAGAGGTGTGAAAGGGAAAACTTTATGGTGACTACTATCCCGATAACTATTCAAGCTGCTTACGAGCCTAGCCTACATCATGCTGTTGGTGATGATCACGAGGAAGGTGATTAATGTCAATCAAATATTAAATTAACTATCTATTTCTTTATTGATTCTCAACTATGTTTATAATAAAAGTAATAAAATGCCTGGTAAACTTGAAGGTTTGGAATGTCCAATGTTGTGGATCTATTACCTTCATTTATTTTACCAAAGTTATTTGTGTTTAATTATAAAATTTCCATAAAGTATGATGCGTAAAAATGTTATAATGATCTGATTAATGTTTACTGACTAGTTGGAGGTTGTGATGAAGAAGCCATTGAAGTTGGTTCCCGAAACACATCCCACCATATCCATTCTGCACAGTCACTGTTCCCCTCATGTCTTTGTACTGCAGTAGTAAGGATAATAAACTTGCTTGATGATGCTGCTGTATCTAGTGACGGCTCTGCTGTTTATGAAGTTGCTTATCAGGTAACTCAAATATAAAGAAATTATTCATTATTTATAAATAACTACAAACTTTTATATATATATATATATATATATATATATATATATATATATGTTTCTGTTGAGATAACTTTTTCATTTGAATTTATAAAAACAATTAATCACTATTATTTCTAACCGACAAGGTTGAAGTGGATCTCATGCCTTAGTAAAAAAAAAAAAATTAGTATTTAATATACTCTATGAGGAGTTTGGAATCAAAAGTGTGTAACTCCAAAATTTTAAAAATCTGACTGAATTTTTGCTAGTTTAGTCAAGCAATATCGTCTAACTATTCAGTATGACATGACACTTAGCAGCATTATCTCTTATGGTTTTAGTTCAAATCTGAACCTGAAAACCTGGCGGTTGAGCGTGACCTAGGACAAGTCACCTCCTTGTAGAACCGTTGTCCATGAATCAGTACAGTCTCAACCATGTACTGAACCCCCAGACTCGTTCACGGGTCGTAGTGGTACAGGTTACTCTTTCTAGTTATGATTTTATTAGTCTAAAATAGAAAGTAAATTGTCAATTCGCTTCCACTGGAATGATGTCATCATGATGACATGTAGACTAGTTGGATACTATTTCTCATAGTAACTTATTTATCATTACTGAGCTGTATGTATTGTTCATAATAATGTGTTAAAATATGAAGCCATCTACAATATGAAGTCTTATCTAACACAAAAAGAATTTTTTAAACTGTATTGGTAAGTTTCTGAGATTAGTAAGACCAAACACACAAAACTTTGTATAATAGTATATAAATATTTTATTTTACTTCACATATTTGAAATATGATTTGGTTAGTATTTCATACCAATTTACTATTTTAGAAAAAGATTAATTTCATAAATTTTGAATCATCTAGATAACTTTTAAACTTATTCATTTGTATTTGTCGTATTTCATCAACCTGTTTGTAGATGTATTTAGAATAAAATTTTCCTTGTTATATGTGTTTTATGGAATATCGAATGTTAACAAATCATTTTTGGGTTGTAGGTGATTTGGAGTTGCTTGGTAGAAGATAGTGCTTTGTTTCTTCGTTATATTTTGGAGAGATTAACTAGAGGAGATCAAGAAATGATGTTCAAGGTACACAATTATGTTTTAATTTTTTTCTTTTTGTATAGTAAAGATATTTTAATTTGTATGATTATTTATTCAGGTGTTAAGGCATTTGATAAGGTTTGTGCCAAGATTACCGCAACAAGCAGCCTTCACCCTCTATAACTACATTATTGGGTACGTGATGTTCTATGTGAGGTCTCCGCAAGAAGAGGGGCAGAAGTTGATAGGAGCAGCTCTCTCCATACTATGGATGGTGGGTTTATGACTTACTATTTTTGATTGTAGTTTCCTCAATAGTTCATTGATACCTTTAAGCTTGATCCACAATTATTTTCCATTGATGGGCACAACTTATGTCCATGAAAAATAAACTGCGCAAAAATGTTTAGGGTAGGGATATTTTGTGGTATTTACTTTGCCAAGCATTTTTATATTATTTTTATCTTAAACTACATTAATATTTATTAGAAATTAATTTTTTTTTTTGTAGTGCTGAAAAATTTAATTATGGGATTTTGAAAAATGACAAAATAAAGGGATTTTGTTGTATAGATTTTTTTGAGGGGAGAAAATGGTCTAGGTTGAGGTCAAAAAAATAATTCTTTAAATAGAGATAAACTATTTATTAGAAACCAATGTTAATCTCTATCTAAGGAATTATTTATTTGACCTATACCCATTTTCTTCCTTATATATAAAAGATCATCTTATATTATTCAAGAAAATTTTCTCATCTTTTCTCTATTTTAATCCTGTTGTATTTTTATTAACCATGGAAAGCATCACATTAAACCAAAAGTTCGCAATATTATTGTGAGAATAAGCAACCAAGGTCACTAGCCAGTTGATATTTCAAGCATTTCTGAGAGCGTCATCTGCCGGGTTATTCCTAGAGACAGAGAATGGCAATAGGAGGCCAGGATTGTGAATTTTTTGTGTGAATAAATGCCTAGCCAAAACAACTTGAACTTCATAAAGAATCTGGTGGGCACTGTGGAAAGGGTTCATTCTGGCAGTGATGACAATATTTCTATCCTTTCTTTGAGTTGTAATGCTATGTGATCCACTTTACGGCCTACTATTAGCAATCCCAGTCTCTTGGAATCTTGCTAAAGCACAGTGGAGTAAATTTGGCCCCTATGTTTCTTGACCTGAACTAATCTAGTAGAATATAAATATAGTATTAGGTGTTTAATTGTGTAAAATATAGTGAAAAAAAAATTAGTGTATTTTGTTTTAATGATTTTTCACTAGAAGAGCTAAGATAAATTAATGATGGATTGAATTGGTCAATATGCCTGGTTTGCGGTGACTCGTAAAAACTATCAAAACGTAGTTGTCACCATAAACCAGCCACCCACTGACCATGCATATTCACCCTGAAGATGGCCTACATCGTAGGATGGAACGTAGGCATAATTAAAAAATAAGTTTCACTTATTTTGAGTTATCTCTGACTGCACCCCCTGACCAATTCAATCCATCATTAGAAATATCACGACAGCTATTTTCCACTCAAATAAGATAAATTAAGTGGTTTGCCATAAGATAAATAAGATGAGATGCAAAATGAGATAAATAAGTTGGTTTGCCCAGAAATCCATTTGTTGATTTTATTTTTTTGTTTTAATTTTCAAAACTATACTTAAGATATATTTGCAGGTTTGGTAGTATGATTTATATATTTTGAATAATTGTATAAATCATACTTTGATTATTTTGTTTAGTGTATAGACATTTGTTGTTGATTATATATACAGCCGAGAAACTTTTTTTACCAGTATCAAAATGGTTTGAGGTTTTAACGAGTTCTGTAGAAGTTCGTGAGTTGTTGATTACAATTGGATTGTTAATTAATTCTTTTTAAATTAGTTTATATTCTAGGTTGTCCATAGTGTCCATGGGATAATGTTTAAGGATTTGAAACAGATATTGAGAAAAGAACAGTGCGATGCCTCTATTCTTCTCACTGCCAATGTTCCTTCTACAAAGAAAATCATCGTACATGGTCCTCAAGGTATTTTCTTTTTGCTTAAAAAAAAAATATGAGATTAAAATTTATCTCATTTTATTATTACATTTCTATGTACTTTTATTAGATCAATCATCGTGTGGAATTCCATCCCAGTTTCCCGTTCAGGAAGATACTCAGTTCTGCCAAATACTCAGAGAGTCTCTTGACTTCTTTGGTATTGAAGAGGAGAGACATAGAGAATTCTTTTTAGTCGATCACAAAACTCGTTAGTTGTTTATTTTATTTTTCCATGTTTTATATGATAGCATTTCATAACTTTAGGAAAACGTTAAAGCAATATTAAATTTATCAATGTGCCTATATAAATATTTTTGAATAGTGCTTTGCAAATAATGGAATAGAAGTTATTCTACAAACTAAAATATTAACATCAATATTTTGATTTTGATAAATTGATTTGATATATGTATTAGCATGCAATTGGAAAATTACAATAAACAAAGCCTTAAGTCTCTAAAATATTACAAAATAACTAACCAGTCAACATTTCAATAATTTTTAGTCTTTTTCCTATGGCATCCTCATAATTATTTTATACCTCTTTTTGATTTTTTTTCTCATTTTTATTGATTAATTTGATAAATATATTTGAATATATAAAATCACCATTTTATTTTGTCTTTGTATTTATTTACTTATTTAAAAAAAAAATATAAAACTCATTGTTTTTCAAAAAATATCTGTTTATATAATTTTACTTTAAACCAAATATATTATTTGGCACTTAAAATTTATTGAGGAAATAAGTGATAAAATATTTTAAATGTTATATTAATGGGAGTAAATTGTCATATTTTTGATAGCTTATTTACAAACTTTAGTTTGTAATTTTATATTTATCTGTAAATTTATCCATAATTTAATATCAACTTGTTTGACTTAATTCTAAATAAAACTCCATTTTATAACAATGATTGTACACTCCTAGTAATGTTTCTATAAGATATAGAATTCAAATTTTCTTTCTTGCTTATCAATAATTTAAACTGATACAGATATATTTATTCAATAGGATTGTAAAAGTATTAATAGTTGTTGTGATGAATGACATTTAATATTGTTGTGTAGATTTTTTAAAATTGTTGAATAATTGTATCATTTTTTTTTTTTTTGTTAGAAGAGCACTTAGAGAATAATGGAGTGCATTGACACTACCCATCAAACAATATGGTGTTAATTGGTAGAATTTATTCCGATGATGCATTATTAGAATCATTCTTATTTCAAATTTAACATGTTTCAAGTACTTAACACATTGTGGTCATAATAATGTAAAAACATGTTTTTTGCAAACTGTGAGTAGACCATGGGCCATGTAGTTTTTATAGATGAATGGTAGAATGAACAAAATAAAGCTCTACGGGTTACTAATGTTTGTTATTGTTCTTTCTCACACATTGTATGACGAAGTACAAACATACATAAACAATAGATTAGATAGATTGTTGGTAAGATCAAAGTACCTTTGTTTTTATAATAATGATGAAGAATATAAACGCTTAATTAAAAAATTAAAATCCTTTTTAAATTTATATTCATTTTTTGTAACGATAAAATTCACGCATATTTTTAAATTATTACTCATTCCAGCCCAAAACGCCCGACCACTATGTGTTAATAAAAACTTTGCAAATAAAGTTTTCATCTATTGTCAAGTTAAAGATATATATATATAATTATAATATTAATTGGTGTTGAACTAAATCTTTAAAAAGCTTATTACTTAAGTTAAGTGAATACTACAACCACATTCCCTCTCAGGTCAAATCCATAATCCCAACTCATACGTTCGAGATTTCTACTTCTTCAAAAGGTCACAATACCCGCAACTCGAATTGGTACATATGCACCCAGAAGATGCATTCAATGCCTTACAGCGCCAAGAGTTGATGCACAAGTCAGTTGAAATCGGCAAAGTTCTTCTCACTTGGGCTATTTTGAAGAATGTCGACATGGTAAATTCTCATTTTTAAATATATTTTTGTTTCTAAAGTAATATTATTATATACTTCTTTTATTTTATTGTTAGATGTTATCATTTTTTAAAATATTTTATTTGAAAAGAAAAGATATGACCAGGATCGGAACTCGAATCCGGGTTTTCCACGTAACCGTCGTGGGGCCTAGCCACCTCACCCATCCTGGTTCGCTTCTCGGTTAGACATATCTTTTCTTTTCACTGATCCTATATCTCCGTGTTCTCGCAATTTGTGATGTATACACGGGGAGAATGTTCATTAAACATTACTTTTATTTTCGGATCTTGTTGACTTATGTCATTATATATTATTATAATTTATTTATTTTATTTTATTGTTAGATGTTATAATCGAGTCCCAGTCCTGGTCATATCTTTTCTTTTCAAATAAAATATTTAATAATATTATAATGTATAATTTTACTTTTATTATTTACAGGTTGTTCAAAGAGTAGTATTTTTACACGAGGAGTTGATGAAACTTCCTTCATTTCCGAGGAAAGCATTAGAAGCTGATTTAGATCTTTATCGTGGTGGCGAGATGGGAAAGGTTCGCATGTTTTACTTCGACACATTCATGTTTATATATTTTTCCTAAAGATTTTTTTATATTCCAAATGAGATTATTTTTATTTCTAGGAGCTACTCGGACTAGATGTTCTTCATAAGTTCATGTGGGTTCGATTAATTGCAAGGATGTTTGAAGCGATGGCTGGTAACTTTGCTTATTCTGGTGATATACGACTATTCCTGAATGTCCTGAATGGTGCTCTCATACTCCATTCGCAGGATGCTACTATCCTTCGATATGTAATGGCTACTTATATAAATGCTGCCCATAATTTCAAAAATATATTTTCACTGAATGGGTGAGTTATTAGTATATTTATTCTTCTCATAATTGGAAAATGAATTGATAGAATTCATTTTGAGTTTTTACCAAATTTAAAACAAATCGGATTTACTTTAATTGAAAGAATAATATGACAGCTTATATTAAAATGCAGCTGAAAGCTTTTATAAATGATATTTTGCCCATAAAGTTACTATTATAAGTTTTTAACGTAAGCAATTAGTGCAACTCCCTTTTTAATTTATGAGGTATTTTGATAAATTCGACCAACCAAAATCTCTAGAAAATTACATTATCTTCCCAGTAATAGTTCAACAATAAAATTAAACATTTGCAGTAATGTTTCTTTGTATGTACTAAATATTATTAGTACATAATTTACTAAAATATTATTCAGTAATGTACTAAATATTATTAGAATATTAGATATTACTAAGTATAGTGTACATTCCTGTTTTGTTATTATTTTGTTGATTTCTTCTTGGTTGCTGCCTTACTTATATCTTTTTTCAATCATCGGTTCTAAATAATTTCTTGTTTTCTTCTCGGTGCCTTTCTTTTATGATTTTAGGAATAGTCTACCCCACTATCTCGTGATCATGTCCGATTTGTGTATTTAGGTATGAGGACATTTTACCTTATATTTTTAATATTGACTTTGTACTTACCCTTGTAGATACATGATGGTGGTGCCTACTCTGCTTCAACTGTACGCTACCTATCAGACGAATAAACTAGTCACCAAGACCGTCGAGTACTGTGTTAAACAATTCTACCTCATGAACAGGAAGCCTTTCATTTTACAGATGTTTGGTGCGGCATCACCAATTCTTGATATTGATTCTACAGCTCAGTTTGGTGATGGACAGAAGGTGGGAAACATTTTTTTATTTGGTGTAATCGTCAGTTATTTATTATTAAACAATTCCTGAAAATTATCTGAAATATGTTTCATATTTTTGTTTAATATTCTCAAGAATTAATTTTTATATTCCTTTTTTAATTTTGGGGGGTTGTTAAATAGATAAATAAATAAAAAGAAAACAATGAAAGGTAGTATTAACTAAAGAAATGTAACGGACTAAGTAAAATTAAGTTAGCTATATTAATAATTGTTAGAAGGTTCGCATTTGTATCCAGGCCGCGCTGAGTAAATAGTTTGGGAAAGAGGGAATTCACTTCTAGCCAAACTTAATCGAATATTTAATAAAGGTAAATTTAATTCAAGAATGTTTTTGCTAATTTTGACCACCCGTGGCAGCACCGCCTGGATCCAGGGGTAAGAATGTTTACGCTACCTCGAATAAGCCTTTAAATACCTTACTGATTTCCCTCAAAAGTCAGAGTTGAGAACTGGTACTCTCGGCGAGCAGGGTCGTGGTCCACCGGAAGGAAGATGAGCTGACCAGAAGCCAGATAGATCCGGAAGGTTGGAATTTTCTCTATACTGTAATCGGACTAGATTTGGGGTGAAGCCCGATGGTAGTCAGTTGTTGATAGAGCCACTCAATTCTGACAATTAAATATTTTATTCGTTTGTCGCATTTCGGTCACAAAACATATGGGAATCTTCTATTTAAGTTGTAATTATTATTAGTGCCTACAGAATTATGGTTTGTAAACATAACGGAGGTTTGTAAAAATTAATTGGTGGTATCGGCATCGAGCCTTTGGGTTCGTTAAGCCTTTTATTTATTTATTTATAGAATTTTGGTTAGAGAGGATGGAACTTGTTTAAATGGTAATTATTATTAGGCTCTATATGATTATTGATATTATGATTGATTTGATTTACTAGTTATATTCATTTTGTTATAAAGAACATTATTGGCTATATATCTTTTCAAGTAAAAATAAAAATTAATAAAATTGATAACAAATAAAATACAATAGATTATATATCTTGCATTATTGCATTAATATAGAGGATTTACTGTTTTATGGTATAATTTTGTGACAAAGAAACTTATTGATATTTAAATTACATAGGTCCCTGCCCAGTGCCTATTCCAGCTGCTTCTTAGTTTGGAGACACCTTCTCCGGACCCACTTAACATCGGAGAATTGGTGAAAGAGGAAAAACCTTTGAAGGCCATCGACTTCTGTTATCATGATGACAATGAAATGGTCACAGTCCTTGACTGTGTATCGCTTTGTGTTATGGTTGTTGCCTACTCTGCTGATTCTGTCAGGGCTTACCAAATGCTGGTACATTATATTTTTAACAGTTAATTCCTAACTATTGTTTTATTTAAATAATAATTATCATTTATGTCATTTAAAATTTTTTTTTAGACAATTCTTGAAGCAATCGTTCCTTGCTATCTTCAACAGATTCAGCTTCCTAGCTACAGAAAAGAAGGAAAGTCAGAACGTGATATAATCAGTCAGATAGCAGTTGCTATTAACACACTCGTCACGAACTGTGAAGCACTTTCCAAGTAACTGTTTTAATTATTTAGCTTTTTTTTGTAAAAAAAATTATTAATAAATTTAATAATTTGGATTGGTCCAAGCCATCCAAAGGCAAAGAGAATTATCGGCAATTTTTTCTACTTTGGGATTATGCTCACTTTTATGTGTAGTTTTCTATTTTGCAATGCTAAAAATACCCAACTAAATACATTATTTTACTAATTCAAGATACAAAGTATGACTAATTTAATTAAACAATTAGCTTCCTTTCTGCTGTATCTACAATTCAAATCCACTATAAAGAGTTCCATAAATTTTCAGGTACGTCACTTTTGATTGGGAATGACAATTCCTGATTCTTCAGTAAGTTTTAAAAAGTAGTGAAAACTGAACATTTTTGCTAACTTTTCTTTTTTTCCATTCCATGTCACTGTCAGCTCATCTGGATTAACTAATTTCAGTATTGATTTTCAGGAAGTCCCTTGCTATTGTAACTCCAAGACATTGATTGATTTAGTTTCTTAACGTTTAGTTATTGTTCATAGCCAGCAGGAATGTTTTATATAAAGTACAACAAAGCCTTATTGGTACTTGTCCATTAGAGGGGCCCCAGTGATAAGCTTGCTGAACCTTACATCCGGACGCTAGCGCCACTGTTTAGGAGGTTTGATGTAAGCACATTTATCACAAATGTATAACATGTAAAAATGATTTTATATCCTTCAAATAACCAATAATAACACAATAATACAATAGTAATAACAATAAAAGGACCGTTTTTTTAGTAATAATAAGAAGTATTTAATAATAACACAATTTAATAGTAATGAAAATAAAAGGAACGAACGATATAACACAAAATACAATAACAAAATATACAATTAATAACAAAATAAAATACAATAACAAAATATACAATTAATAACAAAATAAAATACAATAACAAAATTAAATACAATAACAAAATATACAATTAATAACAAAATTAAATACAATAACAAAATATAGAATTAATAACATAATGACACAGTAGTAAATGAAAGAAAGGAATATAATCATAGTGAACATAATGATGCAATAATAATTAAAAAAAAAAGGCAATAGTCATTTTAAAAAAACAGGAAAGTAGTGATAATTAACAGAATAATGCAATAGTAATTTAGACATCTACAGGCCAATTGACGGATATAATAATTAATATTTCATTAAATAGGTCCTTTTGTTGATTCGTTTCTCGGAACATGAACTTGATGAAATACGATTCCAAATATTCTCTCTTCGTTCCTATTTCTTTTTTGTGCCCCACATTCTCTCTTCCCTTGCTTTTGAACACTGTTTTCAGGGTTTATATAATTGAAGGAGTGGTTAACCGTATAGTGATTGAAGCCAAGCTTTTTCTTTTTGTATACAAACTTTCATGTACCTCAACTATCATATTATCCCCTCCTATTTTCACATCTCTGTTTTGTTTTAAAGCAATTGCGCACAGCTCCCTTAAACACATTTACCAATCTATAAATGCTCCTCTCGACATTTTAAGTTCTTCGCAGCAAAATTTAACCAAAGTCACTTCTTTGCACCAGAAATAAATAAAACGAATGACACTAAGAAATGCCAGTCTTGTTGAATCAAACCAGGTTCCACTTCTTAAACCACACTTACTTCTGTAACTTCTAAATTGGCACCTCCAGATCATTTTATTTGTACGCAATTTCACATAATGGCCCAGCTGACAACGCTTCTTTCGAGGCAATATCCCTTTTTCTTGAAAAAATTTAACTGGTTCGATCTCAGTTTTAGGAAGATATCACATTTGCATCATATTTAAGAACTAGCAATAAAAAAAATTTAAAAAACGGTAAACTGACTGGTACACAAACAATAACAAATGATAAAAGGTTGCAAGATTGCTATATCCCGCAGTGTTACTAGTAGTGGGCCCCTTCTATTAGACAAGTACTGTCTTATTTTATCTTCATTGTTATTATAACCTTCATGTTACTTCCTCGTCTCAGCCACTTGATTATAAAATGCTTGACTATGATTTAGTTATAGTTTTTTTTCTAATTTTTACCCATCCATTTCTATAGCAACAGATTGCATATTTTTTTTAGGATATAATAATAAATACAAGGTATAATGTTTCTATAATTCGGAAAGCATATTTCAAGAATTAAAAAAAAATTGTTTAATAAATAGGGGATTATTAGAAACTTGGATAACCAGACCTCAATTTACAGAGACTCCACTGAACTCTTTTCCTTGCATATCCTCATATATTGAAGTATAGAGTTTAATTAACATTTTTTCTTGCTATTAAATGCTTTGCTATATTTGATATTTAAAAATGTTCTCTTTCCATAAACTTTTATATTATAAATACATATCATAGAAACTACAACGGACCGCAGAGGACTAGTCCTGAACACAAGGGCAGCAGCCAGCGTGGCTATAACAGAGCACCTTACTCGCCTGGATTTGAGTTTGTTGATGAGGGTCATGCGAAATATATAGCTGATCGAGCCAAGACTAGAACAACCTATACTGATTCCGATGATAGCGAAGTAAGCATATCTACTTGGATGTTGTTTATGTCTTTGGATACATAACTGAGATGTTTTTCATTTTATTCATTTTTAATACCAAAGTAGAGGGCACTTTCAAAGGTGCTATATGGCTTTGCATCTTTGGAAATATTTTTCTCCTCTTAATCTCAAAATACTAAATCTTCATTCGTTGTTGAACCTTGTTTTGAAGTTAAAAAAATTTGATTGGTAAAACTATTTAAAAAAAAAACTCAATTCTCAGAAGTACTTCCCTGAATTCATTATCTTTTGAGCAATACCAAATATACAATCACAGTGGCCAGTTTATAATCATGTAAATTTAAACAAAACACACCTCATCCAGTTGACAACGATTTTGAAAGATATGTAAAATATGTGTTTTCATTTCGGCTTAGATTTAGTAATAATGCCTCTTAATAATTCAGTATTTGAGTGATCTACTTATTAGATCATATATAATACAGTAGTAATCCAAATAGATTACTATTATTAATTTATTTCTTCATAATTACGAAAATATTACTTAAAATGTTATTCATTTTGATTACAATTTTGAACTATTTTCTGCTTTTTGAAAAATATTAGTTGACCTTATGTTTATATGAGGAAGAAAGTGGTCCGGGTAGAGGTCAAGAAAATTCCCTTATGTAGGGAGAATTTTATATTGATAAGCCAAGGTTCCGCTCACATTGCACGTCTTCTTAAGGGCTAAATATACAAGATACAAATACGTTAAAATAATACATGGCACAGAATAACAATATATATAGTATAATAATGTATTGTAATATGTAGTAAGTAATAGAAATAAAAGCCAGAGGGGAGTGAATTAGAAAATGATAAAGAGATAACGTTTATATCCAACCAAGTAACAAATGAACAATTACAAATTAGAGCAAATTAAAAAATGAAAATTTATCCAATAAGGTGTTCTCAAACGTAACAAATGAAAAATTAAGAATTAGGACTGAATTATGGTAAAAAAAAGATTAAAAAATAAATTGAAGAAAAAATTTCAAATAGTAGTTAAAAGAAATATTGTAGTTAATTATAGAACTGAATTATAGTAGATATTAGAATAAACTGAGAATTGATACAAATGAATAAGAAAAATAAATAATAATAAATTATAAAAATATACATTATTTTATTATACTACATATATTGTTATTTTGTGCCATGTATTATTTTAATGTATTTGTATCTTGTATATTTAGCCCTGAAGAAGACCTGCAATGTGGGTCGAATCGTTGGCTTATCAATAAAAAATTCTCCCTACATAGGAGAATTTTCTTGACCTCTACCCAGACCATTTTCTTCCTCATATTTACTACTTTATTCTTCTCAATTACTCAGTTGATTTGTTTCATCAATAATTTGTTTTATTTTTGATTTTGGTTCCCTAACTTATCTACTTTACTTCTTGAAATAAATTTCTAAAAAACTTGCCAAGTAACCCTTTTCCTGGTTATGTTATTTAATTAATTTATAATATCCATTATATAATATACTTAATATCCATGAATTTTATAATAATAATAAAATAATTCTAATTAGTAATAATAAAGTGAAATACAGTGTTTTTTAAAATACATTATTAACTCTTTTATACTATAGTCCTTAGTCTTTAGATTTAATTTTCATAATATTTTAAGCATACAATTATTTTTTAACTGTTCACAATTAATATGTGTTAAGTTGATCAATATTTGTTCTGGTCTTTTCCCTTTAACACTCTCTAAAATAATATTTTTGTTCTGGTTGTCAAAAAAACAAAGGTTTAATATATTAATAAGACACCTACATTTTTAGTGAATTAAAATTTTCTATTTATTAACTGATTGTATACATTTGATTATTGTATTATTATTAATGTTGATTTTTGAAACACATTTATAGTTTGAAGGATTGCATAGTGCTGAAATTCTAGTATTTTTAATAGCTATGGTACATTAATTAAGATTGGCAATACTGTGATTAACTGTAAACAACTTTCAGGCTGAGTTCAGACGCCCGAGAGATGTACTGCTATCATTGGTTACTGAATTTGCTACCAGATGTACTGCTCGTCTAATAGAAATCAACAAGAAGTTCCCTCAAGATGGAAAGCCAATTGAGCTATTGGAACTGCGATCTCAAACACGCCTTGCAGATGTCGCACATTCTTTATTGAAAGCATCTCCATATGACCCAGACACCATGTCTTGTAAAGGCCTTCAGCTCTATATGACCCAGCTAATGCCTGCGGCTGAGTGGAATTCAGAATCTATGCGCCCTACTCTCATTATGCTTCTCAGGAGACTTGATAAGACGTTTCTGAAGATATATAAGAAACCCAGTATCAGGGTTGGTTTATATAAATATTTCAGTATATTTAACTTATTAATTTTTTGTTATGTTAGTGGTGTATAGATTTTTGTGATTCGAAACTTAATATCATTATATAGCTTAATAATAATTTAATTAATTTAGAGAAGCGTTGACTGGGAAGCTGCCAGTGGCCTCATTCGAGGTATTTATGAAACACTCTCCCGCTATCCTTACATGGTTCACCTTGGTAACTTGAAAAGCCTAATTAATACTTGCCAGGTAATATTTCTGAATGATTTGATAATTAAATATTTATGACTTATCTTTATTATTATTATGACTATACACTTCTACTCAATTTAAGAAATATGTATCTGCTGAAATATTGCTCTTTCAAAAGAACAATATTATAATGCAAAATAAATAATTTTTCATTAGTGGTATTTGAAAGTTCCATATTAGTTAAAAAACATAAAAATTGGGTATTTGTAAAGCAGAGCATTCTTATTGTAATGATGGCATTGAAATTCTGTTATTACCATTACAAATTTTTTAAAAGCTTGAAACTTTTTTGATTTTAACTTATATCATTATTCTCATAAAACTTCTAGTTCAAACATGATACACCTCAAAATATGACTTTATTAAAAATAAAATAAAAAAATATCATGTTGGAAATGGAATATCAGAAATGTTGTGCCTGAATTACCATACAATTGCTACTGAAGGCTTAACTCGAAGAAGCCAATTTTTGAGTTATGTCGTTCTTTTGAAGGAGCAGTATGAAACATCCTGATATATTTTTAATTTAATAAACTATTAACTTTCTATTTTTGATTTTCTAATCTCACAGTCGTTGATCATCGGCGAAATGGCAACCGGCTTGGCCGAGAATATGTCGGCAGCGACAACTGCACTAATGTCTCAGGTCCCACCTCCTCACTTCTGTGATATGGTTGTGCGACTTATAGCTCTTCAAATATTAGCTTTTGGAGTAAGTTTTAATTAATTAACTTTTATTAATTGTT
Source organism: Troilus luridus (assembly GCA_964056705.1). NCBI lineage: Eukaryota > Metazoa > Arthropoda > Insecta > Hemiptera > Pentatomidae > Troilus > Troilus luridus. The sequence goes on along the minus strand of OZ057412.1, from coordinate 187,140,759 downwards.
TTTTTCATAGTAATTTCTTAATTTAACTTTTGGTTTTCTTGTAATCACACATCAATTTTACATTGGTAATTCTTTGAACGGTGTATCACTCAAAGGATTCTAAAACCAGATCTAATTGGAGTTTTTAGAAAATAGTTAACCAACATTGTTTCATTGAATTCAAATATAAACACGTATATATTTGATTTTTTTAAAATCAATGTTTTTGCTGTCTTGTCAATTTTGGGTTTTTGAATTTATTTATTTTTATACCAATGGCAACGAAAATCTACAGAATTCAAGTATGATTTTTCATAAAACTCTTTCGCCAATGTTCACATTGTCTGCTTTCAATAACATCAATAATAATGCATAGCTCAGTTTAAAGAAATTCAATCTGTATAATTGCTTTCTAGGCAGAACAGTGCTGCAGAAATATGGATAAATTTAGCTCAACAATCAAGGCCTCCATTGAAATATAAATCGCTCCATTTCAATATTTCCAATTTGATATTATAACAAACATATTTGGTCATAACTGTGAAACAAACAGAATTTTGAGGATAGAGGTACATTAGAGTATCAATATGTTATGATCATAATTAAAAAATAAAAATCTGTTTACATCAATCATTTTTGCTCACTTATAGGGACTTTTTTGCCAAATTTGAAGGAAATTTTTGGTTGTAATCATAAATTCATGAAAATCAAATTTCACGTTTATTTGTAATCATTTAATCATAATCTAGTAACAAACAGATAAATACAATGCTGAATTGTGGACGTGGTGATTTGAAACTGGGCATTTAAAAAATGCATAAGAACATCAAGAACATATCTTAATTCTATGATTAAAAGCCTAACAAAGTACTCTTTAGTCAATAGGGTACCAACATATACAATACATACATCTCGATTATTTATATAATTTACAAATATATATGGTAACTGACATTTTCATTGGGTAAACTGATTTTTAAATAAATTTAATTCAAATTTTAAGAACATCCCAAACTCTTCAATCCCATATCACTGACCATTGAATTGTGTCAAAACCGGAGGATTAAAATAAATTCCTACAAATCCTGACAAATCACCTTTACCCTTTGTGGTAAGCCTACGACTTCCTGTACTCCAATATTTTTTAATAATATCCCACTGATTTGTGTAGAAAAGATCCGATACTTCAGACTAAATCTTGAAAAATGTTTAACTTGGAATCTGGAAAGACTGAAATGGCAAGAAGTCATTTCAGGCTACTTCAACACTGTCTTGAAAAACGCTCTAAGCTCCCAATTAATTACAAAAGACCCATATACATGACTATTACAAGACCTATTTGGACTTCGAGTAGAACTTTGTTAGGAATAAAGTCATCCACGATGACATTCACGTCCCCTTTGTTGCTGATTTGGCCCAATCTTTTCATGACAAACTTTATTCCCACTCAAACCCACTAGTTTACCTCTTTGATTCCTTATATTTCTCCGAGGTGTCTGAAAAGAAGATTACCTTATAACTTTCTAAATTGAATTCATTTTTTGAGTACTACCAGTGAATTTTTTTAAAACATAAAAAACAAAAATTTTTTTTACTTTTCTTCAACAATGTATTCATAGAACTATATGCATTAGGATTCATACACACTGGAACAGGTCTGTGGCGGGAGCACACTTTTTCCGACATTTGAAAAGACGGAGAGTATGCTTCTCAATCTCCTCATGCCGTTGTGTCTTCGTGTAGGATGTGGAAGGAGAGGTAATTTAATATTTGTATATATTATAATAATAATTTATTTATTATTTCATATACTACTCATATAATATGTTTCAGATTAACAAACCGAATTTTCAATATTGAATCTATTTTATATATTTTAGATATACACATCATGAGGGATATAGATATCAACTATTGCTTGACCGTGGTCCTCTACGCAATGTACCCACCTTCAGCTAGGACTCCAGTCACTATGCAGAACTTCAAGATGGCTCAAGATTTCCGATCCGGATCATTTTCATTTACAAAGTCTCCTCCTGCTGTCACAAAGTCGCTTTATCAAGTTTCTTTTCTTGGTAGGTTTTTTTTTTTTTATTACGTATTTATGGTTTTGAGAAATATAAACAGTTAATAAAAGTAATTTTATTGGTTTTATAGCATTGAAGATTTTAATAGCTTGCTTCGAAGGGGAGCTAGAATCAGACTGGCCCCGCATTGCTAGAACAGTCCAGGAGCTTTCTAAGGTAAAATATCAGTGAAATACTGTTAACTTGTAGTAATCCATTTTTTACAGGAATGGAGAATAAATATTGAATATTTTTTTGAAATACTTGATTTTTCAAGTTTACGTGACATTATCCTTTTTTTTAATACAGATACTTGAAAGAAACGATTTTGGAAAAAATTTAAATACATGATTTTAAACCTTTGTGTATGTTCATAATAGTTCCGTTTCATCGCCAATTTTTGTCTTGGGAAATAAGATAGTAAAAAAAATAATTGCCTTATCATCTAAATGAAGAAAAGCAACATAATTAAGACATCTAAATAATACGAACGATAATAACATACTTAATTTCCTAAAAAATAAAAGAATTGTTTCCAGTCAAGTGAGAACATCCTCCCTCTCTCATTAGCTTCTTTACACTGTCATTTCAAAAGCTATTATGCCAGACATTCAGATATTCCTTAAAAACCTTTTTTTAATTTTTTATTTAGTAATGTTCTTTCCTCAATTTATTATGGACTTGAGCTGCAGTTACCATGTCCATTTACATCATTCAATTCATTTGCACAATGAGACTTCCTTTTACTCTGCGAACACTGTAAAAGGATGTTTCCCGGTAAACATTGGAATGGAGGGGGGGGCTATGAGAAAGAAGAATAAGAGGATGAACGAGAAGGTGGAAGAACAAAATAGATGAAGCTATGTAATCGAGAGCTCTGAATACTGGGAATGGAAAGACGGACCAATTTATTTTACCAAGATTGTAAAATAAATCCATTTTAATTTATTTTACCAAGACTGTAAATAAATTAAACAGTTCTGAAGAAAACTCATTAAAAAAAATTTTAATATGATTAAAGTTATTTTTATTGTCATAAGAATGGGGATAAGTAAACTATACCCAGAGCTTCACTTCAAGCAATTGTTTGATGTATTTCTACCTGGTTCATATTTAATAAAAGTGTAAGGATTGTCATTTATAGAACGGAATAAAATAGAATAGAAAAATAATTTGATTCTGGGACCAGGTCCCTTAAGAATAACACACATATACAAAATTTAATAAATATATATCTGTCCAAAGGGCTACAAAATAAGAATAATAAAATACTTATATAATAACATGTAAATAAATATAAACTAAAAGGTATGTTCTGGTGGAAAAAAAAATTAAAATAAACAAGAATTAAACAGAGAAAAAAAAAATTAAACCGCCCAACAATATTAAAAAATAATAGCGTTATGAGTGAAGTGAATATTTACATTAATTCATCTACCACTTCTGATGGATATGACCTATTAATTCTTAAACAGATTAGAGAGCATCTGTTTGGGAATTCAGGAGATGTAGGAAAAGCTTGGATTTATAATGTGGATAAAGAAGAAGCATGACGGGCGAATTTCAGGTGGGAGTGAGTTCCAAAGTTTAGTGGGATGGGCGAGCAAGGAACTCTCAAATGTTTGGTTTCTGTGGGAACGAGTATAAAGGGAAGATCTTGAACCCTGGGATTTGAATTGTAGGAAACTATGGATGTACAAGGGATGTTTTAGGTTGTTGGTTTGGTATAAGAAAGAACCTAGGAAATAAAGTCTATGGATGGAGGGATAAATAGCATGATTGCTTGCAGTAGTAGACACTATGATGTCTATTGCCTCTAAGTCTCATCTAAAATAATTATTATTATTAGTCTAACCCCAGCTTCCATTGGGTTAGTACATTTTTATTATTCATATCTTCTCTTCACCTCTCTCCTTCTCTATTCTTCCATTTTTCTCCCATTAGCTCTTTGCCATCCATCATATGTTATTATTTAAGAGTTCATTATTATTTAACATCACTATTTTATAATTTTATATTCTATCTCCATTCACAAACCATATTTTTACTTATATTTCTATACCTTCCTTGTATATTTACATCATATTTTATATTTATACCACTTCATTCTATTTGTATACATTTTAAAACTTCCCTTACTTATATTTTCTACTTTCTATGTTCATTTTACCTTTCTACCTGATAAACTATAGATTTCTATCTTTACTTTCTACTTTTCTTTTTATTTAATCTATTTACTCTTTGAGATCATTTTTGTTACATTTTCTTTCATTTTACTTATGTAAACTCTCTAGGAGTCTATTATCATACATTTGATATTTTATCTATATTCTACTACCTTTTCCATAATTTTACATCTCACCTCTATATCTCACCTTTGATGTTTATACTTTTTCTTTTTGTAAACTTTCTGTTTACTTACTTCTTTTATCTGTAATTTTTACATCACCACCTTTCTGTACATTTATCTGTAATATTTTTATCCATATATATCCCTCACTTTTTTGTTATAATTTTCTATTACTCTACATATACTTTTATATTATCATATTCTTAGTACTATAATGTATTTTTATAGTTTTGTTGTTTTATCTGTTTTCTTTCTTAGCCCTGAAGATGACCCACAAAGTGGGTCGAAACGGTGGCAGAAAATAAAATAAGTACCTACTTATTTAGTGTTTAATTTGACTGCACCTCCAACTATTTCCTTCCTTACTCAGATCTTCCAGTCAACTATCTCCTCGCTAACATAAAATAATTATATTTACCAACTCATTGTTAATGGATTTGTCTTACAAAGATAATTGAATTGATACTTACATTTTACAGGTAACAGATGCTAGACAATATTTTTGGAGCTTTATCGAGTTTGTTGTTTCTCAAAGACCTCCACTGTTTGTTCTAATGCAGCCATTTATACGTCTTAAGGTAAAGTTTTTGTTTTTGAAGGAAACATAAATAAATAATTAGTGTCAATTATTTCTTTAATGCTGAAAAATTTTTACAGTTGAATATGACTCCAATAAGTGACATCGAGCGTCATATTCATTTCGTTGTGAGAGAGAAAATGTCAGGTTTGTCACATTCTGGGCCAAAGTGTCGTGGTGCTCTTCTTGCAGATCTAATCCATGAAATGAAAGAGCTAAAGGATGAGTTAGACAGCCATAAATATAGTTAGTTTTATTAATATTTTAAATTATTTTAATTATAAGGAAGAAAATAGTTGGGGGTGCAGTCAATTAAAACACTAAATAAGTGGATACTTATTTTAATTAAGTGCCGACGTTTTGACCCACTTTGTGGGTCATCTTCAGGGCTAAGAAAGAAAACAGACAACATACAATGAATACAATAAAAATACATTGAGGACTAAGTATATGCTAAATGAGAAAAAATATATATGTAGAGAGGTAGAAATTTAGAACAAAAGTGAGGGATATATATGAATACAAAAAATTACAGAGAAAATGTACAGAACGGTGGTGATGCCAAAAAAAATTTTTTTTTTTATACAAAGATAAAAGACGGAAGTAAACAGAAAGATATTTAAAAAAGAAAGAAAAAGTATAAACATCAGAGGTGAGAAGTAAAATTATGGAAAAGGTAGTGGAATATATATAAACTATAAAAGGTAAGATAATAGACTCCTAGGGAGTTTACATAAGTAAAATGAAAGAAGATATAACCAAAATGAAATTAAAGAGTAAATAAAGGAAAAATAACAGTAGAAAGTCAAGATATGAATATAGAGTATAACAGTTTTTTTTAAAAACCATACCTATAGTATGAAGTGGTATAAATATATGATGTAAATATACAAGGAACGTATAGAAATATAAGTAACAATATGGTATTAGCATGGAAATAGAGTAAAATATGATGAAATAGTGATGTTAAATGCTAATGAAATCTTAGATAATAATAACATATGATGGATGCCAAAAACTAATATGAGAAAATAAAAAGGTGTGCAAAATGGAGAAGGAAAGGGGTGAGGAGAAGATATGAGTATTAAAAATGTAATTACCTATAGGACGCTCGCAGTAGCAAGAGGGGACGCGGTCTGACCGGAAAATACGTTATGAAGGTGTTGCCAGCGAAATCTGACGGCCAAAAATATGACTAATTTTAAATTTTGAGATATATATTTTAAAAGTATATAAATAGTAATATTTTATTGACTATTTTTTCAAAATATTGACTATTTTATTATATTAAAATGTGTATCATGACTATTTATAGGGAGCCACGAAAATTAATGACTAAATTAATGGGAAAAGGTAGGGTGATAAAACAGTAGGATTTAATGTCAAGAGGTCAAAATAAGTATTATAGGAAAGAGACTATAGTAGTAACAGAATGACAATGGGAAGGAATAACAAGGTAAACTAATTCAAGGTTTATTTAGTAAATTGAAAATTTGTGAGTAGAAAGAGGATATGTTGTTTGAATCGATCTTGAGGTTAACAGTGGAGGAATCTAAATTTATGTGGATAGTTTCAGAGAGTATGCGTTTATCATGGTTGGGAACAGAAGCTAGGATGGATGTATTATCAAAGTCAAAATTGTGTTTAAGGGATAAGGCGTGTTCGGAGAGTTTTGATGCGGTAAGGTTTTGGGAGGAAATGGAGTATTTGTGTTGGTAAATACGGTCTTTAAGGAAGTTCTTAGTTTCGCCGATGTAGGAGGAGTTGCAATTAGGAGTAGAGCAGGGGATGCGGTAGACGACATGGGAGCGTTGTTTGAGAGGGATGGGATCTTTTACTTTGGTATAAATATTGGAGAGTTTGTTGTAGGATTTAAAAGCGATGCGTAAATTGGGGATAGATGCACGTAAGGATTTTTGAATGTTATGTGAGAGGGTGGGTATATATGGCATGGATCTGTATATAGAGGTAGATGGCGGATGTGGAGATAGGGTGGTGGTGGGTGGGTTGTTATAGGCATGGATGAGTTTATTGATAACGTACGGAGGAAAATTGTTTTTTAAAAGGATTTTTTTGATTCGGTGGGTGTTAGTGTTATGGAAGCAGGGGTCAGCGAGGGATAAGCCACGGTGGATGATATTTTTGGCGACGTTAATTTTTTGGTGGTGCGGATGTTGGGAGTAGTAATTGAGGAGTCTGCCAGAATAAGTGGGTTTTGTATACCAATCTGTGGATAAGGTGTGGTTTTGATTTTTAATGATACGGAGGTCAAGAAAGGGTAGTGAATTATTCGATTCTAGCTCAAAAGTGAAATGGAGGCGGGGATGGTATGAATTGAAGGCTGATAATAGTTCTGGAATAATGTTTGGATTTAGGATAAGGAGGAGGTCGTCCACATATTTTTTAATAATAATGATCTTGTCAAGGAACTGGGGTAGGATGGAGTCAAGTAGGTCATTTAGAACAATATTGGAGAGGTCAGGAGCGAGGGGATTTCCCATGGCAAGTCCAGAAATTTGGTTAAAGAACTGTCCATGGAAGGTAAGGTAGCCGGATTCACAACAGAGTTTTAAGGATTGGAGGTATGAGGACCTATTAAGAGAGGTATGGGGTTCTATGATGGACCAGTTTTTATCTATTATGAGGAGGGATTTATCTAAAGGTATATTGGTAAATAGGCTTTCTACATCAAAGGAGGTGAGAACGTAATGATCAGGGATGGTGAGGGATTTTAATAAATCACGTAGTTGAAATGAGTTTTGGTTGAATTAGTTGAAATGACTCCCAACATCCGCACAGACATCCGGTCAGACCGCGTACCCTCGTGCTACTGCGAGCGTCCTATAGGTAATTACATTTTTAATACTCATATCTTCTCCTCACCCCTTTCCTTCTCCATTTTGCACACCTTTTTATTTTCTCATATTAGTTTTTGGCATCCATCATATGTTATTATTATCTAAGATTTCATTAGCATTTAACATCACTATTTCATCATATTTTACTCTATTTCCATGCTAATACCATATTGTTACTTATATTTCTATACATTCCTTGTATATTTACATCATATATTTATACCACTTCATACTATAGGTATGGTTTTTAAAAAAAACTGTTATACTCTATATTCATATCTTGACTTTCTACTGTTATTTTTCCTTTATTTACTCTTTAATTTCATTTTGGTTATATCTTCTTTCATTTTACTTATGTTATATATATTCCACTACCTTTTCCATAATTTTACTTCTCACCTCTGATGTTTATACTTTTTCTTTCTTTTTTAAATATCTTTCTGTTTACTTCCGTCTTTTATCTTTGTATAAAAAAAAAAATTTTTTTTGGCATCACCACCGTTCTGTACATTTTCTCTGTAATTTTTTGTATTCATATATATCCCTCACTTTTGTTCTAAATTTCTACCTCTCTACATATATATTTTTTCTCATTTAGCATATACTTAGTCCTCAATGTATTTTTATTGTATTCATTGTATGTTGTCTGTTTTCTTTCTTAGCCCTGAAGATGACCCACAAAGTGGGTCGAAACGTCGGCACTTAATTAAAATAAGTATCCACTTATTTAGTGTTTTAATTGACTGCACCCCCAACTATTTTCTTCCTTACATCATCCAGTCAACGATCCCTCGCTTCTCATATTTTAATTATACATTTATGATACAATAATACTTTCACTAGTAGTAGCTATATTATGTTTTTTATTTTTGTTATATTATATAATTATAATAATATAAGAAGAAGAGGCTCGTATGGATATGAATGAGCCAGAATGGACCAGAATCGTTCCCAGTCGACCTCTGGTGAGGTCAACTCTTTGGAAGAGAACCTATATGGGTCAGGAGAAGGCAATCAATAAAGGTCTATATTGTTCGAGAGAAAAACAAACTTGGCAGACACAACCGACGAGTGGCCCCAAGAAAGACGATAGGAAGTGCTATGGATGCGGAAAAGTTGGACATCTTTTTGCACAGTGTCCTAGGAGCAGGTGTTTCGAGTGCAAAATGGAAGGACATATGGCAAGGAATTGTCCTTATATATTTAGGAGGAGTGATCCAGATAGAAGAGAGCCATTTGAGATATTTGTTCAACAGTTATGCATAAGAGCAGGGAGTAGAAACATAAATGATTCTCGTCAGGACCGTCATCGGATACGTTTGGATCATCGGAAACAGATGAGGAGCACGGATCTAGTGGAGGTGAGGGAGACAGGAGCCGGGGACTGCGAGGAATCCAAAGTCGGGAGCAATGACAATTGACATCTGGAAGCAGGAGGCAGTCTGAGGCATGAGGAGAGTGCATGCAGAGAGGCGACCAAGCTCTACTATGCAATAGTGTGCGGAAGAAGCTCATCATAAGAATAGCTATAATAAGAATGGAGTGCGGAGTGAAGTGTTTGGTGGACACAGGAAGCTCGAGCACCCTGCTGTTGACAGCTGCATTAGAGAAACTGTGTGGTAAGGAAAGGGCACTCCAGATTGAGGTATGTAGTTGTAGTTTAATCATCCTAGGGAGGGCCATGTAGCGTGTTAGGCGAGGTATCAATAGGGTTCAACTAAGTGGATGGAGAAACAGGGTAAGTTGCAAGTTTATGTCGTGGAGCATATGCCGAGAGAATACCAAGCTATCGTGGGGTATGATTTGTTGAGTCAGGTGAGAGCGAAAATATATCATAAGAAAGATAAATGGCATGTGTGGATAGGAAATAAGTGGTATAGGTGCCAACTGGCGTTAAATGAGGCGCGGTGAGTAGAGTGGAAAATTGGAGAGCGGCGATAAGGGAGGAATTCAAGGATGGATATCTTTTATATGTAAGGGGGCGCTTCCCTGTCTTGGGTGTGACAGGGAAGACAGTCCATGAAATACCTTTGAAACAAGAGAGGATATCTTACATCAAGGAACGGCGATATCCTCATGCATTAAGGCATCACATTAGAGAGGAATTGGAGAATTTACAATGTCAATAGTATATCATAATAGTCAATAGTACATCCCCGTACAATAGTCCCTTATGGTTAGTTAAGAAGAAGAACGTAGCGGGAGAAAGTGGGGAGAAGTATAGAGTCTTGATGGACTTTCGCAAGTTAATTAAAATACAATGGACGAAGTATAACCGATTCCGAGATTTGACGACATTATTGATAAGCTAAATGAGTGTTCAGTACATTAGATCTGAAAGCGGGGTACCACCAAATTAAGATTCAGATCAAGCTAAGACAGCGTTCACGTTGGAGCAGGGACATTATGAGTTTACGCGAATGCCCTTCGGGTTAAAAAACGCTCCTTTGAAATTTCAAAGATTAATGGATGAAGTTTTACGGGATATAGACGAAGGCATTTGCCAAATATATATGGACGACTTGTTAGTTTTTAGTAAAACTGAGATGGAGCATATCCAGCATCTGCATCAAGTTTTTTGGAGGGTGCGGGACTTTGGTCTGAAACTATCACCGGAGAAATCAATTTTGGGCCAGAAGGAAATCAATTTCTTAGGGCATACAGTTTCTAAGGAAGGAATGAAACCGGATAAGTCGAAAGTGGATGCTAAGTGGATATCCAAGATGGATATCCCAAGAGATATTAAGGGTATAAGGCGGCTGTTGGGTGCACTTAATTATTATAGGCGCTTTGTACCAGAGATGCCGAAGTATTTGGTACCTATTAATAATTTAATTTAAAAAGGGGCCAAAGTTGTAATTACTCCAGTCATGGAGGGCAATATCCGTCGATGTATGAATAGATTGAAGGAAAAACCGGTGTTGGTGTTTCCAGATTTTAACAAGCAATTTACACTCACTAGCAATGCGAGTGAATACACAATTGGAGCTGTACTGTCTCAAGACAGGCCCAAAGGTGAGCGGCCTGTCACTTATGCGAGTAGTCGTCTGTCAGAAGCCGAGGCTAGATATTGTGCATTGGAGAGGGAGCTCCTTGGTATAGTATGGGCTGTAGATCATTTTAGACCTTACTTATTTGGACAAAGATTTCAGGTATTATACCGACCATAGGCCCTTGCAATGGATAAGCAAACTAAAAGAGTCGTCGGTGTGAGTGACGCGTTGGAAAGAGTTACTGAGCCAGTACTCAATGGAAATTATTTATAAACCAGGCAAGGAAAATGTGGTGGCTGACTGGCTGTCTAGGGAGGTTATGGTTAATGTGATTGAGGATGCGGCAGCAGGATCGTCACGGGATACAAGACAATTTATCCAAGACTGGTCGCCACAAGGTGAAGAGGGCCAAGCTGCGACGGAGGTGGAGAGAGAAGGAACATTCTCAGGCGGAGATAGCTCTAAGACCAGCAGAATTGGAATAAATTGATGAGATCGTTAATGATAAACCACGTCAAATAATATGGAAAACAAAGACTTCGGATTCGATCTCCATTGATTATCTACGTTACAGGCGGTCCCATGTCAACATCATTTCATCACAACCAGGGGCTCGGTTGGACCTCGTGTGTAAAGCCCTCACGGACGCATCCAAACACGGTCATACTCACTATTTATACATAGGCAATGCCACCATGTGGGAGAAAATAAAGCAAGTGTGGAAAACAGATCAAATCCCAGATCACGTCTTCATTCGGTGCACTTTCATGGTGGTAAACCATCAGGGACGTTGAACAGCAGAGGGAATTAACAAGGGCTTACCAACAGGGTAAAACCAACCATCAGGGGGGTCAGCGAGAAGTTGCAGGGCTTAAAGAGGAGATATTTCTGGTCAGGAATGCGGCGGACCATCCAGGACGTAATTGAGTCATGCGAGATCTGTATGGCTACGAAGTATGACCGCCATCCACTGGATGCCATACAGGACGTGACGCCAATGGGAGATCGACCACTCCGGGATTTGCAAGTCAATTCTTTCACTTGGAGGAGATTTAGTTGGATGACAGTTATCCATATATTTAGCAAGATCACAATGGCCCACTTAATCCAATCAAAAGCAGCGGATTCAATTTTGTCAGCTCTTCATTCATGGTTCATGTTTTACGGGGTGCCGGATCACATCACATCCGACAGGGGAGGGAATTCAAAAACACGGCTGTGAGTGTGGAGATGAAGAGTCCGGATGTAACTTGGCATTTTAACACCCCGGGGCATCCGAAGGGTAGGGGGGAATATAGCGCTTACATAGCACCCTCAGGGTTTACCACATGGAACACGGATTAATACCGGATGTGGGAATGCAGAAAGCGATCTCAGCTTACAACCACTCGATTCACTCTGTAACGGAGTTTTCTCCGTTCGAAACGTTGGTCGGAGTACAAGGGCCCAGTAGAGATTACGAGGGCACTGCAGAGGACCTTACAGCAGCCCGAGACATCATAACGAACCACATGCGAGTCCGGAGGGTGTGGAAAAAGGTGTGAGAAATAATTATTAAGGAAAAACGGACCAGGGTGAGTGGGGAGAACGCAAAGGTAAGAGATTGCATGAGGGATATCAAAATCGGGACCATTGTATATCGGCAAATTGTGTCTAATAGAGGAAAGGAACCAAGGAGATACGAGGGACCATTCCGTGTCGTTGTCATTCGAGAGCATAATGTGGTCATGATAGAAAGCGTAGGGAACTCCAAGAGGCGGTGGACGTTACACATTGAGCAATTAAAATTTCCCTTGGGATCTGGAGTGCCTTCACCCTTGCAAGCGGAGGAAGTGTAATACTAAAAGTGTTATGGTTTCAGATTTTGTATAAAGTTTTGTGATTAAAGATTGTATGATGGTTCTTTTTGTTTCTGACAGGACAGTTCTTTTGTTTCTTTATATTAGGAGAAGGTTATCAATTGTCATACTTTCTTTTCTGTATTATAATTACCTAGTGAGGACTATTTCTTTTTGTTATTTTATTTGATGTATAGGATTGAGCTTTATATGATACAAAGGTCATCCCGATACTCCCACGGACAGTGCCTTTTTAATAAGTTTACAACACTTGCCGTAAACTGGAGGGGGGAGTTAAGAATCAGACCTGGGTGTTGTTAGATCTTAATCCTACTTCAGCTTGTAAACAATGCTACTATTGTTATAAGGCGGGCTACTGCTTCAATAGAGTCAGTATATTTCCACCAGTCGTTGTGTTACTATCTAAACCCTTTCTTTTCTTATGTATAATTTTGTGTCAATTCAGTTAACAGTTAATATATATATGTATATGAGAATCTATTCTTATTATATGTTACTTTAAATAAAATAAAAAAAATAAGATCTATATGAAAAATAGTGTATTACTGCTATTAGAGCAAGAAGGCGGGGGTAAGGGAGAGGCAGCATTGCCAGCTGAACCTGCCATCACGGTTCCACAGCGGCACAGGCCGTCGCTGATAGATCTACTCACCGGTAACAATAGTCAGTTGGGTTCTCACATCACAATACCACACAGAGGTAACTTCATTTATTTATTTTTTAATTTTATTGTTCAACTTAAAAAGTAATCCTAAATAAAATTACAATTTAATGTGCTTCTCAGTTAGAGTGATGTCGCTACTGATAACATAGAAGATATAACAATGTTATTGTTCATGCATGCAGTTTGTCTTAATGCCTTTTTTTGTTTTTAATTAATAAAATATGATGCAAATGTGGGATCTTCCAAAATCAGAGATTGAAGCAGTTTGATTTTGACAAAAAGTAGGGTTAATACCTTGGAAGCAGTGTTGTCAACAGGGTCACAACATGAAATTATGTAAAAATGCAATGATTAGGAGATGTCACTTAAGAAGTTGCAGATGTAGCAGGATATAATTGAAGAAGAAACAATACTTGAAACATGAAGGAGGATATACTTGTTATTATTATTAATAAAATGTCATTATTATTTTAATTTTTGATTTTCGGCTTATGCCTTATAAATACACCAACCCGAACCAGAGTCAAGGGTATGGTTCATTTTATAATTAATTTGGAATGTTGAGGAATTTTCTGATGATGCTGGCAGTTCCTAGCATAACCGCTTTCTGCACCTCATGAAGTTCCCAGCTTATTTCAAGCACCTTCATAGATTTTATTGTTTCCTCAGGAATCAAACCATTGCAGGATATGATAATCTCTAGTACTTTACCTTCGACCAATCGGTGAAGATGTCTTAATTCCTCGTACAGCTCTTAGTATTTACGAATTTTTTCGGTTAGTGTTTTTTAAAACATTATCATCAGCAGGCACCCCAACTTCGATTATGGTGGATTTTTTTATTTTTTGTCTACGAGCAAGGAGTATATCAGGTCTGTTGTGGGGAATAATATCAGTCATCATAGCTTGATCCCAATATAATTTGATGTCTGCAATTTTTATATTGCCTGTGGCTGATATCTGTAGAACGGCTGATGGCCAGTTATTAATTTATATTTTTGAGCCAGTGCCTGATGTACGATCTTTGCAGCATTTTTTTTCCTCATTAGGTATTCTTTAACTGCTAATGCCTGGCAGCCAGAGGTAACATGCTGAATCAATTCATACAAGGCTTTACATAGGCGGCATTTGTCTTTGATCGCTTGATGGATTTTACTCACTATTATATTATTATTTTATGATTATTTTTATTATTATTATTAATAAAATGTTATTGTCATTGAAATGGAAATGTTATGTTAATAAAAAAATGTTATATGTTTGTGATATATTTTGTTACACCTAAACAGAAGCACTAACGTCGGAATGTAAGGCTTAGCTATCTTATCAGTGGTAGTTGTAAAATATGTAAAAAATAATATTTATGTAATAAGTATAAATATATAATACAGCAATAAGTGTGATTACTAAAATTCTTGATAGGTTAATTGGAAATTATAGGCTTCACATTTGGGGTGACCATTTTGGGAATGCATCATGACTCTGCAGATTAAATTTTGACAGTTAATTTTTTAATATATGGATGAACAAATGAGGCGTTTAAGATCAAAAGTGGATATCTAGAAATTGAAAAATTGACCTTGACACTTTGATGTCTTATTCCCCATTCTTTTAGTCCAGTTCTGAACTTGAAGTCTTGAGTACATAAAGAATTTCTTGAATAAACTAGAGAAGAATGAGAAAAAATCCATTTTCAAAATTTGGAGTCATCCACTTTTGATCCGTTGGTTTTAACTATTGTGGCCATTGTAAAAAAAAATGTAAATATAAATATGTGTTTAAGGCCCGTGGGCTGTGGGTTGGCCACCCCTGCTCTACATGATGACTATTTTTTAATCAATCTTAAATAATTATTTTATAATACTGAATGCTTTTTTAAATTGAAGGTTTCAATTTGAATTCATTTTAAGTGTTTTTATTATTATCATTAGGTAAAGAGTTTGTTTATCAATGTAAATTATCTAAAAAATGTTTATTAGTTGCATGTATTTTTATTTTTTTAGAATCAGTATCTTCTGTCCCAAGTACAAACACACAAGAGCCACCGACTGTTTTATCAAGATATCACACAAGTGAGTAATATTTTTTCTTACACATAATTATAGGTACTTGTGTAGTAGCCAGTACCCAGGGACTGTTATACGTCATTATTTATAACCTGAACACCGATAACACCTATCTTATTATTCATATTAATGGAAATTGAAATATACAAAATGCAAATTCTAGACCTTTCTAGCCATATCCCTCTTCTTATATAAATGTTTTCCCTATGCTTTCGACAAAAACATCTCCATTTCTATCCATTTGATGACCTTTTTCTCATTGTTTCATCTTTGGAATCATTCCGAACTTCTGGAAATATTTTACAGCTTTTTCTTTTAAAGACGGCTATTCCCAAAATGTTATTTTGTTCATTTTAAATAGGCCATAACAAAATGAATAAGACAGTTTCCTTTGGACTGGCTTATACAAAAGTACCAAATTATACTAAAGGCAGTCACAAAAAATTTTGAATCTGAGTTTTATGCGAACAGAAGTAATATGCAGTTTAAAGTTTCCTGAGGCCATATTACTAAGTCCTGCTAAATGTTATGTATGTAGTAAATCTAGCTCTCGAGCAAAATGTTAGACATGCTGTAAATGTTGTACAAAACTGAAATTACGTGATTCAGATAGGTTTATATCTGACAGCATACAATAAATTTTTCACCAAAGTAAGCTTGCTAGAACTGCCACTTTCTTTCAACCGTTTTGCATATATTTACCATTTTCTCAAAATGAGTTTTAACGATTTTGACCACATGAGCTACATTAATGTACAATTAAATCTGCATTCCCGGTGAATAAATGGTTGTTGAGTTTTGTCTAAAATGAGTCAATTGTACTGAGGGAATTGGATTTAGAGTAATTCTTGGCTTGAAATGGAGTTATTACTTTATGGAGTTATACTTTGAGAATGCCATTATTCCGGTCCCCTCGGTACAATTAACTCATTTGGGACAATATTCGACTTAACCACTTTTCTACCCGGGGTGGACGTTGTCTCATCCGCATTAGAGCGCAGAATGTACTGCACTGGAGCTTTTCTCGATGTAGAGCAGGCTTTTGATCACGTCTGGCATCCGGGTCTGCTGTACAAACTCTGTAAATTCTTACCTTCTACTTACTTCCTTATTATCAGTTCCTACCTCAGTAATAGAACCTTTTTAAGTAAACCATAATTTTTCCTACTCTTCCCTCTTTACACAGTCTGTCGGTGTTCCTCAAGGTAGTATCCTGGGTCCCATCCTATACACGATATATACAGCTGATATCCCAACCCATCCAAGCACTGTCCTCACTACGTAAGCTGATGATACATGTGTGTTATCAGTAAATTAGGATCCATTTGTTGCATCCCAATCTCTTCAATCCCATATCTCAAACCTTCAAGAATGGTGTCAAAATTGGAGAATTTAAATAAATCCTAACAAATCCCATCAAATTACCTTATCCCTTCGTTGTAAACCTATGAATTCCTGCCCTACTGTATCCTTTAATAATATTCCACTGAACCCTGTAGAACAGATACGTTACCTAGGACTCCATTTGGACAAACGTCTCACTTGGAATCCTCATGCAGGACTGAAAAAATAAGAAACTGCTCGACGTTTTTGCCTACTTCAACATTTACTGGACAAATGCTCTAAGCTCCCAATTAATTACAAAAGACTCTTTTACATGACAGTTATCAGACCTATTTGGACATATGGAGTTGAGCTTTGGGGCTCTACTAAACCATCCAATTCATCTCGTATCCAATCCTTACAATCCAAAATCCTCAGTGCTCCTTATTATGTCACAAACAAACTCATCCATCATGATCTTAATATCCCATATGTTACTGATTTGGCCCAAACTAGATACCTATCCTTCCATGGCAAGCTCCATACACACTTGAATCCGCTAGTCTCTCAACTTGCTTCCCATACTATTCCTGATAACCCTCCGAGGCGTCTGAAAAGAAGATGGCCTCGAGACCATCTACTATAGAACTTTATTGGAGTGCTACCGATGGGTAGTTTCTCCACAAGTGTTTTTCATGTCATATTGTACATATTAGCACATTTACTTCTTATGATAGCGTTACAGTTGTAAATATCAATAAATTAAATTTAAAAAAAACATTTAATATTGTCTATGACGAATATTTAGTCGGAAATCATGGTAACTAATAGTGTAGAGGGCGTGATCTGTGGTCTAGTGGTTACCATTACAACCTACGTTAAATAGAGGTCCTGAGCCTCTATCATCTCAGGTACTCGTTAAAAGTCCCTATCCTAATTAAAGCTGAATAGGCAAAGTGACTTTTTTTGGCAGATCTTTTACTTTATTAATTTTCAATACATAGATGAAATTGCATATATGGGCATTTTATATTCACTGAAAAACTCTTAGTTACGTGTTAGTGACCCTATAAACAGCAACTTTTGTTCTGGCCAGCATTGAAATATAAAAAAATTCAGTCCTCCATTGAAATGACCGATCAGCTGATCTTAGTTTGTATGGAAAAACACAATTTTTTTTTCGTTTTCGATGTCCCGTACAAAATTTGCTGTTTATAGTGGAACTAACATGTACCCAAGCGGTTTTCAGTAAATTTAAAATAACCCTGAATAATGGTTATTAGGTAGCAGTGAAAAACTATTGACGTTTAACATTTGACTCAGGCAATCCTTTCAAGGTTTAAAGAAAAACTTCTTTGTTGAGAATTTAAAACTCACTACCAAACACAAACGTTATCTTATCTATGCCGCCCACTGGAAGTCGAAAACTTGAAACTTGTTCCTTACCTACTGTTCTGTCTGTCACACGGACATCAATTGAGTAAAAAAGTTAATATCCGTATCCGTGGATCTTGACACGAAATATCCTTATCCGCGGATATACTTCGTTAAAGATCCGGCACATCACAATATAATATGCATACTGCACCAACATTTTTTTATTTCTTTATTTTAGAATCTTAAATGCTTAAATGATTTTCTATTCTTCTATTGCAGGCAGTGAAGTTCTTAGTCCCGAGGAGGAAAGCCAAAGTGAAACGAGGCCGCATAGACCTCGACTCCAAAGGTCTAAAGCTCAAAGTAGAAAAACGTTTAGGCTAAGGAAGAGCAGAATGGATGTAAGTAAAATAATGGAATTTATACATTTTTGTCTGGTATGGATTTTGGAAATCTGTTTATCGATGTTTGATTTTAAAATTTAATTATTGGGGTTAGTGAAGTGAACAAAAAGGGCGATATACTTTTGTGTATTAATGCAATTACTATCTGCAGATTTCCTCCTATTATTTTAATGTTCAATGTTTGTTGATAATCATACTTTTATATAAAAGTATTACCCATCTTTTCAATCTGAATATTTTGCGCACTGTCCAGGGCATGACAACATCTTATCTGTGAACTAAGTTGGTTATCAACTTTTTTTAATAAGTTTGCCATTTTTAAATATATAAAAATTTGGGTACTTGTTTATTAGTACTTGGTCGGAACTGTTATCCTACATTGTTCATACCTTAAACACTGATAAAAACTACCTTGTTACTCATTAATGGAAATAGAATAGGTATGATCTGAAGACAGAATTATAGCAATAAAAACTTTCATTACATTTCACAAATTTTACATGACAAAATTGCTGTTTAAAATACTGAGGAAGCTGTGATTAGGGGTGATTGTTAATTTTCTTTATAGTATATTTAAATTTATTTATTTAGTTAATTTAGTGTTGTTTTATTTTGTTATGGGTTTGTAATTTATTACTCTTGAGTGGATGAGAGGAGTGATATGAAGAGGTTACAGGAAATAAGATATGATAATATGATAAAGAGGAAGGCTTCATGCAGACCAGCTAATAAACAAGTTCCAAAATTTGTTATAATAATTTTAAAGTGAGGCATTCATAAGGAATGCTACTTCCATGGCTATATCAGCTGATTCAGGGAACATATTTACAGAAGAATAGATTTTCCCCTGCTGATCTAATCGAACTATTCATTTTGCTTTATTATATGCCTTGGCAGTAGTGTTTTACCTCAGGTTGGTGTCTTTATGGACTGTGAATGTGAGATTGGTCATATTTTGTTTTTTTATTCTTATATTTTTTATATTGCTTCTCATGCACTGATGATGCTTGAACTGGAAAAATATAAACAGATTTTCTTTTTTACTACTCTTGAGTTTAATGTTTAATGTCTCATTTTAAGCTCTGACTTAATATAATAAAGATTCTATCAATTTCTTGTCTTGCTATTTCTTATCTGATGGAACTGTACAAGAATGAACTATTATTTTTTAGAGTGGACATAGGTCGGAACCGTCCATCAATATTGCTAACAATGGACTTGCTCCTGGCAGCAACAACAATGGCAGTAGTCAGACGTCTCGGGCCCGAGGAGAGCACTCGTGGGAAGAAGACATGTCGCAGACTTCAAGTACTTCCGGTTATCGAGAGAATTGCAGTTTGGTGATGGCTGCTCCCCCGCTGTCGCCTGACTCAAGCAGCCATTCTCAGCACTCGTTGCTGCTGGTCTTTGAAGAAGACACACTCATATAAGATGGTGCGTGTAGAAGATCTCAAAAACAACTGAATGTTAGCTGGTTTCTGTCCTCTACAGTTTTGATTTATATTTACTTAAGTGATACTTCATGAATTAACTTGTGATCATAGATAGTAAAATTCAAGCCTAGTGTAATAGCATGCAGGTGTTGTTTCTAACACTTATATATTTTTAAAATTTAATTTTTTTAAGGGAATATATTTTTGTTATTTATTTAAGAAATTTTTTTCTTTTCTTCCAAATCATTATTCTAAATCATATAAAGCCACAAAAATATTCTGGTTCATATTTTGAACTAAATCATTCAAATAGTGTCGAGGGCAGAATTTTAAACAAAATGTTAAATATATCATTGTTTTTTTTTTTAATATTAATGTTTGTAAAATGATTAGTTCCTATGTTAATCTGATTAAGGCTTTATTATACTTGGTATTATTTATTATTGTTCGAGTTATTTTAGGATACTCAATATTGCGAATTGCTTAATGATTTTAAGAAAGGTTATATTCCATTTGTTTAGTCTATGTTGTGTAATTGTTTCCATTTATATTGTATGTTATGGATTAAATATATAAAATAAAGAACTTATATGGAACTTGATTTTGTTCACTAAATTGTTACAACTTGTTGATTATTTTGTGATAGATACTAATTATACCAGTGGTCAATTACAAATATTTTTTTTTTATTCTTGACCTTCAAGCTTATGTTAAAAATATGATTAATACTTTATTGTTATAAGTTATTAAATGTTATTTAATTGATTTAAGTAATACTAGATAAACTATATATTGTTATATTTTGTTTGTAATAAATTGAAGTGAGAAGTTTATTGTTACAATTCCTTTTCTTTTTCTTTTTCCTGATTCAAATTACTTAACATTGGATTGAAATTTGATTCAAATTTTAATTTATATCCTTCTATTATATATAAACAATGTTATTGATGTATATTATATACTTATATCAGGCTTGCCTAGTGACGGATTGGTGAACTAATTTTTGTTTAATCTTTCATAGTGCTCGATCATTAGTTAAATAATAAAATTTTTCCTGACTTCTTTAAGCCATTATACAAAATATAGCACTATTATTAAATCAGGAAGCAGAGCTTAAGTTCCAGGGGGTAAGAACATGGAGAAGAGCAGCGAGAGATCGGTCAAAGTGGAGGAGAATTGTTGAGGAGGATAATAGGCTCATAGAGGGATAAAAAATTATCACTTAACTGTGCTTCAATTTCTAGAATAATATTGGGATCGATATACTAAAATCTTTAAGTACCCGCCGTAGGATAGCTAAATGTACAGTTGCTTAGTTTCATCCACCACCACCATCTTAGTTGAGTTAAAAATTGTTTTGAGCAATAAGTGTTAGATTCAGATGGTCTGATTTTCAGAAGTATAATTTTTATTATTTATTATATTAGTATTTGGGGCTTTAATAAGGGAGTTTGAAGTAGAAACGTAACACATGAATGCAATTTTATACTGTTGAATGATCATAATAATGAGGAAGATAAACAGAAATATATGGCTCCTGTTATGAGCAACATTTGCCTCTACAAGTTATTGGAGATAAGAAATATTGGAATACTAATCCCTCTTAATGCCATTAGAATAGTAAAATCTTTTACTGCCCTCATTTTTTAAATATCGTTATTTATTCTAGATTAAGTAATAAATAACACAATGAATTATATTTTTCTGAATTTCTATTCTTTAGTTGTAAACTAGTAATTATTATTATTTTGGATAATCATCGCAAATCACAATTTCAACTAAATGAACAACAAATGTTTTCATTTCTTCTGCTATTGAAATAATTTCATGAATAAAGGTAATTGAAGAATATTACTTAACATACTGATGGTAATAATGCCTCTTTCCAGCTATAAAAGATGGAACTATATGGCGCCTCAACTTGACATATTAATTATCCTAAAACATTAATTTAACAACTTCTATTAAAAATGTTAGTGAAAAAACAATAATAGCAATCAAAGATAGCTTACACAGATCACAGGGTTTATTTACAGGAGAAAACTCATCCTAAAACATTACACTTCCGGCTAATGTATAATGTATGAAGGATCATAGTTCCAAAGCATGTTATCAATTTTTCAAATATACAATTAATATTACAATACTAAATGTACAATAAACTCTTATATTTATTTTTATCTGTTATTGAAATAATGTCGAGAACAACAGCAATCAAAGAATATTTGTTTAAAAAATTGATGATTATAATGTCTATTTCTGCCTGTTATTAAAATCATTATAATGGGTACATCACTGCTAATTTCTGCAAATCTTCATATAAACATACATGTATTCTAAATCCATACTAGATTCATATTGTTCAAGTCTTTCTGCTAAAAGATGTTACCATAACTCTAACAATCTGTGACATGCCTCAACAATATCTTGTCATATTAATTCTTATTTAGCATTAATTATAATGTAAGTAAAAAAAAACAGCAATGGCATTCAAAGATAGGTTTACAGATTACAGGCTTTATTAATGAGAGAAAAACTATCCTAAAAAGAGAAAAAAATGATGAAAAATAAAAAGATCTTGCACTTCCGTGTAATATATAATGTATAATTATGTGTGTATAATGTGTAAAGGATCATAGATTCAAAGTATATTAACTATTAGATTCAATGTATATTTACATAGTTTCAAAGTATATTTCACACAAACATAGAATTAATAATAGTTTTTAAATGTAAGATCATTTATAGAAAAGGAATATAAAAAAAAAAAAATTATATAGTTGAAAGCAGAATTTATTATATATTACACTTTTATAAAAAAAAATGCTTTTCAAATCTTAGATCTTATGGAATGGTTCATACTCAAATAGCATTATCTTCATTTAGAAAGGAGCAATCGGGCTGTGGGAACCACGGGTTGAACTGTATCTAGAAAATAGGGAATTATATCATTAAACTTTATTCATAGATCTAAGTGTGTATTCAAAACACAAATATTTTATTTTGTGAAATATTTAATGTTTTTGGTTAAAATGATAAACTAGGCAACAATCTTTATTAAAGAAATGTGTAGTGAAACATACTGTAAACGCATTAGTTAGCCATTGTAATAAAATAATTAACAATTAGAGATTTTATGAGGCATCATTGGCCAAAGGTATTGAAGCCCAACCTCATAAAAGCTGGTTCAAATTCGCCCTGGGGGTGTTTAAGTTTATTTTGTGGCGGACCGAGAGAATTTCCATTCTGGTTAGAAAGATTGACTACAAATTGGCCCTGTTTATTAGGAATGATAATCTTCACATACATTCTATGCATCTATTTGTTCATCAGAGTTGAAAACTTAGATAATGTCTAATCCAAATTACATATGTGTTTTAAACTAGAGTTATAATAATTTTAGAAGTATCTAAATATTAAAAACCAAAAAAGATTAATAAAAAAGGAATAAGTGGTTAAATCTTCAATTACTCAAAACTATAAATTTGAACTTATAATGCCAGGGATTTTGGTCAACAGTTTGAACATCATGCTATATTAAATGCTGTAAGTAAATGATATTTATAAATATATATTTTTTTCTACGGTTA
This sequence comes from Troilus luridus, assembly GCA_964056705.1. Taxonomy (NCBI): domain Eukaryota; kingdom Metazoa; phylum Arthropoda; class Insecta; order Hemiptera; family Pentatomidae; genus Troilus; species Troilus luridus. The sequence goes on along the minus strand of OZ057412.1, from coordinate 187,117,221 downwards.
GGATATGCATACCACAGAATGCCTTGCATCATTCATTTATAATTGGTCATTGTGGTCGAGTATATGATATCGCCCCAAGCAACTTTGTTCAAGGCCACCCTATTTCCTAGATTGCTTAAGTTAGGGGTGTCATTAAATCCTCTACTGAACCTTATTCCAAGGTAGGTGACTGAGTCACAGGGAGGTATTCTCATGTCTCCAAGATTAAGAATAATAGGGTTTCTCCTGTCTGTTTTTCCTCTCAGTAGAATTGTCAGAGTCTTATCAGCGGCCATCATCAGTTTTTTCATCTCACACCACCGTCCTACCACATTAATTTTATACATAGTACCTTTCAGCATCTGCTTCAATCTGCTATTGGAAGGCACTACAACTGCAAAATCATTCACGCAGGTTGTGCGTGGCAGCGAACCGCTCCTTCTGAAGCTCTCCCAGCAACTCATTAAATAACAGCTTCCTCAGGGCCGGGCCTAGGACTGATCCTTGAGGGCCCTCCTCTATGGAAACTTCTGTCTTGTAGCAACTACCACAGCTCTTTACATTCCTATTCTGAAGGTAGCTATGTACAAGGGCAGGTAAATTGCTGAAGCTTCGTACTTATGCAGCTGTTGGAGCAGTAGAGGACACCAAACACCAAGGCGGATGATATGTCATGACATATCGTTTCACATCACCACACCTTCATAACAGCACGAACCTGATGGATCTCAATGAAGATCCTAGCCACCTCTTCAAGTCGCCTGGGTATTTCCATGCTTGAGGTCGGCCATCGTAGAGGAGAGAGTTTTCCCATGGCCACCTGGTATACCTTCCAGTAATATGGCGGAAGTAGCCAAGAGAGCTAAGGCAGTGGTTGCATAATCAAAATTAAACAGTTTCGAGCGTGATTAGCACTTGGATGGATGCCCTCCTGCCAGGTAAAAAGCACAGACATTAAGTTCGGCTTTTGATTATCTCTCCCCCCCACAACAGGTATGTGAGGCCTGTCACCCTGCTGGAGCCAGACACACTAGGCCTCTTTTTCTATACCCTAAGAAATGTTTTTGGATCATGATTCTCGAGTTCCAGTCAGTTATTAAACTTCCTAAAATAACCAAAAGAAGTTTAATAACTGACTACTGGAAATTGAGAATCACAAATATATATTTTTTCTATAACAGTCAAGAAACGTAGAAACTGAGATATATATATATATATATTTGTAGGTATACGCTTTGTAATATGAATGTGAAAACAGATACTCACATTGTCTCCACTTGATACTCGCCACTGATAGAATTCATGGTGACTAAAAGACGCTGAATGGAGATCAAGTAACTGACCAGATCTGGGTATCCGAACTCAGCATAAGGTATCCTAACCTTATTCAATTGAAAGTAGTGCTCTAGAAAAATAAATAGTCCAGGATAATAAACAGCAATTATATTTCAATATATCATAAAATGCACAATAGAATAGAAAATGAATACTATAATTAATCAATTTTATCTATAGGTCATTTTAGAATAACAAACATGAAAGGAAAATGAAACATAGTATATATTAGGCCAGAATGCTACACTTAGGCTATGGTTATATATGGTTATATAGCCTAAAGAGGAAAATAAAAGAAAATGCCTAACATGCTATAAAATTTCATTGGCGTAGGGAGTTGGTAGCCCCATTGCCCAGTCATCTGACAGCAATTAGCCACTGGTCCTCCCGGCTGGGAGAAACCCAGTGGTATCGGGGGGTATAGCCTGGTCACCTTTTCTCCTGAGGGGACATAAATATTCAGGAGACCAGTTGTCCCGAAGATACGGGACCTTCAATCGCTGGACTAATAACCTGCATGATAGCAAATAAAATAGCATCAATGGAGGCTACTTGACGCTAGAAATGGTATAAGAGGAGTTAAAAGTAGCAATAAACTCTTAACTATGTCTAATTAATAACCCTAAAGATTTACTATGAAACGGTGGGTTTAAAAATACCTGGGTTCTTATTAGGATGCTGCCAGGTCATCTGAGCATGACACCAGAAGAAAGGTGCAGGAAGCCCGAAAGGCCACCCGAATGCTGCATCCGGTCCTCTGGAATACAGAAATGATCAAAGAAAATAAACACCATACTCTCACAGCCAAAGTGGAAACCATCCTAACATATTCATCAGAAATCTGGGCTATGAGCCCCTATCTGTACTCAAATGTGCAGGGGGTTGAGTTGGATTTTAGAAGGAGGGTCTCTGTGTCACCAGAACTAAGAAACAAAGAAATTTTGGAGAGGATGGATATGGCTATATCTACAAATGAAAGGATCAGGGCACACCCCCTAAGATGGTATGGTCATGTGAAGAGAATGGCATTCGAATGTTGGCCAAGCCGATTCCTGGATTGGGTTCCACCATGGAGGAGAGGATGTGGACGGCCCAGAAGCAGGTGGATGGAGGGAGTCCAGGAGGAGAAGGCTGGTCAAGGTCTCCAGGAAGGGGATTGGATGGATCGAAAGGCATGGCGCCCTCCTCTGAAAAGTTTAGCCAATCCTTGTCGGAACGCCTATAAAGTAAGTAAGTAATTAACAACTAATTATTCTTCCATCATAACTTTTAATTCTCTATGTAACCTATAATTATTTGAACTGGTACATTTAGTTTGTAATAATAACTATAAAAATAAAATACCTAAATAAAGCTGTTTCACACCGACTTTGAGATAAGCAAGAAAGTGATTTTGGTTTCTATTTTATTTATTTTGTTATTATTTTGAAATTTTTAGAATTTTTTTTCTTTTAAAATTTGAAATTCAATACCTATATATTGCTACAGAAACTAAATATCTGTCTGTATGTTATATAAAGTTGTCCATTTTAAAATGGTGTGCAAGAATGAGTATTTTTGACACATTTTACTTTTTATTTTTTTAAACGGCAAGAAAGTGGCTGAGGCTTCCAAAGAATATGTAAAGTTTATAGTGTTAGTTGTTTAAAAGAGCACATGGGGAACACATTTTTCTCTAAAAAAATGGCCAATCTTCTGGTCGACTTATTAAAGGAGATGATGACAAACTGAAAGACTTGAAACATCAACTAAGTGTGAGTGAGAATGTTAAATAGTAAAATGTATCACACTCAACAATTGAAAATCATATAAGGCATGTTGGACTTTTTAAGTGGTTGGGTTTCGCAGAAATTCACTTAATCTAACGAATCAATATTTGCGATATGCATTTCAAACACAATGTAATCGATCCTTTTTTGAAATGAATTATCACTGGTGATAATCAATGATTATGAACAATCAATCATCTTCAATAACCTTAATCAACCAGCACAAACCATATGAAAGGCTGCATTGGATCAGAAAAAAATTTTGCTACCAATTTGGTGTGGTGAAGAAGGTTTTGTGTATTTTGAGCAGCTTTCAAACTACCAAGCATTCAATTCAGATGTTTACTGGTAACAATTTAGAGGAAGCAATCAAGGAGAAAATGCCAGAAAACTGGCTAATCGTCAATGCAAGTTCTCAAACATCTTAATATAGCAACATGCACAAAATTATCAAACTTGGTTGGATTATCATGTTCCATACCCCGTACTCTCACTTATTTCAAAGTTTATAAAACTTCTTAAATGGTAAAAATGTCAGCAATTATTACTTCAAATCGCACTAGAGGTTTTAGCTGATTAGGCCCAGAAATTCTATGAAGTTAATAGAAAAATGGCAAAAGGTCATCGAACAGAATGGAAAAATATTTAATTGATTGAAAATAATTATATAGAAAAAATACACTAAAAAACCGAAATCACTCTTGTCAAACTTGCAGTTCTACTATATTAGCAATCAATAAAAATTAATGCATTTGAATATTATTTGATTTATTAAATAATAATTGTGAGCTTACGATCAACAACTCGAACGGGTAAAGCCATACCCAGTGTGAATACTTGATGCAAAACAATAATTATAACTTCCAAGTCTAATATTTCCTTCCTTTGATCATTTATGGCTTTTGGAGTGGCTAGGAGCCCTGGCATGATGCTACCTGAAACATTATGGAAGTTCATGGTCTTCAGAGCTTATAATATTTCATGTCAGTATTGATTTTATTCCTTGAATAACTGCAATGGTTATTACAATATTTAAACTAGTAACTTAATTCAAACATGTCTGTCTTGAAAAAGGCAATATAGATCAAAACAAACCTGAATATAGAGTTTTGTGATCAATTGCAGCATTAAGTGTGCTTCTCTAGAAATAGTATAGTGGGTACCACTAGTCATATTGCTGGCTGAAGCATTAAAATTTACTCACGAGTCATATGACTGGCATATTTTATTATTTTCAAGCAATTACTTTAAACAAAAATTGAAAAATTCATTCCTAAATCAATCAAGACATACCAACCCATCCTAATACTATCCGTACCACGTATACGGATGACACATGTCTATTATCAGTCAATACTGATCCAGTTATAGCATCCCATACTCTTCAATCCCATATCACTGACTGTGAAAAATGGTGTCAAAACTGGAGGATATTTAAATTCCCACAAATCCCGACAAACCACCTTTATTCTTCTTATATGCAACTTCCGGGATGGACCATGTCTTGTTGATGTTATGAACCAAGCTTTCGCTCATCGTGCTGTGAGCTTCTTCAGGGTTAGTCAGTACTTCGGAAAAAATTGCCAGAATCCTAAAGAACCACCACATCAAAACCGCATTCTCAACAGACAAAACAATAGCCCACATCCTACAGAATCCCAAAGACAAGTTGGGGCTACGTACCCCAGGCATTTACAGTATACCCTGTTCCTGCGGCAAGGTCTACATAGGACAAACAGGAAGGACCATCCAAAAAAGAATCAAAGAGCATATATCTTGCGTCAAAAATTTCAAGAAAGAAAAATCGGCTGTAGCAGAACACTTTTACAACACCAACCACCACATACCCTTTGAAAACACTACCATCCTTACTAAAGATTCTAATTACCATCTCCGTAACATAAGAGAAGCTATCGAAATTGTCAAACAACCCAACAATTTCAATAGGGAAGATGGCTATAAGCTCAGTAAAAACTGGTATCCACGGCCATCCAACGCAAGACCCATACACTACCTCACCATCCACATACAGATGAACCCCACCCCACCGAACACACACGAACACACCCGAACACAACACGACCGACACAAGCGAACCAATGGGAAGGCCGACTTCGATCCAGACCACGCCCCCCAGGTATAAATACCCCGACTCCAACCATCCGCTCTTCATTAACTGACTAACCCTGAAGAAGCTCACAGCACGATGAGCGAAAGCTTGGTTCATAACATCAACAAGACATGGTCCATCCCGGAAGTTGCATATAAGAAGAATAATAATGACCGTGGAAGCCTACGTGAACATTAAACCACCTTTACCCTCCTTACTAAACCAATGACTTCCTGTCCTCTTGTATTGTTTAATAACACCCCACTGATTCTTGTGGAACAGGTCCGGTACTTAGAACTACACCTTGACAAAAGATTAACTTGGAATCCTCATACTAGACTGAAACGACAAGAAACAGGTGGCCGTTTCAGGCTACTTCAAGATTAACTAGACAAAGGCTCTAAGCTATCAATTAATTACAAAAAACTCGTATAAATCACAATCATTAGACCCATCTGGACTTACGGAGTAGAGCTTTGGGGCTCCACTAAACCATCAAATTCCTCTCATTTTCAATTTTTACAATCCAAAATCCTTCGTAAAATCCTCAATGCTCCTTACTTTGTTACGAACAAAGTAATCCATAATGACCTTAATGTCCCATTTGTTGCTGATTTTGTCCGAATCTGAATCTTTTCATGACAAACTTCATTCCCACTCAAACCCACTAGTTTCAAACCTCGCAACCTCTTCAATTCCTGATAATCCTCTGAGGTGTCTGAAAATAAGATGGCCTAGTGACCTTTTAAGTTGAACTTTTTATTTGATTAGTGGATAGTTTTTCTACTTGTCTTTATTCATGCCAATATGTATCATTCACTATATTTACTTGTTGTATTAATACAATACAGTTGTAAATTTCATTGAATAAATTATTTTTAAAAAATCAATCAATTTTGACCAAATACATCAATACCTAGGATAAGTCTTATACTAATTATTCTGTAAAATATTTAATAGCTCGGATAGATTTTCTGAAAAAAAAACAGAAAATACTTGTTGAATTAAAATAATCTCTTATGAGAAGAATTTTAGTTGATTTTAAAATTGGATCTTTTCTTTTAAAAATATGTTGTGAAAGAAAATTTTTATTTCTGAAGACACTTATATTTGACGAACTGTTGTCACTTCAGTAATTAACATTAACACTAGATTAACAATAATTAAGGTAGATTACAAATGTTTATATTCCATATGCTGATAAGTTTGAAAACTAATATAAAAAGTTATTTTTAAGAACCGAGCCAGGCATAAATGATATAAATAAGATTTTATTTATCTATTCATAAACTAGAGATAAAATGAGTTCATTCATGGAATAAGAACAATCTCACTATTCTTAGTTAAAAACTTGTGTAATAATATTTATAGTATTGGTGATAAATATATATATATATATATATATATATATATATATATATATATATATAAAATATGCTAGTAAAAATAAAATAACTGTTTTGCTGAATGGTCTTTACATTGTTGTATGGAATGTCTTATATTAACTTTACTAAACATTTGGAGTGTTGATTTAAAAAATGCTTAATATTATGGGTTAAATTAAAGTTGTTTATTGTTTTACCCATTATTTACTTTACAGAAAAACTTATCAACACCAGAGCCACACCCAAAGATGGAGTAGATAGTCTGTTTTCTTGCTTGACTTTACAATTTAGTAAATAATGGATTTTTATGTCAGAAAGTATCTCCTTCTCCACTAACTGAATAAAAATTAATCACCAAGTAACTACTTACAGAGATTTGCATTATCAATTGATAGAAATATTTCCATACCTATTGCATTTATATAAATTTAATATTAATTTTAATCTTATGTCCATAACAAATTTAAAAGAACTAATAGATTGAGGTAAAAAAATCATGAATTTTAAAGTGTTTGCTTAATATTTAAATGGTACAGTCTAATATGAGTTAGAATCATGTAAATATATGAGATTGTTTTTTATAGCAGTAATATATTTGAATAGAGTGATAATATATTTAATTCAACAATTATACATTCCGAAATCCCGAATTTAAAAAATGATCTAATAAATAATTGAGTTACTAAACTGTTCTTCAAGAATGGGTAAAATCAACCAAGAGAGCCAGCAAGTTCCTGAACAATCTGGAGAAAGAAAATATCGATCGATCGATCCTGAATAATATTGTTGATTTATTTCATTATTTATCTGTTTATATTTTTCTCTTCATTAATGCGCAGTAAAAAAATCTAAACTATCAAAATAATTTGATTAAATTTGTAATTAATATAATTATATAAAAAATAGAGAACAACTGGGCATCGATGTTTTTTCGAAAATTATTTAGCAAGATTGTGGTAACTTACCTTCCAGTAGTAGAAAGCATATAAGTATAATAGCAAAATATATATTCAAACTGGCATATCTTAAATTATTGTGAAACTGAGAACTTTTCATTTGAATTATGGATGTGAAATTAATTTCGTGATTAATTTGATTTATTTTGAATCTTTAATTTGTGACGATATATATTAAAAGACGAACTCAAGACATCGCAAGCCACTGGGCGATAAAATCTAAAGAAGTTCGTTTAATCTCAAGTAATTATAAAAACAACATCATAATAATACTACTGTTTGTTAAAGAAATTATGATATTATTTGTAAAATTGCTTGAGATCAAAAGAACTTCTTCAGATCTGGTCGCCTAGTGGCTTGCGATGTCTTGAGTTCGTCTCATAATCCCAACTAATTACAAAATTAGCAAACTTAATTCAACATCCAAAATTCAAATCCTAAGTTCGCAGTTTCACAATATTTTCAGATATGCCTGTTTGAATTATAGTTTGCTATTCTACTTAAAACTTTTGAATTCTCCCGTGGGAAATCACGAATACTTTGCATAAGTTAATAAAAATATTCGAATATTTTATGACACTTATTTATCATAAGATGATAATAAAATAATAGAAAAAATATTTTATAACGCAAGAGTTTTTCCCTTTTCCTTTATTATTGTCTTCTTGAAACCTACAACTGATCGAAGTGACGATCGTTCTAGTTCCTAAAAACTGATTATCTCTTGTTGCATACATCTTTCTATATAGAAGAAATACACATAGTCACCAAAAATACACTCTCCATTTGTCTTTCTTTCTTTTATGGCTGGTTGTCGGTAAAATAAATATTCTGCTACGAAATCTCCCAGTTATTGTTTTAGTTTTTTTAATTTTTTACGATTGTTATTTTATTCTAATATATTCAAAGTTTAAACTTTTCAAAACAAAAAAGTATTCAAAGAAAACTATTTCGTAATCTATTATACGTAATTTTTATGGAATAACTGCAGAGTTATTAGGTCATTGGAGGATAAGTTACCATGATCTTACTGAATAATTTCCGAAAAAACATCGATGCTCAGTTGTTCTTTAGTATTTATATTATATAATATAATTATATTAATTAAAAATTTAATCAAATTATTTTGATAGTTTAGATTTTTTTACTGCGCATTAATGAAAAGAAAAATATAAACAGATAAATAATGGAATAAATCAACAATATTATTCAGGATCGATCGATCGATATATTCTTTCGCCATATTGTTCAAGAACTTGCTGACTCCCTCTGTCTTGGTTGATTGTGATTATTCTCAAGAACGATTTAGTAAGTAATTATTAATTAATTGATTTTAAATTTTGGATTAGGAATGTATTACTGCTATAAAAGACAATCCTATATATTTTCACGATTCTTACTCATATTAGACTGTTCCATTTAAGCATGGGTCTTAATATGACTAGTTTGTTTCATTTAAATAGTAAGAAATAATTTTAAAATACATGATATTTTGATCTCAATTTATTAATTCTTTTAAATTTTTTGTGGATATAAGATTAAAATTGCTATTAAACTTATATGAAAGCAAAACTTAAATATTTCTATCAATTGACAACACATTTCGGTAAGGAGTCACTTGGTGATTAATATTTATTTAATTAGTGGACAAGAAAATACTTTGTGGCATAAAATCAATTTATTGTAATAATTTGAAAAGTTAAGCAAGAAAACAGAACATCTACTCCATCTTTGGGTGTGGCTCTGGTGCTGATAAGTTTTGCTTTATAAGTAAATAATGGGTATAACATTAAACACATTTAATTTAACCCTTAATCTAAATCAAGTATTTTTAAATTCAACTATTCTAATGTTTAATATAGTCGTATACCTAATAGATTTATATTATATGCACATGTACATATTTTTGTTGTGCTCGTAAATGTAATTGAACTATGAAATCAATACGATAACTTTCGGTGAACATAAAAATATTAAATTCAAACCTTACCATGTACAATATGAGATTTTTAAAAATGAATAATAATAAATCCTAAACATACAGAGTTCTGTTCAGTGATGAAAACACCATATTACAACATAATTGTTTTTTGAATGAAATTATATCTGCAGCACCAGTGAATATGTGGTTAAGTCTAATTTTATCCTGATTGTGTTAATTGTACATAGGGAAGCGGAATCGTGTCATTCTCGTAGTGCATAAGTGGCTAAGTCTGGCCTTGGCTTGATATGGAGTTATTGATTATATCATAGCTCCATTTCAACCCAAAGACAACTAGAATAATACTTACTTATTACTGCTGGGCACTACGGTCCTACAAGGACCTGTGGACCTCAAGCCAATCATTTCAGTCCTGTGCTCACACCGTCCATCTCCTTCTTGGTTTTTCTATAATAATATAAATCTATATTTAATATATATTATTACTATATATATATATATATATATATAATAATAATATATAAGCATGGAGCATGTCCTAATATTAATAAACGGTCCCTCCATGGATAAAAAAATATATATATATGTATGTATATATATATATATATATATATATATATATATATATGTATATATATATATTTTTTTGGTACTTGAGTATATAACGCACGGCACTAGCAGGCTAATGTTCTGCGCATGCCCCAGCGGTTACATTTTATAACAGTTACATTTCTACCAGTTACCTTGGATAACCTTTTAAAATATTTTGATTTGAATCTGAGATCGCCTCCCTTCGGATATTTTGAAGAGAGGCGATCTCAGATTCAAATCAAAATAGGAATGTAATAATATTGGAAATAAATAAATCCAAGTAATAACAATATAATTTAAGATATATAATACAATCACATATATAATACAATCACACAATCAAATTTGGTCCACCTATCTTCTTGTTTTCTTTACTCTCCATGTCCAATACACATAATTCCCGCATATAATTATTCCAATCTATAATAGTTTTAGTGGATATTTTAAGCTGCTTTGCACAAAATTTAATGGAGTTCAACTCCTCGCACCAACAATATATAAATCTTATAGCTGTACATAGTGAAATTTTGCTTCCCTCGAACCAATTGTCTTTCCTAAGTCCCACTTGCTCATTACACTGTCTGATATCACATCTCCAAAACTTACGATTTCCAAGGTATAGCTTCATTTTATGGGAGTTGCTACATTTCCTTTTTTTCTGCAAAATGTTTTTCTCCTGGCAAAAATGAATTGCATCTTCCTCCGTTCTTGCCAAATCCCAAAAAAGGATTGTCGTATAACTAACAAACACGAAACAACAAAATATCGACATTATCTTGTATTAATAACAAAGAACAACTGAGCAACAAACACAACAACGCTCGAACAGACTAGTAAACAAACAATGATGTCTGTCAAAAATGTAAGGTTATCCAAGGTAACTGGTAGAAATGTAACTGTTATAAAATGTAACCGCTGGGGCATGCGCAGAACATTTGCCTGCTAGTGCCGTGCGTTATATACTCAAGTACCATTTTTTTTTTCATATTTTCCCTCCATGGAGGGACCGTTTATTAATATTAGGACATGCTCCATGCTTATATAAGCATGTTACATGTGATTTCATTACTTACAGATTAGTTTAGTATTATAATTACAGAACACATTTTAGACGATATAAGAAATTAAAAAAATACAGTTTGACTAAATTATTTACACGTGAGAATAAAATTAAAATTAGTTTAGTAATCATAAATTATACAATTAAAAAAATAAAATTTAACAAATATAAAAATAAACAAAAATGAAACAAAATGAGTATTTTAAGCGCATCAAAAGGGTTTTATGTAATATAATTTATATAACTAAAAACAAATGAAAAACTATGTAACTAGTGAATTGCCCTTTTTATGTCTTAGAGTTGATCAAAATCAATGTCTTTTATAAATGATAGTAAGTCAGTTTTAAATTTAGAAAAAATTATATGTTCTGTCTCAGGCCAAGTCCCATGTTTGAGTAATATATTTTTTATCAATTTAATTCTTTGTCGGTCGTATCGTGAACAGTCATACAGTACATGTCTGAAAGTGTGGGTCTGTTCATCTTCATCACATATGTCGGTTCTTATAATGTTAAATTGTTTCAAATACTGTTTTGTGTTTCCGTATTCTGTTAAAAATTGTGTTAATTTGAAGTCTGAACTGTTTAATTGTTTGTAATTTCGAGTGTTATGCGAGGGGAATGTATCTGTGTAGGCTGGGTAATTTTGTCGATGAAGTCCAGGTAGTGTTCCATTTTTTAATTGTTTCTTCTGTTAGCTGTTTCTTGATGTAAGATGTTGGGAACTTACAGTAAGAGGCCAAGAGCTCGCTGTTGGCTGCCTCTTTGGCTAAGGTCTCCTTTTTGTTGCCCTCATCCCAAGGTAGTGTAGAGCATGTGGTTTAACCCATTCTATCATTACCCTCTTTCCTATACCTGTCAATTTTATCAAAGTTAATCTATTGTTTTCTGTTAAAGGGTCATGAATGTTAGCGTTTTAATGGAATGAATGATGTTCTTGTTGTCAGTGTGTATGTTAATGTGCGTGTAAGTCCTGCCTTTAAAAAAGTGCATTTCTCGACTTGGTTGTTTGAGCACCAGGAGCTCAATTTATACAGTTTTTTGATAACCAAGCCAGATTTATTTTCTCCAAACCCTGCACATCCACGTTGTCGTCATCTTTGCTTCAAATAATTTTCAAAATTATTTAAGATAGGGAGGGAATGTCTGGAAGATGATCCGCGTCTCGGTCGCCCATTGGAAGCTGTCACTTGAAAACCAAGGAAATAGCAGCGAGGTTGAGGCTTTCAAAAACAAGTGTTTTGAGGATCATCAAAAAACATTTGCATATGAACAAGGTTAGTGGGTTCCAAAAATTCTTTCCCATTTCCAAGGCCGCTGTGAAGGACTGTAGATTCCAAGAAATCTCTCATCTATCTTGGCCCCTAGCGACTTTAACACCGACGAAGAGCTCCAAGCAGCAGTGGAAGAACATTTTTTTAACAAAGAAGAAAATTATTTTTTTCTTGGTATAGAAATGTTGCCAAAGCGTTGTACTAAGTGTGTTGAACTTAGAGGAGAATATATTGAAAAACAGTAAGACCAGTTTTTTCTTTCACATTTCCTTCTATCCCAGGCCGGAAACTTTTGGACCTGACTACGTACATTAAATATATATTTATTATATATACATATATGTATATATATATATATATACATATACATATATACATATATACAGGATGTTTCCAGGTTAAATGGCCAAACTGAAAATTTGAACTAAGGACCTCAAAACAAGAAAAAAAATTCCTATGAAGGTATGTCCGCAAACGCTTTGTTTAGGAGATATTCACATCTAAAGATTTCATTCTTACGAATTATTTAGGAATAGTAAATAAATAAAACTTATTTTATTTATTCCAACTACTTTCTTTATTAACACGTTCAGTGCTGATCCATGATAGTAGTACTTTACCAGTGGGCTGAAAATAATTTTTTTTTCTAACTTATGATTTTTACTTTATTTTTAATGTAGAATAAGGGAAAAATAATAAAAAAAATTTTTAAAAAATATTTACCGCTAAAAAACTAATGTCATTCCAGAATGACTTGCGCCCGCGGCAAGAAACAAGTTAACAGCGGACGCAGTAATCTACACGTTTAAATTGTTATTACCCCCCATCTCGTAAATTAATTAATTAATAAATACTTAATCAACCAATTAATAATTAAGTAATTAATCAAATTGAAATATAATTCATTTATATTGATTATAAGTTTCAATCAAGTAGGCATTTTATTAAAATTTATTATAAAATTAAGATATGATCAATAAAATACTATTTTCAACTTTATTTGGGTTGTTTTAGGAGACAAAAAAAAACAATCTTGTTTTTTAACATTTTATTTCAATAAACATTAATATTTATTTATCAACTAAAATTTTAACTTACATACTATCAAAATGCAAACTATTTATATTTAACTATATTAATTTACTTACGTACTAATAACAATATTTACATTTAACCATATTAATTTTATTAATATTACTTACTATTAAAATAAAAAATATTTACATTAAACTATATTAATTTACTTATATACTATATATATTTACAAGTTATATACTATTAAGATATTCGAAGATATTTAGAAAAATAAGACAGAAAACTTACCTTTAGAAAGAAATGTTTAAAAGGGGATTTGAACGAGTTTTAAAATTCCTAAACAAGAACGCATTACACGCCTAGAAAGGGGAAAGCATACTGAGTAAACATTGCCGTTGAAGAAAGGGATTCAGGTAGAAATGACGTCGCAGAAATTCCCCAAACAGAGGTGGGAGGGAGCGAGCGCCCTTCGTTCTGTGATGACACGCGCCTGCCACAATGATGTATTAGTGTCATTCCAGAACGACGTGCGCCCTCAACGTGTTAAATGTAAACCATTAACATTCATATTAAATGTTCAAAGTGATTTCCTTGAGCATTCAGACAGGCTCGGCATTTTTCTTCAACAGCAGCAGTACCAGAACGGGCCTGGATATGTGTTAGAATAGAATAGAATAGAATAGAAAACAAACTTTATTCTGGGAATAACAATAAAGAACAAGTAAAATAAACATAATATTCATCTGGCCAGGAGGCTACATAATGATACAAATCATGAAGTAATCATGAGTGACAAAACATAATAAAAATAGGAAAATGAATAAATGATTAAAAAGTACGAGACTTTAGAGGATTTTAACTAATTGTCAAAAATAATATAAAGGTTAGATATTAACAAAATAATAATAAATAACATTAATATAATAGTTAATAACGGAATTGCTAAATAAAGAAAATGAATGGCATAGCATGCAATAAAGTATTTACAAAGTCTGTATCTTCTTTGTTGTTGGAAAAATAAACAAAACACGTAGGTAACGAGATCGAGTATTCGATACAAATTAATTCAAGCGGAAGATTGGCCTGCCTGGGGAGCATCTTTTTGGGATGCCAAGAGATGATGGAAAAGCAGGGATTTAAATGAGGCCAGTGAAGAAGAATGGGGGATGAAAGGAGGGATTGAGTTCCACACAGTGGTGGAGCGGGCGAGGAAGGAACGCTCGAATGCCTTAGTGGGATAGAATGTAGAGATCGGAAAGGTGGGATCTTGTTTTATGGTGTTGGACAGAGGATTTGAATTGAAGGAGACTATAGATATATGAAGGGTGTTGCGAGTTAATGGATTGGTATAGAAAAACACTAAGGAAATAATGTCTGCGAATGGGTGGGAAGAGCCACTTTAACTCATAATAATGATGTGACACCCGGGAACGCCTCGGAGTACCTAGGACAAATCTTAAAGCGCAGTTCATTATTCTTTTTAAGCGACCCTCCAGCATTTTCGAGAGGCCCCGGTATACCACACAACAGTAGTCAAAGTGGGGGAAGATAAGGGATGATACGAGAAGCTTCCGGGTAGATTCTGTAAGGAGATGCCGGGATCGATGGAATAATTTCAGGGAACTCATTGATCGTCGGGATATTTGGGCGACATGTGGTTTCTAGGAGAGGTTTTTGTCCATGGTAATGCCTAGGTTTTTAACGGAGGAGTTGAAACTGATAGGGTGGTCGTTTAGGATTAATGTTGGGTGGGTGGGGATAGTTGTAAGGAGGGGGTTGGAACCTAGAACAATGGCCTGGGTTTTCATTGCGTTCAATTCCAGTTTGTTCAGCTTTGCCCAGGCACTGATCCTATCTAGGTCTTGCTGAATACTGGCGAACGCAAATGATAGCTCAGAAGGAGGAAAGGATAAATAGATTTGGAAGTCGTCAGCATATAGATGGTAGGAACAGTGGTGAACAGATTTAGGAAGATCGTTGATGTAACAGTTAAAAAGGAGAGGAGAGGTGCTTGAGCCCTGTGCCACACCTGAGGATAGGGCAAGGAAAGAGGAAAGGGGTTGGTTGGGCATAGAAACCGCTTGGGACCTGCCAGAGAGAAAGGACTGGAACCATAGTATAGAGCTGTTGGAAAAGGACAATGACTTTAGTTTGGAAAAAAGGATAGAATGGTCCAAGGAATCGAAAGCTTTGGAAAAGTCTAGTAGGATTAGCACGGTTAGTTGTTTGTTGTCCATGGCTTTATGTATGTCAGTAGTGATTTTGGTAAGGGCAGATTGAGTGGAAAAACCAGGACAAAAACCAGATTGCAGCGGATCCAGGAGTTTGGACTGTTTGAGAGAATTTGATATCTGAGACTGGACTATTCTTTCGAGGGGCTTGGAAATGTTGGAAAGTATGGAGATTGGCCGGTAGTCTTTGGGAGATAATGGGGTAGAGGTTTTATTTATAGGATGGACTAGGGATTTTTTCCAAGAAGTTTCAGAAAACTTTTTTTGTTATTGTTTCAGAAGACTCAATTATCCTTCTTTGTAAAGAATTAAGGTGATTCACTGGCCTTGGATAGACTTTTTGTTTAATGTCACCCCAATCAAAAAAATCCAGTGGTGTCAGGTCTGGAGAGCGAGCAGGCCAAGCCACTGGTCCTGCACGGACAATCCATTGATTAGGATAATTAGCATTTAGCCGTTGTCGTGGAGCTCTTCCGTAATGTGCAGGACAACCATCTAATTGAAACCACATGTTCCTTCTCAGTTGTAGTGGAATATCTTCAACTAAATCGTGGTAATCATTATTAAGAAATTCCAAAAATGTGTCCGCATTGAGTCGAGGTGGTAAGAAATGCGGGCCTATTAAAATATTGTCTATTATCCCAGATTGCACTGAAACTCGTGCTGAAAATGATGCTGACGAATTGCATGGGGATTTTCATGCAACCAGAGATGATTATTTTTCTGATTGAAGATACCTCTTCTTGTGAAGGTAGCTTCATCTGTCCATAAAATTTCTCCTGAAAAGTGTGGATTCTGATCAGCTTGATTTAAACCCGTTGATAATGATATGGGTGCGTCCATCGGCAATGAGAGTTCTCCATACTGTAGTTGGCGTAAAATTTAATTCTGCTCCAGCTCTTTGTACACAGGCAGATGGATTATCATCAAAATATTGTAATACAGTCGCACTCCTTTCTTCATTTCATAAAGGGTCTAAATACCATCAGCATGTGGTACGACAGCAAATGTACCAGTTTCTCTAAGACGTTGAAACGTAGAGTTAAAGGTAGACTTACTAGGTAATCTTCTATTTGGAAATCGCAAGGAATATTCGCAACGGGCAGCATTGGTATTACCATTGCAAATACACAAACACCATATCGGCATATTCAGCATTAGTATAAATGGAAGGCATAATGAGTATTCTGCGAAAGCCTCAAACAAACTGATAAATGTTATTGATAATTCTATTTTTATTATTATTTGTTATTGATATTCTATTCCAAACAGTATTAATCCTAAAGTCCATAGTTAATGTACAGTTAGGGAGACAAGGTCATATTAGTATTCTATCTAAATTTATCTCCTAAACAAAGCGTTTGCAAACATACCTTCGTACAAAATATTGTTTTCTTGTTTTAAGGTCCTTAGTTCCTATTTTCAGTTTGGTCACTGCTGCTGTTGAAGAAAGATGCCGAGCCTGTTTGAATGCTCAAGGAAATCACTTTGAACATTTAATATGAATGTTAATGGTTTACATTTAACAAAGAAAGTAGTTGGAATAAATAAAATAAGTTTTATTTATTTACTATTCCTAAATAATTCGTAAGAATGAAATCTTTATATGTGAATATCTCCTAAACAAAGCGTTTGCGGACATACCTTCATAGGAATTTTTTTTCTTGTTTTGAGGTCCTTAGTTTAAATTTTCAGTTTGGCCATTTAACCCGGAAACACACTGTGTGTATATATTTTTAATTAACTAACTGCTCGGCTCAACAGTCCTTGCAGGATCTAGGCCTCCCTGACAAGCCCCCTCCACACCTCTGGTGGTGGTGGATGCAAATTAGGGTTTGAGACCAATTTTTATAGATGGGTTGGTCAGTCCTGTCCAACCTCTGAGAGGTGCATATATACACATATGTAATTATAAATAAGGAAGAAAATGGTCCGGGTGAATCTATGAGTACATATGCATATATACATCTACTAAGCCACACTGGGCTTTCCCGCCCCCCTCGACAGCCCTGAAGAATACCTGCAATGTGGGTCAAAAAGTTGCCTCTTCAATAAACAGTTCTCCTTACTTAAAATAAATTTTTTTAATTTATATATATATATATTGTTTATGGTTCTTGAGTTTCAGTCAGTTATTTCAACTTCTTAGGCGACGATTCGAGACTAGGTTAGTCACACATTCATGTCCTGACAGTCAAAAAATGAGCTTTTAGTTCAAACATTAAATAGAACACTAAAATAAATATAAAATATAGTTGTGATTCAATAGTAAAAAACCCCAATAAACCAGATCAAACAGCCCGGTTTCACTACACATTTTAGAAATACTCAACATAAATTTAAATTTGACGCACCTAAAGTGATACACCAAGAGAAAAATAGCTTCAAAAGAAATATAAAGGAAATGATAACTATAGAGAAATATAAAAATCGCGCTGTAAACAAAAAATTGGATGTTCAAGGTCTAAGCTCGTGTTATGCAAATTTAATTAATTCTTGGTGATATAATAATAAATAGTCTAATATGATTCAACAATTAAATAAAACTGCTGTTCCTAAAAATCGATTACTTATTCGTTGATCATAGCTAATGCAATATAAACATTTTATGAAATATTGCGAAGTAAGTGATTAATCATAAATTGATCAATTCTTTGGAACTTGTAAGTACACCCTATCCTATTATACTTACACGTGACATTTTACATTAATTTTAGTGTGCTATTTAATGTTTTCACTAAAAGATCATTTTTTCACTGTCAGGGCATGAATATGAGACTAACCTAGTCTCGAAACGTCGCCTAAGAAGTTGAAATAACTGACTGAAACTCGAGAACCATAAACAATATATATATATAAATTAGTAGATTTTAATTTTTAGGCCAGCAATATGAGTCGCTGTACTCATCATAGTATTTCTAGAAAAGCGCACTAAAAACTACATTCAATTTCAAAAGTCTATGTTACGTGAAATAATATAGACATTTTTTATCTTTATTTTCTTTTTTAAGGCAGCCTTGTTTGAAATGAAGATACCAGTGTAATAATCATACTATTAGCTGTTGTATTTTGTATTGGAACATTGTATGAACTTCTGTAATGTTTCAGGCAGCATCATGCCAGGAATTCCAAGCTATATGAAAAGCAAAAGTGAAAAGAAGAAACTGTTAGACTTGGAGGTGTTAAGTATCATTTCTCATCATGTGTTCACTCTGCGTATGGGAGTACCTGTTCGAGTTATTGATCGTAAGACAGCTCACAATTATTATTCAACAAATATAATAATATACAAATGCATTAATTGCTATCACTTGCTAGTATAGTAGAACTGTACGTTTGGTAAGAGAGTAATTTTGTTTTTTTCTAGTGTGTGATAAAACTCATTTTTTTCTATATAATTATTTTTAATCAATTAAATATCTTTTTGTTCTTTTCGATGACTATTTAACATCTTTCTATTGCCTTCATGATTCCATGCTCATAGAACTTCTGGTCCATATCAGCAAAAAACTCAACCAAGCCATTATTTCTGAAATTTTTACTGTTTCAGAAGTTTTTTTAACTTTGAAGTAAATGATAATCCAATGCAATGTTGTGGCAGTATGGGGTATGCGACTTTCCAACCAAGCTTTAATAATTTTGGACGTGATGCTGTATTAAGATGTTTGAGGACTTGCATTGACAAATCATCAATGGTCTGGCATTTTCTCCTTGATTGCTTTCTCTAAATTGTTGACAGTAAACATCTGAATTGAACATTTGGTTGTTTGGAAGCTACTCAAAATACACAAGACTTTCTTTACCACACCAAATTGGCACCATAATATTTTTCTGATTAAATTCAGCTTTTGATAGGGTTTGGGCTGATTCATCATGCTTGGGGCATGATATTTTTCAATTATTATAGATGATTGATTGTTCATCGCCAGTGATAATTCATTTAAAAAAGAGGATCAATAACATTGCGTTTGAAATACATATTACAAATATTGAATTGTTAGATTAAGCAAATTTATTTTAATTTGTGCGAAACCCAACTACTTAGGAAGTCCAATATGTTTAAATGATTTTCAATAGTTGTGTGTGATACATTTAACTATTCTACATTCTCACTCACTGTAAGATGACGGTTCAATTCAATTAAGGCTTTCATTTTGTCATCATCGCTTTTAGCTTCTGTCAAAGTCTGAAGAGCGTGACCAGGACAAGTCACCTCCTTGCAGAACCGTTGTCCATGAAACATTACAGTCTCTACCATGTACTGAACCCCAGACCCTTCATGGGTTGTAGTGGTACAGGTTTTTTTTTTTTTTCAAAGTCTTAAGGTATCGACTACTGAATTTTAAAAGATAAGAATTCTAACATTTGCGTATAACAATAATCTTATTGTAGGTAAAAAAAATAACTGACCTCTATTTAGGTATTTTATTTTTGGTATTTATAATTACAAATTAGATGTGCTAGTTTAAATAATTAAAGGTTACATAAAGAACTAAATGTTATGATGCAAGATTAATTGGTTGTTAATTAGGACTTGTTAATTTAGGAGTAGTTAATTAGGAAGTAAAAATAGAGTTATAGAAGCCAAGGGGAAAACCTTGACAGACTTTGGATGAAAATGAAAATCTGACTTTCATCAAATCGGAAGTTATTTTTCCATGTACTGAAGGGACTGTGGTAAGAAAAAGTACCAACTTTGAAGTTAGTAAAGGATAAAGAAGGAAATACTCTCTTAGATATTGACTGAATAATGGAAAGGGGGAAAGAATATTTCCAGGAGCTACTGGAGGGGAACAGAAAATTTCTGCACATAAAGAATAGAAAAAGGAAGATCCTTCGGAGGAAGATGATTATATTGGTTGAAGATGAATAAGAGGAAGCCCTGATAAGCATGAAGCTAGGAAAATCTTCATGTATTGGCGATAAAAGTTCTGAAATATTGAAATAAAGGGTGTCCCAAAATTAACGAAAGATTTGAATTTGTCCCCATTTGTGCTGTAAAGTGTTGGCAACCCTAAAAAACCAATTCGACAGCTGACAGTTTAAGGTTAGTAAAAATGGAGTGTTACACGATAAAACAATGTGTCTTTATTATTGAACAATAATGATACTAAATAATAAACGAGTGTGTATGTGCATGCACAGCCATAGAGGCCATTTGCCTGATATGTTATTCCATTAATAACCCTATCCTATGTATTTATGATTAAAAAAAATAACAATCAAAATACTAAAAACTGTGTTTTCGGTTTAATTCAAATCTTGTGTTAATTTTGGGACACCCTCAATTATTCTTCAACTCTCAAGGGTGTCCCAAAATTAACGCAAGAATTGAATTTGTCGTCATTTGTGCAGTAAAGTGTTGGCAACCCTATTTATTAAACGATTCAATTAATTCAATCTGGCGTTAATTTTAGGATTGATGAAATTCCTTCTGAATTATACAAGAAGGGATCTAAAACCCTACACACGGAATTGTATAACGCTATACTCTCCATATGGGTTAAAGAGAAAATGCCGAGGCAATGGAAGAAACGCATCATATGCCCTATTCATAAAAAAGGAGACATGCTTGAGTGTCCAAACTACCGTGGTGTGGTATTATGGTACTTCAGTGCGAAAATAAGGTTTTGTCTAATATTCTTTACCAAAAAGTTGTACCATTTGCAGAAATAGAAATAGGAGACTATCAGGTTTTCGAAGTGGTAGGCAGACTATTAATCAGATTTTTAGCCTTAGAACCATCCCTGAGAAGGGAATAGAATATAAAATGCCCACACATAACCTCTTTATAGATTTCGGACGCCCCTATGACAGCATCAAATGAGCCAAACTCTAAGAAGCTGCGAGAGAGTTAGGCATACCCTCAAAGTTAATGGGCTTTGTATTAATGACAATGGATGAAACATATTGTCTTGTCAGAATGCAGGGGGGTCTCTCTCCTGAATTCATGACTGTAAGAAGCTTAAGGCAGGGGGATACCTTGGCATGTATATTATTTAATTTTACCTTGGAAAAGATTGTGGGGAAGTAAAACATCCAGGCCAACAAAAAAATTCACAACAGCCTAGTTCAATTATTAGGCTATGGGGATGATCTAGGTATTGTTGAACACTCATTTGAAGCAGCGAATACAACATTCTTATCAATGATATAGGCAGCAGAAGAGATGAGTCTAAGTATCAATGAAGAAAAAACTCAATATATGAGAACGGGTGAATATAGAAGCAATGTAGTACAGGAGTTTGTAGAAATAGGTCCTTACAAGTTTCAGAAGGTTGATAGCTTTCCTTATCTTGGAAGTGTTGTTACCTCTTCAAATGATATGTCTCAGGAAGTAAAAAAGAGAACCATCAATGATAATAAATGTTATTTGGGGGTGAAGAAGCATCTAAGGAGCTCAATACTATCACGGAAATCAAAAATCATGCTGTAGAAGACCCTGATTAGGCCAGTCTTGACCTATGCCTCTGAAACATGGATTTTACCTAAGGCAAAGGAAAAAGAGCAGGCTTTTTTTCGAAAGAATGCTGTTCTGCCTAGTTTTTGGATCTATATATGTGAATGGTCAATGGAGAAAGCGAACTAACCGAGAAGTGTACGAGATGTTTGGGGGGCCCGACATCATTACCTGGATGAAAATTAATAGATTAAGATGGCCCAGTCATGTGGCCAGAATGAGTGAGGAGGATCCTGCGAAGAAGCTTGGAACGTGCGAGAGGAAGAGGAAAACTAAGGCAGGGAATGGAGTGGCATAGGATGCCAGGCCCTTCTTAAACATCCATTCCTGATGGGGAGCAGCAGTGGATAGAGCTGCCTGGGGAAGGGTCCTTGAAGAGGCTAAGACCCACACAGGGTTGTAAGGCCATAGTGTATTGTTAAACTTAGTGTGGAAGGAGAAGAAAATCCTGAAGAATTGGGAAGTAATAGTTAAAGTCCCAATCTTTAAGAAAGGAGACAACAGAGACTGTAACAACCATTGAGGTTTATCTCTCTAAGAGGAACAATGTGGCTTTCATGAAAATTGTAGCACCTAAACTCTAATTTTTTATATGGGACAGGTTTTTTGAGAAAATCCTAGAAACAGGAAATTCCCTTTTGCCTTGTCAGAAAAGCATTGATCCGTGTGAGGAAGAGGAAGAATGTTATCTTGCAAGGCTCTAGATAAAAAAGTATGGATCAAGGTCATATACTTCCATTTGAAAGTTTATATAAGAAAATGAGGAGTGTAGTAAGATTTGCCAACTGGACTTCTCAAGAAATTGAGACCATCATTTGGAATCTGCCCAGGGTGTAGTTTGAGCCCACTATTGTTCTTTTTGGTCATGGATTCAGCTCTAGGAAAGGGTAAGACAAAAATGAAGAAATTCCACCTAGGATGTGCCAATCTGAGCCCAATAAGTCTCTCACTGTCTACAATGTTAGCAGGTTTAAAGAAGAATTTCTGGCAATCAACCTGATCATAAACCACACTAAAAGATAAGTGATGAGGGTAGAAAAGAAGTCAAGGAGAATAATGTGGGTCATTAGAGTCGAAGATACAGTCCTGGAACAAGTAGAGAACTTAAAATATTTGGGAGCGCACCTAAACAAAAGCGGTCACATTGATATAGAAGTGAGTGAGGGAATCGGAGATGTGGGCTGGATGTTTGAAGCGGTTTAGAGAGGGTTTATAAACAGAAGAGAGGCTAAAAAGGAAACAAAAGTGGCTATATTTAAGTCTGTATTCCTCCCTATCCTCATGTACTCTTCAGAATCATGGACTGATAAAGAACCACCAATCCAGATTACAATCAACAGATTGAGTGTAGAAAAAGAAGAGACCGAATCCGGAACATCACTATCAGGTCTAACCTAAATATTGCCAGCCAACGAGGTAATAGAAGATAAACGACTGGATCCTAACAGAATTGCTAGTGAGACCTACTAGCCAAAGTTAAGGGAAAAAGAGGATGACCTTGGAAGAAGAGGTGAGGAAGGAAACTGACTGGGAAACGAGCCTGATTGAGCCCGGATAGCTCAATTGGTAGAGTTCTAGACTAGCGATCTGGGCTACCCGGGTTCGAGTCCCGGTTCTGGACATATCTTTTCTTTTCAAATAAAAAAATATTTAAAAATTAATTAAATCAATAAATAATAAAATAAAATAAACTATAGTGCATTTTGATATATTGAAATATAACTGCTATGTATCATCCTGGACTAATTATGTTTTTAGAACTCTACATTCAGAAGAAGCAGGATAGAATTCCTTACAGTTGTTATGGATACCCAGATCTGTTCAGTTACTTGGCCTCCATTGAGGGTCTTTTAGTTACTATGAATTCTTCCATTGGCCAGTACCAAGTGGAGGCAGCGTGAGTATCATTTTTCACATCATTAATATTGTTATAATTATTATATCTGCACACATGCATATACTTTGTCCAATCTGTTTATAAATAAATATATACTTTGTTCTGTTATAAAATAAATATACTTTGTTCCTGGTTTCTTTAATTCTGACATAATTATACATATCGCTTGATTCTACAGTGTACGGCACCATAATTTCGTTTTTTGAAAACTTAATAGAATTCATTGTATGAAGCAGAACATTTTTTTAATGTTGGTACATGCCTGAAGTTTTCTTTTACATAGTTTTGAAGATCAAATCAGTTAGAATAACCAGCATTTGTCCAGACTCTTGCCAGCATAGCAGGCGTTATGTTGGTAATTTATTCCTGGATGTTGGTCTTCAAATCTTGTAGGGTCCTTGGACAGTTCACATAAAAACAGGATTTTAACCCCATTGAAAAAAGTCACAAGGGGATTAATTGAGATAGATCATATCACTCCATATCACCCCTAATTGAGATAAGATGCTCTGGGAAATGTTCCCTCAAAACTGCCATCGATGTCATTGAAGAATGTGCCGTTGCACCATCTTGTTGGAAGCAAATATCCTCTTAAGTCCAATTAATCTAGTCTTGAAAAAAAATTCATTTAACATGTTTGCATACCATTTTGAATTGACTGTCACTGAGACTTCATTTTCCTCGAAGAACCATAGACCAATAATTCCAGTTGAGGAAATTACACTGTGACTTTGGGTGAATGCAGGGCTTAGATCCAATTCTTGAGGATTGGTGTTCGCCCAGTAGCGCTACAAACAAACATGTTTTGTTTGTTGATGGAACCACACAAAAGAAAATGGGCTTCACGCTAAAAAAAAAAAAATGTCCTCAGGAATTATTTCAAAAAGAACCTCACATGCATTCATCCGAGAATTTAGGCTACATTCAGAAAGTTTCTGCATAATCACCTTCTTGTAAGGATGGAAATGAAGATCATCATGAAGTATTCTCCTCACAGAACAATTGGAATATCAAAGGGAAAATTCATCTTTGTGCTCAGTATGCCGTGGAGTTTGCAACAATGAAGCTCTCACTGTCTTAATGTTTTCAAGTGATCTAATGGGCCAAGAGACTGCAGTTCTTCATCCTGTCCCACTTGCAGTTTACCTGAAAGTGGTGACCTATGTAACAATTGAATTCTGTTTTGGGACCGGCGCTAAATTAAAGCAATTTTGAAAGACGCACTGGGTTGCGATCACAGAACATCCACTTGAAAAGTAGGCCTCAACGGTACAAGGGCTACGATGCTTGTTGACGGTGACTGAACTTTGTTAGTCATAACTCAATAGTCCTGCCTCTCAAACAAGACCAATAGCTCTCTGCTGCGACATCAACTGACTGATGGCTCGCATTTTAAAAAACGGAGTTATGCTGCCGCATCCTGTATTTTCACTTTTGTAAATCTATTTTAACTTGGCTTGCTCCATATCATGATTGACTTGACTTTTTGTATGTAAGCAGGAATTGGAATTTTTTATTGGTAAGTCTTGTTGGTGGAAATTTAGTAATGTGCCCATAAAATTTTTATTATTATTTTCTTATGTCTCTTGTCAGTTTTAAGATATTTTCTGTGGTTTTCTTTTAATTTTAAACTACAGTCATTTTTCACAGTCCTCAAACCCTAGTGTATGTTGGTTTGAAGGACACTGATGAAAATGGACTGGTTATGAAACTTTGGCTAGCCTGTTGCTGCACCATGGAAACCATGGTTCACAGGAAAAATTAAGTTGTGGGACCCCCTACAGGATGTCTGTGTTTTGCCGCAAGCAATATATGTCTGCGAGATGACCAAATCACACGGTCAGAAATCTACATGGGCAATAGCACCATCTGAAAAAAAAAAATATATATTTCTTAAGATCAGATAGACGTACAACAATTAAAATACGGTGATGCATTCAAACTGGTCAAATTCAATAAAATTCCCTGAGAGGCATTTTTTTTTAAGTTAAGAAGTATAAAGATTTAACCACATCCTCTTATCCCTTATTTATTATTCCTTTTTGGATTTTTGAATATTTGGATACTTCTGAAGTTATCATAACATTAGTTTCAAACACAAATATAATTTGGATTAGACATTGCCTAATAGTTTTCAACTCTCATGAAAAAATGGGTGCTTAAAACATCTGTAAAGTTTATCATTGATATAAATATGTAAGGTGTTGTCGGTTAAATGAGTACTGTTTGGAAAAAAAAAGAAGAAAATCGAAATATGATCTTGGTCTTCTATCTATTGATGTCTTATAAGCACTATTTTATTTTTATAGGTATTTGCTTTCTTTTCCTATTCTTGTTAACCCTTTAACTGTGGGAAACCACTAGAGTGGTTTGAAGGATTCTGTTTCACATAATATATATATAAAGTTTTAAACCTACTACCCAAGTTTTTGATCAATAAAGTTGAGAGAAAACTTTTTTTTTAAATAATAAAAATAAAAATAAAATTATACATAACTTAAGAGCTTCGGACCACGAAACATAAAAAAAAAGAGTAATTGGGGAAAGAAACAACTCACTAGAAGGCTGGTTAAACACTAACTTTATTTATCAAGTAATCCTCCTTATATAGGATCTGGGAGTTGTTTACATTATTTGTAGGATTAAGCTTCACTATTACCAGGCTATGGCACTTAACTCCCCTCCTCCAGTTTCTAGACACCTTTTGGAAACTAAGTGGCCCGCCTGGCAAGTCGTAGAGCTCGCTCCTGTACAGCATTACAGCTCCCAGACAAAAAAGAAAAAAAAATTTATATACAGTATAAAAGCTAAGAACAGAACACAACAAACAAACAAACAAACAGGGGGAAAAAAAAACACAATCATTATCTTTGTTTACAAAAAAAAACTTCCTCCTCGTTCTTACATTTTACTCCGTTTGCACAGGCGAAGGCACTCCAGATCCCAAGGGAAACTTCAATTGCTCGATATGAACCGTCCGCCGCCTCCTTGGGTCCCCTACGCTTTCTATCGTGACTACGTTATGCTCCCTTATGACGACGATGCGGAATGGCCCCTCATATCTCCGCGGTTCTTTACCCCTGTTGGATCCAATCCGCCGGTATACTACGGTCCCAATTTTTAACTCTCCCACGCAGTCTCGTAGCCTTGTGTTTTCCCTCGTCACCCTGGTTCGTTTTTCCTTCAAAATTTTCCTCCGCACTTTCTCCCAGGCCCCTCGAACCCGCACATGGTTCGCCACGATTTCGCGAGCTAGCGGATTGTCCCCTACGGTACCCTCGAAATCTCTACTGGGCCCCCGCACCCCAAAAAGCACTTCAAACGGAGAGAACCCTGTTATCGAATGAATTGAGTGGTTGTAGGCCGCAACCGCTTTCGCATTGCTACATCCGGCGTCAGCCCCTGTTCAACGTGATACACTCTAAGGTGGTCACCGAGAGTCCCATGCAAACGCTCTACTCCTCCCCTGCCCTTCGGGTGGCCAGGAGTGTTGAAATGCCACGTGACCTCCAACTTACGCATTTCTTCACTCATAATTCTGTTGTCGAACTCCCTCCCTTTATCGGATGTTATACTGTCTGGTACTCCATAAAACATAAACTATGTTTGGAGGGCTGACAACGCTGACTCGGCTTCTTTAGTCTGTATCCGGTGAGCCATGGGAGTTTTGCTAAAAATGTCGATGACCGTTAGCCACGTAAAACCCCTCCAGGTGAAGGTGTCTACTTGCAGATCTCGGAGTGGCCGATCCCCCGTTGGTGTTTCCTCTTGTACGGCTTGCGGTGGGTGCCGGTCGTACTTCGTAGTCATGCAAACTTCGCACGCCCCTATAACTTCCTGGATGGTCAGCCGCATGCCCGACCAATAATACCGCCTCCTTAGCGCCTGTAACGTCTCATTCACCCCTCGATGGTTGGTCTTACCCTGATGATACGCCTCTATTAACTCCTTCTGCTGTTCGACGTCCCTAACGGTTTCCACCATTACCTTGCATCGAATAAAGACGCGGTCCGGAATTTGGTCCGTCTTCCATACCTGCTTAATTTTTTCCCATATGGTGGCATTACCCACGTATAAATAGTATGTCTGACCTGGCTTCGACGCGTCCTTAAGGGCTTTACATACCAAATCCAATCTGACCCCCGGTTGTGACGAAATTACGTTTACCCGTGATCTCCCGTACCGTAGGTACTCTATCGACAGCATGCCCGCAGTCTTCGTCTTCCAGATTACTTGGCGCGGTTTGTTGTTGACAATCTCGTCAATTTCTTCTAATTCCTCCGGTCTCTCATCCGTAGAGCTATCTCTGGCGGAGGACCCCTCTTCCCTTGCTGCTTCTTTGCCGCTTGTTCCCCTTCGCGCTCTGGCGACCAATCCTGGAGAAATCCGCGAATGTCTCTGGACGACCCATGGCACCCCCCTATGGCATTCACCATCAGCGCCCGTGATAGCCAATCTGCGACGACGTTCTCTTTGCCGGGCTTGTAGACTACGTCCATCGAGTACTGGTTCAGCCTTTCTTTCCAGCGCGCCACCCGTGCCGACGACTCCTTCAGTTGACCTACCCATTGTAGCGGCCTGTGATCAGTCTGAACCCTAAACCTTCTTCCGAATAAGTATGGCCGGAAATGGTCAATTGCCCAGACGATGCCCAATAGTTCCCTCTCCAGCGCGCTATATCTTGATTCGGTATCCGATAACCTCCTACTAGCGTAAGCTATGGGCCGTTCCCCGCATTCACTTTCTTGCGACAACACTGCACCCAAGGCGTATTCGCTGGCATCCGTGGTCACCGTAAACTTTTTATTGAAGTCTGGAAAAGCTAACACCGGTTCCTCCTTGAGGTGCTCCATACATCGTCTTAGATTGTCCTCCATACTGGGTGTGACAATCACCCGCGCTCCCTTTTTCAACAAGTTGTTAATGGGCACCAAGTATCGTGCCATGTCCGGTACGAACCGCCGGTAATAATTCAGAGCTCCCAGCAGTCTCCTTATATCTTTCACATCACGAGGTATTGCCATCTTGGTGATCGCTTCCACTTTAGATTTGTCCGGCTTAACCCCGTCTCTTGACACGGTGTGGCCTAAAAAATTTATTTCGGCCATACCCAAGATAGACTTCTCCGGGGACAACTTCAACCCAAATTCTCTGATCCTCGCGAATACTTGTCGTAGATGCTTTTCATGGTATTCTTCCGACCTACTGAACACCAGGAGATCGTCCATGTAGACCTGGCAGATTCCTTCATCAATACCCCTAAGAAACTCGTCCATTAGACGCTGAAACGTGAGGGGAGCGTTCTTCAGCCCGAACGGCATTCTGGTGAACTCATAGTGCCCTCGTTCAAACGTGAAAGCCGTTTTTGCCTGATCCCTCGGATGCATGCGGATTTGGTGGTATCCGGCCTTCAAATCCAGTGTGCTAAACACCGTGGCTCCGCTAAGTCTGTCGATGATGTCGTCAAAGCGGGGAATGGTGAATGCCTCGTCTTTAGTATTTTCATTCAATTGACGAAAGTCGATAACCACCCTATATTTCTCCTGCCCCGACGTACTCTTTTGCTTGACCGCCCACAGGGGACTATTATATGGGGATGAACTATTAATTATGATCCCCTGCCGACTTAACTCTTCCAACTCCTCTCGGATGTGTTGCCTCAACGCTTGGGGGTAACGCTTCTCTTTCATGTAGGTAATTTTTTCTTGTTTTAGGGGTATTTCGTGCACCGTCTTACCCGTGACACCTAATACTTCCCCTTCCTTATAAAAAATGTCCCGAAACTCTTTCAGTAGTGTTTTCCTCCACTCTACCGCCTTATTTACGGCCCCCACTCGCGAGCCTCTAACAGCGCGGTGACATGCGAACGACCTACCCCCTAACTTCACGTGCCATCTGCCCTGTATATTTCTTACTTCAACGCCTACTTTCTTTAATAGGTCACACCCGACTATGGCCTGATACTCCCTTGGCATGCTCGCTACCACATGCACCCGCAAACTCGCCCCCGTTTTCCCCCACTCGCTCAGACCAATGTCTGTTTCGCCCACCACTTCACACGGCCCACCCAACGTAAGTAGCCTACAATTGCATTTTTTTATCTGAAGTGCCTTCCTCCTATCGCATAAATTTTTTATCACTATCTGACACCAGGGTGCTCGAGCTCCCTGTATCCACAAGGCACTTCACTCCGCGTTTCGTCTTGATAATAGGCAACCAATTTCTGAGCTTACCTGTTATGTTGTTAATGGTGCAAGCTCGGTCGCCACTCTGCGAGCACCCTCCTCATACCGATGTCTGCTTACGTCTCCGTTCGTGCCTGGCGCTGTCCTCGGTCCTGAGCTGCTTTCCTTTGCCGGTCCCGCCCGCTACTCCAGCCGCCTTCGCCTCCGCTGCTCTCCAAATCCTCTTCTGTCTCTGAAGATCCGGATGCGGTAGTCGAGTCCCTGGAAACTTCACCTCGCCTGACCGTGTACCTTCTTTTGCGCACCTCCTGCGCGTTCACTTCCATCGGCTCACCTTGGTATGCCTCTTTCCTGCGGTAGATGTATGGGCATTGCCTGGAGATGTGCCCTTCCATCCCGCACTCGTAACATCTGGTGCGTGGGCAATTTGCTACCAGATGTCCCGTCTTGCCACACTCATGGCACTTCCTCTCCTCTCTTCTCCCGTTCCTCCTATCCGTGAACTGCCTTCTTTCCTTCGGTAACCTTTCCTTTCTATTTACTTCTCCGTCTCTCCTTTTCCCCAGGTCCTGTCTTATTCTATAGCGCCCTACTTCGTTCCTGCGATAAGATACTCTACTCCACCCGGAGTCGAATACCTCCTTTTCTTCCTCGTCGCGAGCACTTGCATCCACCATCTCTTGAGCACATTCGATAAACGCTTTGTCCCTGGGTAGTCCATCTTTCCTTCCTGTGTCCCTAGCCAGCTGTACCTTTAGGACCGTGGTCATGAATAACATCCACGCTTCAACGGCGCTCGTTTCCATCACCTCTCGAAGCTTTTCGTTGATTTTGTTCAACCTCGCGAGAAGTCCCGCGGCATACTGACCGTTTGTTTGATTAGGCTTCCTCGTCTCCCGGAACATTTGGAGCATGTCCTCTTCTGGGGCCCATCGCCCCCCTCCATACGCTTTTTTCAACCTCTCTTTAATTACCTGCCATGAGGTATCTTCATCAGCTTGGATCAGGTTCAGGACGCTCCTCCTGACTCGACGTGCTAGGGCCACTCTTAATCTCTTAGCATCAGCTTCTTCTAATAGGTCTGATGCCAACTGGGACTGGATGCTGACCATGATTCCATCTCCACCCTTGATGAAGTGGTTAAGCTCGCCAACGTCACCATTGAACTTCTCTAGGTCAGAGATTTCCCTCCTAATATCCTGTGCATTAGCCTTTTTCAATTTCATTCTCTCTAACTCATTTGTTTCCTGAGCTATTCTATTCGCTTCTTGTGCGGCTATGTCTGCTCTTGCCATTGCTAGGGTAGTCGAAGGATATGGCGGGAAATCCGAATTCGCCTGTTCTGGCTGTGGAGGCTCTAGTGTCAATGTAGCCGGCCTAAGAATGCTCTGTCCTTGTTCATTCATAATGATGCAAGAATTATTTTCTACGTGTTCTACGACAGAGCTTCGGCACCACTTAAGAGCTTCGGACCACAAAACGTAAAAAAAAAGAGTAATTGGGAAAAAAACAACTCACTAGAAGGCTGGTTAAACACTAACTTTATTTATCAAGTAATCCTCCTTATATATGATCTGGGAGTTGTTTACATTATTTGTAGGATTAAGCTTCACTATTACCAGGCTATGGCACTTAACTTATATATATATATATATATATATATAACATTCACACACTAATGAAACATAAGCTAAAATTTAAGATTTAAATATAATGTTGAAGAGAAATACAAATTTATAAATAGTTTACCTTGGAACTATTGTCAATAAAGTATTTAAAAAACCAAGTAAAGTACCTCAGATCCATAAAGAACCAAAAATGAAAGTAAAAACTGCAAACAAATGATTAGAATGTGTTCATTAAAGCATGTAAAGGCAAGAGAGATTGAGCGTAGGTAAGCCCGAAATCGTGCGCTCTGAGGGTTGGTTGGCCTAGGAGGAGCTGGCGCACCGGGCAACACTCATAGAACCAGAATGGAAAGGTCAGGATTCATTTCTTGGGTCTGCCAACAAATAAATTTTAACACGCTTAGGACGGATTCAAACCAGCCCCACTATAATTATAAGGTAGGGCTTCAAAACCCTATATCGCTGAGGTCTCATATAACCTTTAATTTTCAATTAATATACTACATTAGTATATTTCACAACATATTTCTTTAATAAAAATATAAATGCCTTGTTGGTCATTTTAACCTCAAACTTATGTATTATCTAAAATTAAAGCTCAGAGAGATAATTCCAATCTTTTTTCTTACAGTGAAAACTATTTTCGCAGCAGCATTGATGGGGAATGCCTGACTGTTGTGGAAATGGAAAATGAAGCTATTTGAGTATGGACCATTCCAGAAGATTTGAAAAGCATTTTTTTAATGAAATTAATAGATAATAAATTCTGCTTTTAACTATTTAAAAATGTTTGTGTATATTGATTTCCGATTGTTGATCTTACATTACGCAGAAGTGTAGTATTTTAGGATGAGTTTCTTACATTAATAAACCCTCTGATCTATATAAGCTATCTTTGAGTGTCATTATTGTTTTTCTCTAACATTTTGAATAAACTTTGTTAAATTAATGTTTTAGGATAATTAATATGTCAAGTTGAGGCGCCATATTTGTTTAAGTTTGGGTAACATCATTTACCAGAAAGCCTTGAACAACATGAATCTATTATAGATTTAGAATATATGGAAAGTTGTGCTTTCAAGGCTAGCAGAAGATGATTATTAGGAATTAGTTATGGTAAATGTGTTGATTATTTTAATAGCAGGTGGAAAGGGGCATCATTACCATTAGTTTGTTAACTAATATTCTTCAATTACCTTTGTTCTTGACACTTTTCAATAACAGATGAAATGAAAACATATGCTGTACATTTAGTTGAAATTGTGATTTATGATGATGGAAAATACTAATGTTTACTAGTTCACAACCAGTGATTAGAAATTAAAAAAAAATTGTGCATTGCATAGTTTAATTCTTAATCTAGAAAAAATGATATTAAGAAAAAAGGGCAATCAATGATACTACTAATTATATAATAATAAGGGGTAAATCATTGTGGAATTGAATTGACTCCAATATTGATTAATCCCTATGAAACATTTCTCCATAAAATTATTAAAATCCAAATCAGCAATAAATGGAGTCTGAAAAACATTCTTATCACTTTGAAGAATCAAAATATTCAATGTTATTTCAGTTTTGGAGAACAGTTGTTGGAAAGGTTAAGAAGCTGTTTTATTTTTTCATCAAAAATATGTTTAATTAAATGTAAGATTGCCCAGTTGAAAATAGTAAAAATTGCAAAGTAATAGCCATCGGTTTGAATCACTGTATTGCTTGTCAGAGTTAAACAAACAAGATACAAAGCGCTGAAACATACAACACTTTACATCTTATACATTTAGCCCTGATAGAGATCTACAAAGTAGGACAGAACATTGGCTTATTATAAATTCATTTCCTGAATGTCACCTTGGTCATCTTTTACTTAATTATCTAAATTATGAACTATCTTTTATTAAAAAAATATTTTGATTTAAGATAATTTACACTTCATCTTAAGGTGTCATCTTCTGTCAAGGTTGGTGATAATAATTTTTTGTATCTTCTAAACTTCTTCTCTAAAGAGGTGGTTTGATGAACAGTTAGAGCTTCTCTCAAGTTACAGAGCTTTAATCCTAGTAGCACTAGTTACTATGCTGCACTTCCTTATGAATTTCCCCTTCATTACTACCTGCAGCATATGATATCTCTTCCCTCTCATAGTGTGGTCCAAGTATTTAAGTTTTCTCTGATGTGGCTAGATAGAAGAATATTAACACCAAAATAAAAATCAGAAAACTAAAATACTTGGGCCACATTATCGATTAATAAATTAAAATGCTGCTAATGTTTTACCATCACATGCCTCTTCAACAAAACTATATGATCAGTTTAATATTTACAAGAAAATAAGTTCACAGAGGGGGTCAAGGGTAGCTACAAAGCACCCAGGGAGATAGGCATCTCTTAGTCTGATTGGGTCTTGGCTTCTGAGAATTTTTATTAGTACCAGAACCCAAGCGAGGTGAAGAGCCTCATCCTGCACATGGTAACCCTCATTGACGAAACCCATGGGAACTAGACTGGGAAGTCGATAAATATCCTCCAATCCAGGCGGAACTGCTTGGCTATTGGATGGATGGCTGAGGATGATTCAGTCCTACTATGCGACCTCCGGTTTCAATAAATGCCTTCCTATAATGTATAAGGCTCTGCTATAGGTGACCGTATAAATCCTTGATACTTGTGGGAACAAAATGAATCCTAATTACATAACAAAAATCAGCGAAGATTCCATGGAATCTAATTTAACTGACTCGTCAGGAACCAGCCATTCTGTATCTGAACTGATGGCTAATCTAGAACGTGAGGTCTCAGACAAAGCAGAGGAAAGGGAATCACCTGCACAGCAGTTGACAACCACCTCTGAGATTAGTACAAATAAGCTTCCAGACGAAGTCTGGAAGAATATGACTTACAGCCAAAGGAAGAGCTTTCTACGGCAAAAGAAAAAGGCGACTCCCGCCGAAACTCAACCCTCAACCTCCAAGGATAAGAGGAAGAGAGGCAGGGAGAAGCAGGAGACTCCTTCACCTTGCAAAACGGTGAAGAAACCTAAAACGGACTGTAGTGCAGCTGCAAGTTTCAAGCTTGCAGTTACTCACATAGAATACCCGCATCAGAAACTGAAGGAAGAAAATTTTCAGGGTCTTATGTTAAAGCTCCTGAAAAGAATGAGAGAGAAAGGCTGAACAGGCCCCTGTCGGTTTCAATGGCTACTCCCTGAGAGGTGGTGCACTGGTGGCTAATTGCAAAGATGAACCCACCAGGGAGTGGTTCGTTAGCAACATCGCGGTGGTCTCCCCATGGGAGCGAGCGCCGTTGAAAACCTGTGACCCGAAAGAACTGGAGGGTTTCAGGAAGATGGGAATCTTCATACAAAACCCTGTAGAAGGTATTAAGGAATGCCTACAGAATCTGCCGGTTCAAAACACGGACCTGCAGACAGTAAGATGGAAAATCCTTGGGCTTAAGATCCATAAAAATAGGATGTACATAGTTGCATCCATTCCTGAATCTATGGCCTAAGCCATAGAAGAAAAAACGGAAGAGTCTACCAGAGGTTCCACAACCTACAGGTAAAATGTTTTACAGGGAAAGACACACCCGCACAGGAAGTGGCTGTGGAGAAGCCGACAACTAGTGAGAAGGTGGGGAAAAAACGGGCGATGAGGGTCCGGCTGGCGTCTCCGCGCCCGGGTCCACTTCGGGCCAAAGTGCATCTGTCACTCGTAAGCCTGGTATCAGGCGGGAGCGTACGGATCACGGAGGCAGGAGAGACCTCGGGGCGGGGTGTCAGGCCGCGGGCGCGGCTGGGCCCGTAGACCGTAAACTGTGGAGTTTCCTCCTTCCCACTACCCGGGGGTGATCCCCCCTCATCACTATGATGATCAAGCTGCTACAGATAAATCTTTATCACTGGAGGGGATCCAGTGATAAAGATTTACTCTGCAGCAGTATGTGGTACGTCATGACATTGATATTATACTTATACAAGAGGCGTGGATGATTCAACCAAATTGCCCAAAGCCCCGAGCCTGCATCCTTGCAAAAATTGAATTAAATGGTTTTCCAATGTGGTCCTTATGTTCCAGAGACTCTGTAGCAGTAAAGAGCAATTTCGGGGGACAGGAGGTTTTCCTGGCCTCAGTGTACTTACCCTATGAGGAACAAGTCCCATCGACCTGTCTTGAGAGAATAGCCGACTATCTCAAGAGACAGGAAACGATGGGAATTAATGGCCATCATAATATCTGGGGCAGCAGAAACACTAACAGTAGAGGTGAGTCCCTTCTGGAATTTTCGCTAGTAAATAATCTAGATATAGTAAACAAAGGTAACACACCGACTTTTGAAATCTTTAACAGACCCTGAGTTACTGTAGAATGATAAATATCACAAACTGGCATGTCCCTAAAGATTTCTCCAGTTCTGATTACAAATACATCAGGTGGGAACTTGAGAACTTGAGGTCACAACCTCAAGGTCGGCTACCAATACAAATTCCAGAAACACAAACTGGGGAGGCTTTAGGACAAACCTTAAAGATTTGATTAAAGAATGCCCCCTTTCGGCTTCTAACACTTATCACCTGGAGTTCCTAAACGAACTACGGACTAAAGCACTTATCACTGCATTCAAGGATAACTGTAGAATAACCACCAAAGGGTCAAATTACAATGCACCCTGGTGGAAAGTGCAGTTAGAGGAGTCAAGATCTGGAACCAGAATAGTTTTCAATAAAGCAAAAAGGACTGGTGAATGGATCAAATATAGACACGCTCTAACTGAATATCACGACCTTATTAGGAAAGCCAAAGGGAATTCATGGAGACAGTTCTGTCAGGAAATTAATAATACGAATACATGCGCCCGCATGAATAAAATACTCTCTACGAGCACTTACTGTAATACCGTGGGCTCCCTAACGAAGCCAAATGGGGTTCTCATGAGCATTAAAGAATCATGAGATGACTGCTATGCTGGAATCGCACTTCCCGGGGACAGCCATCTCCATGATCTAATGTTCGCCGATGACCAAGTAACAGTCAGACTAATTTTGAAATCAGAGTTCAAATGAAATCCCAACAAAACAGAGAAAAATATATAGGAATGGTGTACTTATCTCTGAATAATGAAGGAGGAAAGATTACCCGATTTAATTTTCAATTAGAACCCTGAAGGAAGGAAATGGCGAGCAAGACCACGAAAAAGATGGATAGGAGCTGGATAGGAACAACATGCGCGGTCATTGTCTGAGAGAGGAAGATATACAAGACATAAGGAAGTGGAAAAAGGAACTGGAAAACATTTTTGGTTGACTAAGATGGTTGCTTGAAGGAAACCTCAATGCGAGGAAACCCTTTAAAATAATTGTAACATATATTTGAAAGTTTTGTTCTTGAAACATTATTTTTTTTCAATATTTTAAACGAGATACATTTTAAATTTAGACCCGTGTAATTTTAGAAGTACTTTAGATCACTATTTGCCCTAGAAAACTCGAAATTATGAAATTAATTTTATAATTACTTGAGATTAAAATAACTTCTTTAGGTCTGGTGGCATACGATGTCTTGAGCTCGTCTTTGAATATATGAAGTCAAGAATTAAGAAATCAAATTAAGCCCGATTAATTACGAAATTAGCAAACTTAATTCAAAATCCATAATTAAAACATTAAGTTCTCAGTTTCACAATAATTTCAGATACACCATTTTGAATATATATTTTGCTATTCTACTTAGCAGTTTTTAATTCTCCCGTAGAAAGTCGCGAATAAGTTTTATAAGTTATTACAAAATATTCGAATCTATTCAGATACTATTTGTCATTTATTTAATAAAATAATCGCAGAAATGTTTAATGTTGTAGCAAGAGAATTTTTCTTTAATTGTTTTCTTTTTTAAACCTACAGCTGCTCGAAGTTACGATTGTATTAAATCCTTATAGGCTTTTAAAAACTGATTATCTCTTGTTGCACATATATTTCTGTATAGAAAAATACACATAGTCAATTGTTACTTTAGTCCTCTTGCATTTGTTTTCCTTCTTCTATGGGTGGTCTTTAGGGCAATAAATATTCTACTAATAAATCTGTCTGTTTTGTTATTTTAGTGTTAAAGAATTGAGTTTACACTGCTAGCTTGAAAGTATCCCAAAAAGATGATTTCCTAATCTATTGAACTTAATTTTCATGAAAGCTCTTAGGTTATTGGAAGGTAAGTCACCATGATCTTGCTGAATAATTTTCAAAAAAACATCGATGCCCAGTTGTTCTATAGTATCTAATATAAATAGTATATAGTAGTATATTTATAATAGTATATTTAATATAAATATATTAATTAAAAATTTAATCAAATTATTTTGATAATTTAGATTTTTTTTACTGTGCATTAATGAATAGAAAAATATAAACAGATAAATAATGGAATAAATCGACAATATTATTCAGGAACGATCGATCAATATATTCTTTCACCATATTGTTCAAGAACTTGCTGACTCTCTTGGTTGATTCTACCTATTCTTTCAGAATAATTTAAGTAAGTAAATATTAATTTATTTATTATTATTTTTCTAGATTTTGGAATTTATTATTGTTTAATTAAATATCTTATTGCTCTTTTTAAATATATTATTGCTATAAAAAACAATCTCATATATTTTCATGATTCCTACTCATAGTATGCTGTTCTATTAAAATAATAAGCAATCATTTAAAAATACCTGATATTTTGATCTCAATATATTAATTCTTTTAAATTTTGTTGTGAACATGAGATTAAGATTACAATTAAATTTATGTGATAGCAGTATAGCTATATTCCAATCAATCAGTATTACATCTCTGTAAGGAGTTATTCGGTGATAAATATTCATTTAGTTAGTGGACAAAAAATACTTTGTGACATAAAAGTATATTATTTGTAAAGTTAAGCATGGAAACAGATTATTGGGTGTGGCTCATGTGCTGCTAAGATTTGCTTTATATGTAAACAATGGTTATAACATTAAACTCCTTTAATTTAACTATTCTCATTTTCAATTTAATTGTATATCTAATTTATTCATATTATATGCATGCATAAATAATTTAGTTGTGCTCGTATATATATATATATATATATATATATATATATATATATATATATATATATATATATATATATATATATATATATATATATATATATAATTTTAAATCAACCTGATAACTTTCTGACTCTTAAAAATATTAAAATGAATAATTTTAAATCCTAAATATATATTTGAGGCATTCCAAACAATGATGAAAAGTAAAGTAAAGTAAAAACAAAGTAACTGTTTTTGTTTTTTTATGATTGACATTATATATATATATATATATATATATATATATTACCAGTAATTGAACTTTAGACCATACATTATGCTATTTCAGCTCTTAAAGGAGGAATTATAGTCGGTTCGTTCTTTCTCAATATAGCATCTCTTTTCATCTTATATGAATGGATGAAGAAGTTTCTATATATCTTGTTTAAGCCTATTTATTGTTAATTAATTGTTTGCCTGATAAATATTAACTTAATTACAAAAGTTTCAACTAGTGGTCGTCAAATGTTAGTTTGTTTGAAAAAAAATTTGCTTTTACAGCATGTTTTTAAATAATAGGTTTGATGATATAATTTATCAAAGCTCCTAAAATTGTTTTCACAAGATATTACTTCTATTCAACTAATATGTTTAGGGTTTTTTATGGACGAAATTGTATTCGGCCTTTTGTATATTTACTACAATAATTATTATATGACTGATAAATGATCTATCGTAAGACTGATAAATTTAATGAAGTATATGATCAAATTTAATAGATTTACAAATGATTTTTTCAATTATTGTTTTAAGTTAAAGCTTGACAATTTTTTCATGCTCAATGATTATATGTTAATTTGATTAATAACATATATATATATAATTAGTAAATTTTAAAATTAAACTAGCAATATAACTTGTGGCACTCACTATACTATTTCTATAGAAGCACCCTCAATACTGCATTCAATTTCAAAAGTCTACATTCAAACTTTTTTTTACCCGTACTTTCTTTTTTTGACAGATTTGTTTGAAATAAAGTTACTGGTTTAGAATTTTGAAATCATTAGAGAAGGCATTAAATTTTGTTATTGTAATAAACATAGCTGCTATTCAAAGGATCACCAATCCTTTGAAAATCAATGCTAAGATAAAAACTTAAATGTTCTGAAGAACATTTGTGTTTCATGTTTTATTGTGTATTGGAACATTGTATGAACATCTATATGTTTCAGGCAGCATCATGCCAGGACTACCAACCTGTCGAAGAACCAAAACCGATCGAAGGAAGAGACTGTTAGACATGGAGGTGTTAAGTATCATCATTCCTCAAGTATTCACTCTGGGTTTGGCTTTATCCGTTCGAGTTATTGGACGTAAGACTATTCACAATAATTATTCAAATAATCAAACTCATCAACTATTATGCAAATGCATTAATTGCTATCAATTGGTATTAAGATAGAACTATAAGATTGGCAAGAGACTAATTTCGTTTTTTATTAGTGTGTAATAAAAAGACCATCAATATTGGGTCCTTTAACTATGAGAAATTTGCCCAATTCACCTATTTGGGTTCAATAGTCACTGAGGATAATGCACCTGAGGTCGAGATAAAGAAAAGAATATGGATGGCTAACAGGTGCTACTTTGGTACATGCAAGGAATTCTCCTCAAGCCTTCTATCATGGCAGATCAAGCTCCATCTGTACAAAACATTAATCCGCCCAGTTGTGTTGTACATGGACAATGATCAAGCTGATTGAGCATAATCTCCTAATCTTCGAAAGAAAAATACTGCGAAGAATCTTTAGAAGAGTTTATCTAGATGGAAACTGTCAAAGGAGAACAAACAACGAAGTCTGTGGAATGTAAAACACAGTGGCTTGAATGGAAGATGATGCGATTCCTAAAAAGGCTTTGACAGAAACTCTACAGCAGGAGAAGAAGGGAGAGACCGAAGCTGAGGTAGTCGGGTGGTGTAGGGAGAGACGCGAGGGTTATCCTGGGAGTCAGGAGCTGGATGACGGCTACACACACCAAAAACGACTGGAAGAAGCTAGTAAAGGAGGCCAGGATTCGTCACCGAATTGTAGCATCATTGAGTAATAGTGTGTAATAAAACTGAATTGTTTCTATTCTAATTATTTTTATAATCAATTAAATATCTTTCCATTGTTTTCAATAATCTTTTACATCCTTTCTATTGACTTTATTATTCCATGATCATAGAACTTCATTTCCTTATCAGAGAAAAACTCAATCAAGTGTTATTTGAAGTCATCATTACTAAAATTTTTATCAAATAAGAAGATTTGTTAACTTTGAAATTAATGATAATCCAATGTGTCAGGGCAGTACGGTGAATGTGACATGACTATTGGTCGGCCAAGTTCCAGTATTACTTTATCTTCTTTATCCTTCTTTACCTTCCCAGGTTGCTCTTCTTCGTGCACGCGACTGACATGCCTTTACCACTTCAATTGTCTGTTTTCAATGGAAGTCTTTAATCTTGAAGTCTTGATTGAAGCTTGTCTCTTATTGTCGCATTATGAACTCAGTTCATCCTTATTTTACCGGTCACTCTGCGGAGGTACTTCATTTCTGCACTTGTAATAAGGTTTATATGTTTGTCAAGCATGCCCCAACTTTCTCCCAACAACTCCCAAATGCTAGTGTTGGGAGATAAACTGCTTTGTACACTACTACTCAATGGTGCTACAACTCGGTGACGAGTCCTGGCCTCCTCTACTAGCTTCTTCCAGTCGTCTCTGTTTTTTGCAGCCGTCATCCAGCTCCTGACTCCCAGGATATCCCTCACGTCTCTTTTAACACCATCCCACCACCTCAGCTTTGGTTACTCTTTTTTTTCTCATGCAGAAGAGAGGTTTGTCTCTTCCCTACCTTTCAGTGCCCAACTATATCATTGTAGATCTGGTAATATATTACGTTTGCTATGCTAATTCTGTTTTTGATTTCTTCATCTACTTTACCAGACCTACTGATGATGGTTCCTAGGTAGGAAAAGTTGTCCACTGCTTTAGGAGCCTCCCCATTGCAAAACAAAGGCACATTTTCATGGTCTTGTCTGGATTATCGGGATGTTTATTGTCATTCTTTACATTGTAGCTCCTCTCTATATTCTACATACAAGTGCTTGCTGCATCTTTCCCCAGAAATCTGTCTACAGGACAATATTATCAGCATAGAGAAGGCTCTGGACTAAGACAGGATGCCTATTCCATCTTCCAATTAATGTTGGATGTGTTCTCCTCTTTCAAATTTTATGGATCTCATTTATAAAACATATTAATAACAAAGGGCTAAGGCTGTCACCCAACAGTATATGTTGATATATTAAGAGGACTTGCATTGTTGATTTGTCAATGCTCTGGCCTTTTATCCTTGATTGCTTCCTCTAAATTTCCACTAAGTGTTTATAAAGTGACAAAAAAGTTTAAAAAAATAAAAAGTACGAATCATGACAAGATATTAAGCAGTTACACTCTACTACTCAGTGGTGCTACAACTCAGTGACGAGTCCTGGCCTCCTCTACTAGCTTCTTCCAGTTTTCTCTGTTTTTTGCAGCTGAAATCTAGCTCCTGACTCCTAGGATATCCCTCACGTCTCTGTCTGTCGGATGTCCATCCAACCACCTCAGCTTTGGTTTCCGTTGTTTTTTCATGCAGTAGAGAGGTTTTGTCAAAACGTGTTTAGGAATAGCTTCATCTTCCATTCTGAACCATTGTAGTCATCTAATTTTTAAGGTGTAAACAACATCTGCTTCATTATACATACAAGGTGGGTCTGAAAAGTTTCTGCCGAACATCGCCAAAGTACACCAAATGGTGCTAGATGGCTGCCAAATTTAAGTGAGAGAGATAGCAGAAGTTAAGAACCTGTCAAAAAAACGTGTTTGTTACATAACAAATCAACATTTAGATATGAGAAAGCTGTCCGCACGTTGGGTGCCGCATGAACATTTCCGACACCGTTGGGACAATAAATCCGAGTTTTGCC
Organism: Troilus luridus; assembly: GCA_964056705.1. Classification (NCBI taxonomy): domain Eukaryota; kingdom Metazoa; phylum Arthropoda; class Insecta; order Hemiptera; family Pentatomidae; genus Troilus; species Troilus luridus. The sequence goes on along the minus strand of OZ057412.1, from coordinate 187,074,305 downwards.
GCTGATTAAATACTGTAGATGAAACTTAGATACACCATTATACACCCGAAACAAAAATATAGTCCAACCAGTGGACTGCAAAGGGTGAACCGGCTTCAAAAAAAGCAAAAACTGTTTTCTCGGCTGGGAAAGTGGTGGCGACTGTTATTTTGTGATATTCATGGAGTTATTTTAATTGATTATCTTCAAAAATGGAAAAACCATTACAGGATCATTCTACGCATCATTACTTGACAAGATGAAGGCAAAACTTGCGGGAAAACGGCCACATTTGTAGAAAAAGAAAATCCTGTTTCACCAAGACAACACATCGTCTCACACCTCAGCGGTTGCCATGGCAGAAGGCCACTAATTCCGGTTTGAACTGCTTGACCATTCGCTTTACTCACCAGATCTAGCCCCCAGCGACTTCTTTTTGTTCCCTTATCCATTAAAATTGCCTTCGGAGGACAGAGATCAAGAGTGAATCACCTTCGTAAACACTTATTTTCTAGAGAAAAACGGCGAGTACTTTTTAGACGGGTTATAGAGATGGGAGCATAGCTGGGAGAAGTGTGTAGAGTTACAAGAGACTATGTTAATAAATAAATAAAAAATTTCAGAAACAATGTCTTGTATTTTCGTTGGGTCAGAAACTTTTCAGACCACCGTCGTATACATTGAGTAGACTTCGTTGTTTTTTGTCCTTTGCCAGTTTCCATCTAGATAAAGTCTACTAAAGATTCTTCGGAGGACTTTTCTTTCTAAGACAAGGGAATCATGCTAAATAAGCTTGGTCATTGTCCGATCCATACAACAAAACCAGGCGGATGAATGTTTTGTACAGTTGGACGGTCGTCTTGGAACGTGTTGCACAGTCCTCTTGGCTACCGTGATAGAAGGCAAGAGGAGAATTCCTTGCGTAGACCAAAGTAGCACCTGTTTGCCATCCTTATTCTTATCTTTACCTCGATCTCAGTTACATTATCCTCAGTCACCATTGAACCCAAATAAGTGAATTGGGCTACTTTCTCAAAGTTAAAGGGGCCAATATCAAAGGTCTCGCCAGGTCGCAATTTAAGCAATTAAAGAGAATAAATAAATTAAAAACAACAGTTAAATGCATGAGCTAGGATGCAATAATTTCTTAACTTAATGTATATCTTTTTTATATATATAAAAAATAAAAAAAAAAAAAAAAAAAAATGGGAACAATTATAGAGATCGGAAAGGTGAGATGTTGTTTCAAGATCTCGCCTTGAATTAGTGGACCTCGTTGAATTAGTGGATCTGACCTTGTCTACATGAATAGACTGTAGATATATGAAGGGTGTTGAGACTTAATGGATTGGTATAAGAATGCACCGAACAAATATTGTCTTCAAATGGGAGGTAAAAGCCACTTTAACCCATTATAAAGGTGGAACACGTGAGACCGTCTTGGGGTACCTAGGACAAAACTTAGAGAGCAGTTTATCATTCGCTGTATTCTATCCTCAAGTACATTTGAAAGGCTTCCATATACCACAATACAGTAGTCAAAGTGGGGGAAGATGAGAGATGATATAAGGAGCTTATGTGTAGGTTGCAGAAGAAGATATCGAGAACGATGGAATAACTTTAGGGAACTAATTGACCATCAGGATATTTGGGCGATGTGGGGTTTCCATGAAAGGTTTTTGTCAGTAGTAATGTCCAAGTTTTTGACAGAGGAACTGAAAGTGATGGAGTAATCGTTAAGGTTAATGTTGGGAGGGCATGTATGGATGTAAGGAGGTAATTAGAACCCATAACAATGGCCTGAGCTTTCAGTTTGTTCAAATCCACTTTGTTCCCAGGCACTGATAGTATTTAGGTCTTCCTTAATACTGCCGAGCACAATTTATAGCTCAGTAGAAGGAAAGGACTAATAGATTTGGAATTCGTCAGCATATAGATGGTAGGTACAGTGGTGAACAGATTTAAGAAGATCATTGATGTACCAGTCAAAAAGAAAAGGTAAGATGCTTGAGCCCTGTGCCACACCTGAGGACAGAGTGAGGAAAGAGTAAAGCGGTTGACTAGGTATGGAAACTGCTTAAGACCTGTCAGAAAGAAAAGATTGGAATCAGCGTGTAGAGCTGTTAAAAAAAGACAGTGATTTTAATTTAGTAAAAAGAATAGAATTCCAAAAAGTCAAAAGCTTTTGAAAAGTGAATTAGAATTAGCACAGTTAGTTTTTTGTTGTCCATAATTCTCCAGGTGGAGAAACTGGGCAGGAAACCTGATTGAAGTGGATCAAGGAGGTTGGACTGTTCAAGAAAATTTGTCATTTGTGACTGGACTACTCTTTTGAGAGGTTTGGAAAGGTTGGAGAGAATGGAGGTTGGGCAATGGTATTTGGGAGATGAGGGTTAGAGGTTCTTTTTGGACTACTTATTTTTTTTGCATTTTGTAGTGAAAAATTGATATGAAATACATATCACAGATATTGATTCTTTAGATTAGATGAATTTCTTTCAGTTTTTGCGAAACTCAATCTTATAGATTTTTTAATTGTTGTGTATGATAAATTTAACTGCTTTATAATCTCACTCACCCTTAGTTGATGGTTCAATTCAATGAAGGCTTTCATTTTGATATCATCGCCTTTAGTAAGTCAGCCAGAGGATTGGCCATCTTTCAGTTTAACAAATTTTGCAATTCAGATCCATGTGCTCTATTAAATAATTGGCATTATAAACTTAGCATATTATTTGTGATCCTCAGCCACTTTCTTGCCATTTGGAAATTTAAAAAAAGTAAAATGGGCGGAAAATGCTTATTTTTGCAATCTATGCTAAAACAGACAATTGTTAACAAAATTACACAGGCTTAGCAACCTAAAGGCATTAACTACCAAATTTCAAAAGAAAAAATGTTAACATTTACATAAAAGAATAACCAAATAAAAATATAATGCAAACTGAAATCACTTTCTTGCCAACCCTTTCTTAGTTATCTCAATTAAGTTGTGAAAAAAACCCAGCTTTATTTTGGTATTTTATTTTTTATTGTTATAATTAATAACTAAATTTGCTAGTTTAAATAATTAAAGGTTACATAAAGAGCCAAGATTAATCAGGATTAAAAAGGGATTTTTTAAAATGTTGTAATGTGTATTATTTAGATGTTTATATAGTGTTGATGTATATCATTATAATTCATTTATATCTTTATAGGATAAAATATAGCGCATTTTATGATATATTGAAATATAACTGTCACACATCATTTTGGATTATTTATGTTTTTAGAACGCTACTTCCAGGAGAAAAAGGTTAGAATACCTTATGCTGATTTTGGGTACCCAGATCTGATCAGTTACTTTGCCTCCATTAAAGGTCTTTCTGTTACCATGAATGCTACCAATGGCCAGTATCAAGTGGAAGCAGGGTGAGTATCCCAGTTTTCACACACACGGTTTCAATTATATTATTATTATAACTGCACTACAACCCAGTCCCCGGTCTTGGCCTCCTCCAAATGTCACGGTCTTGTGCCGTGGATGTTCCTAACTCCGAGGATGTTTCGAGCATTCTTTTTCCATGAATCGGAATAGTCAGGAGTACTTTTGGTATTTCTCCATCTTCCATCCTGGTAACATGCATACATTAACTTCATTATTCTTAAGACATCAGGAACTTTGTAGCTACTCTATAGTTGTTGGTTTGAGCGTCACTTCCACTCATCACAAACCGTTACCTTTCTTTCAAAATTCAGTAGTTCCTTTTCAGCAACTCTTGAAGTCGTCCAGCACTCAGGACCATATAGAAGAATGGACCGTACGAATGTTTTATAAAGATGTAGCTTGGTCTGTCTGGAAAGAATTTGCGGGCTTAGATGTTTCCTAAACCCACAATAGCATCTGTTGATGGCTGTTATTCTTCTCCTTATCTCTATATCAGGGGTATTGTCCTAGGTGACCACAGATTCAAGGTAAATAAATTCTTTAACCTTTTAAAATCTGTTAGTGACGGTCTTACCTTGTCTGTCTTACCTTATAACTAATAACGCTTGTTATTATTCTTCTGTTACCATGTACTTTTTTTTAGTTTTGGACTCATTGACTTCTAATTCTAGCCTACCTGTAGTACTCGCCAGTGTCAGAAAAGCATTGATCACTGCCTTTCACATCATTTATATATATATATATATATATATATATATATATATATATATATATATATATATATATATATGTCCACATATATACACACACATATAAATATACTTTAAAAGAGGTCATATCTCCATAAGAAATGTTTTTATTTTTTTGAGGTCCTTAGTTCAAATTTCAGTTTGGCTACTTAGTCCTGAAACACCCTTTGTATATTTAACTAGTAGAATAACCGAATATGCCAAGGAAATTATCGGAGATCATAATTGTGGTTTTAGACGATACTTTAAATATCGATCAAAAAAAGTGGTTACAATCTACGGTAACTAGGAAAACAAAATTCAAGAGGAAATAAAGGCGTGATTAAAGACAAGAAATTCTTGTCATTATTCGGTCTGGACATTACTAACCTCGCGTTTTTTACCTGAAATCTAAAAATAAGATTTTATAAAACCATCAACCTTCTAACTCTTCTTTACGGGTGTGAAAAGTGGCTGCTAATGCTGAATGATTAACAACATCTTAAGGTATTTGAAAATTAAGCGTTGCATAGAATATTTGGTCCAAGATAGGATGAAACCAATGGAGAATTTAGGAGATTACACAATGCGGAATTGCAAACCATTTACCCAGTTAATATTATTGAAGTGATAGCGTCACGAAAATTAAGATGGGCTTGTAAAGTTGCTGGGCTTAGCAGCAAACAAATTATTTAAAAATTAAGAAGCTTTGTACCAACTGGGAAGTGTTTGAAGGGTGTAAGGATTACATTTAGAGCGTATGGGTGTACATATATAACATTCTTCTGTTTAAGTGTATGCCACACCATTTGTGTGTATTCTAGTGGATCAGAGAATAGTTTAGATTCACAATTGGATAGGTAATGTTTTTAATTAGTTAATTTTTTTTTGTGTATAACCTCTTTGTGTTTGATTTAAATTGTGTTCAGAAGGCAGAGCTGTGATAGCGGTGGGAAGATTTTTGAAGAAGTTTTTTCATTTTGAACATGAGCTGATTTTTATTTTTTCATACATTTGTTACTTGCCTTTTAGCTTAGCGTTTTCATTAAACTGAAATTAACAATATTATTAATATCTGAATCATTTTGTAGTCTTATTAAAAATTATATGTTGTGCCGATTTGTAAAGCCCAATGTTGAAGTGAGTATTTTGCGCTATTTTCTATTTAATTTCAACGTTGTTTACATGTTTATTGAACTCACATTCACCCTAATCTAATAAGTAAATAAATAAAATAGTATTTTTTAAGAAATATTTATATATAAAATTCTTCTCTTCTTGTGGAATGGTCTCTGAACTCCTTTGATCTCTAGAAAACTGTTTTCTATGCATTTTGTTTTGTGGTGGTTCTAGAATGGTTTATATTTACAATTGGATCTAACAGATAATCTTTTATTTATGTAATAAAATATATCTTGCTATTAGTTACAACAATTTTAAGTTTATATTTAACTCATTTAGGATTATAGTTTAATAATATTCATATTCATAAATAATAGGTTAAATGTACGCGTGATGATGTTATATAATTTTTCATCAAAACAGTCCAAGTAATTATAAACTGTTTAAACTTTTTATAATTATGTTCCAGCAAGTATAATTATGTACAACTTCTGTCAGGTCACATAAGTATATAAATTTTATAAATTTATAGTTTTGATTAAAAAAGTATTCAAGGTTTAACAACATTCTCTTATTCCTTATTTATTGATCCTTTTAGGATTTTTGAATATTTGTATACTTCTAAAATTATTATAACAGTAGTTTAAAACACTTTGTAATTTGGATTAGACATAATGCAATATGGGTACTTAAAACATCTGTGAAGTTTATCATTATTGTGTAACAGGACTGATTTGTAGCCAATCTTTCTAACCATAATGTAAAGTTTAAGATTTGTTCCCTTGGTAAGCCAAAAAACAAATTTTAACACCCCAGGGTGGCTTCGAACTAGTGCCAATTACGAAGTTGGGCTTCAAAAATCTCAGCCTCTGAAACCTCATATAACCTTTAATTGTTAATTATTACACTGGCTAGCAAATTTGTTCACAGTATATTTCACTACACCTTTCTTTAATAAAGAGTCTTCTTTTTGCAGCCGGAGATGGATCATATAGGATTAAGGACCCTCCTGGGGCTCACCCAGCCTCTATAAAATATAAAAATGTACTGAACCCCATACCCGTTCACGGGTTGTAGTAGTAAAGGTTTTTTTTTCTTTAATAAAGATGTATATGCCCAGTTTATCATTTTAACCACAAGCTTTCAATGTTTGACAAAACAAAATAATTGTGTTTTGAACACATATTTATATCTACTAATGAAATAATTCTTTATTTTCTTTTTACAGTGATAATTATGATTTACGCAACTGGTTTGATGAAGCTTATCAATCAAATGAAGATGACAATATTTGAGTATGGACCGTTGCAGAAGATGCAAGTTTAGAAAAAAATTTTTTTGATTAAAGTGTAATAAATAATGTAAATTCTAACTTTTAACTATATAAAAAGTATTGTGTATATTTTTTCTCTATTATTGATGTTAAACTGAAAAATTCATATTAATTGTATATTTGTGTAATATTGATAGTTAACTTTGATACTCCTAGATCCTCTACATATAAAAGATTACTCAGAAGTGCAGGATGTTTTTTTTTTCTCATCAGATTTTTCTTTTTTAAGGATGAGTTTTTTCATATTAATAAACTTAGTGATCTGTATAAAATATCTTTGAATGTCATTATTGTTTTTGACAATGCTTTATTAGAATTAATATAAAAAGATATTGTTGATGCATGTTTACAGATTGTTGTAGTTAGGGTTACATCTTTTACCAGAAGGCCTTGAGAAATATAAATCTATCATGGATTTAGAATAGAGGATAGAGGAAGGTTATATGAAGATTGTAGAAATATTTGTGGTAAATGCATTATGATAATTTTAATCACAGGTCTATAGAGGCATTATTACCATCAGTTTGTCTACAAATGTCCCTTGATTGCTGTTGTTCTTGACATTATTTCGATAACAGATAAAATTAAAATATAAGAGTCTATTGTACATTTAGTATTGTAATATTAATTGTATATTTGTAAAATTGATAACATGCTTTGGAACTATGATCCTTCATTAAGTGATTAAGTGAAGTTGTGAAAAAGCCATTAAAGATTAAATCTGAATCACACGGTCAGTTGGTATTTTCTAATTAACTTTGGTACAAATCTCCATCCTTAAAGATTATCTTCTGAGTCCAAATTAAATACGGCCCTAATATGAGACAAGTACTTTGAAAGTATTTGAATGAAGTTGTTATCATTGTAATACTGAAGATCTCGTGTTCCAATCCGATTATGACAGATTGAATATTTGATCCACTAATAGTCATAGATGGATCCGGTGGGTCCTGCAAAACCTCATGGGGCTCAGCCTGCCTCTATAAAGAGCGTACCATTCCCTAGCGGTTGATTGTGACCTTGGACAAATCACCTCCTTGCACATCTGTTATCCCAGAAACAGTGATCATTAATTTAACATCACTTAATGCTACTATGATTAACCATAGTACATAATCAAGTAATCATTAAAGATAACTGTCCTAATTATATCAGGTTAGACGAAATTTAGGACACTTGCTGTAACATTGCCCAATTAGCAATAGCAGCATGCAGTGCCGTCAAATAAATAAACTATACTTCAACGTATGGAGTAAAACAAGAAAAAATCAACTCAATCCGAAATTCTAAGAACTATTGTAATTTCTCCTTGGTTTATTTAGAATCACACTATACACAATGACATGAACATCCCCACTGTAAAATCTTACATCAATTACAAGTACACCATATTTCATTGTCTACACATCACCATATTTGATTACCCACAGAAGCATAAAGTGAAATTAAATGAATAAACAAGCAATTACAGATAGCTGTAATTATAATTCCAATTGATTGATGATTCACTGAGATTATAATGGTTGGCCACCCCTAACTACTGAAATTATAATTGTTGTTAGTAAAGTATAAGGCGATAACAATTTTTCTTATTTGTATTTTTATTTTTGCAATTACAAGTAATTGTGATCAGAACATGTAACTATTTAATACCACATTGAATTCCATAAATGTGCTAAAGAAACCTATTAAAATGGAGGAGATCTGTGGTCTAGTGGTTAGCATAGCTACCTACAAAGCCCAAGATCGCGTGTTCGTAGCCTGGCAGGGGACCCTAGGATTTTTTTCTTTATATATATCTCCGTAGTGCTGTTAGGGGTGGAGTAGGCTCAGTCCATCTTTTATAATTTTTTCTGTCCAGAGCCATTCTTCGGAGTTGATCCATCGGGCAGCTGCGTTCCTTTCCTAGCCCCTCTATATGTTCACTAAAGGTAAGTCTTGGCCTACCTACAGGGCGGTTTCCTAATGGCCTTGCTTCCATCAGCCAGCATGTCTTACGGTCATCTCCCATCCTACAAACATGGCCATAAGATTTCAGCTGGCGTTCCTGTAGGGCATCAATAACAGATCTCACACCCAGTTTGGCACGGATGCTGTTATTTCTTTCATAATCCAGTCAAGTTTCTGTCCAAGGCAGTTAATTGTAAGCTATTGGTCACTCCTTCCAATATGCACGATTTTGCTCTTACTGGGCTTTGTGCACAATCTTTTTCTTTTCAATTCTTGACCACTCATCGGCAGCTACTTGTAGATTTTCAGGCCCATCTGCAATCACCACTATGTCATCTGAATAGAAAAAACTTGGACCAACACAGGAATCAGGTTCCAATAACCAACTGTAGCTCTGTAGCTTGGAACATGTAATTATTTAAAACCACAATGAATTCCATAAATATGCTAAAGAAACCTATTAAAATGGAGGTGACCTGTGGTCTAGTGGTTGGCATAGCTACATAGAGTAAAATATCCTGGTTATGCCATCCTTCGGAGAGGACGTTAAACGGGGGTCCCAAGCCTGTTTGATGTCAGGTACTCGTTAAAAACCTCTATCCTATTAAAATCCGGATAGGAAAAATTTAGAGCTTCCACTACAGTATTGTCCGATTAGACATAGCACCATAAAATGACTTTAAATAAACAAACAAACTTATTTAAATGATAGTCGCTGTTATCAAGGACTACAAAGATAAGATTGCATAAGACATATTGTGACATATTCAGCGGAAACATGGACGCTACGAGCCCCTACAGTAAATGCCTTAATCTTCGAAAGAAAAATTCTTTGGAAGATATATAGACCTCTATTGGTGGATTGGAGAATCAGGAAAAACAGTGAATTGTATGAGCTAGTTGTATCCTGCCACATAGTCCAGTTTATTGAAAGTGAGAAGTGTGAATAAGTGAGAAGAATAAAATGGTTGGGCCATGTTATTAGGATGGAGTACAACAGGCTCCTAAAAAGACCCTAATTGGTAATATATATTGGACCAGTAGGAGAGGAAGACCTAGGATACGGTGGGTCCAGGAATTGGAAAAGGACCTTACAGAACTCAGTGTCCTAAATTGGAGATCCTGAGCACTCTGCAGAGGAGACTGGCATAATATTAGCAGGGTTGCTAAGGCCCATCCCGGGCTGTAGTGCCAGTTAGTTAGTCTAAAACAAATGGATGAAAGGAGTTTATAGTGGAGTAAAAAATGTTAGCAGTATGACAACTGAGGACATTGAACTCCACTAGCCTCTTCGTATGATTTCCGAATTCTTTGTTATCACATTTTGATGAGCAATACAGATTAACCAATACCAGTCTATTTGAATTTTCATACGGAAGGTGAGAGTATCTTGGAGATATAAAATTTGACAATTAATCTTGAAGAAAGAAAATATAAAACGGAACAGAACTACATTTGCAATCTTTTTGACTACTCCATTCCTGTGTATTAAAACGAAATTTCCAACAGACACGTGAAAATAAATTTTCATAAACTAATGATCCGAGCGTAGTTGTTTATATATTGAAATGTTCCAAACGAGTAAGCCTTAATAAGTAAATAAAAGGAAACTTGTAATACTACAACACGTGTATGGTCATGGGCTTAGTACATGATAGAGATTGTACTATTTCTGAGGCAACGGTTGTGCAGATAAGTTATTAATTCCAGATCACACTCATCCACCAGGGAAAGCTCCTCCCCAATTAAGGATGCCCTCTTTTTGAGGCTGGATGAGGCCCATGAGGGCCTGAACGTCCCACAGAGTCAACCCGAGGCTGTTAACTGATTAAATAATTTATTTACCACAGCCAATATTATAGGTATGTATATATATATATACACTCAACAGCAAAAAAAACCGGACACTTCATATTTTTCGTATTAAAAGCTAATTTTCAGCAATGTGTTTGTTTTTGCGGGTATTCTAGTTATTACAGAGAATGTAGGGTCTAAGTCCATTGAACTAATCCCTTCAGGATTAGTAAACAATTAGATAAAACTCAGATTTGATTTATTTGTCTTGAAGTTGATTTACCTGTCGGACCTATTCTAAACTGTAAGTAGTTTTTCGCACATTCAAACATCTTTAATTTATTAACCAAGCCTTTACTGTGATTAATAGACATGTTTTTTTTAAATTTTGGTCCAGAATAATGGTTATTTCAAATGTTGACATAGCCCGAGCCAATGCCTTGGCCAGAGAAGGCCGGAGCTTGGGGTAGCGAAGTCTACCATTCACGATGCACTCCGGCGTTTCCGGGAAACTGATAACTACGAAAGGAGGGCCGTCAGTGGGGGACCAAGGGCAACAACGGCAGGAAACGATCGATTTATTACGCTGTCGGTATTGAGAGACCGACTTTTAACGGCTCCTGAGGTCCGGGAAAGACTTGAAGTGGCTCGAAATACACGTGTAAGTGCAGACACAGTGCGGAGGAGACTGAGGGAGCATGAACTCGTATCAAGGCGACCCGCGACAAGGCCCCAACTCCTGAAAAGGCATCGAAGAGAAAGGCGATTATTTGCTGATCAGTATTCTCATTGGACTCTGGAGCAATTAGGAACTGTTTTATTCACAGATGAGTCTCGATTTGGTCTATAACACTTAGACGGTCGAAAAAGAGTGTGGAGACGACCAGGGGAGCGATTTGCTCAATGTACCATTCGTGAATCACGGTCTTTTGAAAGGAGGTCAGTTATGGTTTGGGGTGGAATTCATTTCCACGCCCGGACTGAACTGATTTTCATAAATAATGGGGCTCTGACTGCTCGGAGATACGTCGAGGAAGTCCTCCTAGCGAGTGATCTCATTTGCTCCATTTATTGGTGAGCAATGCAGGATAATGCTCGTCCACATACCGCCAGAATTGTTACCGAATACTTGGAGCAAGTGGGAATCACAGTTCTGGACTGGACTGCACGATCTCTCGATATGAATCCCATAGAGCATTTGTGGGATAATTTAGGGAGGCGTGTTAGACGCCGTCATCCTCCTCCTAGTGACTTAAATCAGCTCCAAATTGCTCTTCGAGAAGAATGGGATGCTATGGCGGTGGAGTACGTCCAGAATTTAATTTCTTCGATGCCTGACAGGGTTAGAGCCCTTCGCCGTACCAGAGGGAGTAATACCCGCTATTAGAATTACATAAATTGTTAGAAAACCTAATAAAAATGAAGAATAACGTTTTCTAAAAAATGTGTTCATTTATCATTTTTTCTTTATTTTGTACATAATCAATAAAAATTATTCACTTTTGGCAGATTTTGTTTAAATAATCTATAAATTAACAAATTCTTACCATAAATTAAAAAGATTAATACATATAAATATATATTTAACAAAATTATAAGACCAAATCTAAGTGTCCGGTTTTTTTTGCTGTTGAGTGTATATATACATACATATATATATATATGTATATATATATATATATATATATATATATATATATATATATATGTATACATATATATATGTACATACATATTTACATATATATATATGTAAATTGCATTATATATATATATATATAATGCAATTTACATATACTATGGGTTATTATATAAACCGTACATAAGTATTGCTTGAAATAAAAACACAAAAACAGAACATTTTTATATGTAGCGCCAGCATTCTCAAGTTGCTCTGTGTTATGATTCAAACAACCTCGATGGGTCCAGTGAATTGCAAAATAGAATTATCAAATGCTCCCAAAGAGGAATGAATGTAAAGAGGTAATGAATAATGGACGAAGATATTTACAAATGAAAGAACGTATTCGTCTAGTCATCTTGATGACTAATCCATAATATTGTAGCAACAGAGATTTTGGCTATTGGTGTTTGCTTAGTAAATTTTAGGTTTAGTAAATATGTTTCGAATGATTTGAATTGCCAGCATCTAATTTTATTGGTGTTTTTACCCTGTTAGTGATGGCTAATTCCAGGGAATAAAATCCGAAGATAAATTCCGATTGGTATCTTATGAGCCATTGTTCTAAAATAAATACTTTCTTTCATAACGTATATTGTCATGACGAAATTGTATTGACGAAATATATTGATTTAAAGAGTGTGAAGGGGGAATGGAAGGAATAACATTCTTACGCAGCTCTCTTGCCATCATTTTTCTTAAGAAAAAGGAATAAAAGAACAAATAATAACAAATAAAAAATAATAAAAATGTGTACTACACTGGCCAATTGTGATCAATACATTCTCTGGCGACATTTTAAAATTCAAACCAGACCTTAAGTGTAACTCTTAGGCTACACCTACATTGGATCCGATTCGGTGCGACGTGATTCTATCACATACGATGCTGGGGTTTATGGATTATACATATTTTACTATAAATTACAGTAAAATATAAATGTTACAGTAAATATAAATAATTAATAAATAATCTTAATTTTATAAATTTAAAGAACCAAATGTTATAACTCTCGATATATTTCAGTCATTTGGTTTGCTAGCGACGTCTCATCGTATCACACCGGATCCAATGTAGGTGTAGCCTAAGGCGTATCATATCATGTAATTTATATCACAACGTTTTATATTTAATATAAAATTATAATAAAAATATATAAAATATTTTCATATTTTATATGTAATGCCACGTTCCTTGGCTTAGATCAATTGCATTTGCATACTAAACGCTATAGCGGCTGCGAAATAACGGAAAAACGCCTTCTTTGACGTGTGAATGAGCGTAAAACCAGCTCAGAAGAGTTTTCGTTAAACTTGACTTAAAAAAATAAAATAATTTCTGCTAGATTTAGAGAGCGGGGTTGCTCAGTGTGTAGAACGCTTAGTTTCTGAACTTAAAGTCTTTGGTTAGAATATGGCCCGGGCAGATATGTTATTTAATCTGTTGAGTGAGAACGTCAGCCTAACCTGGAGCTCAACTGTCTATAAAGTGGGCACTCTGAATTGGGGTAAAGCCTGGCGGTTCAGCGCGATCTCTAACAAAGCGCCACCCTTTTAACAATTTGCTTATAAACACTACAAACTCTACCAGGTACTGAGCCCAATAGCCTTCATGAATTTTAGTGATAAAGTTTTCAACGAGACATACAATCATTATGTCCTACATCATGTTACCTTAATACTAGTAATTTAAATGATTTAAACTCAATCGAAGCTAGAATTGAAAGAATAACATTAAAATGATTATGATTTCATTTAAACTAAACAAAACCAATCGATTTTTTAGTAATTTCCTTTGGGTATGGAGATTTTAAAATGAAAAAAAAAGAGTAAATTTTCCATTTTATAATAAAAGGTTGTTGATGAAAAGTGTGCCCTGTTTTCAAGCAGTTAACTATATAATCAGTCTTTGCGTAGCTGATTTCGTCAATTATAAATTCGAACTTCCGAACTTACTTAAAAAAAAACTTTATTAGTATAAAAACAATTACAAAATTATAATTACATGAGTTACTATACTAATGACGCGTACACAGTGCTACAGTGCTACTTGGCCTTATTACCCTAGCCTATTTATGCCTATCTTCTCTGGTGGGGAGATCTGCTGATGCTGCAGTCGAGTCATAGGGCGAAGCCGTGTCTAACTGTCGGTACAGGTTTATAATGTGAACTATTATAAAAACCTGGACCACAACAACTTAGTTCATGATAGAGACTATACTGTATCTAGGACAACCGTTGTGCAGGGAGTTGATATGACCGAGATCACTCTCAACAAATAGGACTTTCTCCCAATTAAGAGTACTTACTTAAAGGAGACTCGGCTAGCCTCAGAATGATCTGCAGATCTCTCAAATTTCGTCCAAACTTATAAATAGATCTATTGATTTGCCACAGCTGGATTGAATCCGGGAACTTGAGCACAGAAACTCAGAACTCTACACTTTTAGCTAGATCGTCATCTTTATTTTGTAATATTAATGAATGTTATCAAGATATGATTTTATATTCTAAATAGTTAGTTAAAAATTATCAGAAAGGGTTTATTTATTACAAGAGATTATGGAGGTATACAGTTACATTATACGTCTCGAAATTTGCAAATTGTTTTCGTTTTAGTCGCGTCGTAAAGACGGATGGAATGAAGACTATATTTAAGTATACAATATGACGCTAATCAAATTAGAACCTTATAGTAATCTTCCCTGGAGATTGGAGAAAAGCGATTATAAGAAACCGGTCCAGAGAGGTGGGGAGTGGCCGGCCTTCTTGTTATCCGAATATGCAAATATGTTTGGAATCGCTGGATAGGCGAAACAGCTGTGCGCGTGCAAAGGTTAGAGCCGAGTCATGGGTTGCCTGCCGCATGAAAACAACATATCACATATTTAGCATACTCCAAATCTCATTCCGTCAAATTTAATTAAATCTGTTTAATTATAATATAATTAAAAGTACATATTATGTACTTTATAACTGTCGAGGAAATGTAGAAGTACGACAATAACAGCTGGTTAATTTTTTATGTCTATATCTCCTAAGTAAGTTTATAACTCTTTGGCCACAACTAATGAGTTAACAGCTGGTAGATAAGCTAAAAAGAAAACTGTTCCAATAATGATATTTTCTTTGTATTAATGTAGTCTAGAATGTGTAGTTTATTAATGGGCCCACATTTAAAGTTTGCATTAAGATATGCGCAAGTAGATATGGGTAATGGTGTATTAGCTGGTCAGGAGGGACTGATATCCGCCATTGTTTATAACCTGAACATTGATAATTCCGATACTGATGGCACCTACCTTCTTATTAATATTAATGAAAACTGAAGTATAATGAGATTTTATAATAAAATGCTAATTCTAAGAAGGTTTCATGCAGACCGGCTATCACACAAGTACCTAGTTATGCATGCTTTTGTATATTAGTATTTATTTTAATTTTTGGTAGTGCTGTGCATTCGTCTTCTTCCTCTCGCAGCCCTCGTGCTGCCATTCCTTTTTTTACATCTTCCATCAATGTCTTCCTTGGTCTTTCCCTCTTTCTTCTATAATCTGGTTTATATAGGAAGAGTTTCTTTGGCCATCTATTGTATCTCCTTGTGTACTATATTTATTAATTTATTAGAGGATGGAAATAGTTGAGGGGTGAAGTCAAAATAAACACCAAATAAGTGAATACTTATTTTTTATATGAGCCAACGTTTCGACCTACTTTGTAATTCATCTTCAGGGCTATGAGAGAAAAACAGACAAAACAAAAATAACTATAAAAAAACATTACAGTACCAAGATTATAATAAAATATAGAGTAATAGAAAAGTAGAACAAAATAGTGAAGGATATATGAATAAAAAATACAACAGAATAAATGTACAGAAGGGTGATAATGCAAACAAAATACAAAGAGAAAAAAAATGAGAAGGTAAACAGTAAGATACAAAATGAAAAAAAAGTATAAATATAAAAAGGTGAGATATAAAAGTATGGAAAACCTAGTTTAATAAAGATAAAATATAAAATGCATGATAATAGACTACTAAAGAGTCTATTCTTCTTGACCCAATTCTACCCCAGTTTTTTGATGCTATTTTCATTAAGAAATATGTGGACGACCTCCTCCTTATCCTAAATCCCAACATCATTCCGGAGTTATTATCATCCTTCAACTCATACCATCCCCGCCCCCATTTCACTGTTGAACAAGAATCTAATCAATCACTACCCTTTCTTGACCTTCGTATCATTAGAAATCTAGACCAGACCTTATCCACAGATTGGTATACAAAACCTACCTGTTCTGGCAGATTCCTTAATTATTACTCCCAACATCCGCACCGCCAAAAAATTAACGTCGCCAAAAATATCCTATCCCCCGCTGACCTCTGCTTCCATAAAACCAACACCGCATCAATGAAATCCTTTTAAAAATCAATTTTCCTACCTATATTATTAATAAACTCATCCACGACTACAAAAACCCACCCACCCCCACCCGGTCTCCACATCCGCCATCTATCCCTATATACAGATCCTTGCCATAAATACCCTCCCTTTCAATTAACATTCAAAAATCCTTACGCTCCTCTATCCCCAATTTACGTATCGCCTTAAAATACCATAACAAACTCTCCAATATTTATACCCGAGTCAAAGATCCTATTCCCCTAAAACAACGCTTACACGTTGTCTACCGTATCTCCTGCTCCACTCCCAATTGTAATTCTTCCTACATCGGCGAAACTAAAAACTTCCTTAAAGATCGTATTACCCAACACAAATAAGCCATTTTCTCCCAAAACCTAACCGCTTCAAAACTCTCCGAACATGCCCTATCTTTAAACCACATTTTCGACTTCGCAAATACGTCTATCATAGCTTCTGTTCCCAACTATGATAAACGCATCCTCTCTGAAACCATCCACATCAATTTAGATTCCTCCACTATCAATCTTAAGACTGACATCACCTAGCCTCAACCTACTCCCAAATTTTTAATTTACTCTCCACTTTCATTCCGTTATATAGATATATTCTCTCTCCTATGACACATTATGACCTCTTGACATAAATTTTATTGTTATTATCTTTCTACCATTTCCCATTAATTTAGTCAGTAATACTCTTTGCTGTCTCTCTTTTATCATTAATTTATTTTTTTTACATTATTTACGTGTCATTAAACTCACCTATTTATGCATTTTCCCTCATTTTCCTATACTCTCCTTCTTAGTTATATTTTTGGCCGTTAGAGATCGCTGTTAGCGCTTCCGTCTTGCTTTGTAACGTATTTTATTTGTCAGATACACGGTTTACCGAGCCGCCACTCCTTCTATTTGGTTCGTACACATTTTAATATTTATATCTTCTCTTCATTTTTCTCCATCTCCATTCTTAACACCTAATTCTCCCATCATCACTTTGGCATCCATTATTTGTTGTAATAAAGAGTTCATAATTATTGAGCATCATAATTTTTAAAATTTATCTCCGTCTGAAATTTTATATATTTATTTCTAAACGTTTCTTGTATATTTATATCATATTTTGTATTAATATAACTTCATTCTAATTATATACATTTATATAACATCCCATACTTATATTTTCAATTTTATTCTTATTTTATATTTATATTTTACTTCGCTACCTGTCATTCACGAGATTCCTATTAATTACTTTCTACATAAGTCTTCTGTATTCATTCTTCGGCATCATGTTTTGTATCAATTTTCTTTCATTTTACTTATGTAACTCTCTAGGAGTCTATTATTATACATTCTGTATTAAACTAGGTTTTCCATACTTTTATATCTCACCTTCTTATATATATACTTTTTCATTTTGTATCTTATTGTTTACCTTCTCATTTTTTTCCTCTCATTGTATTTTGTTTGCATTATCACCCTTCTGTACATTTATTCTGTAATATTTTTGTATTCACATATACTTCACTATTTTGTTCTACGTTTCTATTACTCTATATATTATTATATTCTTGGTACTGTAATGTTTTTTTATAGTTATTTTTGTTTTGTCGGTTTTTTTCTCTCTAAGCCCTGAAGAAGACCTACAAAGTAGATCGAAACGTCGGCACAAATAAAAAATAAATATTCACTTATTTGGTGTTTATTTATTTATTAGTTGTACCTGCTTGTCATCACTTCCAGCAAATTTGATATTACTGATTTTTCTCCTCAATTTGCAGGAATATGAATTTTTCAATAAGTGATTAATAGTTTCTGAGCAGGTCTCTTGGCCATTCTCTTTTTAATTTTAAATTCTAAGAGAAATGGAAAGATAAAGAACAAATATATGTGGTAGTTGTATGTAGCGTGTTGTCAGTTTTTTTTGTTAATTTATTTAAGGTCACTGAACATTCCATTACACGCATACCCCCCCCCCCCAAAAAAAAACACCAATACACATCTCATATCTGTGAGGTAAACAATTAGTTAATGGGGAAAATTTTATTGAATCGAACTTATTGGATTTCCCAAAGTGAAAAGGTGCACATACAACTCAAAATTAAGAATTTTATTTATTAAAAAAGTTTGCTATTACAAATAACTTACTAGAAAATTAGGTCAATATAAAAAAAACTTGGGACTTGAAAAATTCACGAAAAAAGATTAATTGAACAATAAGAATTTAACAATTTTACAAGCTTCATATCTGTGAAATACACTAACCACTTTACGATGAATACTGTAGGCCACACACACAAACAGCAAAATAAATTGTCTAGGAAGACAAGCTAGAGGAAAAGAAAAAGGGGGGTTTACCCCTTCATGCCAACTACTCATGAAAATCCTCAGCAATGTTTCTGCCAGATACAAGGCGTGTAATGGAATATTAATACTGCTATGGCTAACCGGACCTTGCTACAGTCTTAAATAATGGCCTCATCGTGGAATATAGTCGTACAAAACACTTTCATGGAACATACATATAAAATTAAAAAGAACAGACCTATAGTGTTGTAGTTAGCATAACCTCCTTCTATGGCTAAGGTCACGGGTTCGTAGCATGACAGGTGGCCTTAGGATTTTTTAAAAGGAGTAAAACCTCCTCAGTTATGCCGTTCTTTGGAAGGGATGTGAAATAGGGTCTTGGGCGATGTCAGGTACTCGTTGCAGAACCCTATTTTTTAATACGCTAGGGTAGGCAAAATTTAGGGCTGTAGCATCTTCCGATTAGCTATTGCAGCTTAATGTGACGTTAAGTGAGTACACAACAAACTCCTTTAGGTGATCCCTTCTGAGGTTGGTGATCATCAAGGTTAATCTGATCTTTGGTCTGCCTGCTCTAAACAAGGCAATTGATTTATATTGGTACCTCTCCCGGAGATTTCTGAGTCAGCGTATCCGTCTCGGATAGAATTAGTAATTCTATCTGTCCAAGGGTGTTGAGACATTTAAATGGTTCGATATGTTAGTAAGGTGAAGTTAGTGGTCTTTTAAGTAACACAAAGATACTTATTACGACCCAGGAGTCAGTTGTGACGAATAAAAGATATTTTAAACTTCATAGGTAATTTTTACGGAATCCCATAGAGAAAATTCTTCTTCTAAAAGTGTCTATCCTCTTTGGATATTGGAGATTATAACGGTCCATCTTAGCTCACGGACCACTGCACGAAATTAGTCTATCGATGCTAATCCTGTCCATTGCTTCAGGTTCCTCAACCAGAATGACCTCTGCGACCTGGACCTTTCTGTTTTTTAAATCTTGATCTACGATTGACTGCAGCAGGCGGTACTTTTCATTTCGATCCTTGGCGTTCTCAATCTCCAAGATCCATTTGCTTCCGTACCGTGCATGTGAAACACTTGTATGGTTAATAAATGTAGGCTGGAGTAGTATCATATTTTAATAGCCTGAAAAGAATAATTAAATTTCAAGACAAATATCCAGCCTAATCGCTTCCTTAGTATTACAAAGCTCTATGATACACATACATGAAAATGAGAAAAACAATGTCAAAGATTCTGACCATCGGATTCTTTAGGCGATGGAATATTATATCTTTATTTCAATCCAGTTGGGTGACATTGAACAGCAGAAAAAGACTCCCATAAAAACTATAAATGAAAAACGAAACTCCGTAATGAGAACAATAATTATGACAATGTAACTAACATAGAACCGTTATATGAGTATGGTTAAGTTTCATAAGACTGTCGATCCAATCCTGGCATACACTTATTTATGGACTTCGGACTATCTATCTTATTTTGGTGATGATCGGCTATTATATCATCAATTTTATTAATCAGTGGCATCACTTCATTTTCTGTTGTTACTGTTCTCAGGTTTCGTCGCCTCAGATTAACAGTTTTAGTGAGATTCAGAGGCCGTTCGATACTTCACTTCGTTAAATGATTT
The DNA here is from genome assembly GCA_964056705.1 of Troilus luridus. NCBI lineage: Eukaryota > Metazoa > Arthropoda > Insecta > Hemiptera > Pentatomidae > Troilus > Troilus luridus. Next base: position 187,053,902 of record OZ057412.1, on the reverse strand, counting down.
ACTGAATTCGAGGGATACGACTTTTGAAAGCGGAGCTACAATGTATTGCATTTTGGAAAAATACTAGTTTCAGAAAATGTTGTTCTCTCATTTGAAGTATTCTTTAATGCTGTTTCGTATTCCCTTTCAATAATATTCTCAATAGCGAGGTATAGAAATATTCCAATTGTCTCAAGCTCCGTTCCATTGCACCTCCTAAATGGATGAATGCCCGGGTACAGGGATTTTCATTGTGATTATATTTCCTTCTCACAATAAAAACCTTTCTCCAGTCATTTATGTTTTTATTATAAAACGTTTCGACAATTACATGTCATTTTCAATCACCCCTACAAACAATTTTCTGCATCATTTCTTCTCTATCATCAACTTGAAAGAGTTACTAGTCGCATATATCTTTTTATTATTTATTGTCATAATTACTGTTTAAAAGTTTTACTTGGAGGTCAATTATCTTCCATGGTCCTTGGTTGGTCAACTAGGACCATGGAGGATAATTATGACAATAAACAGTAACATGGCAATAAATAATAAAAAGATGTATGTGACTTGTAACTCTTGTTAAATGATAAAGAAGAAATGATGCAGAAAGTTGTTTGTATGGGTGATTGAAAATTTCATGTCATTGTCGAAACGTTTTATATTATAAACATAAATGACTGGAGAAAGGTTTTTATTGTGAGAAGGAAATATTATATAAATTCAGTCCACTTTACGTCCTTTTAAAATTGTGATTATATTAAAATTTAGACTTATTTGTAGAATATGAGCAACGGAAAAGGTCATCAAACTATGGCAGTCTTTTGAAACACGGATATCACTCCATAATATAAAATATTCCATTAATAATCTTTTATTACCATGTTTAAAATTTTGTATATTAAGCTATCAATACCATTACCAGCTCTTCAGTGTATCTCTTATCAATTAGATGCTGCTCTAATATACTGTTCTTTTCTTCGCTTAAAGTTTTTATTCTGTTTTTCCAGATCTGCAAGCAGATTACATAGGTCTTTCGACGGATTATTGAAAGAAAAGTTATACGCATTACAAAATATTTTCCGATAAACATGTGTTTGACAGGACTGAAACTGGAACCTGTTTCACGAAGATTAGATATACATAATACATTTTTTAAGTAGATAAATCACCTCCGATGAACTGATGACTCTCAACTTTGGGAATCAAATTGATATATATGCTGTCGTACCGGATCTGCTGCTTTATCTTTAGTATACTTCTTTTCATGTTTTCCTTGACTCCGATTTAAAATCTTCATGATATAGACCTTTGTATTTTTTGACTTTGGATGATAGCCGTTCGTGATTTTTGGCCGTTTTGAAGATCTATGTATAGTTTTTGACCCATAGAACCATTAGATATAAAAATCTCTGATTTTTCAATTTTGTAACAGATAACCTTGTAATACTAAGGTAGCGAAATCACAAATGAAGCCTATTTTTTTTTTACCTATACCGCTGCTACCAATGGAGGGTCTTGGTTTCAATACTTGGTAGAGACTGTCCTGTTTCTTAGACAATGGGTGTACAGGAAGGTGATGTTTCCTAGATCACGCTCGACTGCCAGATTTTTTCCCCTTGGGACCACTTTATAGAGGCTGGGTGAGCCCAAGGAGGATCCAAGATCCTAGGAATCATCGGAACTGGAACTCAGCGCTCTACATCTGGGTCACTCCACTTCCATTTGGCCTATATATTTTTTGCAATTATGAATTGGATTACTCTGTTTTGTTTAAAGTTGTTGTTTCTTGGTATTGTCGGGATGTGCTGTGTGTGGTCTGAGTAATGGATCTTGTTTTTTTTTAAGAGACTTACTTGAAGTGCCATTTATTATATTCGATTCCGTTCATTTTTCATTCGTTATACCAATATACTATTGTATGGTATTAAATACATCAAGGTATTCATCTTTGAAATTGCTTGAGAAGGCTTAAATGCCTAATCTTCATAATGACTTCCTCTAAAATACAAATTATTTTAATAAGTTAATGATCCATCCTTGTCAGTTGTAATAAATTATAAATATATGATAAATGTAACCTAGATTGGTAAAATTTGTTAATTAACTAATGAAGATCTAAAGATCAAATATCTTAACAAAAAAAAAAAAAGCCAGAATATTATTATTAATATCACGGGTAAAAAAAACATGCTAAAATAAACTGTAAATAAAAAATTGTTTGTGATATATAAACACTGTTATTATACAATATATAATAATAAGAGATTTTTTCGTCGAACTTCAGTAACAATATTCATTTTATAATTAATTGGGTAATATATATTGTTGCGGGCTACTGGGTGTAAAATGGACTAAACTATTACTTAATTCAAGAATCTAATATTTATTAACAAATTAGAAAGAATACAATGAGATTATTTAAAACAGTTAAATTATTAAACTAATATCAATTTACAATAATAATATTCTACTAAATGTTATCTAATTTCTAAGATAATATACAAATAATATAAGATATTGTTTATACTAAGTAACTAAACTATTTATATAAATTTGTACAAATACAATAATATTACACTATAGTTTACAATTACAAATTAACACTTACAGTTCGCTAACTAAAGTCCACCGACCGTAAGACTCTCCAAATATGACAAACTGCCACACAGTTTATTACACTTATTACACGGCCACTAATTGTCACTGTTGCTCACTAAGCACTTATTACAGACTGATACTAATACTAACTAACTCACACACACTGCCACTAGTTAACGACTGCTACTCACTGGCTTATTACTGACTCGTCTTATTACTGACTCCCGGCCCGAACAGCTGTCCTTTTTATTTAGGCAAGGGAGATTGGGGTGGGGGCACTTCTCGGAAGGACGAGGACCACCTAGACCGACCCAGACGGATCTACGCCATTCTATAATCCCTTCCGCTTAATCCCATTGTTTGTCTTATCCTCCCAGCCGGTCCTTCTTCCCTCTCTACCGTAACATTGCCCCTTCCTTAAAAGTGCTCTGCCCCAGAGCATAGTCCGGAGAAATCGGGCAGCTATGAGCTACTACGGATGGAGACGCTTTTCCTTTCCAGGGGTTGAACGTGCACACCAATATGGCGACTCCAGAGTTGGCGAATGTCTGTTCAAGCATGTTCCTAACAACCTTCCACTCCAGGCCGTCATATCCACAGCCCAACTTAGGGATCGCGAGCTTGGTGACACGCAGTCTCAGAAGCTTACTCCGCAAGTCGTCGAGGCTTCGCCGCAGTGCGTCATATGTGGGCTTCTGATCAGTAGCACACTTGGTAACTAAGTAGAACAGGTGTCGTCCTTCGTGCGTATGGTGGAGTGCTTTCCCGACGCTTGGTCCTTGGCGTTCCAGTTCCTCAGTTCCAGCAAACTTCTTCCTGAAGACCGTTGCAATGCCTCGGGAAGTCCTCAGATCTTCGGCGACACAATGGGCCAGAGAATAGTCCGCGGGTAACGAGAAGATATCTCTGTATACTGTCTGAGTTATTCCACGGGAACCTTGTACCTTAGGTTGTGCAACTGATACCTTACTGGTCTCCACGTTGTTGAGATACCTGACTTGCTGGTCTTTTGTCGGGCCATGGTCTCCTTTGTATGGGGCCAGTCTATTAAAATGGACTACCCTGGGTTTTCCTTTTGACTGCTTCCTGATCCTATAGATGACGTCGTTTATCCTATTGATGATCTCAAACGGGCCATCCCAGGAGTTCTGAAGTTTAGGTGAGTAGCCTCGCCTTCTTCGAGGATCATGTAGCCAGACCAAATCTCCAGGTTGGAATCCACCTTTCTCTGCCCTGATGTCGTAACGCTCCTTCATTCTGTCACTGGCTCCCTGGATGTTTGCACGAACCTTCTCGTGGATATTATCCATCCGCTTCCGTAGATTCGTGACGTATTCCTCTCCGTTAACTTCCTCGTCTGGCTTGAACCCGAATTTCAGATCACAAGGCAAACGAAGTTCTCGGCCGAACACCACATTTGCGGGGGTCTGTCCCGTTGCTTCATGGACTGAACTCCGGTAGGCTAACAAGAACAAGTGAAGATACTGGTCCCAGTCTCGCTGATGGTCGGAAACCACTTTAGACAAATATCGACCCATTGTCCTGTTCATGCGCTCCACCATGCCACCCGATTGAAGGTGAAGAGGTGTCGTCCTGGTTTTCCGTATTCCCAGTGCTTCGCACATCCCGGAGAAGACTGCAGACTCAAAGTTTCTTCCCTGGTCAGCGTGAAGTTCCATGGGTACTCCAAACCGGCTGACGAGCTGCTTCACAAGTACGTCTGCAACCGTGACTGCCTCTTGATTCGGAAGGGCATACGCTTCCACCCACTTAGAAAAATAGTCCATGGCCACGAGAATATATCGGTTACCTTCGTCCGTCACAGGGAAAGGGCCAGCGATGTCGATCGCTATCCTCTCGAACGGTGCTCCCACGTTGTACTTCTTCATAGGGGCCCTCTTTCTTCTTGTTGGTCCGTTAGAAGCCGCACAAGTCGCACAACGCCTGCACCAGTATAACACATCGTCCTTAAGGTTTGCCCCGTAAAAGCGTTCACGAACTTTTTCCAATGTACGGTGAACTCCAAGATGGCCGCAAGTTACACCGTCATGTAGTTCCCTAAGCACTTCGGGCACTTTATTCCTTGGAACGATGAGCTGTAGCCTACGCTGATCTCCTTCCGTGTTCTCCAATGCCCGTTTCAGCAGCCCGTTGTCCACTAATATGGAGTTCCATTGGGCCCAGTACGTTTTTACATTCTTCGACATTGGAGCAACATCTTGCCAGGTCGGTCTACCTCGCCCCGATATTTTCCATTCCTTTATTTGTTTCAAGTCCGGGTCCTCGTCCTGTTCCTTTGACACCTCTGCATCTTGCCAACTGTCGATGCCAACTGTAGTCCTCAACACCGCTGCCTGCTTCTCTTCTTGTTGAGAACAATGGTTGCAGCCTTCATCACAAGGTCTTCTTGACAAAGCATCCGCATTCCTGTGGCTCGTTCCAGAACGATGAGCAGATTCAAAGTCGTACTCTTGAAGGCGCTCGATCCACCTCGCCACTTGTCCCTCCGGTGACTTGAATCGCAGCAGCCACATGAGAGCCGCGTGGTCCGTTCTCAGCAGGAACCTTCTTCCGTATAGATATTTATGGAAGTGCTCTATGGATTTTACTACTGCCAGAAGCTCTTTCCTTGTGACACAGTAGTTGCGTTCCGGAGCTGAGAGTGCTTTGCTGAAATATCCAATCACCCTTTCTTCTCCGTCTTGGATCTGAGAGAGGACACTTCCAATGGCGATGTTGCTGGCATCTGTGTCAAGTATGAACTTGCTCTCGAGACGTGGATAGCTTAGAATAGGAGCACTACTCAATTTTCTCTTCAGCTCCTCGAAGGATGCCTGACACTCGTGATCCCAATGGAAAGCCCTTTTCTCCTCGGTGAGCCTAGTAAGAGGTATTGCGATGTTAGCAAATCCTTTCACGTACCTCCGGTAATAGGTGCAGAGCCCGAGGAAACTTCTCACCTGGTGCTTATCTCGAGGTACTGGCCAGTCGGTGATCGCTGCTATCTTCTCTGGGTCAACAGCAACTCCGTTGTCTGACACAATATGCCCCAGGTAGTTGACTTGCCTTCGGAAGAGATTACACTTCTTCGGGTTCAACTTTAGGTTCGCTGCACGCAGTCGTTCGAAGACCTTCTCCAGATTCTTCAGATGATGAGAGAAGGACTTTCCCAGCACAATGATGTCATCTAGGTATACCAGGCATACCTCCCACGAGAGACCTCTTAACACGCTTTCCATCAGTCTCTCGAATGTGGCAGGAGCGTTGCAAAGCCCGAACGGCATTACTGTAAACTGCCAGAGTCCAGTGCCAATTGAAAACGCCGTCTTCTCTTTATCCTCAGGTGCCAATCCAACCTGCCAATATCCACTACGGAGATCTAAGGTAGAGAAGAGTTTACACCCCTCCAGGGTGTCCAGCGTATCGTCAATCCTGGGAAGCGGATAACTGTCCTTCTTGGTGACGTTGTTCAGAAGACGGTAGTCTACGCAGAACCTCGTTGTGCCGTCTTTCTTCTTCACCAATACGACAGGAGACATCCAGGGGCTACTCGAAGGCTCAATGACACCATCAGCCGCCATCTCCTTTATGATGTTCTCGGCGTCCTCCCGTTTGGCTAACGGCAGCCTTCGCGGGACCTGTCGGATGGGCTTCGCATCCCCGGTGTCAATCCTGTGCTGAACGATATCCGTTCTACCCCGTGGTAGGGGAAGCTGTTCAGGTTCATTAGCCGAATTGGAGTGGTAGGTCCGATCTTGATGAGAGACCTAGCAACCAGTACGCCACGTCCAACTTCTTGTTCTTCGTGCCTTCCGGGTTCAAGTAGTACACATTGACCCTCCGGTAAATGCCCTTCGACCGTCCCATGCGTCATGATTTGGCTCCGTGCAGGTAAAGTGGTGTCTTCTGGTAGCAGCACTCGTGCGCTGAAGTCCTTGTCCTGCCGAAGTATGACTTCCTCGTCTCCCAGCGTCATCACACCTCTCGACATATCCAGTTTGATCCCGTATGTGATCATAAAGTCCATGCCCAGTATGACATCCTCATCTATATCTGCCACGAGAGCGCGGTGCTTCAGATGTTGGCCCCCGATGTGGAAGGTGGCATTTGTCTCCCCGTAGACCTTGGCTGGCTGGCCCGTTGCAGTCCGTAATGCCCATGTGGTCGGTATGATCTTCTCACCTGGAAGTGTCTTCGAGTTCAAGATTGTCATGCTCGCGCCGGTATCCACTAGAAGACTTCGTAGCTGCCCGTTCACCATCCCATCAACGTAGAAGCTGTTTGTTCTGCTTCCTATTGACGCAATTCTGGTGGTCTTCCAGGGGGCTTTGACGTTACGGGTTGGACACTTGCTTCTAGGATGTCCAAGCTGGCCGCAGCCCCAACAGCGTATCTCCTTCTTATAGGTCCTGAGAGCATCCAACACTTTCGTCACAATGTCTTCGATGCTAGGGACCACATTAGGCTCCACTTCTGCTGTTCGAACTCGCGCATGGCCCCGTACAGACTGTCTAACAGCTTCAAACTCTATGGCCTGAGATAATGCGTCTCCCAACGTCTTCGGCCGGGCGACCTTCACTGCTTGTTGTGTCTCTGGGTCCCGAAGTCCATCCAGGAATTTGTCGACAGCCAAACTCTCGTAGACATAGTCGGTGACCGATGGGTAGGCGTTCCTCACCAGCCGGGCAATATCTGCTTCAAATTCCTGCAGCGTCTCGTTGTCCTTCTGGACCCTGTTTCTTAGCTGTGAGCGATATAGCTGGTCCATGTGGCGGTGGCCGAAACGCATTTCCAGTCTTCTAATCAGCTTCCCGTAGTTGGACCGCTCCGACATGGGCATTCCCTGCAGCACTCTCAAGGCGTCTCCACGCAAGGCCAGGCACAATGCTGAAGCTTGGGTCTCCTGCGACCACCCGTGGATCGAAGCCGCGGTCTCGAAGAGAGTCATGTAGTCTTCCCACGGCGTCTTCCCGTCGAATACTGGAATGGTATTGTGAGTTGGTGGCGCCCCAGCATAGGCGGGTAGAATGCTATTACGATGGCTGCCCTCGGAGGAACGGTCGGTGTCGTTCGTCGGTGGGTTGCTCATACGTCCCTCGAGAGCTTCCATTCTTAGCCTAATTTCGTTAACTTTTTCTCCTAGCCTAGATTCCACATCAGCTACTTTATTATCTACATTTTCCATTAACTTAGTCTCTAATGTGCCTAATTTAGACTCTAGCCTATTTTCTACATTGCTTAACTCATTTTTAACAGTACCTAGCTCATTACCTAGTTCATTTTTTACATTGCTTAATTCATTTTTAAAAGTTGCAGACAACTTGCTTAAATCAGCTTCAAACAGAACGTCATCTGGATTTTCCCCTAACTCTACAAAAAATTGATGCAAGCGATGTTGCAGTACACTTTTATTTCCGGAAGAATCCAGATCACGTTCTTCTAATTCCCGTTTTAAATCCATTAATTTAAGACTTTGAGAAGCCATTCTTCATACAGTAGCCCAATAATTACAAAATAACAACAATTACACAAAATACCCCACACCTGACACCAATTTGTTGCGGGCTACTGGGTGTAAAATGGACTAAACTATTACTTAATTCAAGAATCTAATATTTATTAACAAATTAGAAAGAATACAATGAGATTATTTAAAACAGTTAAATTATTAAACTAATATCAATTTACAATAATAATATTCTACTAAATGTTATCTAATTTCTAAGATAATATACAAATAATATAAGATATTGTTTATACTAAGTAACTAAACTATTTATATAAATTTGTACAAATACAATAATATTACACTATAGTTTACAATTACAAATTAACACTTACAGTTCGCTAACTAAAGTCCACCGACCGTAAGACTCTCCAAATATGACAAACTGCCACACAGTTTATTACACTTATTACACGGCCACTAATTGTCACTGTTGCTCACTAAGCACTTATTACAGACTGATACTAATACTAACTAACTCACACACACTGCCACTAGTTAACGACTGCTACTCACTGGTTTATTACTGACTCGTCTTATTACTGACTCCCGGCCCGAACAGCTGTCCTTTTTATATAGGCAAGGGAGATTGGGGTGGGGGCACTTCTCGGAAGGACGAGGACCACCTAGACCGACCCAGACGGATCTACGCCATTCTATAATCCCTTCCGCTTAATCCCATTGTTTGTCTTATCCTCCCAGCCGGTCCTTCTTCCCTCTCTGACCGTAACACTATTATCCGCTACAACTACAAAATTTAATTATATGTAAAATAGGTACATAAGTTATAAAATAATATAACATACATGTTTTACCATCAATTGTTGTTTCTTATTAAACTATAGTTATGATGAAATTTAGTGAAAACAACTTAAGAAATAGTAATTATCTTAAAAGTAAAGTAATTTGTATTCGATTATAAGTTAAATTATAATGGTTATAAACAATAACCAAACAAAGTATCCCTATACCTCAGGTTTTCTGATAGTTATGTATGTCAGTGTTGTGAAGGTATTTTTTATAATATAAAAAAAAACACACTGTAAAGCTTGTTTCTAGCGTATTGCTGACATGAGGTGAAATTAAGAACTATTTCCTCAGTGCAAATCATTTTTTAAGAATATCACTTTATTATTGTTACCTGACCTGTACCTTTACATGTTAATCCTCTAATTAAATAAATCATAAAACTATTAAACATCCAATAATTTTCAGTTTTATTAATAATTTTTAGTACTATAGCAATTTAACTAAACGAATAAAAAGATATTCGTATATAATTACGTAAAATATATTTCTTTCGTTAGAAAAGTGTAAAATGTTCGGGGGGTGCAGTCAATAAATTTGACACAAAAGAAGTTTGTGCAATTATTTCAGCCTAATTTTGGTCATCATTAGGTTGGAGAATAATAGATAACATAATAACTATATAAACAGAGCAGTACCAACGATATTTAGTTATTCTGTTTTGTTTTATTCTCAGCCCTGAAGATGCCCTAATTGTTAAGCCGAAACGTTGCCATAAAATAAAATAAGTTTTCTTATTTGTGTAAAATTTGTTGATTGCAACCCCATGAACGTTGTCATTAATGCTCTATACATTATATACAGTGACAGAACAGTTACGGAGCAAGGTAGCAAATAGGAAATGACCGGGCAGTTTTAAATATAGGTACTTTAAATACTTGGACGCTTAGGGGAAACGAAAGGTTGTTAGAATTAGAAGAAGCTCTTCTGAACTGGATGAAAGTGACCAGGAACAGAGACTGTTGGTTCAAAATTGTAAAAAGGAAAAAGTTTTGTTTTATTTTTGTAGTTTAGAAGGAATGTTGTTTATTTTAGTTTATATTGAAAGTGGTAAAAATATAGTTTTATTATTAATTTATCTTTATCTTTTAAAAGAATGTTCTTTGTTTTGTTTATATAGTTTATGATGAATGTTGTTTACTTTATTTTGTATTGTTACAATTCTATAAAATTATATTTTGGAGCTGAACTCCATTTTACCTCCTTACGAAGAGGCTTTTGTCATAAATATATGATGCCAATAAAACTTAATTATTATTATAAATATATGTTTTTATACCAGGAGTTACCCTGGTTTGGTTTTGAATTAGAGGAGGGATAGGGTCGTATTTGGCGCCGAAGTTTTGTTTTGTACATCAGAAAATCTATGATCGACTCTCAATCTGAAGTATTGCAATTGTGAGTTATCATAACTTTAATATTACGAAACTAGCTAGAACGATCAGTTCTCTATGTTACAATAAAACTGTGAGCTTTATTGTAATTAGTCGATAATTAATGTACGACATTGTCATACTGCAACTGTTTAAAAATTACTTTATTGTACTACTGTGATAGATGGCGTTAATAAGCCTCCTGAAAATATTTCAAGTAGCATTTTTTTTTTATTGTTGTATAAAAAGATAATATTATAGATAAAAAAGCTAAATATACATCAAAAGCTCAACTCCGTATGTCTAAATAGATCTGATAACTGTCATGTAAGTGAGTCTTTTGTAATTAATAGGGAGCTTAGAGCGTTTGTCCAGTAAAAGTTGAAGTAGGCGAAAACGTCGAGTAGTTTCTTGTCTTTTCAGTCTAGTATGAGGATTCAAAGTGAGAAGTTTGTCCGGATGGAGTCCTAATTATCACTCAAAGTTTAAATAATATCATTATAATCCAAATCATTCTTACATTTGTATCTGGTTTACTCCAATAGCATAACTTTTACGTTTGATGTCATCTTTTTTATTCTTTAACATTTGTTTTCAATATCATTATAATTTGTTTTAGGTTGTCTCTCCAGCCCTGAAGAAGACCAGGAATGTGGGTCGAGACGTCGGTTTCAAATAAACAGTTAGAAAGAAATTATTCTTTGTGGACTTCAAAAAAGCCTATGACTCTATAGACCGCTATAGAGTCTATTCCAAACGCTAGAGGAGATGAAGGTGGATCTTAAAACCCGAAATCTAATCCGAGAAACCCTCACCAATACTACTTCAAAAGTCGAATTCATGGGAGAAGTATCGGAGCCCTTCGGAGTCAAAACCGGCGTCAGACAAGGCGATGTCCTATTCGCGATGTCTCTCACCCATCCTATTCAATGCAGTTTTAGAGAAAATAATCCGTACATGGGAAAAAGAAGTCAAAGGGATTTAATTAGGTAGAAAGAAAGAAAATATTACCTACATAAAATGCCTTGTGTTCGCAGATGACATCGCCATCCTCTCCAACACCAGATCGGTGGCAGAAAAACTCCACGATATCGCCATTAAAACAGGACTTCAAATCTCAAATAAGAAAACACAATTTTTTCTACGAAATCATTAGACCAACTCCCGCTAACAACAAAATACGTAAAAATTGAACAAGTCAATGAATTAAAATATTTAGGAGAAATCATGCAAAAATCTGCCCTGAATACAAAATCAAAGGATAAAAGGGTTTTAAAGTTACAGAAAGCCTATTAACTCACCTGGCCGCACTACAATAAAAAATGCATCTCCACGACCGCAACATTAAGACACTACAATACAGTAGTTCTACCGGAAGTCCTATACGCATCGGAAACCACAAGCATCAAAGGAAGGACGAAAATTAAAGACATCGAAAAACAAGACAGGAAAATCCTGAGACCACGGCGCAGTTTTTAGAGACAATTTCTGGAAAAAAAGACCTACAGAAGAACTATACAGACACACTGAAACCATCATTACAGTCATCAGAAAACGCAGAGCGAAATATTTTACACATATCTCCAGAATGAACGATAGCAGACTGACTAAAAGAATATTCAATTTAGTCTCTACATTGAAATTGGCCACTTCCTGGTATAAAGAAACCACAGAAGACTTGAGAAGATTAAACATCACCATAGAAGACATTCAAGATCGTTAATCCTGTAGAGACACAATTATGAACCAGAAACTTGAAGCTATATCACAACCAGGCATAATCGGACAGATGAACAGAATAAGGCTCAAAGTGAAAAAATGAGAAGGTTTTGGGAAGACAAAAATAAGAAAAAAGTCACCACCAAAAGCTAGATTTGTGTTTTCAGCGCTCTCCTTAGGGTGGAATATTCGCAAATAATAATAATAATAAAAATAATATTATGTTGTATAAAATATATAAGGCATACATAGAACTCATATGAGTTCATGATAATTAAACTAAACAAACGTTCAACGCTTTATGAACTTTTGGCAGTATTTTTATTTTACATTGTAAGTTATAATATATTTGCCTCGCCTCTATATATGTATATTAAATAATCTTTGAACTCGATTTTCGGCGAGTTCAAAAGATCTAATAAATATAAACTTTCCATATATCTCAAAGATCGATGGGAATACAATTATGTAATAAGCTTGTTTTATTATCCTGAACAGAATCTTCGGGATTAGCGATTCTTCATGTCCGAAGCGACGGTAGTGTCTTCTGCTAGATGTTAATTGTAAATATTTTATTGACTGATGAAAGTAAACTAATTATGAAGCACTCCACGATTATTTTTCAATAACAAGAATATTTGTTTCTCACTATACTATTATTTTAAACTTATTGAAATTATTGTCTACTTTTTCGTTGTTTTTTTATCAAACCTAGTTCTTTAGTTTTGTAAGCTTTTCATGAATATACAGTTATTATAAAGTTAATTTAAACAATATTTTTATATTTCGTTATTAAAATATTTGTTGATCGTATAAAAAACAATTTTTACGGCACAATTTCATTAGTTATAAACTGAAACGTTTTCAGCACTATTTCTTAATTGTTTTAAGATAACCTTATCCTATTCATTTATGAGAGCTATTATTGTTATATCTGCATATTATATATTATATTTCATTATTATATTTGCTAGACTGTTCCAGATGAACGGCCAGGCCTGGGCACCCTAAGAAGGAACGCCCCACCACTACTTCCTTGGACCCGGGCTCTTCGGTGGTCAGTCATGGATCTACCTTCGGTGTCTCGGGTTCGCTCATCCACCCTCTGTGGTGTCCTGTCTGTGCTTCTCATAGTGAGTAGTTGTCTTCATATATATCTTCTCAGTCTTTCTTATGTACTGTTCAATGATATGTTTTTTAATTTAGTTATATATATCTTTTTAGTGAAATATTGACAACTTGCTATGTGAAAGCGCTATAAATTGAGGTAAAATTAATTTCGTAGTAACCCTATAATTATGAAAAAAATGATATCTTAAAAAAATAAAAGGTGATTATTCAGCAGATTTTCGCTTCGAGTTGAGTCACAAGTTTTAACTTTTCATTCGTTTCCCTCTTAAAATTTTCCCAAAATACGAGTTATTTATTATGGGTTTTTTAGTACAAGTTATTTAGTATGAAGTGCATACTTCGGTAATCACTTCATCTAGAAATTAATGTTTCAACAAACTTATATCATCTATACTTCGAAATGTTAGCTGAAACTTTTATTTCTTGATGAAATGATTACATATATCTACTCATTACACATAATTACATTGTATTTTCTTTGCTAAAGCACACGATAACTTGTATATTTGGTAAATATTAAAAATTAAACGAATAAACAGTTAAAACTTGTAAATCAACCGGAAGCAACAACCCGCGGAATAGATACCAACTGAAAACACGGTTGAACAGGAAAATAAAAGTAGAAAATAATTTTCAATAAGTCTAAAATAAAAGTTTAGTAAAAATATCTTAAAAACATGGGGTGCTTTTAAAGATAATTTCCTATTGACTCTACTTTTATCAGTATCAATGAATAAAATATTTACACCGATTGACATCAAGCAGAAGACACTACCGTTACTTCAGACAAAAAAAGATCCTGGTCAGAATAATGAGACAAACTAATTAAATTAATATATTTTCATCGGTCCTTGAGTTTGGTATATTTAAACTGTGCAAAGGTTAAATTTAATTCGATATTTTGAAGTGGCCGATAATCGTCTTCAAAGATTCCGTTACATATAGATATACAAATTTAGATTTGTTAGAATAATAAAAAAGTAATTTATAAGTCCAAGATAAAATGACTAGATAATATTATTAAGTAATATATCATGTATTGTGAACTATTATATATTTACTGTATTAATAATATTTAAAAATTACTTATACATTTTTATCGCATAATTTAATCTAAAAATAATTACTCCGTTAACTATAATTAAGCAGTAGTTAAGAATCTTATTTACAATAAACTTTTAAATGTATTAGTAAATACGGAAATTATCCGAAAAAAATAATATTCAGAAATATATTCAGTGTAATTGAAAAAAGTACTTAGACGTTACACCAACTGTTACAATAATTTAAATATTATTTTTAGTATGAGACCATTTTTGTTTGCATATTGTAATTCATATTTAAGACCTTTAATAATAATTACATATAAATGCTATTTAAATATTGGTCCCATCTGAAATGACTTAAATTTCATTTGATATGAGGACTAAATAGAAAATACATTTAGAATAAAACAATAATTAGAGAAAATTGAAGTAGAAATTTAATAATAAATAAGATTAAAGAAAATTGGTTACTTTCGTGTCCAGCCTACAGAATATTTTGCCTCATAAAAGAAAAGAAACAACTGAAAAATAAGAACTGATTTACTGATACATTAAGAATATTATAAATTCTATTCTTAATTTATGGATAATTTTTTATCTGGTCATTGTATTTCGTACTAATAAAAATAAAAATTTACAAATTTGTACCATTGTTTAAAAAAAATAAAAGTCTAAATAAACATTGATTATAATTAGTTAACATAAAATTTTTTATGTAAGACTTAGAATAACTTTGGAAATAATATTTAAAAAAAATTAATAAAAAAGAAATGAGTAAAAATTTAACAGAAAAATTAAAATCGATAAACAAATATTGCTTAGTTCCGTGTACAACTAAATAGGAAGTACGAAATTATTTATTAATACAATAACACTATTATAACCTTAATTCTTATTTTATTAATAATTTTTTTTTGTTTTTTACTAGATGATTGTATTTCTTATTTATGGAATAAAACAAAAACTCACAAATATATGTTATTATATTAAAAATTAGATAACAGATAAGAAAGCCTGGAAAACCATATTCAATTATTTCTTCTTATTATTATTAACATAAAATTTATGTAACAACAAGTAATGATTTGAAATTGTGAATTAAAACAGTTTTGTTGATATAAAACAGATAAGTAAAATTGATTAAAAAAATTAATAAAGTAATTGTTCCATAAACCGAAAGTGGATATTGAAAAGAATAAAAAATACTAAATAGTTTACAAATACAATCACATTAATTAACAAACTAAATTAACAAAATATTAGGGAATTCTTTCACAATATTTTAACAAAAAATAATTAAACGAGAATTCAATTAAGTTTAACTAAAGCATTTTTTAGAATTTGGACTACCGAAAATTAAGATGTGCGAATTTAAAAGACCTGTCAAGATTCTTAATAATGTTATTCCGAAAGCACTAATTATTCTGACATGATAGATAGCGTTGCCATGGTGAAAGATTATCTTAAGTTTTTCAATTGACTAGATGACTCCAAATTACTTCACAATAAGCATCGAAGTTTGCTAATAAGTTGTCATAACATATCTTCATGAAAAATATTTATTTAATTTTTAAAATTCCGCAGACCTTAAAAAAAAAGTTTACAGTTCTAAAAGTTTGGAAAAAAATAGTTGTGGATCCTTCTAAATATTGAATATTTTATTCAGCTAAAACTTTCAGATCTAAAAACAGTTCTTTTTTCTTTTTTTAAGCCATTAAATTCAGAATTTGTGTTGAAAATAAAATGTTTAATGACAAAAGACGCGGGAATATTGATTTTATTACTAGTAAAAAATACTTATATATTGATGGAATTAAAGTAACTTTGTTTGTTAAATAGGAATATATTAAAGTTAAAAGAAAGTATTTTAGTATTTGAAAATATGTTATAATTACTTTATTCTAAGTTTTAATTACTATTGTATTACAGTTGAAGCTTAACGTTTTAGTAGAGCTACCTCGATATTATTCTAGAAGAATTTATTTTATTTTCAATTTTAGGTTGGTTTTATAGATAAAATCAATTTAAAGCATGTAAGAAAAAGTTTTGATCTTGTTTCACTGAATTTTCTCTTTATATTATTCTCTCTTCTATATTTTGACTAATGACTTAAAGAAGTCAGAACCAATGGGTTATTGATTTGCCATTTTTTTAAAATTTATAATTTTACTGATCGAGCAGGACTAAGAACAAAAAGAGGAACTCGATCCGTTGCTAGGAAAAGCCGATAAAATATTACTTCAAGAAAAATTTGTTACATAATAAAGAGATAGATCAATTATTTTTTATATTTATTACGAGATTCTATTTCATATTTAAAACTTAAAAATTTACTAATAAATATTAGTTATGAAATATTTTCAAATATTGGTCTATTACCTCAACTTCCATTAATTTAGTGTATTACGAAGAATATAATGGAAGATGCTTTTAGAAAGAAAATACGAATTAAAAAAAAAGTTAAGCTGAAATTAAGATAATAGATAAAGATAATTTATTACAAAACATTGGTTACTTCCTTGTGTAATTAGGTGGGATATAGATCTATTCAAAATAAAAAAAATAATAAAAATATGAAATAATTTATAAATGGATTTGGAGTCCCAACAATATTACCACATTATGCAATTTATTTGCATTGTTTCCTTGAAAGAATATTTTCAATTGAATCGTATAATAATATATATAATCTTATATGTTCTTATATGATATATAGGAATTGTATTCGAATTAATAAATTGTTGAACCATTATTAAATGCACTATTGTATTGGCCGTATTAACCTCGATAAACAAAAAATATTATGAATTCTACGAATCAGAACAGCTGATTTTTTTTTTTTACGAAATCTATTATTTAAGATTGTTGATGATTTAGTTTTTATTGTTCATTCTGTTAACGTAGACAAAAAAATGTTATTTTAAATTTAGCACAAGGCACTACTGACTAAATAAAATGCTTTTATATTTTCGTCCTGGCAGCAGGTAGGGAAAGCTTCCTGTTAAAGATATTATTACAGACCTGGAATAAATCACCATCCTCAGTGATAATTTTTTTTTTCATTTTTTTTTCCAGATATGAAGTGTCTTGGGTTCAGTACATGTTAGAGACTGTACTGTTTCATGGACAACGATAGTGCTCGGGAGTGTCTATCCGTGGCTTTTAATAGACTAAATAATTTATCTGTCACAGTTGGATTTGAATCCGAGATCTTCCTCTTGTCCTTCTTCCTTCCACTCTGGACTCTTCGTAGATCAACTTTCCTCTTCCATTATTTTCACATTGCCGAACCAGTGTAACCTGTTTTCTTCTATTATAATTTTATTTAAAAAAATAATATTTAGCCCAGAGATATTATAAGAAATTCTCTAATGATACCTCGATTCTGACGAGTATTTTCCGAATCATTCATTCCCACTCAAATCCACTAGTTTCATACCTTGCAACTTCTTCAATTCCTGATAATCCTCCGAGGCGTCTGAAAAGAAGATGGCGTTGTGACCTTCTAAGTTAAATTTGTTATTTGAGTGCTAACACTGGGTTGTTTCTCTTTTTTGCTTTTTCTCATGCCATAAACACCATTCATTCTATTTACTAGTTGTATTATTATAACACAGTCCTTAATTAAAATAAATCGGTTTTTTTATAATGCAATGCCGAGTATTTCTCCCTTACTTATACCTTGAATATTCGATATTTTAGTAACAGATAGATAAATGCTTCAGGTGGTAATATTGAATAATGATAGAGTATAGATCTCTATTAATAACTAGAATATATATTGGCTTGGAAGTACATTTTTAGGATTTTCATTACTTGGATAATTTTTAATTAATGTTCCTTAAAATTTATGATGTGAGAGTTACCCTCGGGATTAATTCAGATCGTGGTACTTCGCGATAATAATTATCCGGAACATAATACACCCTTATTAAGAGTATCGTGTAACTTTGACATCGATGAGTTTACTATTTCATTCCATTGGTAATTGATTGACCTGAGGAATGAGTTGTTTAGGATTGATTCGTCAAAATGACAGTTAAGTGTCACGCTTAAATGTGAGGAGTCTCTGCCTTTCCTCAGGACCATTCAATCTTCATCTATTTATTTATTTTATTTCATAAGCAAGAATAATATTCAATGATACCTGGAATATTCAGACGGTTCAGACCTAGGACGATGGATGGACTACGTAAAAGTTGAATATATTGCTCTTTAATAAAAAAATCATTAAATAAATCAGCATACTCTTAATAAATTATTTAAAAGGATGCTGGTACTTTCATCTTGAAGAATAGTTGTTCACTTGTACAACAATCATGTTTATTTCCCAACTTGAAAGGTCAGTACCCTGGCCTGATTTGAGACAGGCTCTGGGCACCCCATGAGGGTCTCTCAAATCCCCCTAAATCGTCTCCCTGCACAATCGTTGACGCAAGGAATAGTACAGTCTCTATCTATTAATACCCTTCAAGGGTTGTACTGGTTCTATTCTCATGAAAATTGTGGTTATTTATATATTTTAAATAAAAAGAGAACTAGGGATGATATTAGAGAGGAAATTCGTTGACTGTAACTACTAATGGAGGATGGAAATAGTTGGGGGTCCAGTCAAAAATTTAAAGAAAATTGATAAAAAATATGATGCAAAAGAATAAATACAGAAGAATTATGTATGAATAAAGAAGAATTATTTATTCTTTGGCATATTTTTTATCAATTTTCTTTCATTTTACTTATGTAACTCCCTAGGAGTCTTTTATCATACATTTTTTATTTTATCTTTATTAAACTAATTTTTCCATATTTATATATCTCACTCTTTATATTTATATCTTTTTCATTTTGTAACTTTCTGTTTAACTTGATTTCTCTCTTTTTATTTAGTTAGCATTATCACCTTTCTTTACATCTATTCTGTAATCATCTTTATTCATACATCCTTTCATAATATATCCTTCACTTTTTTCGATCAAATTTTCTATATCTCTTTATTATTATTATTATTTTATTTTATTTTATTATATTCTTGGTACTGTTATGTATTTGTATAGCCCATTTTGTCTGTTTTTCTCATAGCCCTGAAGATGACCTACAAAGTAGGCCGAAACGTCGGCACAAATAAAAAATAAGTTTCCACTTATTTATTGTGTAAATTTTTTACTGCGCCCCAACTATTTCCTTCCTCCATTAGGGATAATATTCTTTGAGTATTGATGTAAAAACAAAAATCGAAATGAAGTTTATTGAAAGCAAATAAAATTTAGTAAACACTTCAACTTTACCCGTTGTTTTAAATTGACGTACAATCTGGATCTTTCTCTCTCTCTCTCTTTATCTCAAGCTGATTCTCTATAACTTTTTTATTTTGCTTTACTAGATTATCTAACAATTACTATTGTATACCATGTTCTAGGAAGAAGTTTATTGAATAACCGGAATTCCTGTATTAAACTCATAACATCTTCTTATTAAATAAGTTATTAGGAAACAAGTGAAAACCGGAATGGCGACGGCCATTTTATTAATAAATATTTTTTTTATTTAGAAAATGGGAAATAGTGTGGTCCTGTGTAATCTGCATCCGTTTCAATTTGCTGGTGGGAAAAGTCTAATTGAATTTTCTGCAGAGATTGCATAGCTTTCACATTCCTCTGCTTCGATGGAAAAAAATTGGAATGACGAGCAGATTTGTGGTCTCTCGTCTGTAATAATTGTCTGAGGGAGGAAGGGAATGACCATCGATGGGTTGAGGGGATTAGTTATAGACTAAAGCATGAAGCAGCAAGGCACATCGTTTGGCCCCAACCCGATATCAATGTTTTTAGAACAATAATAGGATGTAAATAGTTGGGGGTGCAGTCAAGAAAACACAGCAAATAAGTGAAACTTATTTTATTTTATATGTGCCGACGTTTCGACCTATTATTTGGAAAAAGATTTAGCTTGTTTTATTTTTTAGAACAAAATTTATTCCCACTCAAACCCAAATTTTCAAATTTAGCAACCTCTTCAATTCCTGATAATCCTCCGTAGCGTCTGAAAAGAAGATATCCTCGTGACCTTAGTTGAATGTGTTAATTCAGTACTATCAGTTGATAGTTTCTCTACTTGCCTTTATCTCATACCGCTATATACCTTTCATTCTATATACGTGATGCATTATTATAATATAGTTGTAAATTTGAATAAATAAATTTAAAATATATATCTATATATATATATATATATATATATATATATATATATATATATATATATATTGAACAAAAGTTCCTGCTTTAGTATAAATACTGTACACTCATGTCATATTCACAAAATTTTAAACGCGTCTGTGAATTAGGAAACACAAATATAAATTAAAAAATCAACGTATGTGATCACACTAATCCGCTTCATGGTAGCTGGAACTCTAAGAGGATTTGAAGATCTAGATGACAATTAGTAGATTAATTAATTTATCTAATTTTGAATTCGAGCAATTTATAATGAAGGTATTTATTGTACTTTTTAAGTACAATAAATACCTTCATCACAGCAGCTCAGCACTCTAAACACACTCCACCGGCATACCCCTTTATTTTCCCATAAATAAATAAATGTACACTTCATAGAGGCTGGGTGAGGCCCAGAAGAGTCCTAGGTCCCTTCTGCCGGTAGCAAATTAAATAAAAGTATGCCAGCGAGCGTGATTTGAACTAAAGACCCGCTCTACCACTTACCCACTCCCCTCCACTACCCTTAATATAGCATTGTAAAATATCTTAGCATCTAAAAAATAAGCAATAATATACTCATAACTATTATTCATCAGCTCCGGTTTATAAGTGCAACCAGGACATCCATATAAGTTTGCTGTTGATATTTTGGTTATACATAATCATGCGTGTTTCGTTGTACGTGAGGTTTGTCGTAAATAGGATTTTTTTTTTTTTTAGAATCGAATAAAACAGCTATTTTTTAAAACTTATGGATACTTTATCGCTAGATAAGCGGGAAAGTGCATTGAATCAATTTTTGACATTAATTGATTGTTGAGGACAGATACAAAACAGTTTTAAATGATGCAATATTTTATCAGCGTTGCCTAGCAATGGATGAAGGAGCTACTTTTTGTTTACTCTTTTGTCTGTTTCTATCAGTTAAATCGATTTAAAAAATAAAACAAGCTAAATCTTTTTCCAATATTTCGAATTCTGGATTCTTATTTCAATACAGATAATGCAGTGAAAAATATGAAAACATTTTTCTTATAAACTATTTTTTTTTTTAATCTTTGAAGCTAACAAAAAAAAATTTCATCGTTTTATTTAATAAAATAAAAAATATTATTCTGTACTGGTGATATACAAAATAAATGAACTTATTAGTGAATTTCTAGAATAATCTCGGGATATTTCCAATAAAACGTTAAATACCCATTGTAGTAAAATTAAATTAAAAGCTGTATAATGATAAATGGAGGTTGGTCCGCCGTTAGGGCACTATTTTAAATTAAAAATATATCATTGCTAAAAATTGATAATTAATGTTTTGAATTATTTTGAAGTTATGGTTTTTGTTTGGTTTTATTCTCTTGCGTTTTTCTAATTGGTAAATTATTTCTATTTAAAAAATATCTATGTATAATAAAATACAAATGCATTTAAGTTAAATAAAATCATCTTGATTTATAAATCACTTGTTTTTTAAAATTTATTTCAAGGACACACGTAACTAATTTGAAGAATAAATTGATTCACCGACTCTCGCTCCTAAAACGTCTACTTCACCAGAAAAATAAATTATCAATAACAAACAAAATTATAATATACAAGATGCTACTTAATGGAGCTATGCCTCTGAAGTGTGGGCTCATGCAGAAAATCCCACATCCAGACCATTCAAATTTTTCAATTGAAATTCCTTCGTTATATTACACATAGCCCATTTTACATTACAAATAAAACATTACACAAAGATGTATTTTTTTATTTATAACAAAAAGATTTATATTTAATGTGTATAAGTATCTTCAGCGATGTTATTGTAAGTGGATTTTCAGCCGGTTTGGATCCTCGTATACTGATGGTTCAATGCCGATCGAACTGTTTCCCAATAGATAGCAAACAGAACACACAGCCAGGCGATCCGGATCGAGCTCGCCAGGAACAAGGAAGCGTCACTAATCTATAAGTGATGTTATCATCGAGCGCGGAACCAGGCTCCTTCAACGGTGACAGGATTCTTCTTCTGGAGTTCTCTTGGAATTGTCATTTGGTCTGTTTAAATACAATAAAACAGTTTTTTTTTTTTTTGGGAGGGGTCGTAATAATAGGACGATGGGAGAAGCAAAGGAGTACAAGTGACGATTTAAAAATATAGAAAAGTTATTAGAGTTGACCGTGGAGGAGAAAATGGTCCGGCTGGAAGCAAAAAATAAAATCTTAAATAGTCAGCGACTATTTAGAAGTAGAAACCAACGTATTGACACTCTACGTTGATCATTATCAGGATACAAATCTGAATAAAGAAGATACACAAAATATATAAAAACAAAATAAAAAAACTTAAATAATAGAATAGATATTTCGGGACTAGGTCCTTGCAGAATGACAAATATGAACAGAAAAATAAAGAATATTTTTACGTGTCTAGAAAGCTACCTATCAAAAACCATACAGTATTAACAGAAGTGCCAAACATGTAAATAAAAAAAATGAAAATTTCCTGAAAAAAATACTAAACAATATAAGCCATTATTTAATACTGATCCATTCTAGCAAATAACCTTGTCTGGGAAGTGTGAGGGTAGGAAAAGCAAGAGAGTAAATGAGGATAAGGAAGAAGAATGGAGGATATTAGGATTGATTTACGGGCGGTGGTGAAGGAGGCGAGGAATGCTCTAATGTTTTGATTCTTTGTAAATTAGTATTGAGATCGAAAAGGTGACATCTTGTTTCCTGGTCCTGAATTGAGGAATTAAATTGAAGGTTGAAGATTCAGAGTCGATGGATTGGTAAAAGAATAAATCGGGGAAATATTGTCTACGAATGGAAGGAAAAAGGCACTTTAACTGGTCATAAAGGTGGAACACACTCCAACTATAAGAATTAGAAATCATATAAGTTAAATTATTAATATATGTATTAATAAAAAATAGAACAATACTACACACAGTAAAATTTAGAAATAAAAAATGAGCATAGAACATCCTACGTTTATTTCCATAAGTATATGAAGGTGGGAAGAAGTGATTAAGCAAATATTAAGAAGGCAGTGGGGGAGTGATAATTAAAAAGTCATTAAAATTTAACAGAGATGGCAATACGGATATAAATAGTTGCTTACTGTATAAGACATTATATTTTACTTATCTTTGACTATATATTATATCCGGCCCATTTTCTCCTCCACGGTAGTTCAATAAGGTCAAAATTTATTTTAACGATGAAATATTTTGATACAACCAAGTTTTTAGGTCATGTCAAATTTTGATCAAAACGAGTTAGTTGTTCTGGGGAGGAGCAGATTTGTGTCTACTGTACTAGAAAATGTTGCTCCAAATCCAATCATGAAATTTATACTTTATGCGGTTGACCAATTTTGAGCCACGAAAAAGAGAGGAGGAATTGCGAACGTAAAGAACGGACGTTAATTTGAAGCTGTACAAAATGGATATATCTGCTCCAATCAGAAAATCGAAATTTTTCGCTACTACAACCCATTACTGCGTACAAGGAAGTAAAAAGTGAATTACTCATTATAACTCTACGAGAGGAAGTGGTCTTTACACAAATTAGGATAGGACACACAATGCTTACCCAAGCTCAACTAATCATTGAAGAAAATCCGCCACGTGAGAAGTGAAATAAGAGCTTAACAATAGTCCATATATTTGAAGGTCGTGCTATTACAAAAAAATATAATAAGAAGAACAAGAAGTGAGAAGAAATATGATAGTAATTCCTCGCCGTTATATTTACTTATATTTCTTCGTTTCTCTTCGAAGCGCCATGTTCGTTCCGAAGGTTGGCACTCATCAGGGTGTTTGAATAGACTTTGGACACGACAGATTTGAGAAGTAGTTTTGTAGAGCACTGAAACCATTATCATATGTTTCGCAGCTGGGACTCGCAGGAGGGAGTGTCGTCTCTATCCTAAGCTTCTTCCTTCAATTGTCCCCTGCATTATCAGTTGCAGTAAGTTATATTATATAATTATATTATATATTATATAACTCATCGCATCAAGTGGAACATTAAGTATGAAGAGTTAGATACGCCTGAATAATAAAGTTCTATTTGCTGTTATACAGTATTCAGAATTCTATATACTGTATATACAGTATTCTGTATACTGTAGGGTATTATTACAGTTCTGCCCAATGATAATGTGAGAAATAAAACGAGCAACAAAAATAAAACATCGGAGTAGAGGCGGCTTGATAATTACATGGACACGGTGTGTAATCCAATTGTATCATATACTTATACATAAACACTGAGGATGAAGAGGAGTTATCCACACCACACTTTAATGTCAGGTTCACGAGATGAGATCAGGTGATTGTAATATAATCGAACAGCGCTATGTAATATCCAACTGGAAGCCGGTCTGCTATTAATCCGAGGGATTGATTTCGTCAGTGTACTATCGCCCACTGATGTTTTTCGATGACGGGTGGTTACATTTAACAGTTTTAACACCCGATTAGTTAAATAGTAGTTTTAGTAAATATTTTAGAATTAGAAAAAAAAAATTAAATTGGAAGGATCGCAACAGAAATGAAAACTCAAGACTTAGGAACAACTTGAGTTTCTACTTATTTAAATTATTAACAGTAGCCTTGTTTTCAGATATATTGACACCCCGAACAATAATTATATACATGTTCAAGGTGTCTATTTATTAATAATACCATATGAAGAGCTGCACAAGTTCAATACAAAATATCAATAATTTAACTGAAATTATAATTAGCATATAGTTATATTATTTATTCGTTGTATTTGTATTTAAATAGATTTTGTTTTCACTTTTAGCATTATTATCATCATTAAGTTCAATAATACTTAAACAATTTGTACTTTCAATCATTTAATAAAAATAAAAAATACATTTAACTATTACAAATTCCTGTCCAACTGTATCCTTTAATAGTACTCAACTTATCCCTGCTGAACAGATTCGCTACCTAGGACTCAACTTAGACAAACGTCTTACTTGGAACCCTCACACAAGACTGAAAAGACAAGAAACAGCTTCCGACTACTTCAACACATACTAGACAAACGCTCAAAGCTTGAGATAAATTACAAAAGACTTATTTATGTGACTGTTATAAGACCTATATGGACTTACGGAATAGAACTATGGGGATCCACCAAACCATCGAATTCCTCTCGTATTCAATTCTTGTAATCCAAAAGTCTTCGCAAAATCCTGAACGCTCCTTATTTTGTCACAATAAAACCATCCATAAAGACCTTAACGTACCATATGTTACCGATTTAGCCCATTCCAGATACCTATCATTCCATAATAAACTCCAGGCCCATCCAAACCCACTAGTTTCCATCCTTGGATCCAATTCCATCCCGGACAATCCTCCTAGGCGTCTGAAGAGAAGATGGCCTCGGGACTTTATATTATAGAAATGTTATTAGAGTGCTGCCAATGGGTAGTGCCTCTACATGTCCTTTCATCTATCTATTTAGTCATATATCCCTTGTACTATAGATGTATTACAGTTGTACAATTCAATAAAATAATTAAAAAAAACAAAACAAAAAACTATTACAAATAAAATCTTTTAGTGGAAACGGAAGGTTGAACAAGTTATTGAAGTTTTAAGCTATTAATAGTATCAATTGCACAACTATTCAATATTAAACTCCGTTTTTAATGTCATAAAATAAATCATGAAAATTAGTTTTGTTTAGTGTTCGATCTGTAATAAGATATATATATGAGCTGAAAACCTCTGCACAGGCAAGTCTTTTTATCACGAAGCTGATAGGTTCCAGAAAGGGATATAAAAAATAAAAGAAGAAATACGTTCCAGTGTAATCAACAATGGCCTCCGACAAAAGCCCTATCCTATTTTTATTAAACTCCCATTCTTTTTTGTGATCTATACCCGATCGCCATCACAAAACAGTAAATTCCAAAGAGGTATAGATAAGAGAAGAGGTATAGTTGATGATATTGTTCTGGTCTAATAGAGCTATGGGGTTGATGCTGGCCTTGAGGTTAACTTTTTTTTTTAGATCATGAATTTAAAATAATCTTTTCGATCAAAGTCGTTATGTAGTAAGTAATAATTTTAGCTTTATAATGTATTTTTCCTTTTTGATCTGTGTGTTTGTGAAGACTTACGTGTTCACACACAAACCTACATACAAACTCAGACGGTTTCGCAAGAACCTATTCTCTTTTGTATATATTTTTTGCAGTTAAGGTAATAGAAGTTGCAACCATGGTTTCCTGTTTTCTCTAAGACAGTTTTCTCTAAATTGTCTGGGACACAGTTCCTAACAGAACGATTACATTGGTGCTTCTGGAAGGCGTGAAACTTGAGGTAGTTCCGGCATGGAAAAGTTGGCGTAAAATAATCCTGAACTGGGAAATAACAAAGCTCAGGAGAAATAAAAACGCAGACTAGCGTAGTGGTTAGAGCTCAGTAAGCTCTAGGTCACGGGTTCAAATCCGGCTGGGGCAGATAAACTAATTAACCTAAAACAGCAGTAGATGGGCCTTCCTTGGTTTCACTTAAAAGGAGGAAAACCTTGTGGTGGAGTATGGTTTTGGTCAAATCCTCTTCCTGCACAAACGTTGTCTTAGAAATAATACAGTCCCTACCATGTGTTGAATCTAAAATCCAATAAACTAAGGTTTGATGGTTCAAATTATTATTTTAGTAGCCATCAATGAAGGAGCGTTAATGGGGAGATAAAGGCTATAACTTGTACTACTTGCTTAGAACATCATCTATACTTCTGAGTAAGAAAAAAAGGCTTAATACGAAAGTAATATAAATCGTATGGCACAACCCATAGTTTTCCTATCCATTCTACATACTGTTATCTATTTTACCATTATATTATCTTGGTGAGGAGTGGCTCAGTGGTAGACCACCGAGTTGCCATGCAGAAAATCCTGGATTCAAATCCCCCTTTTGCCAAGACTTTTATTCAGTCTGTTGGCGGCCGGAAATGGATCATATGGGGTATAGGACCCTCCTGGGGCTCACCCAGCCTATATAAAGTTGGTACTCAAAATAAGGAGGAAAATGTGTGGGGGTTGAGCGTGATCTAGGACAAATCACCTCCCTGAATAACCGTTGCCCTATGATCAGTTCTGTTTCAACCATGAATCGAACCCAATTTCTTCAGGGATTGTTTTTTTTTATATATATTTGTGTTTGTTTTTTAATTCTTTCACAAGTTTAAAATTTTGTGAGTATGGCATGAGTATACAATATTTACAAACTACGCAAGGAACAGTCTCCACCATGTACTGATTCCAACACCCTCCACGGGCTGTAGTGGTATATTTGGAATTTCAGCTTTAATATTTATTCAATGATCTCTTGAACAACCGTTGCCCTATGATCAGTTCTGTTTCAACCATGAATTGAACCCAATTTCTTCAGGGGTTGTTTGTTTTTTAATTTTTTCACTCGTGTAAAATTTTGTGAGTATGGCATGAGAATACAATATTTACAAACCACACAAAGAACAGTCTCCACCATGTACTGATTCCAACACCCTCCAAGGGATTGTAGTGGTATACTTGGAATTTCAGTCCTATTATTTATTCAATCTTCTTTCCCAGTATATAATATAATTATTAATGCGCATGGTTGTTTCTGACAGGCTCGTATTTTATTCGTCTTGCAGCCGCTCCCATCTTTCAATGTCTGGTAAATTATACAGGAATCCGAATAAGAACAAATCGATTGGGATGATATCGGTTCTCAACGGTAACATTGGTTAACCGTTTATTTGAAATATTATTATGTTATTCTAATAGAATGTCGAACATTTTTATTTGTCAGTGAGCGACCATCTTTCAGTTTAATTAGCGTTAATTTGAATACATCACTGTGTTAAGTTACATTTTAATTGATATGATTATCTTCAGAAAAGTCTTCTCTACAAAATTGTTTTTTTACTCAAACCACCTTAAATTAAAAAATAACCTGTCAAAACGACCTTCAAAGTTTGATATAGGATTGAAAAACTTTGGTTTTTACACCACATTCTACTTTTTAAGGAGTTATTTATCTCGATGTACGTTTTCTGTATTTAGATATCAACACGCAAGCCTTAGATTTACAACACTGACAAACGTTTCCTAATTTTTTTGAAATTTTAAATCCGTTATTAAAAAAAAGTCTCCGCCGTAAACCAATGACTTTCTGTCCTCTTATATCGTTTCATAACATCCCACTGATTCTGACTGAAGGTCCGGAATTAGGACTACACACACTTGGACTTAGGACCCTTTACTTCCATAGTATCCCCATACTAGACTGAAACAAGAAACTGCTCGCCAGGGGGGGGGGATTGTGGTTTAGTCGTTAGCATAACAATCTACTAAGCCCAAGATCGTGGGTTCGTAGCCCGGCCGGTGGCCCTAGGATTTTTAAAGGGAGTTAAAATTTCTTGGTCATGCCGTCCTTCGGAAGGGACGTATAACGTGGGTCCCGAGCCTGTACGATGTCAGGTACTCGTTAAAGATTCCTATCCCATTTAAACCTGGATAGGCAAAATTTATATCCCCCACTGTAGCATCGTCCGATTAGCCATAGCACATGAAGTGACCGTTAAATAAATAATCAATTAAACAGCTAGCCGTTTCGGGATACTTTAACATTTACTCTCAACTAGTTACAAAAGGCTCATATACATGACAGTCATTAGACCCATCTGGAGTTACAGAGTTGAACTTTGGGGCTCCACTAAGCCATCGAATTGCTCACATATTCAATCCTTCGTAAAACCATCAATGCTCCATACTTGAACTGTTAATTTGGAACAAAGTAATCCATAATGACTTTAATGTCCCATTAGTTGCTGTTTTGGCCCGAATCGGATATCAAAGATCTTTTCATGACAAACATTATTTCCACTCAAACTAGTTTCAAACCTAGCAACCTCTTCAATTCTTAAATTCCTGATATCCTCCGAGGCGTCTGAAAAGAAGATGAACTCTTTCTCTTTAATATCTTCTTCTGCTTAATTAATTTTTACTACCATTGACTATCTCCAAGATTTGCCTTGTAATCCTGATTTCCGGCGGAAATGGCCCATAAAACCTCATCCTTCATTTTATGAAGGAGTCCATTACTGTTTCTATTTTGTTGTAGGTCTGTCACATTCATAAAATATACAGTTCACACTGGATGTATGCATGGCAACCACTGCAAACCTCTGGCCAGAAGACTCAAGCTGTTGTTAGATTTTCTTTAATTAAATATGTGTTAAAAATTATTATCAATTCAATATACTGTTCAAAGTATTTTCTGTTCTTTTTATTTAATGATAAGGTCGACGACCTCTTCATCCAAATTCCTCCACGAAAGACTGGTCCAAAAATTTTCCAGAGATTTTTAATGAGAAGTTCAGCGGTTGGTGGTCAGAGTCTATTCACCTAGATGGTGCGGCTATCTGCCGCACTATCTGACTTCTTGATCTCAACATTCAAGTCGTAAACTCGTGGGCTAGAACAGAACCAAATTTTATATGTGTGTGAGAGTGTATGTAGTATATAAAATAATGTACTATTATAGAAATCCTACGGTTAAATACGTGTCTACTAAAAATTTTTTAAATTAAAATATAAGTTATTACATTAGTGGAAAAATTCCAACTAAAAACCTTAAGTCTCTAAACTAAAACAGGAAATTAAAAATACCTGTCCAATATTTCGATATCTGATAGTCAGTAGTTGCATTTGAGCCTTGGAGGTGGTGGGATATGTGTTTTTTGGGTGCATTATTCATCTTTTGGTTTGCTATTATTCTCTTTCTGCCCTGAGGATGCCTGAATAGGCGAAATATTGGACAGGTATTTTTAATTTCCTGTTTTAGTTTAGAGACTTAAGGTTTTTAGTTGGAATTTTTCCACTAATGTATTAACATTTATTTGACGTCTCTGTTGACCGTTCCCTTTTTCAATTAAAATATAAGTGTTAAACCTTTGAAAAAAAAAAAAACCTGTACCGCTACAACCAATAATGGGGCTAGGGTTCAGTACAGGTGCAGGAAGGTGATTTGTCCTAGATGACGTTCAACTGCCAGATTCTCCCCTTATTTCGGGTACCCACTTTATAGAGTTTGGGTGAGCCCCAGGAGGGTCCTGAATCTCATAGGATCCACCTCCGGTCTCTAGCCGAGTAAGTAAAAGTCTTGCGAGGAGCGGTATTTGAACCGAGGACCGGGATAGCTAGCTAGCGCTCTGCTACTCACCTACCATTCCTAGTATTATATGTGTAGATTAAAATTAATTTTATGAATCAGAAAAAAATAAGCTTTTAATAATGAAATTATAACTGCAGTGAAAACTATTGGCTATTATGTAACGGTACACAAACCGCTAAATGTCTTTTATTTCATTCTTAATTTATTAATAATATCAGAATATAATAAATATATGTAGTGAACACAAAACATCTCATGTCGAGTACATATCTTGTATAGTTAATAAACTATGAATCAGTAATTCAAAAAGTGATCCTAAATATGATTAAATCTTCGTTAGCTGGATCATCCATTTCTAAATTAGCTAAAATTTTGGTGTTTGAGCAACCTCTAACTAGTTATTGGACCTTTCGATGAGAGCTCCGAAATGGACAAGGTAAATAAATTTCTGATTGAAATATTCCAGATCGGATGTCATTTTGATTGTAACCGAATCTTTAGGACCATACAACAGTTTTTGACCATTTGCGCAAAGTTGGATTCAAAAAGAAAATCGATGTTTGGGTGCCACACAAATTAACACCAACAAACATGATGGATCGAATTTCCATCTGCGAAGCCTTGCCCAAACGGAATGAAATCGACCCATTTCTTAAACGGATGGTGACTGGGGATGAGAAATGGGCCACATACGACAATATTGTGCAAAAACGATCGTGGTCAAACCATGGTGAAGCAGCTCAACCGATGGCCAAACCAGGGCTAACTGCCAGAAAAGTTCTACAGTGTATTTGGTACCTGAAAGGAATCATTTATTAAGAGTTGCTTCCGTATGGCCAAATACTCAATTCAGATCCGTAATGCCAATAACTGGACCGTTTTAAGTTAGCGATTAACCAGAAACGGCTAGAATTGGCCAACAGAAGAGGTGTTCTGTTTCATCAGGACAACGCAAGGCCACACAGGTCTGTAGTGACTAGCCAGAAACTCCAGGAGCTTGGTTGGGAAGTTTTAATGGATCCACCATATACTCCGGACCAGGCACCAAGCAATTACTACATTTTTCTCGCATTGCAAAACTTCCTGAGTGATTAGAAATTAGGATCAAGAGAAGATTATGAAAATTGATCTTTTTCCCCAACATATTATTTTTTTTTGCTATTTTCCGCTACACCAATGAAGTTTGTAACCTGATCCAGTTTTGTATTGATTAAGCATTGTAATTTTGAACTATCTTTGGATCTTGCACATGTTTAAAACTGTTGGTCGTTTGTCAGTGGGTAATTGAAGGAGTTAAAAAGTCTTGGAGTACTTATTCATTATTCTTAAGGCACTGTTCATTTCGCATCTCGTCACCTAAGTATACCAATTTATATTTCTTGATTCTGTCCAAAATTTCTAGTGGCTTCTGTATCGGTTGTAGTATGCTTTCGTTGCTGACACGTGGACCCATGAAACTTTACAACTTTTGCCTCTGTGTGTCCATGTGCCCATTGCCTCTGGCCCATATAATAACACTGAGAACACGTTATGTAAGATTACGCAACAATAATAATCTGAGACAAATTTTTAAGACAAATTACGATTTATTGTAAATTTAGAGTACGATAAATTGATATTACAATACAAAAAAAAATGAAGTGCCGTCTTGCATTAAAGTACATTTATAATGAATATCTCTCTGTTATAAAAAAATGTAATATTTTATCATCTTTGCCTGGCAACTACTGATTACAGAATTACTCTCTGATTAGTGTTTTGTCATCCTCAATCAGTTAAATTATAAATATTTTTGAAATTTGCCAAATTACAAAGCCACTGTTACTGAATTCATTAAGCCACTAAAAAAATGTTGAAACTAAAAAACTAGTTACATCTTATTCTTATATTTCGATTTTAGAACTGTTGTTTCTAAACATTGAAAGCAGGGGAATAAGATTCAGACATTTCTTCTGATAAGTGTTTAAAAAAAATGTATACATAAAAAAGTAATTAAATGAAAATTGGGTAGTTGGGGGTTGAACCGCTGTTAGACAGACAAAAGTTACCCCCTCTAGTTACTATTTAAAATATCAAATTAAACACATGTTGATCAAACACTGTCGTTTTGAACCGTTATGGATGAATTATTGTTTGATCAGACCGGTGGGCAGATCACTTTGAAGATCTTCTCAATAAAAATAATGTCGAAGAGGACTTCAGATGGCATGCTATGGATGAAGCACTGGAGGCAGATCAGGAACCCCAGATGAAGAAGAAATTCAAGAAGCCCTGATAAAGCTTAATAACAATAAAGCCCCTGGTATCGACAATATCCCAGCGGAGCTGCTGAAGCTTGGCGGATACGATCTGGTCCAATTTCTTCGGCACCTACTCCACGATGTCTGGACTGAGAACTTACTACCCGTGGAATGGAAGAAGACCGTTATTTGTCCGATACACAAGAAAGGGAATACCGTGTCTTGTAGTAACTACAGGGGTATATCTTTACTCCCTTGTGCTTACAAGATATTGTCAATTGTCTTGTTCAACCGGCTGCTTCCATATGTTGAGAGAGAGGTTGGGAAATACCAATGTGGATTTCGAAAATGTAGGTCGACGACTGACCAGATATTTACGCTCTGCATGCTGTTGGAAAAGACCAGAGAATACAAGGTGAGGAAACATCATATATTTGTTGACTTCCTACAAGCCTACGACTCGGTCGACAGAGCAGAGGCATATAGAGCAATGCTTGTGACGAATCTTCCAACCAAGCTAGTGCGCCTAACAAGAATGACTATGGAGGCCAACATATCCTTCGTCCGGATTAGTGGTGAACTCTCAAGAGGCTTTTCCACTGCGACGGTGGTTCGACAGGGAGATGGATTGGCATGCCTGATATTTAACCTCGCTCTGGAAAAGGTGGTTAGAGACTCTGAGATCCAAATAACTGGTACACTCATTAACTCCTGCGTGCAACTCCTTGGATTTGCAGACGACATAGATATTGGCGGCATGTCGTTAGCAGCAGTCAAGGAAGCATTTATCGCACTGAGAAATGCTGCAGCAAGGATGGGACTTATCGCCAACTACAGCAAAACGAAGTACATGTGCATAAACCCTCAACAAATAAACCTTCAAACCCATATCCAAGTTGACGGGGAGATGGTGGATAGAGTTGAGGAATTTGTGCACCTTGGATCCCAGGTGAACCAACAAAATGATATTGGGGCAGAAGTTGAGAACCGGATTATAGCCGCTAATCGCTGCTATTTTGGTCTGCAGAAGCATCTGCGTGATAGTCTCCTGTCTAAATCCTGTAAGACCAGACTGTATAAAACTCTCATCCGACCAGTTCTGACACATGCCTCTGAACACTGGACCCTGACCCAACCACACGAACTCTCATTTCTGAGATATGAAAGTAGAGTCCTTAGGAGAATATACGGTCCAGTTTTGGTGGATAGAGAGTGGAGGCGCAGGTCCAACAACGAACTGAGACTACTTTATAAGGAGCTGGATGTAGTACAGTTTATAAAGTTAGCAAGACTGAGGTGGGCCGGACATGTGATTAGGAAGGGACAGGATGAAATCCCAGCCAGTCCTCAGTGAGCCAATGTATGGTGTGAGAAGAGCAGGCCGAACACGACTTCGGTGGGATGACTGCGTAGCTTCGGACGCCCGGACCATATTGGATATCCGGAATTGGAGGTTAGCAGCACTTGATAGAGAAAACTGGGGGTCGATGCTGGAGCAGGCCAAGACCTGACTACAAGGGTCGTAGCGCCAAATAATAATATTGTTTGATCATGTTAAATATTACATTAATAATAATATTCAATTCTGAGACAAGTTCTTTTAGAATAATATTACGGGAAATGGAAAATCGGCTTTATGGTGAATACAAATTATAGAGTAACATATAATAATAGAGTGGTTTCTAATAATAATAAATTGAATCAACATGAGATGTTAAATTACAGTTTGTTGTATCTATATCATTTATAATTGTATAGCAAAAATTCTGCTAAATTGCCATACATTGTAATTAGATAGTAAGTCTAATTAGCGAATGGAATATTTATATCGTTTACACTTACATTAAACAGGAAAATAATCAAACCATATCAATAAATATTTTTGGATTAGATTAATAAATAATATTTATCTAATCCAAATACATTGAATTTTCATTTGCATAATCCTGTTAAATTTAACAATAAATCATTTTTTCAAGATGAGATAGTTTAAATAATAACGATCTGTTTTAATGACTTTTTGTAAAGTACTAGGTGGACGACTAGATCTTCAAACCAATCCCAAATGAAATTCCCACATTGAAATTCTATCGTTACTAAATAATTATCGTTTTAAAATTATAAAATTTCTAAAAAAAACAGTGTTTAACGTTGGGCAAAAAATGAAAAAAAAGACTCTCAGAAATGAATTTACCACACAGGAAAATGTGACATGATCATAAATAATATTTTTTGGAAAAAAAGAAAATTATAATGATAATGAAAATTGGCCAATAGCTTTAGGTTCGATGAGAAACCATTAATTTATATAAATCGGACCGTCTAAATTTATTGAAAACGATATATTTAATAACTGCTATTAAAAATTATAATGCTATTTTATAAAATACGGCTATTCTTCAGGTGACCGTGGCCCGTAATTTTGGCTTTGGTTCTTGATTTGATTTATTTTCAATATAACCGGGCCTAACCTCTAATCACAGGTAATTCAAAATATAAATAGAAATGTATTTGCACACACAGACACAGATTATATTTACCAATTACTGCTTTCTGACGGTTATATATATATATTATTTTTGGAAGGAAAATATATATGTTCTAAGGAAAATTTTGGCCATAAATGAATTCATTTTGAGTAGTTTTGTCGATTATTCAAATTTAAGAAAATATTTGAGAAGTATCAATCTCTCATTCATATAAAAAAGTTATGAATAATGCAAAATCCTGTCGGCGTTGAATGAATAGAGGAATTAATTTTTTTTTTGTATTTTTTCTTGCTGGATCAGACAAATCATGAATATTTTTGATAATTGGAAAATTACAAAGGCACTGTTCCTTACTTCTTCAAGTAGTTACGCCAAATATACTACTGTTTTAAATTAAAACGAGCTACGTCTTATGCTAATATTTCGATTTTATGACTGTTAATTCAATACAGAGAATGCATTGAAAATAATATTAACACTTTTTTTTGGGCTATAAATATTTAAAAAATAACCTAAAATTAATAAAAACATTTCATTATTAAATTCAATATAATTATTAATGAAACACTCAATATTTCAAAACAATACTTGTTGGGTATTCATATTTTATAACCAGACGAGAACAAAATAAGAACTATACTGAACTTCAATTTCTAGAATAGTATCGGTCTACCTCTGCTAAAACTTTAAGTAAATACTTATGGAGTAAAATGAAATGAACAATTAAATAATTTGTAAAATGGAGTTGGTCCGCCGCTAGGCCACTAGTTGAAAATTAAATTAAAATCAGTTTCTTTATATTTCAAATTATATTTTTATATGCGAAAAAAGTAATAAACCGGATAGTCTTTCTTATTATAAATAAGAATTAATAATTATTAATGATAAGGATTATTAAGTATCAATGATAACTATTAATTAAGGTGTTTTATTATTAGTGTCTAATTTATAGTTTAATGACTAATATGAATAATTTATAACCATGAACAATTTATTATATTTTTCAAATTAAATATATTAAAAAAGAGGCTTTCAACCTTAATAGCTCTTCTTCTTGTTTCGAATGGGCCTACTTTGGACCACGCTTGTTCACCTTTTGGGTTTTGATCTTTGCCCAGTAACTCCTTTCTCTCCTCCGTCCAGGGGGTACCTCTCCTTCCGGGTTTTTCCTGAAATCCACGGACTTCTTTCAGGGTGCGTCTCACAGACTGTCTGTTTCGGAGATCTTTTATTCCCAGTTCTTTAATGCCCTTCTCGGTTTCTGTCAACCGAGTGGTACGAACCTTCTTATTTTGCGAGAAAGTGAACTGACGGTTGGTCACTTGGTTTTGAGGCAATCTTGCAACATGACCATAGAAAGCTACCCTTCTATTCCTTGCACAGTCAGAGAGCCTTTCTATATCTTCGTAAAGCTCAGAGTTATGTCGCCTTCGGAAATCTTCATCTTCCTTTACCTGGCCTAGGATCTTCCTGAGGATTCTCCTTTCACTAACTTCCAATTTATCTACCAGACCTCTTCGCTTAATAGCTCTATTAAATTACTATATTATTATTATTATTTAATAATAAAATTACTGTATCAATTTTGGCTACTTTTACATATGTAAACTGATTTTGAAACCGGTTCCTCAAATTTCATATTTAAGTGTGTAGATATATTATATGCAACAATTTATTTTCTTTTGTTTCTAAGACCATCTCGATCTTAGTGAAACTATCACTATAAATATATTAACCGGGTGCATACCCCTCTGTTCAAATATTTTACATATAATATAGATGAAGTATATATGTAAATATAAAAATACATTTCTCCTTTTGTTCCTCTCTTTCTGTGGCTAACTTTTCTGTCAACATTCACAAAAGTAAAAGCCGAATAGTTGGGTAACCACTTTTACTTAGTGTGGTTTTGCTGCGTGCTGCACTCTCTGGTGAAGAGGTTCGGTTGGATTCCGTTATGCTTCGCCAAGAAGCTTTTCTCTAAGTTCATTTTTTTTATAATAGAAAAATAATAAAACTGTGGAGGTCTCAGGTTCAGTACGTGCTGGAAACTGTTTTTTTTTTTTAGAAAAACGGATGTGAAGGGAGGGGATTTGTCCGGGATCACAAGGTTTTTTTCCGTCAATTAAGAGTATCCATAATATAGAGGGTGGGTGAGCCTTAAGAGGGCCTTCAGATGCCACACTGTCCATCCCCGGCTATTAACAGATTATATAATTAATCTGCCACAATTTGAACACGGGGCCTTCGGGATGGCAACTCAGCGCTCTACCACTCAGCTACCCAGCTCCCTTATTAAATAATGTCTGGTTTTAATAAATGCAGCACTACCTGGCGAAGGTTATGGAAGATTGGTCCAATTCCGTTATTCTTCGTATGAAAGTTTTTCTCAAAGTTTGTTTCTTAAATAATATTATAACATAAATTAAAGTTTCGTCAACATATCTTATTCCAGTAGATCTGGACGTAAAAATAATGTCAATTTTTATATCATTGTACTCGTACGTGCCTCATTTTTGACTTAAGTTAAACTAAAATTTCACATATTTTTGAATTCTTACTGATTTTTATATATATGGGAGGAAGATGTCACATGGAATATAGAAAGAATGAGGATTGGCAAAACAACAGGAAAAGATGCTATTGCTCCAGAACTTATAAAATTTGGAGGTCTACAATTACATAACCTTTGCAGGACCTGTTTCAAAATATCTTCTCTTGTAAATCTATGCCTGAGGAATGGGGATGCAATATCGTCTTACCGATCTACAAGAAGGACAGTTCTAGAGAATGTCAAAACTATAGGCCTATATGTCTTTATCCTGTAGTCTATAAACTTTACTCCTCTATATTTGAAAGGAAACTTCGATCAATCGTTGAAGACAAATTGGAAGAGGAACAAGCAGCTTCCAGACCCCACCGACAAACAAAGGACAGCATCTTCTCGCTGAAGACGATCATTGAGAAGACATGAGATAGAGAAAGGAACTTGTATCTAGCGTTTCTGGACATAAAGGCAGCATTTGATTCAATCCCTAGAGAAGAAATATGGACAGCTCTAGCCACTAAAAATGTGCTCACAGCTTTAAAAAATCCCATAAAAAGCTTTTATCGTGACTCCAAAGGCGTTGTCAGAATTAATGGAAGAATTTCCGAAGCTTTCGCCGTGAGAAGGGGTGTTAGACAGGGGGGCAGCCTTAGTCCTCTTCATTTCATCGCTTTTATGGCCGAAATATTGAAAATCTGCAAGCGGAGGACAACAAGGATGGTCGTGGGGAAGTGGAACAAGAGGAGAATCCTGACTCAAGTAATGGTTTTCACAGATGATATTGTACTCATTGTCCATTCTACAGCTACTATCTATTGCAGGCGGTTACGGAGTGGAAGGATGAGTTGGAAAGGAAGGGTATGGCATTGAATGTTGGAAAAAGCAAGCTGATGCACATCGAGTGTGAAGAAGAGGTTTTGATTCACTGAAGAGGAGAGATAGCGCAGGAGTATACTTATCTAGGAGTAGTGCTCAGCAGAAATGGGAAAATGGATCAAGAGCTCTCAAACAGGATTAAGAAAGCTAATAGCATATACTACCAGTTAAGGAACTCAGTCCATGTACCTACCTACCCTTATTTATAGAAGTGAGAGCTGGGAGAATGGCAGGGGAAACAAGAAGGGACAGAGTTAGGGATGAGAGGATAAGGTGAGGCACATGGGAGTGACTTGCTAAGGGAAACAGTGGAGAGGAGACAGTTGGGATGGTTTGGTCTTCTTTGCAGAATGGATGAGGACAGGGAGTCAACTAAGTTTTTTGAAGAGGACGCTGTCCTCGAGGAAGACCTAGATTACAATGGATGGAGCACATCTCAAGGATTGGTGAAAGGGAGGGAAGGTCTATGAACGAGATGAAAGCGCTGGCTGGATATCGAGAAGCTTGGCAGTCTTTGATTGGGGCACATCCACGCTGAGAGGCACTAAGGAGGAAGATAAATAAAGATTTTTATCACGCAAAATTTGTACGTGAATATAGTTGACAAAATGATAATTGATTGATAATTTACTATTAAAAGAACAATACGTGACAAATAAAAAAATAAAAATCCGATTTCACGCGGTTATCGTATCTAACTCCGAATCAACTTTTTTTACTGTTCTTCCAATCTACTACCACCTGTTATTAAAAAATTTGTCTCTGTCTTACAGTTAACCTTATTAAATTTTTCCACACATTACGTATAACAAATGTATGTATTCATGGTTTTGTCAATATTTTTGTCTGGGAAGTTATTTCATAAAAAAGAGTAAATCGATTGATTATATAAGTGGTATAAGAAAAAAACAACTAGCACACGTTCGAACTGCCTAACTAATCGCCAATTTCACGAAAAAGAAAGTAATTTTATAACAAGTCGCTCGAAAAAAAGGTGACTACGTGATCTCCATCGAATCGTACATTCCGCCTGTTACTGTGCTGCTATAGCAGTTTCATTTTTAAGCAGTGCCGTTCCAAAAAAATTCATAATGAAATTTTTAATCTGTTATAAAAAAATGGGACCAGGTGGATTTTAAGAGAGGACTGTGAATAAGATTAGATGGTAGGAATGGGAGAATGGAAAAAAAAGTTAAAATAAAAATAATGTTTTCTTCTTCATGTTCCTAAATGATTAACTAAATATATTCAAAGCATGGATGTATTCTTTACTAGACACCTACTTCTTCTTTACTAGACGTAATCCCACTAAATGCACTTATTGTAAAATAATAATTTCAGATTTTCTGATTAAATTACAACCATTAATTAATCTGTGAATTTTAAACAGACAACCATTCTTTGGTAGTTAACCAATACCAACATAGGTGACATGAACAAGTCAGTAGTCATGTTACCTCTCTTTTCCTTCAGTATATAAATAGGTATCTTTGAGTGAAGTTCCTATCTGCTGTTGATCTGAGATTTCTTCTAACTTGTGAACTTATTTATTCTGCCCTGATGTATAAAATTTACAAAATGTTGGCTATTTTGTTGTTAACCGATATTGTATATCAAATTAATTTACCTTTATGAAATATAGGGTAACATTAGACGACATATTAACATATTAAGATTGTATATTTTTCAATCCTAGTGGATGTAAAATGTTTAATCCAAAGTGTTTCGTTATCATTGGTAAAAATTCAAAAGCCAAAGATACGAAGTTGATAAAAATAATATTGAAAAGTATCATTTTTAGTTGAGAAATACCATTTACGGTCACCTGTGGTCTACTGGTTAGCGTAACAAAGTACTAAGCCCAAGATCGCGGGTTCGTACCCCGGCAGGTGACCCTAGGGTTTTTTTTTATGGCAGAAAAAAATCCTTAGTTACGCCCTCCTTCGGAAGGGACGTTAAACGGGGGTCCCGAGCCTGTACGATGTCGGGTACTTGTTAAAAATCCCTAACCTAATTAAACCTGGGTAGGCAAAATTTAGAGCTCCCACTGTAGCATCGTCCGATTAGCCACAGCAGCATAAAGTGACGTCAAATGAACAAAAAAAAATACCATTTACAATTCTGACAAGAAGAGTTTTACATAGATTCTTATTCAGTAAAAACGTCTGTCCCTAATTCAGAAATAGGAAGCAGATATCAGCGTACATTTAAATTATTGGTAATTTGCATGTTTTCAATGGTTGGGAAATTTTAATTTTAATGAAAAATAAAAATATTACTCTTGACAAAGTTTCACTTTTTACTCGGTAATATTCTTAGATGATAACTCATTCACTTCTTCCTGGTTATGTTATAGTTGTAAAATTTGACTGCTACCTCCAACGATTTGATGATTCGTTCTCGTTGTTATTATTGGGAACCGTGGTATTGGGTATTGACTGTTAAACGGGAAATAATGCTGAAGAAATGCCTAAATTTGTTGGGAGGCAACTTTAAAACATAACTATATGATAACTGCTTCAACTAATCTGTACCACTCCGACCTTGTGAAAGGTCTGGTGTTCAGGACATACTTGAGACTACTGTTTCTTGGACAACGGTTGTGCAGGGAGGTGATTTGCCCTAGATCACGCTCAACCGTCAGATTTTCTCCCCTTATTTTGGTTAGTCTTATTATTGAGGATAGGTGAGCCCCAGGAGGGTCCTATATCTCATAGGATCCATATCTGGCCGCTAACAGGTTAAATAAAAGTCTGTAAGCGAGGAGGATCTGAATCCAGGACCTTCGGCATGGCAACTCAGCGCTCTAACACTGACCAACTCAAAACTTCAAATACTGAGATTAAATTACTGACTAAATTAAATAATAAAGTATTATTCAGTTAAATCAATCACTATAGATTAAGTCATTATTACAAGCACACCCTAGAGTATCCTGTCTAAAATGTGTTGAATTCCATTTTTATCTGAGACAATTGATATTTATTTCTCAGCTGTTTCAAGAAATATTGCTGGAACTACTACTCTGTTTGCTACGGGGATCTAAAAGATGAAAGATAAAGTTTGAAATGAGATCCAAACGACAGACATATTTTTTTTTATTATTCCATCAGATTGAGTTATAAGGATAGTATTATAAAGAGAATTATGACGAGAAACTGAATAGATATTTAAAATAAGTAGTTAGTCGTAAGTAGTAAGATGTGAATGTTATTAAGCTTATCTTTCAGTTTTATATTTTTTTTACTGAAATACGAAACATCTGTGTACGAAATATAACCCTGACCTAACAAACAAAAGAAATTTGAACATCACTTGAAATAGAAACCATTATAGTAGATCCTTAAGTCGTCCTCATAAAGTTAGTTAGGACTAGTTCTTTTCTATAAAAATTGTATTACTATTGGACTATGTCGTATTAGACCATACCATAATCAGCTGTTTAACGTTGACAGGTGTGTTACGCCAATAGAAAAACATAATCGCTTATCTATACATATTATAAAATAAAGTCCTCGGCCGCGTCTGTCCTCGGTAAACTCAATAACTACTGAAACGGATTTTCATGCGGTTTTCACCAATAGATAGAGTGATTCACCAGGAAGGTTTAGGTATATAATTTTTTTTTGTGTAAATGTGTTGGAATATAACGATAGCTTGTATATAAATATTGGAAAGCTTATAGGCACCTGGGAGGTTTCATCGGGGACGCTGCCTAATCCCATCTAAAGTGCATGTAAATAAATTAGGAAATATATTGTTTTGTTTTTATTTTTATAATTTCTATATAATAAAATACATTAGACTGGCAAATTGTCACCGTTTTGTATTGTATAATGTCAGCGGCCTCGTGCCGGTTCGAGTAAAAACCGCCTTCAGCGGACTCAGGCCGATGTAACGCCTTAAAATACCGAAAGGTAACAGAAGGTTTTTTATATAGAAGCTATAGTTTTTACGACCTATAATGTAATTGTAATTTCATAAAATAAAGGAGGCTCTTAAAAAAATAAAATAAATCCGGTTCATTCAATATATTGAATTTTATTTAGGCTTTCAGTCATCTTCACAAGCTGAACTACACTCTGAGCCGCACACTCTGAAAATTAGTAGACTGCCGACAGATGTCATGCCGAGTACTAGAATGGGCCCAGCGTCGAGTGTTGGATTTAATCCGTTTATCGTTCAAAGTGGCGAACCTATATCCGAAAATGTTCCAGAAAAAA
Organism: Troilus luridus; assembly: GCA_964056705.1. Classification (NCBI taxonomy): domain Eukaryota; kingdom Metazoa; phylum Arthropoda; class Insecta; order Hemiptera; family Pentatomidae; genus Troilus; species Troilus luridus. The sequence continues at coordinate 187,010,956 of OZ057412.1, read as the reverse complement.
TTCTGGATATACAGAAATACAAGCGGCTAAAATCGGGCGCCAGTTCTAATCAAGGCACGAGCGGCAGTGATGCAAGTACGAGTCGAGATACAATCATCAACTTATTTTAGTAACCATAAAATGTTTATTACATTTATAAAATTTGAGACTCGAGGCGAAGATTATTGATAGAATAATTGAAGTTGACAAGGATTCAATAATTTAAATAAATATTGCTCTTACTTTTTAATATGCGTTTATCATCTAAATGATTGTATTAATTATGTATTCCTTACTCTAATACGCAAATTGAATTTAAATTTTATAATTGAATATTTTGTCAATAATTGATTTCCCATTTTTCAATAATTAAGTTAAGACTAAAAACGCAATTTTAATATCCTAAATCGAATAATTTTCCAAAAATTTTTAGTTCAATGCCTACAAACAGAAAGAAAGTTTCACTTGCATCGTGGTTTCATAAAACCACACAACTTTTTTTTATGTTGTTTTATATATTTTATGTAATTTTATTTTATTTCTCAAATAAATTGTGGTAGGCTCAATTAATAATTTATTTATTTATTCTGGGACAAGTCCCTTTAGAATAACAATTGAAAAAAATGCAAATTGCCTCCAATAACAATATTTTAAAAACATATTGTACAATATGGTTCCCGAAATGGGCCTTCATAGAATACATGTGTGTATGGATCACTAGTGATAAATGATCCATGAAATACTAATGTAATATAGAATTTCTATAATTATTTAATGTAAATAATATAAACATAATTAGATTTTTTTTTATTTTATTTAATTCAATGATATTTACAACTATAATGGTATTATATCAAGTAAATGTGCAAACATGTAGAATATGGCATGAAAACACTTGTGGAGAAACTACCCATCGATAGCACTCCAATTAATTAGATTTAAAATTAAATTACAAGATCAATTCCAAAATTGGTATTTTATCTATCTTGAAAAACTTTGTAAGGCGCTCATGGTTCTCGAAAAGCGAAACAAGGTTTGAAAAAAAAAATAGAATAATTGTATCGGACAAAGTTTTTGATATCAAAAAGCATTATAACGATCATTTTGAGTTTTAAAGAACTCACGCGAGTTTAAATAAATTATCTATCTAAAGTACAATAAAAAGTTATTTCATGATTAAGAAGTTTTAATCTTAAAAATGTACTTATCTGGAGAATTATTCCTATTTTGGTCAACTTCGCAAGTTTATTTTCCTCCTTTACTTGAAGGTATGAAGTATTTTATTACTTGAAAACCTAGATATACATCTCATTCCTAAAAGATTTGATGGAAGGGCGTGGACGCTCAAGAATTGGCGTTTACATCGTATAATAAATGTTGCTTTTAGCTCATAAGATTCTGCTCACGATTTAAATCAAGCCTGAAATGAACTCAGTGGGACCGAAATCAATCTGTTAAATTCCTTCGCTTATAAGGCGGCACCCCTCAGGCTAACAACCTGGTATAAATAATACCTTGGCTATTTTTTTCTTTTTCAGTTTTTCCATTTTGGAACAATATATCTCCTTGGATTCTTTGTTATCTGATAACTGCGTTAGCCTCAAGGTCATTGAGGTTGTAAAACGAGACCAGTTTTGGCACAGTTATATATGTAAAAAATTCTGGAAGTTTGCCAGAGATCGGATACTAAATTTTATTAGGGCTTAAGGAAGCGTTTCTTGTTGTTTTTTTTTTTTTTTTAATTTTCTTAAAAATTAAAATAAATTCATAATTTTTTTAATATATATTTTTTAGAATAAACATTTGAACTGCTTTTGAGGGATATTTGGTGAATTTACAGATTGTAACCTAAATCGTTTTACCACGTCCAGATATTGATTGTGATTTTTAAATTTTTCGATTGTGACCCAATGTGGGTGGGTGTTCCCTAACAAATTGTATCTTTTAGAGTTTAGTTATCCAGCTTTTGCCTCAATTCAAATCGAATATAAAGCTTTTTTCAAATGATAATATTATAGTCACACTTGTTCATATATAACAGTTAAACATATTTATAAATGTTGAATTTATCTTTTCCTGTTACAAAATAAGGAATACTTATTACATTTTCTACTTCTATTTTTCCAATTTCGGTTTGTTTCAATCCAACAGAGAGTTTTGTCTCCCAAGCACATCTTTTTTGACATGTTACACCAGAAATAGACGAATCTTATGCCATTAACAAATAATAATCTTGTCGAATCACGCCAAATTCCAACTCTTAAACCACAATCCTGCAATTTCTAAAATGACTCCTCCAAATCACTGTTTTAAAACATAATGTTGTGGCATTTTATACAAAACTGCCTCCGAGGCAATATCACTTTTTTTTTTTTGGAATTACATTATATTGCGTTTTATAAATGAAAAACAAAAAAATATGGCAAACAGAACGAACGTCAAAAGTTACAAGGTTGTACTTTCATCTCCCATAATCAGTGATGGCGCCCCTTGAAGTTTGCTACAAAGCTCTTAAACTAGTTGTTGCCTAAATGAAGTATTGTTTTACTACAAAAAGAAACTTCCATAAAATCCTTTTGCGTAACTATATTTTTGTTTATTTAGTAATTGATTTTGTGAAGGGAGGAAATACTACGCAGTTACCTATATATATATACATATAATAATGATAACGATGGATTCAATTTCCACTCAAGAGAAGAGTTAAGATCATCCAATCGCGAGAAGGATATTTTGATAAGGACTGCTTAACTGAGTCTAATTTGTTAGTCGAGTCTGCGCAGTAACATCTAGTTGAGTCCTCTGGCCTTTTTGATTCAGCCAATGACTTTGTTCTGTTTCTTCCTTCGCATCCAAGGGTGCCATGAGCATTGATATTTAAAACATCGATGTTCAAATAGGTGCAAAAATCGATTTGTAGTCATAATATAGACATACAATTGAACGGAATAATTTTGATAATATAATAGGATGCCTCCCTGAGATCGTTGTACTTAATATTTAGTAATTCTACATCATTTATGATATAGAATTACTATACATTAAGGATATGCCCTCCCCAAAGGTTGACTGACCAGGAGTTGGTCATTAAATAAAGATCCTTTTTCATTTAATTGAATAACATCATATTTATAGAGTGCTGATCATATATACAAAATAAATTACTAATCTACTTACAAAGAAAAAAAAGGGGGGCCCTTTCGCTAGGTGTGACAGTCTACCCTGCTCTATATCTTATGGGTGGCGTATATTGCTAGTGTGGCGACAACCAATAAAACATAATAAAATTTAATAACAAATATAATTTCCTTTCCCTTTCTTTTACCTTTAACTTTTCCCCAGGATTCCCGCATTCGTTTCATATGTTTTTCCTTTCTCGCTACTGTCCACATCTTGTCAGTTTATATCACTGACTTTTGTTGGAAACACTGGTGTTCTTGGAGTTTCTTCTTAAACGGAAAAGGTCTCTCTATGTCCTCCTGTGTGATACCCATTTCTCGTAAATTTTTTTCGAGGGTAGCTCAAAATCCACCTGCTCAATCTCGTCGGATTCATATGAGCAATATGTCCGTATAAAACGATCTTCTCGTTCGAATGTCTGATCTTCTCTACATATGCGTAGAGTTCAGAGTTGTGTCGTCTTCTAAATTCACCATTCTCTTTAGTTGGACCCAGCATTTTCCTCAAGATCTGTCTTTCTTTGATATCTAGTTTCTCGATCAAACCTTTTCTATTCATTGCAATCAATTCTGCAGCAAGTCAACAAATTTCATTATTTATATCTAGTAAAAAAATATTAGTAATTTATTTAAAATATAACATAAATAACAGAGGAAAATAAATATCTGTATTTATTGATGCAGAAAAAAGTTCTGAAGATAAAATATAGATGTTATGAAAAATCGCCCATCGAAACTCAGCCTTACCTCTTTGGCATCCGGAAGATGGCGTGGCATCGATCTTTTACGCGCCACCTTTCGACGATTTGGAGATAATTGGGCTATCAATTCGATGAAGCGTCCATTTCACAGGCCACAACCCGGAACATTGCGGCCACTCTTCGCTACGATATCTCCCGATCATTTTGTGTGCTTTGTTATATTTGAAAAATGAAAAGGTTTTCATGGTCTATGCATCTGTATTCTCGTTCTTTTCTCGACACACCATTAGTCAAAATTTAAGTTATTCTTTCTTATAAACACAAAATTTATCTTGCTACCATTACACACCTACTTTAATGGCAGACGTATCATCAATCCAGCCTGCCGGATACAGGTCTTATAGTTAGTATTGATTGAGTCCATTGTTAATCGCCCCAGTAATTTCTTCGGGCAAGAAGGAGTGGTTCATATGATTGTCTAATGAAGTTGACTTTTAACCAGCCGAAACGCAGATCGTGGAAGCATTCGCAGACGATATTTTAAAGATATATTCATTTATTTACATTTCCTTTAACATTGACGAAGATTCATTACACAAAATATTTGTATTGGTCATATTTTATGAGTGTTGCCTAGCAACGGATCGAGTAACTACGTAGTATTTTTTCTTTTATACAATGTCAGATTGTATAAGCTATCCTACATATCATAAGGGTGGGCCATTTAATATTATTTTCTTTTGTGATATTTTTTAAGGAGGAAAGTTTTTGAAGAAACGAATAAATACAAAGGTTCTACAAGAAAAAATGCATCAATGAAAATCAAAGCAAGGAAAAGACCATAAAATCAAATGATATTTTTTTACTTTATTAAATAAAAACTATTAGCGATGCGATATCTTATGGGTGTTGCCTGCAACGGGCCGAGGAACTACTTTTTCTTTATTCTTTTGTCGTGATCGATCAATTGAATAATAAATATTTTTTTTAAACAATAATTTATTGTTCCTGACTTCCTTAAGCCATTACACAAAACATACTCGTAGCACTGTTTTTGAATTTTAATGGAAACATTGGAATGTATCCATTTAAAAAATAAAAGTATCTACATCTTATTTCAATATTTCGATTTTAGGACTGTTATTTCAATGCAGACAATGCAGTGAAATAATATTAAGACCTTTTTCTGAAGAACTATACTTTTATTTTTATCTATATATTAATACTAAAAAAAGAAAGAAAGAAAGAAAAAAAATCTTTTCATTAATTTATTCAATCCAAAATATTCAATATGTCAAAACGATACTAAGTGGATACACATATTTTAATAGGCTTACTAGAAGTACAAAATAAACACTAAACTCAACTTCACTTTCTAGAATAATATCGAGGTACCTCTAATAAAAAATTAATTACTTACCTATTGCCGTGCAATTGGATCAACAGTTATATAATCAACAATATAGGACTTGTTCCGCCGTTAGGAGGTCATGAGGTACCTTAATTACTTAATTTTTAATTGGAGTATATATGTTGGAGTATACACACAACATCTCCTTACGTATATATAACACGGCACCTCGAAATCATTCCATCACAGGTAAATGACTTCATCCTTGACAATGAACTGGGGACCTTTCCTTTCCAGTCATTCTAGTTCTTTGTTGCTGTTCATTTCTTTCCTGTTTAGTGTGTATGCAAATTTTATTTTATTATAAGTGTTATTATTAAAGAGGTATCTTGATTCCCAGCAAAATATATATAATATTTATAAATAAAAGTTTGTGTTAGTCCTTTATGAATTTCTTAATGCTTATTTCCTGCATGACGACATAATAGAAGCAATTTAAATTAAATAATTAGTTCTTAATTCTGTATATTATGATAATTTGATCAATTACAAAAACAAATAACAAAATTAATAAACGAAAAAACTATTACACGTGTATAAAAAAAACACTTTCCGACGCAAAGTAGATTTATAATATACTTTTTTTGTAATTTAAATAGTAAGAAAAATATAACAATAATATTTTCCCTACACGATTTCTCTAAATAGTCTGTAATACAGTTCGTTACAAAACCGTTACGCAGTTATTTCTGGAAGGCGTGAAACTTAAGATAGTTCAGGCATAGAAAAGTTGGCGTACAATAATCGTAAACTAGGAAATAAAAAAGCTTAAGAGAAATTTTACTGTGCTTTAGGTCCCGTGTTCGAATCCATCTATGGTAGATAAATTATTTAATTTGTTAATAGCCATTGATTGGTCCTATTGTGCTTCTGTAAAGCTGGTACCGTTGATTGGGGGAAAACCTGATGGTTGAGTGTGATCTTGGATAAATCACCTCCCTGAACCACTGTTGTCTAAGAAATAGTTCTGTCTGTATCCTGCCCTAGCTCCATGAAATCTAAACTGCAGATATTTATTACTTGAAGGTTATGGGATACCAAAAGAAGTATTATGAGCAATATATTTCAGCGTTTAGCTACATCATTAAATACCCATCTTCTGCTTAGATCCACCGCTAATACTCGTGCACTTAAGTCTTCAAGATCTTCCTTTTGGTAACCTTCAAGTCATGGCTATTAAGCCAGTGATCATGATTACATGGGTGGCATTAAACATTAATGAGGTTCACTTGTGGTATAGTGTTTAGCATAACAACCTACTGTGCCCAAGATCGCGGATTCTTAGCTCAGCCGTTGGCCTTAGGATTTTTTAAAGGGAATAAAGAGTCCTTAGTTATGCCGTTCTTCGGATGGGACATATAATGGATGTCCCGAGTCTGTGAGATGTCAGGTACTCGTTACAGATCCCTATCCTGCTTACACATGGATAGGCAACATTCATAACTGTCTCTGTAGCATGGTCACATAAGGCACAGGAACATGAAGTGACGGTAAACGAGACAAACAAAAATTCATTTGAATTGATTAGGCGAGACTATAAAAGAAATATGTAAAATTTCTGTACGATTGAGTATTTCCAATGGTTAATGAGATATTTGGTGCCAATTTTTGTTTCATGTTGGCCTACTGAGGACCACGTCATTTTAGCTGTCTTTTTTCTTCTTGATATTTGCCCAGATCATCGCCGGTGATCCCTTCTTTCTTCCGTCCATTACTTTCCAGTATTCCTGTCATTAGGATAAGCTTTGGTTTCTCTTGACAACCAACACGAGAATCCATTTTCATGCTGAGATGGTTGCTTCCCAGAACATCCTCAGATGTAAGCCCCTTCTCCAGTAAATCTCTTTCTACTTTTCCAAACCAGGCAGTTCTTTATTCTTTTCTTTTAAAAACGTAAAAATCCGGTTCGTCAGTCTTGTGTGTTTCATTTGGTGCCCATTTAATATATAGTTAAAGGGTAGCTGCAGACGTCTTTCCTATAGTAATAGATAAGCTTACAGGTGTCCTTCTTAGAATCTAGTTAAGCATAACCATTCCTATATATTTCCCCTCCTCTATTGATGTAGAGCATAATCATTATCATTATCTTTAGTTAGCGATTAGGCTAGTTACTATGTCATTGTCATTATTCAATAAAGTATATAAGTATATATATTTTTTTTTTCACTTACACGAATTATCTAGAAGTCTTGTGAAGCTAGATACAATTGAGACATGGCCGCTTTATTAGAATAACAAAGTATAATTATAAAAGAAGAAGGATATATTTAACATAAATTTCTCCATATCTGCTTCTTCCTCTAAAAGTTTAACATGCACTACGTATATACGTATAGGAAGTTGACGGAAAGTAATGTAAAATGCGCAACAGACAGATCGGGTGTATCGGAAGTGTCGAGAAAAAAAAAGAAAGAAAAAAAATCAACCAGGAAAAAGCCCACCCTATTGTCGCTCTGTAAAAACGTAAAAAATACGGCAATAGAGCAAACGATTGGGCGTAATTGTTGTTTCAAAACATTAAAAAAATTACAACGGATGTCCTTCAGTTATTGGCGAAGAATAAAATTTGTCTCTTATCATGCTAATATAATAATTTACTATATTTAAATAATAATATCATTATTAACTGAAGTTACATATTAGTGTATTACAGGAAACAAAACTTGTAAAACAGCAAGAGCGGAATCTAGAATTTTTTCCTGGTGGCCAAGTTTAATTTTGCATCCCTTATAATCAAAGTAAACAATATAATTAAATATTTTATTTTGAAGTGAAAAGATTAATCCAGGGCCGGGATTCGAACCCGGGTCGCCCACGCTTCCATCTATCTTCAACCAAATCCATTCTCTTCACCGATCCTGTAACCCCATGTTCTCGCAATTTTGCGATGTATACACAGGGAAGATTGTTCATTGAACATTACTTTAATTAGGGTCTTGTTGACTTATGTCATTATATTATTTATATATTTTTTTTTTTTAATTGTTATAATTTTTAAATATTTTCTCTACAAAATAAATTGACACTGACTAACAGACGGGACGGACAGAAGTTTACTGTAGTTCGTGCCAGTAAAGGTTCAGTATGTAATGGTATTGAATTTATTGACAAGGATTACTTAGTATAACGGTTTCACTTGTACTGCAGCAGTGAGAAGTTACTTGATTTGTTTTATTCAGCGAAAATATTTAGATTTTGGGAGAAAGAAAGACGTGAGCAAGCATACAAACTTTGCCTCCCTTTTTCGCCCTATTAGGGATAGAATTTCGGAAAAACCTTTCTTATCGGATGCCTACGTCATACAAAGAGCACACCCTCCAAGTTTCAGGTCTCTACGATCTTCGGTTTAGGCTGTGCGTTGATCCCTCAGTCAGTCATTCAGGACAAAGCATTTTATACGTATATATTATAAAAATTAAAACAAAACCATATATTTCTTTATATACGAATTTATTATCTTGCACGTTAGATTAGGCAAGTAGTGTCTTCGGTGAAACCCATCGATATTCCAACTATTTACAAAAAAACTCGACAAACTATATACTTAAACCTTCCTGGTGAATCATTCTCGTGCAATCCACCTGAAAATCCGTGCAGTAGTTATTGAGTTTACCGCGAACAAACGCGGCCGAGGACTTTGCTTTATAATATGTATAGATTATATTTGTGGAAGAAAATCCGGTAAAGGTCAATAAATTTCTCTACATCTAAGAGATCCTTACCCGGACCATTTTCTTCCACATATATTATCTAGGTCAACTATTATCATTCAATATTATATTTGTATTTCAGATAATACAAATATAATATTGAATAATATGATGTGATATTTAGAAACAAATATCACATCATATTATTAGCACAATTTTCAAGTCTGAATTATTTTGTAATGATTCTTAATAAGAATTATTTTGTGTACATGTCATTAGTTATCAGTCGTTAGAAAGACTTTGCTACATTGACCTTAATCAATTTTTGAAATATTATTTCGCTACTAATGTATTCTAATGTACAGTTGTTTGTCATCCTCACAAAAACATTTTTTTTTTAAGAAGTTATTTTCTGAACTATTACTCACAGGGGAAAGTTGCCCATTCCACCATGGACAATCATAGAATAAATTTTGATCGATTACGAAATCAATGGAGTTGCAGCTCTTTACAAAGTAATATTTGAAACAGTAAATCAGTATCATGGTGAATGTAATAATAACAGTATGATGGTGAATGTAATAATAACAGTATCATGGTGAATGTAATGATAACAGTAAATCAACGTAGACTTTATGGCAGATATTGGCGCGAATCTCAGTGTGGAGATCGCATGGTTGTTAAGCTGTAGATTCCACCTTCTAATTCGGCTCTGGTAGATATACTATTTAATCTTTTAGCAGTTATAGATCGACTGTGTGGTATCTAAACGAATACACGAGTACACACCCATGCTTTATTGAGTGGGCACTCTTAATAGAGTAAAAACCTGGAGGTTGAGGGTTATTTAGGCTATTCCTTTACATTGTTTTATCTTTTGAACTGCACATCTTCCACTCGCCCAGCATAATCTATTAGAAAAAAAGAACATGGAAAAAAAGATCTTCATCTTTTCAGTATGGATCCTCTTCCTCTCCTTCAAACAGATGTTTTTGTTGTTCTTATCTTTTCTTCTTTGGTTTTCCAATTACCCCTTGAATTTATCAATTCTTGCTCAAAACATCTTTATTGGACTCACATTTCATTTCTTACATTATTCTTTATTTATTTTTGTAAGATCTCAATCGATTATACTCCAAGCAGAGCAGATTTTTCTAAGCAATATTTTCTTTGATTACCGACTACGATCATAATACGTAGATAAACCCACCAGATAACTCGAATTTGACCCAAAATTTATTAATTTCTGAAATAATGATTATACTATAGTGGTATAAACCATATATTTTTTAATCCAGCTCTACTACAATCTATAAAGTGTACTAGTTACATTTCATGTTAGGAAGTGTACAGTTTCTGAGCTAACGGTTGAGCACAGCTGAGAACAGGTTAAACCGCAAGGTTTTTCTTTTAATTTTAATTTACTGAGGCTTGGCAGCATAAAGAGGGTATCCAGATACCCTATATAGTCCAGGATCCATGGTCCATTTTTACACTTGATTAGTACCAAGCTAAATCTTCGTGAATAGCTTCGTTTCGATAAGACGCCCAACAATTTCCTGTGCGAAAATTCTCGATTGTGGTAGCTTACAAAGGTAGCAAGGATAAAATATGTCGATTTGATGATTCTCAAAAATGTATTACTAACTGGGTTTTTTTTTATGAATCTCGAGATAATTATCTAAATTATTAAAAAAAATATTTGTCCTACAAGATGTATGGTTTGACCAAAGAGAGCCCTGCTTCCAATATAAATGAAAACACAAAAAATCAGCTGGTTAGTAATCATTTTTGATGACCTCATTATCGATACATGTTGGAAGGAGGAGACTCTTTGATCAAACCTTACATTTTGTAGGACAATTTTTCAAATAATTTAGATAATTACCTCGAGATTTAACAACAAAAAAACCAGTTAGTAATAATTTTTTGAGAATCATCAACTCGACATATTTTATCTTTGCTACCTCTGTTAGCTACCACAATCGAGAATTTTCGCACAGGAAATTGTTGGGCGTCTTATCGAAACGAAACCATTAACGAAGATTCAGCTAGATACTAATCAAGTGCAAAAATAGAACATGGATCCTTGACTAATAGTGGTACAGTTTCTTTTTTAAATAAAAAAAAAGTACCCTACAAGAGTAATTTACTTGAAATGTAAAATATAATTCCTGGCCTAATTAGTTGGGCTCAGCATAATCTCACTCATATAATTCAAATCCTTACTCCCTGTCCTAGTTGATCAGCCAGCAGCCTTTCAATCTTGCCACATCTTCTTCGGAACGGTTCAAAGATGATCGAGCAGTTATGCCACCGTCAGAGGATTGCCTTAATCCATCACATTACCGTTTACCTACAAATCGTTTTTCCATTTCAAACCGTTGTAATGAAGATGACAACTGTAACTGAAGGCGTTACGCTGGTTAAGTTGAAGTTTTAAGACTGATAAGATTTTATTAACATGGTTATATTAGCTTAACCTAATATAACCTAGGTTATGTAGTAGCTAACATGTATGTAAAGGAATATTTTTACTCGATTTTCGGTAACTTCAAAACATGGAACTAAGCAACGGTTTTTGAATTCAAGTGGTAATCCAAAATAGCCAAAAAAGGGGGATAGACTGGTGGTGGAGTGTGATCTCGGAGAAATTACCTCCCTGCACAACCGTTGTCCTGGAAACAGTAGTCTCCACCACGTACGGAACCCAAGATTCTTAATGGATCGTAGTGGTACAGTTTAAAAAAAAAATTAGTTGTTTTCCTCATAATTAACTCACTATATAAAGGCTGGTTGAACAGGAGCTAGGAAAGGGTGTTAAGATCTAATAAAGTCGATTCACAGTTGTTATTTACTTATTCGCAGTTGTTAACAGAATAAATAATTTATCTATTACAGCAGGTCTCGAACTTGATGACATTTAGATCAATAGTTCAGCTAACTACTTACTGAGCTCCCCTTAATTTTAAATACAATGAATTATTTTACAAGAATTTTGTGAAACATTTTTAGAGACAAAAAAAACAATAATGCTAATTTATCATAATCTGGATCTCTCTCCACGAAAATCAATTAAACCCTAAAGAGGTTTTCCATTACTCCTAAGTATGGTGGTTCCATTAGAGAAGCCATATATGTATATCTGATAAGAACGCGTGGGGTCGGTCGCTCATGAGTATCAGCTCATTACGATATGCGAGGAATGTTATAAGCTACTCACTATCAATCATAGTATTAACAAAAACATGTTTCTTTACTCATGAGAACTTCATCATTAAGCTTATGAAGAACATATGGATTTGGCGTTACATGTGCTCTAGTGGTTAGCATAGCAACCTACTAAGCTCAAGAATGCGTATTCACAGCTCGGCAGGGATCATTAAGTGGCCCTAGGATATTTTAAAGACATTATAAAATCCTTTGTTATGCTTTCCTTTGGAAGGGACGTAAAATGGCGTCTCGTACAAGAGCAGAGTTTGATATCCGTTTAAGATCCCTATCCTATTTACACCTGGATAGGAAAATTTGGGACTTCCTCTGTAGTTTAAAGTCATATATGAAAATAGTTACTTCTAAAAAGCACTGTTTAACCTATCATAGTTTGACCTGGATATAAAAAATGTAGGACTCCTACTGTGGCATCGTCCAATTGTCATAGCAGCATAAAGTGACGTTAAACGATACTAACAAACAATCACATGGACCTCTTACAACGGAAAGAATTATGGAGCTATTCATTTAATATTTCCTGGATATACTAATAGTAGATAAAATTTCATGACTCACTTGCTAGACACCCTAACTTACTGTTACAATCATTAATGGCAGACACATTACCACAGAATCCGACAAGGAGACTGAAATGTCTCTGGAGCAGGGATCTACTACAGAAAGACGAAACAAGCTAGGATTGCCTTCAATGGGAGGTTTCTCCATCCACGCTTCCTTAGTGGAAGTTTTCAAAAGATGATCGGAAATGCAATATGTGCCAAATGGCATTTGTAGAATAATCCTACTTATTATAATTATATTAAAACAAATTATATTTCAAAATAAATGATCGTTATACTTCGAAAGATAAACTCCGTTTCTCGGTTTTGTACCACTGTTCTCCTCACGTTCTCTAAACTTGGAAATTATTTTTTTTAAATTACCAACATTTAATATCTTAAAAATAGATATATCAGATATAAATAAATATCAGTCGGAACCTAGCACTCGCTGTTTATGCACATCTTTGTTCGCGACATTTCACCAAAACCGTACTTTCGCTTTGTGTTTTCCTTTGTTAAAGTCATTTTAGCAAAAAAAATTATATGGATAACATCAATCTAGGTATTTAAAATATTTTGCGTATCAATTTATATGTATTTAAAACTTTATTTAGACATATCTAGTAGAATAACTATCTACCTAAAAATATTTGACCTTTTCATGTCTTTTCGCAAACGTTTGTATTTTTGATTGTATGCAACTCCCCACGAAAAAGAGGCACAAGTATTCACATCACAGAAGTAAATACCCTCTAAAACACACCCTTCATTGAGATTTTAAATAACATGCGTTTATATTGTTCTAGACATTGGTCATTCCGTCATGTCTATGACTAGAAAACCGCTGTACGAGATAGTTAGAGGAAGCCCACAACGACGCACAGTGGAACGAACCAACGCATTTGTTGGACATTGGACCAATTCTCAAATAACAAAATTTGTTCTTTATTTTGATTTTAAATTATACTTTATACTTCTTCTCAACAAAATCCATAGATAAATTAATTGTGAAATCAAATCTTATATAAAAAATTCTAAATTGAAATATAAATTTTTCTAAAAACTCATACTCTTAAAGCAATCCACTGTTTGAGGTAACCCCTTAAATTAATCGTGCACCTACTGGAAAACAACTCATCCATAATATGATATTTTAGGCAAATAAAACTTGGGATTATTTCAAACGCCTAGGGTTTTTTGGTGAAAATTGGGGGATAAAACTAAAAAAATCAATTGCGAAAATCGCCCGAAAAACTACCTTCACAGTGAATAACTAGAATGTTTGAAGTTTTTTTTCCATTAGTCGGATTCTGCTACTAGCTGCTATTTTCCGAGAAAATGAATTTTTCTTTTTCTTTTCTGGGCTTTAAAAATTAATTTAAAAAATTTTTTATTGATATTGGCGTCTAATTTATAAGTTTTCTGTTGTTCACCAATGTTTGTTTACATTCATTTATCTGAATAATCCTTATCTAACATAATAGTATTAACAATGATACTCAGTTTGAGTATGGTTTTTGAACGACATAAGTGCAATGGTTCCTACAAAAAATCGTCAATTTTTTCAATTTAATCATGTATGTTTTAAAGATACATTGGAAGCATGGATTAATTCGTTTGGATTGGAACAAATTTCAAATACCGCAAAGTTCTGCTCATGGGAAAAATTAAGAAAATTCAGTGGTAGCTTGTACTCTCGCTGGATTTCGTCCCACAGGAATATCAATTATTTTCTGGAGAAGCATGGAAACTGGTTGAATTTGGATTTCATTTTTCCTGAAGATGTTACCCAGGACCTACCTTCATCGTCATCTTCAACAGCCGCAAGTATACCATCTCGTTCTCAATCATTCGAACAATTATCCGATAGACAAAGACGGAGAAAAACGGAAAGTTTTAGAAAATGTTCAGATGATATGTTCGCTTTTGTCATGAAAAAAAGATTCAAATCTGATGACTAGATTATATTGTCAATTTTATTAGGGAGCACCCCGAACATGTACTGAGTGTCAAACAATTTTGTGAATGCCTTTTAATACCAAAAGATCAAGAGAACGAAAAAGCATTAGCATTATATGCAGCCGCTGATTTTACTAAGTTTCAGTACAATGCCGTCAGAAATAATGCGAAAGCATTAGGATATACATCAGTTTACCCCAGCTACTATCAGATCCAAAAATTAAAAAAAGAGTGTTATGCCCCAGAAGAATCCATATCGGTTAGTGACACTGGAGCAAATATCGTATTGTAAAATTTACTTGACCATACTTCTTCCCGGATTTTACAAGTCGTGGGTAGCGAAATAGGGAATGATAATTGTCGTAGTTTAACGTTAAACAGTAAATGGGGATGTGATAGGGCGGGTAACCAATCACAATACAAACAACGTTATTCTTCATCTGAAACTTTCAGCGATGATTCGGTCATTTTGATCGCCTGTTTAGTACCGATTAGTTTGATAAATTCTGAGAATAATCAAATAGTCTGTATAATGAATGTCCTTCATCGACTCGATTTTGTAGGCCTATTTCTTTTATTTATACGAGAGAAACAGATGAAACTGTAACGTCTTTAGTTCGAGACATTCAGACACAAATTGATAATTTACTTCCCTATATAAATGACAAAATTTCAATCAATTATAGAATGTTATTAACTAGGGTTGATGGCAAAATATGTAATATTTTAACTGAAACTTCTTCAGCTATGAGGTGTTTCTTGTGCAATGCAACACCTAAAGAAATGAACAATTTAAAAATTATTACAAAAAAGGAAATAGTTAATGACGAGTATTACACATTTGGGTTGTTCCCTTTGCATTGTTTGATCAGGTGTTTTGAGTGTTTAATTCACATCTCTTACTAGATTTCAAGTCCTGGAGTGCAAAAACACCAGAGCAAAAGGAGTTACTTGGAAGGAAAAAAATCAAGTTCAACATGATTTTAAAATTCAGTTAGGACTTTGTGTAAATCACGTAAGACAAGGTTTTGGTACAAGCAATGATGGAAATACTGCAAAGAAATTTTTTGCCTCCCCAGAAACTTCATCAGCTATAACAGGGGTTGACGAAAATCTAACTAGACGCTTTGCAATAATATTACAAGTTATTTCGTCAGGGTCAATTATAAACCTTGATAACTTTGAAGACTACACGAAAGAGACAGCACGATTATATCTATCTCTATATGGCTGGTATTATATGCCAGTCACCGTGCACAAGCTGCTCGAGCACGGAACGCTGATAGCCAAAACTGCTATTGTACCTATTGGACAATTGTCAGAAGATGCTCAAGAAGCTAATCACAAGTTATTCCGAAATTTCAGAGTGTTTCATGCCAGAAAATCATTTATGGTTAATTTTGGTTTAATTCTGATCGTTATTTAAATAATACAATTTTATATAGGCACCTACATTTATTATAATTTTGATTTATCAATTGTACCTAGTATATTAACTAACAATAGTAATTATCAATTATTATATTAATTTTGTTTAATAATTAAATTTTTGGTTTGTTACTTTTTCCTTTGTATAACTTTATTTAATGTCTATGTATCTGTCTTTCCATGGAATACTGTATTGTAACAATTCCCGTAGTAAATATGTACAATACTTGGTACAATGTTAGATAATAAATTATCTAACATCGAAATATCAAATAGGGAATTTTTACATGTTTACCCTAAAAGATCTGATCCTGTTTATCATATAATTAAATAGTCCATTGAAAAATCTTTAAAACCGTAGCAATAGCCTTATTCTAGGAGAACCAGAAGCGGAGATATTAATGAATGTCCAGTCCTCCCTAACGCTCGTTCCACTGTGCGACGATTTGACGGAAAATTTAGAGATTTAGTATAAAAAGTAGTGGATATAACAAACTGTCCCCGCTAGAAAATATAAAACCTTAAAAAAAAACTATTAAGGTGTTTAAAGTCGTTTATAAACGAAAATGGCTTCTATGTAATAGTACAGAAGCTGGTTTTCTATGATAAGAACAAATAATGGCTTAACGATCATAAGTATATTATAATAAAAAAATATAATAATGTTACAAAAACTTGTTTTTTTCGGTAAACTTGATTAACCTTCACTTATTCGTCCTCCAAAACACGTTTTAAATAATTTATATGATAGGATAGAGAAGAAAAAAACATATTCCATTCAATATTTGTTTTTTAAACCTTACATATAATTTAAAAACTTTTCGACATTTATTTATCATTCTCAATTTCAGCAATATTCATTCCTCATACAACTTCATTAAAATCATAAGTCCAAATCATTATATTGAACAATATTCTATTCATGACCATGGAAGAAAGACAATTTCCAGGATTTTATATAAGTTTTAACTTTTCAACTTTGAAAGAATGTTTTGGCCTTATGTAATGATTTGGACTTGTGATTTTAATGAAGTTGTATGAGGAGTGAATATTGCTGAAATTGAGAATAACAAATAAATGTCGAAAAGTTTTTTAATTATTTGTAAGGTTTAAAAAAAAAAAATTGACTGGAACGTGTTTTTTTCTTCTCTATCCTATTATATAAATAAAGAAGATTGAGTCCAGTATATAAGTAAAATCTTATAAAGAAAATGTTTTTAATATAAGCGCCAATATATTTTTGGGGAGGTTTTAGGTCAAAATACCAGTCTGTGCTCTGGAGGCGCTTTAGCCCTTGAAGTACCTCAACAACTCTCCTCCATTCAGAGCGATCCTCTCCACCTCTTCTTCATCTTCTCACTCCCAGAAGGTGTTGGTCAGCCTCTACATTTTCAAGCCACCGTATTCTTAGGTCTACCTCTTCTTCTTCTCCCGCCCGGGCGTCCCATACATGACCCAACCATCTTATTCTCTTTTTTTTAACATATGAGACTAAATGGGGGCCTTTACAGGTCTCTAAGTTTTTTATTGGTTTTATCTTGTATATATTTTCCGTATTGGCTGGGCCATATATTTTGTTCTCAGGATTTTCCACTCCCAAGTATTAGTGAAAATCTCTTGTCGCTTTGTAAGGGTCCACGCCTCTCCAGCAAATGCCATTACTGGTCGCGGAGCGGTCTTATATACTCTCACTTTGATCTCTCGTGATATATGTCGATTTAAAAGAAATAACAAACAGAAAATATAGGCTACTTAATATTTCAAGTTTCAAAGTAAAATTAAAGAGCGTATTAAAAAACCCATTAGAAACTGTTTACTCATAAAATGGTAATATATGTATTTCAATATGGTTTGAAATAGTTTCATTCGAGCTACTTGAATCTATCGATACCTAGCATTAATCAATCAATTAATCGATTAATCAATTAGTCCATTTACAGCATCTACTTGAGCCACTAATCAAGATTTAATGCCAATCCGTTGGCCATTCTGACAGGCGTCAACGCTTTTATCAAGTCTTCAGAAGCCTGTATAATGATAGGTTTCTATTTCTTTCAGCATTACGTCTGAAATTTTTTTAATAATAAGTAGTTTGTTTGAAATCTGGAAAAAGGTTGTTTTTTTTAATAAATTAGTATGGATATTTCATAAATTATACCACGATGATTAGATGTTTCAACCGCTTCTACAGGATTTTTTTTGTTTATTCAGCACGTCAACCTTTATTTTTTATATATAAATATTGTGCTGACGATGTTGCTTGCTATATTTTTTATCAGTAGCTTGTTTATAAATTTTTTGGTATTTGAAAAGGAATAATTGTTTTCATTGATTAAAGATAAGTATTGATAGATAATTTTTTGGGTATGCAGCTTCTTATGGATTTTTTCTTTATCGTGCTCATCAAGCTTTATTTTTGAAAAATACAGTATTATAAAGATAGTTTTGTTAGTAAATGTTTTTTTCTTATTTAAAGAAGAAAGATCATTTAACGAACTGTTGTTTTTACCTAGTTTAGGGTATCTGAAAGTGTTGGATTTAAGAAAAAAAAAATGAGAGCTAGGTCCTGGTGAAAATTTTTTTCTAGAAGTTTCCTTCGTTGTTTATTGTTCTTCGTCATTTATTTTTTGGAACCAAAAATATTGTGTTGACGATGTTATTTTTTTCATTATTCCTCATAATTATTATTTTATATACTATACATTTACCCTATTTTTTCCTGAAGGAAGGATTTTTTTTTTTAAATGACCGCAAGATTGTTTACATTTTTTGGGGATCTGAGAACCTTTTTTCATAATTTAAAGTTTTTATAGATAATTTGTTTTGTTAAAAGTTTCTTATGAATATTTTTATTCTTAGTTTGTTTTTCTTTTTTGTTTTTATCAGTAATTTGTTTTTATTTTGGTTCTGAAAAAAGTGGAATTTCTTGTTTGCTTTTTTTCTTGGTTTTTCTCCATGGTCTTCTACGCTCCGTGATAACCCCACAGGTGGCTATAGCCAAACCAATCTCAGTCATACGGAAGACATGCAAGAACTATCTCTTCCCATGATCCTTGATGATGGCTGCTGCTGGTCTTATGCCAAAATCAGTTCCTATGGTCATGTTCCTCATCAAATCTCTTCGGATTTTCTCCTCAACTCTGCTGTGATATCTTATTTTCATGGACTAGAGTTGACTCTTATGTTTGCTGGTGAGGGTTCAAGATTCTTTTGATAATAAGAAGAAATTTTTAATACTGTTTGCTTAGTGTTCTTTGAAGCTTCTCTTATTCTGATACAACCTAGTTTAAGTGAGTAAATGATAGAGAGTGCACTGATTCTAGAAAAAACTGCTGTGCAGCGAAAATAAATAATAATAATATTTTTAAACATAACTTTTTCACAATGTATTTATTTTCGTTAGTAATTCATAATTCATAAGGTAAAAGAAGCACTGGATATAGAATTAAAACAAGATATATTAGTATAACCTATATCAAGGGCCTATCAGAAAAAATCGAACCAACCTTTAAAAATTATGACATACCAGAAATAGGGATAGCACATAAAACAAGAAATCCAATCAAAACATAATAAGCAGCCAAAAAGACAAGATACCAATTTTAGAAAATGAAAATTTAATATATGAACTTACTTGTAATAACTGTGAAGGGATTTACATTGGACAAACAAGTGCACATTTAAAGAAACGAATTTATCATCATCAAAATAATCTTAAACCTAAAGCTAAAACGAGCACAGCATTATCAGCACATTGTAAAAAATAATTACACACATTCAATATTAACAAACCAAAAATTTTACAGAGAGAGATAAGCACAATTACAAGGAAATTTTTAGAGGCTTTGTTCATAAATGACAAATTGGAGAATACAGTAAATAATATAAAAGAGGCAGGAGAAATTAGTTAATTGTATTCTTCCATTATTTTAAATTTAAAAAAGCATTAGAACATAAGATACCTCATGCTCTATAAACAAATAAGATGGAGTAAAATAACCTATTACCTACTAATAGATCTTATAAAATAAATTTTCCATTTTCATAATGTAATTAAAGGATATAATGAAATGGTTAAAATAATTTTTTAAAAATTATTTTATTGAATTGTACAACTGTAATATATACAGTTTAAAATAAAGTTAAAAAAAAGAAAGAGTTTTTGTGTTGTTTTGTAGATGTTTATTTTGAAACATAATTTAATATATTTATTTTTTTGTAAATATTAAAATGTACTTAAAAGAGATCTAGTAATTCAAAGACCAAAGTTTGGTTTTAATGTATTATTATCTTTACCATGGAGGATAGATGATCCCCTAGTGTTTTATAAAAAAAAAAAAAAATTTAAATGAATGTGACTTTGAGTTATCTATACTTAAATTGTTACTAGTTATTTTGGACACTTTATTATATTTATTAAATTATGTATTTTAGTATAGTTATTATTATTTGTAGACTTGTAAGTGTTATAAAGTTATATAAATGATTTGTACTGATGCAGAAAACTAAATGTAAAAGATTGAAAATTACACAGTGCTGTCGAAACGTCTCAAATGATCAATAAGGATTAAGAATATATAATGACTGCAAAATGGTTTTCTCTTTCCCAATATAAATATAAAATTAAAATATAAAAGAATAAGTACTAAAAAGTTATTGACAAATTACATTAAATTGGAATAAAAAATCCTTGATTACCCTATCCTTCGGAAGGGGGGTAAAACAGAGGTGTCGAGCCAGTACTAGGTACTCGTTAAAAATCCTTGACCTAACTAAACCTGGTTCGCCAAATTTAAGACTCCCACTGTAGCATCGTCCGATTAACAATAATAGCATAAAGTGACTTAAATGAACAAATAACAAAACAAAAAAAACAACATTAAGTATTGAAAAATACCTGACCTTTCAACATTCCGTCTATTCAAGCATCAATCGGACAAGCATCAATAACACCATATGTCACACATCTTACACCAACTGTCAGAACAGACTCATAAATCAATACTGTAATCCCACCTGAAGAAGTTCAAAAAAATTTCCTGAATAAATAAAAACGAAACTAGAATTAATAACGATAGACTGACCTTGCACTCGATATGCGTATCCATGTCTATATAAAGCCGTTAAAAATTCTTGGTTATGCCATCCTCCGGAAAGAACTTAACAATGAAGTCTAGAGATGGTGTGGTGTCGGGTACTCGTCAAAGATCCCTAATTATACCTTGATAGGCCAAATTTAAGACTCCCACTGTATAATTCGTCTGACCAGCCATAGTAGAGCATATAGTGATGTTAAATGAATAAACATTTCAATAATGAGGAAACAATGTAACCTAAAACGTCGTTTAAATCAAAACAACAATCCATTCTGTTACCTATTTAAGCATTATAATCGCAGCCTATTAAGAGATAGGAAGATGGCGGTAGAGGGGAGGATAATGGCGGGCAATTGGCGAGATGACAGCCTGGATTGGCAAATAGCAGGAAGGTAGCAGTTAGCAGTTAGCGGCTCTGCTAATTCTGCTACTTCCCAGAACCTATCGACCATCGGGAGCCAACTTGTACCGGTTCCAGGGAGGTGTATATAACTGTCTTACACTTGTTTATACAACCGTTTATTACAACTGTAACATCCACTTATGCTCAGTTGCTTACAGTCGTCAATGAAGTTTTTGTTTGTTGGCAAGTTGGCAATTGTTTTAAAGTTTAGGAGCAGAGCAACCTCCTAAATTTGCAGCGCCGGTTCGAATCCAGGTTATGTGGATTATAATTTATTTCGTCAAAATACTTTTCGACTTCATCTTAATCTGATCAAAAGAGGTGGTAAGGGGTTAAACACAAATGAAAAAAATATGGTAGGTGTTATACCCGTTATATGGCACACATTTTTTATTATTATTATTATTTTTAACCTTTCCATTACATCATAAGTCATATACTTCTTGAACCATCAACAGAAATTTTTAGGTAATTCCAACATTTTGGGGATTACTTTCTGTTTCTTTTTCTCCAAAAAATAAAATATATGAAACATTTTACTATTACAACCGAGAGACAAAACTATAGGACAACGGCTGTGCAAAGAAGTTCCGATGGCACGTTCAACCGCCAGGTTTTACTAGGGTCCATTTCTAGCTGCATACATTTTTTAACTGCCACTGCTGGATTTCAACCTGGGATTTACAGGATGGCAACTCATACACCACTACTCCCCAATATACCTCGGCGGAATTCAATATTCATTAAGGTTTGTAGTGGTACAGCTTTTTTTTTTGGGCTAGGCTATTTAAAAAAAATACTGGACCACTTCAACTCAACAGGGTATTGGGTCTAGTAGAACAGTCTACTAAAATGTGATTTTTCCGAGGTCACGTTCAACCACCATGTTTTAGATCTGCAAATCCTCCGTGGGATCTACATATACCTCTATAATCTGGATATCCTTTATTGGGCGGGAAAAAATGAGCCTGATTTCGGCAAAATCACCTCCCTCCTCAACCTTTTGGTTTACATCCCCTTTCTTAAACTGAATCTAATGACCATTCGTTGGTCATAGAAGTACAGGTTCTTTTCATTATTAGCCTATAATCATTATTAGAAAGGATATTATATTAATTATAGTCCAGAATAGCAAGCAACTTTGACTGCGCGTACTATAATTACGATAGGAAATCATTAACGGGATCGGAACCGCCATTGTACGTCCTCTCTGAAAGACGGCATAACCAAAGATTTCTTACTCTCTTTCAAAGTTCCTGAGGCTACATGCAGGGTTGTGGCCCCGCTATCTTGAATAACGCATGTTGTTAATCACTACCCAAAAGGTGATCATGTCTATTCCTATTGTAATCACTTTATTCACATTATAATCATTTTCGGTGGATTTCCGTTCTTTACAAGACAAAAGTATAAACATGACATTCCAGACAAATCCTGACCTTAGTTAACACTGAGAGAAGACCTTAGCAAAGGCAGGCATATTGTGGAGCAACCACCTTTCTCTTATGTAATTTTTAAGGCCACGGTCGTTCAAGATCAAGAACAGCTGTTAGCTTACATCTACCTTACGTTGTTGCCTCTTACGAATCGTTTACGTTTTGGTAACTACGTCTAGATTGGTATGTTTATTATTTAAAATTTATTTAAGTTTAGGAATAGGTCATATTCGAGCTATTCCAAGCTCCCCGTTTACCTCCTCCGTTTACCCCATTTTACATCACTCCCAAAATACAGTATAACCAGGGATTTTGTAACCCCTTTTAAAAAACCCTATGGCCATCTGCCGCGACCTTGGGCATAGCGTGTTGTTATGGTAACCACTACACCATAGGTTACCCTTCTCTCTTTATTTAATTGAAATAAGCTTGGGATAAAGCTAAAATATTTCCCCAAAATTACAGTTTTTAAAAAGTTCTAAATTTTACTCATATTAATTAGATCATCAGGATCTAATAGCCCCTTATTATAATAAGGCTAACTATGGTAAGGAACCATAAATTATATACTATTATTCAACTTACTAAAATAAATAGATTATAAGTATAATTATAATTACTTATTAATTAACTGAGGAGCAGGGTTAACTCATGCGGTAGGCAGGGTACTGGATTACTCATCTCTAGTTCCTAAATTCGGGACCAGCTGTGACAGATAAACAATCTATTCCATTAACAGCCGTGAATCGAATAGTGGAGGATCACTTATCCTCTATAAAGTATGAAAAATATTACTACTTGTGCCTTTGGAGTAAAAAAAGACCCATCAATCTGAAAATATCGACTCGATCAAATATTCTGCTGTAAGATGTGCTAGATTGGATCATCAATTAAACGCATTATTTTTTTAATGAATTATTTGGCGATACGTTGACAGGCTTGTTTTTTTTCAACCCTTTTTTTTTAGTTTTTCAATTGTATTTTAATAATTACTTTATTGAATTGAGTTTTTGAACTATTTTTATTATTACAACTTTAAGAAGAAGAAAATGGTCCGCGTGGAAGTAAACAAAATTCTCTTTAATAGGGAGAATTTTATTGGATATCCAACGTTTCGACACACATTGGAGGTCTTCTTTGGGGCTTAATATACAAATTACAAAATGCAGACGAATATTAAATATACATAAAGGCAGCAAGGAATCTGAGTGATAAAACATAAAGATGGGGTTAAGATAACTCTTAGATAAATATACAAAACCAAGGGAATAATTCTAATATGACATAAGTAATAAAGAAGGTAATACTAATAAATAATCCAATAGAGATGGTGAAAGATACAAAGAAAATAATGGGAATATTAATGAAATAGAAAAATTGGTGATAAAATATTTTAAAGGGTACATAAATAAGATACATAATAAAAATGTTGTTGGAAAATACAGAATAATATGACACTTTAATTTGTCTGTATCTTGCATATTTAACTCTGAAGAAGACCTACAATGTGGGTTGAAACGTTGGGTTCCCAATAAATAGATTTTTTTTAATCTCCACGCAGACCATTTTCTTTCTCATCTATATATAACTAATACTATTCAAGAACCATTATATCTTTATTTTTATTATGAATAATAAAACGCTTTGTTTTTTATTTTATTTTATTGATCTTAACTCATTCAATGTCATTGCTTCATATTATTTATTCCGAAATACACTTTAGCAATCTTAGACAACGGTTATATAAAGTAAAAATTGTGATTGTAATATTGTATTGAAACGGACCCCCAAACAAGAGGACTTGCTAACAACTCGATCTTTTCGTGACAACAGCCCATGCTTCCGGGGTCCGATTACGTGTTGACAAAACAAGTAGTATACAGGAGAATGTCCTGCATTCAGATCGTGATTCGTTATTCTAAATAAACAAAAAATATGTATGCTTATAGTTTACGGAGTTCTTATTGAGCAAAAAAGTGAAAAATAGAACTAATAACGACATCAACATTAACAAGACAGTTCCTGACTCAGCCTGATTGTATACACAAAGCCCGCCCACACGACCATTGTAACATCTCACCCACAGTCTTTGTCTGCCTGCGGTAATCTCTTCTCCTTTTGAAGGCTTAACTAGGTCCTTAACTGCTTTGTAATGGAGTGACAAACTATGATGATGGTAAACAAAGGTTGATCTGATTAAACTGTTATCATAATGACAATAAGGATGGTACAAGATGGCTCAGAGTCTCATCGCATGATTAAGCTTTCTGGGTCCTATTTATACTTTTATGTATATTTATTACTTTATATAAATATCTCATAAATACATGTAACAGATGATCGCCTGCGTTGACTAGCTACTGATCGAGAAACTAGTTTTCCTTTATTGAATAGTATTACAATACTTATACATTATATATACGAGGAAGAAAATGGTCCGGGTGGAAATAATGTACAAGAAACAAATAAATTAAAATAATATATGGTAAAGAATAACAGTATAAGTAATATATTGATAGAATGATATTAGATGTAAATAAAAACCAGAGGTGCACCGATCCATCCTCTGTCGAATTTCATGGTTTCTTACATTATTTATTTCTTACACCTCCGCCAGAAATCCATTTCAACCGCCTGCACCTTTGAGTACAGGCGGGGGCTCATACTCTAGGTCTTTAGATATTTCTGTATTTCAGAGGACCAGATGCAGCATTCTGGTAGCCTTTCGGGCTTGCTCCACCTTTCATCTGATGTCATGTTCGGACGACCCGGTAGGATCTAAACATTTGATTAATTTAGTTGTATCTTGCATATTTAGCCCTGAAGAAGACGTGCAATTTGGGTCGAAACGTCGGCTTTCAAATAAACGGTTTCCCCTACTTAAGAGAATTTGCCCACCCGTTAGTTTTTCTTTAGTCCTTTGTCGTGTTCGATCAGTGTCTCTTTAGGTAGAACAGAGTGATTTTCGGACTATAATCTGGTTATAGTCTCTCAAATTTCAAATATATACAAGGAAGATTATTAAGATAATAATAATAAAGCAATCTCGAATCATTGTGCGCATTATTATTTAATATTATGTAACTTTAATATTTATAAATATACACCTACCCACATACTGTATATTAGAAATACTACTACCACTAGTATAACGCTACAGTCCAGAATGGGCCATGGATTCCTTAACAATTTTGTTCTATTCTTTGTTTCCGGTCTTCTGTTTCCATCCAGTGACTACTACCATTTTAAGATCCTCTTCAGCATCTTTCATCTATCGCCTGTGAGGTCGGACAACTCTTCTTTTGAATTATAGAACCTTGAAGAAGGTTGCTCGGTACTCTTCTCTCAGATATTGTTATTGTGAGGGCTAAAAATTCTGGCGTGTCTTGATGAATTGGACCACGTGAACACCCTTGTACAATAAATACACCCCATCAGTCCGAATTCTCAACACATTGTTCATCTTATCAAAACCGTACCATAAACTTTCCTTTAAACGTTTCGATCGAAAATTTGGGGCTCGTTTTTTTATTTCAGCAGTGAGTTTACACTATCCCTCACCGTTGGTAAGTGATGATCTAATTAACGTTTTGTAAAGCTTAGTCTAGATGCATCTTGACAAAATTTTACTTTTGAAGAGCCTAAATTTCGCGAAATATTTGTATGGTAGCATGAATGCACCATAGTTGTACCACATGTAGAATAGTTTCTGAAATTTTAACTTTTTCATTACACTATGCAAGGACAGGTTGAAGAGAGAAGGAGAGATAAGATCACTCTGACTTAAACCAGGGCTGTTCTATCAAATAATAATTTTTTCTCTTAACAGTCTTGAATCGAACTTGTGGGATCTGAAGACCCTCACTGCTATTCTAAAGTGAGTAACCCTTAATCGGGGACAACCATAATGATTTCGATCAAATCACTTCCTTGCACAACCGTTGGTTTGGAAATAGTAAGTGGTATCCTACTTTTCACCTTTTGATGGATGGTCATAGTGGTTTTTTTTTTGTATTGTTGTTAATTTCATACGGTATGAGAGAAAGATCTGGAATGTTACTTAAGTTAGTCCGGTCCATTAGGGAGGAGGGGAGGTATTACTAAGACCACAGTCAACCGCATGGTTTTATCCCAGTTGACGGTAACCACTTCAGAATTACTAATCCAGTCATTTATCTGAATCAGCTGGATTTGAATCCAATACCGACAGTACAACATCTCAGCGCTTTACTCGGCAAGCTGCTGTGAATTTTCACTGCTAAATATCTCCAAAGCTCTGTTTTTCCTTTTCCCAATTATTTTACGCCTTTTCGATGGGAGAACTACCTGAAGTTTCACACCTTCCAGAAACTCCAATGTAATCGTTCTTTTAGGTACTTTGTCCCAGAAATTTTGAGAGTACAGGAAACCATGGAATTAGCTTCAATAAAATTGATTTATTCTTCGTAATTTGTTATTTTTTAATGGGATAAAGTTACTTATAAACTTTTAAAAGTGTGACTTTAAATTCTTGCAAAAAAGCTTTTGCAGAAGAATCCTGCTTTCAAGATTTCCGTTTTTTTTAAAACAACGAAGGCCACTCGGAGACCAGAAGCTGTAGAATCCGGTTTTGGAAAAGGATGGTATTTTAACAAGTGGAGCTATCTGGGGCTGCGTATTGTCTTTTTCTGGGAACTTGCTCCTTCGGTTTTCCACCGCCCTCATCTTGGAAATTTAAAAATATTTCCTTCAAGGACGATCCTGGAAAAATAAACTGGCCCCCCTTCCATTTGTATTCCCAAGGCTCAGTACTTAGCGAGCATCTAAATTCATCTTAATTGTTAAAATATTAAGATTAAAAAATTGTAAATATTTGTTTACTATTATTATTTATTACTGACAAGACGCTACAAAAAATTATCACATCTTCTAGACAACAGATCTTCGCTTGACTTACGAAACAAACGATTAATCTATAACAGTTATCTAAGACTTATTTGGACATATGGACCAGACTTTTGGGGTTCAGAAAAGAGGTCCAAATACACAAGATATATAAAAAACACAGTCCATTATTCTAAGAAAAATTGTTTATGCTTCTAGGTTTATTTGGAATGTCACTATACATAAACGAAATGAAGATTCCCACTATAAAATCATGTATTCACAACAAATCAATAACATTCCACTCATCTACTCAAAATCTAAGTCCACTTTTTCTTTATCTTTCTAACTCCCTGTTACCCGGGCTTGATAAGAAAGTATTAAATCACAATGGCCTAGAGACCTCCTGCAGAACTTTACCATTTTATTTAAAAACTCCATGCTCCTGCAAACCAAGGAAAAAAACAAACACTTGTAAAAAAAAAACAACAGTGTATTTAGAATAAGAATCATCTTAGTGAATATAATTAACTGAATAAAGTTAATTATATACTGAACTTAGTGAATATAGTTAATCATCATAGTGAATTTATTTTTATGAATTTCCTGAAACTAAAAAAGTAACCATTTTCAGTATTTTTGAAAATATTTAATAGTTTCTAAATTAAAAACGTCTGCCTAGTAAGTCAATATACTTTCTTCACTTCAGTATGTCATTAAATCTATTGAGAATATGCATTTTTGAAATGTAGCCATGTGAAAATAGCAGAATCCCAGATAGGCAGGTGACCTTAGGATTTTACAGCGGGAGTAAAGTATCCATGGTGATGCCGACCTTCGGAAGGGGCGTAAAATGGGGGATCACTAATCTCTGCGGCGATAGGTATTCGTTAGGTAGAAAAGGTATTCGTATTCTTAATATACCTGGTTAGGCAAAATTTAGGACTTCCATTGTAACATCGTCCGATTAGCCATAGCCGCATAAAATGACGTTAAATAAGTAAATAAACAATAGGTTTACGCATGCGTAAGTGAAAGAAGTGACAGAGCCACATTATATTAATTATTAATATTGTATTAATTTGTTTATATTGTATGTAATTTGTTTATATGTTTATATTGTATTAATTAGCCATATTGTATTAATTATTTGGCTTTGTATTAAATTAATGGCAGTCGAGTTTCGGCCGACTGGTTAATTTTTCTTGTTTAACCAGTGCTTTTAACGACTTTATTCTTCTATTAATCAATGCATTATTAATTATTTCAATGATTCAAACGACTTACATAGGATGGACTTAATAATGAACGAATTAAATATGTGGTATAATCATTCTACTACTGGTACAATAAATTAATTTTAACTGATTAATATGGATTTTAAAATATGAATTAATACATTAATATTTTAAAGTTTCTAAAAGCAGATATAGGATTGGAAGGGAGGTTCTGGTGAACGGGTAGGTTTCCCCTAAAATTCCTGGACCTGCTACTGGTTATACCTGTCAGATGGGCTTGACTATATACAGACAGACTGGAAACCGAGTATGTTCTCTGATGTATTGATCGCAAAATGCGAGAACAAATTTTATATTCGGATAATATAAGTATTTTTTCACTACGATAGCAAAAGTAGAAAAAATATTAAATCTTCCTGAAATATGAAAACAAGATGCAAATCTTGATATATATATATATATATATATATATATTAAATCTTAACATTAGGTACATAAAAAATATCATCTAGGCTTAGCTGGTCCAGTGCTTCCTAGATCAAGAGTATTACTAGCAGAGCAAGATATAATTAAATTTGGAAAATTGTCAACCGAAGAATAGATTTCAAAAAAGTATTAGTACAGGTATACTAGCCCGTCTCCTGAGGAAGAAGAGATAACCCAACCATGATTCGACCTGTTGGATCTCTCTCTAAATGGTTACCTGAACGAAAATACCTGGCATTGGGGTATGACCTTGGAAAAATGACTTGGACCTTCCTGCACAACTTTTGGCTTAGAATCAGTACAGTTTCTACCATGTACTGAACCCAAAAGCCCTTTTTGAGTTCTACTGCTGCAGATTTGTTTTTTTGGGGGGTACAGCTTCCACATAACAATGTACTTCAACTTTAACTTCTTCTTTGTCTTCCTCTTATCCCACTGCTAGCGTCGAGGACAAGGCTATTTTCTTTCCATTGAATAGAATTTAATACCCCAGTATCTCCTGAATTTTTATGCCCCCTCAGGAGAAAGGGTGACAGGGCAATACCCCTTCCTGGTACTGGGTTTCCCCCAACCTGGAGAACCAGTGGCTGAATGAAGTCAGATGACTGGGCGTTGGGGCTGCCATCTCCCAACGCTGGTTTACTTTAACAATGATTTTAAATAATATCAAATGAAAGCAGTAATATTGGAAAGAATTTCGAAATTGTGTACAAACTATTTAATTATAACGAATTCTCCTATGCAGCCCTGGTGCAATGGACTGACAAAGTTACCTTCTGATTTCTTTAAAAAAGATTTTATCAAAAATATTTATTTATCCTTGCTTATATGTTTGTATATATTTTTAATTTTTTTTTTATATTTCAGATGCATTCAGTACCAATATACATGAAACTGATAAAGTGTACAAGATTTAATTTTCTATTTCTACATTTTCAGATGGTTATGCATTGTAGAAGTCAGCCAATTCTTCCAAGTTTGAATTATCCAGTCTTCACGTTTGTTCCTCCTGCAAATCAAGAACCAGAAACATCTGGATCTCAAATACCAGAGGAAGGGTAAGTTAGATTTAAAAAAAACTGGGGAAAAAATGATGCATTCATACAACTAGATTCATGGTATACGGTATATAAGGATCGTATGATTAAATAAATCATTCTTCCTCTAAATTAGTCAACCAATCAAACTTCTCATTAAAAATATTTGTTCACTCCTGTACATTAAACACAAAATACTATAAACTATAAATACTGAATATCTAAATTATTTAATAAATTTATAGAAATTGTTAAAAAAGGTGCAAATTTGTAAAAATCAGGTGTCCAGTCAATAAACTTTACACAAATAAATACAATTTATATTATTTTGGTCAATGTTTCAGCCTTGGTCAGAGGTGAGAATATAACACAAAAAAGAATAACAATATCAACAGTACAATACCAAAAAAAAATACAGCTGTTTTTTTGATCAGAAATGATAGAAATAAAATTTAATCAACAACTCCGATAGTAAGCTCAGTTTATCAGATTTATTTCCATCTAATAAAATGGGATAAAGTAAGAAGCAGAGAAGTGCAGAGACACATAGCTAGCCAAACAGAAGTCCAGAGGACGCATAGCTAGGCAAACTCAAGTTCTCTACAATATTATGATAATGGAGAATTATGGATTTCTATACAACTAATTGATTTCTTCAGTTGGATGAAATTCAGAGAAAGCACAGCATAGGTAGAAGAAGTATCTCATAGTTACGAAAACTTGAGTAAGTGGTTTCATGAACTTCTAACCAACTGCTGAGAGCAAAATATAAAATATTATATATAGGAAGGTTAAAGTTACATGATAGAACTGAATGAGGTTGCCAAAATGGAGTAGGACAGTCATTAGTATAATAAAACTTAGTCTTAGATTACACACAATTCAAACTGGACTGGAAAACCAGAACATAAACATGTGACATACGTCACTTTTATGTAAGTAAATAGCAATGGAATGTAGGAAGAGAGTGACAGAAATTGCTTTGCCACTTGAATAAAGGCACCTATAATCAGTATTAATATGTACATAGTGCTATAAAAAATTTAAAATTTTGCAATTCTTGGGAGTATCTATTTCATATTTTGTAACAAGTTAGTATACATTATATATAATTGAAATATAATGAATATACTGTATATATTTTACAGGTAAGGTTATTATGTTTTGTTTCAACTTGGTTACTAAAAGTATTTTTTGAGTAATATACATTGATTGAAAATGACTTTTGTGTAATCTATAAAAATAATTTTACATAATTCCTACTGTTAAATTTGTATTACCCAAGAAGATAAAATTGTTTTCTCTGTCTTACCAGATTCGAGGTTTCTCAATTTCATAGTCAGGATGAGCTAGGTCGTGTTGTTTTTGGTTTCCATAGCCCCGACCAGTCGAGGCTGGAGGCTAGGTCACTGGACGGCTCAGTCAGAGGGTCCTACAGCTACATCGATCCGTATGGTCATATAGTGAAGGTGAGTCATTAATACTCTATTTTTAAAAATAAATTTCAGTAGCCATTAATAATGTTAAGCATTAAATTATTTTGTTAATAATTAAATAAAGCAAATAGAGATTTTTAAATTGAAATATAAATAATCTTAAGACTGTTTAATGCTTTAGTGATTTGCTTTATCATACATTCATACATAGATGGCTCTACATCTAACTTATTACTAGGTCTCCCACAACATCAACCCCCAGTCATCTCTGTTAATTGCTGTTGCTCTCTAGTTACGGATTTGTAAGATGGTCCGATCGTCAGCAGCCACACCATCCGCCCACCAGAGCCTCAGTCTTCCAACCCTTCTGGTTCCATGCACTTTTTCTTTAAGGGGTTGTTTAGGGACTTCATTTGCTCCCATATATGTGTTGTGTCCTGCCCGCTATCATCTGTTTACTTGTATTACCCTAAAATGTCAGCATATAGGCTCATAATTTCAATGTTAGATCATTGCCTCCATGAACCATTGTGAATTACTGTTCCAAATATTCTCCATAATATTTCTCACACAAATCTCCAACATCCAACAATCTCCAAATCCAACATTCTGAAGCATATGCTAGAACGGGTTATATCAGGGTTCTATATATTCTTATTTTAGAGATAAGGAATAGGGTATTACTTCTGAGGAGCATTTGCAACCTAAAGAAGCATATATTTTCTGCCATTATTCTTCTTGGAATTTCTGGTTGTATTTCATTGTTCATTGTGCATATCTGGGTACCAAGATGCACTAATTCGTTCATGACATGTTTTGGAAGGTGTAGCTTCCTACTTTGATGGTTATTTCCCTGTGTTCTTGCACGTTTCTTTCCCTTGTACACATGTATTTTGTTTTGGATTTGTCGACAATTTACCTCATCATGAAGTCATATAATTATTTTATAAGTATTTAAAAGATTACTTTCAAGTTATGCTAAAGTCCATCTATTACGTAGTCCTAGAAATGTTATTTCTATAAAAACCATTAATAGTTACAGAATAGAATAGAAAAAAATTGTATTTTTTGTCCTGTATAATGACAAACATGTAAAAAAAAAAAACAGAAAATTTAAATTTTTTTCATTGAAATAAATACAAAGTTTAAAGCTTGTTTCAAAGAAATGCAGTGCACAGAATCGTACTGCAATGGTTTAGTTTTCTTTACCTTTGTGAAGGAAGACATAAAGAAATTCATGCAGGGAATATCTCTTATGATTGCTTGAATCCTTTAAAGTTATGTTAAAAAATCTTTTTATCGGGTGGGTAATAAAAATTGAGTTATGTGTAGAACCCATGGAACTTTTAATTTTCAATTTATAGTTTAATGAATAATTAGCAATACGAGAAAAGGGGTATCTGAGTGTATTGAGTAATGAGTTGCTATTTGTGTAAAATCACCCTCAACTGCCAGGTTTTCCTCTCCATTATGGGTATCCACTTTATTGAGGCAGATCTCACAGGGATCATTCAAGATTGTTAATGGAATAATCGGGTCTTTTTCGTTTAATCATCAAACATCAGCATATGTTATGAAAAAAATTACTACATTTAATAACAATTTTTCTAAAGACCAAAATGTAGAAATGTGATTTATAATAACCTGAGAAAGAGTTTTGTCTTTATACCTCTGGCTCCACATAAATTCACACAGATACACAGATTCAAGTTGAAACAGGATTCAACAATTTCTATAGTCATCCCATTACATCCTATTCAGATTGATATTCTGATGAGAGAATCTGTGCAAACTTACCTTAAATAATTCTTGCAATCGGTTGCAGTTTCCGCAGACATAGTTAATTCTTCTTTATAAAATAAGGTGGTAGCATAATTTTTGGCCCAAGCATAAATGAATGTCAAATCATGTCAATGTCAAATTCCTTATAGTCTCAATAATTCATCTCCTGTAGTAGGTTTCAAACTTGTAACATTCAGCTCCACCCCAGTACTTCGAAATGTTTTAATAATTTATATAATGGTTATTGCCCAACTTGAACTGAAGGAAACATTGTATTTTTGAAGATTTGTATACTTCGTAAGTGTCATCTAGCAGAAATAGGTAGCTCTGATTTAACATTTAAACTTACAGCAACGCTCCGGCCACAAATGGAAATGATCTGTTAGGATTTGTCCATTTCTTTGGTTATCGAAACATGCAAAAGACGGCAAAAATAACAATTTAAACAATTCTAACAGTTAGTTAATATTACTTTTTCCTTGTTTAGTGGAGTTGAAAGGTGGAAAACTCTTAGGTCATCAGATTATGTTTTGTTATGTGAGGAAATAGAGACTTATATAAAACAAAAAAATTATATAAAGGTTTTCTGAATAATAAATCATATCCATTTATTAAGTAATAAATTGTGATTTGTAGTACCATTTACAAATAATTAATAAAAGAGAACTATCCTATGACTTAGAAATAACAATGCATTAATTTAAACCTTACCGAAATTAGATAAACATTTTTTTTTCATGGGACGGACTGATACTTTCATCACCGATGTTAATAAAGTTCATAAATAATCAGACTTAAATATGTTCACAGATGCAGTACTGGGATGATGGTACAGGTTTCCATATAGCTGGTAATGCATTGCCTGGTGACGGCCATCCAGAATACACTCCTGAAGTGAAGGCCGCTAGGGAACAGCATCTTAAGATATACAAACAGACCTTGGCTGCTGCTCAACATCTTTTGCAACAGAGGTAATAATAAACTATGCTGATAACAAATATTTATTCATTTAATTACTTTAATCAATTTATTACCTGAATAAGGCAGAGGAAGGTAATGTGTTTAGCTTGCTTGTGTAGGTATGTAATTATAAAATATTTTTTTCTTATTAGCTAACCAAACAGCTTTTGTGGTTGATGGTTCAAATTAATCATTATGATACCAAATGTGTTTTGAAACATTTTGGGTCTCCATCCCCTGAGGAGGCAATTATGGTCAAGCTGACGACTTTATTTCCTTTTTCACCAGAGCAAATTTACTAAGCAAATTTAATTTTTATTATTTTAATAGGTTTATATTATTATTATATTTTATTACTTTGATTATATATTAGCTGTATCATTAAATGGGTTGTGGACTAATGACCTAGATGTTTTGCAGCATAACCCCAAAGCATCATTATAACCAACAAACATTTTGAGTCCAAAATACTGCATACACATGACATACTAAAATTTATTATTTGTAAATAATCAATAATTTATTACATAATTCCATTATGGTTAGTTTTACTATAGTTATAATTTAAAGATGTATAAATAAGTTGAATTAACCAAATAATATTTCTATAGAATATATAATATATATTTAAAAATAACAATATATTTCATTGAATAACAGATATAATTTTAGCTTATTTTGTTTCAGTGATGATAGTTCTTATTCAGACAATCCTGACCATAGTTCTTCCCTAAACCTAAACCAATATGAAGAGGTACCTCAGGTAGATCAAGAGCACCAGGATAACAGTTTGTATGAGGATGATAAAGAATCTATTTCATTGGAGAACCCTGAACTTTTTGGTAACCACAATATATATCAGGAAGATGAAAAGAAAGAAAAACATGATCCTGAAAAGGAAGAAGTAGAAGGTGAAGTTGATCTTGGAGAAGATGTACTAGATGAAGATTGGGAAAAGGATGGATATGAAAACGACCAACCGGAAACTGAACATGATAAATTTGTAGTAGAAGAAGAAGAAAATGATAGAACAAAAGAAATAAATGAACCATACAATCGGCACAATATTGTTATCAGACTAAAACACTTGATGGGTTATGACCAAAATGAGGAAAATGACCACCAAGATGAAAAAGAAAGAAATAATGATCAAAGTAAAGATGCAAACACCCAGAATCATCATATACAGGAAGAGGATGGAAAGAAAATTGAAGAATTCAGTCATCTAAAACAAGAAAGCGATAAAACTGATAAAGCAGGGCAATATTTTTCCGAAGATGAATCTAATGAAAAATACAGCGATAGCAATGAAGGAGTCGATAATTATGATTATAATGAAGAAATTGTTATGAAAAATGGAAGCACTGAAGATTCAGAAGAGATTAATTCAGAATCTGATACCAGTCATGACCCTGAAACATCAGAAAATGTAAATAATGAAATGAAACAAACAATACAGGCTTTAACTGTATCTTCATCAGGAAAGATAGGCGACCAAGCAGCAGAGAAAAGCAATTCTAACATTAAGGTTATGGCACCGCCTACAAAAAAAAGAGGGTTCTTCTATCACTTCCAGCACACCATTCCAAGGCCAACTGAGAGGATTGAAGAGGCAGTGGAAAGGGGATTGAAATCAGCTGATAAGATTGAAGTACCAGCGTTCCATGAACCACAGGTTGCTCTTTATCCCTTTTTCAATTAAACTGGATTGGTTAGTTATATTAAATTAATGACAACTGGTAAACAAGGCTAACTTTGAAAACTATTGGTCACTTTAAGCCATGACCTATTTCTATTTATGATCAAAAGATCTATATATTACAATATTAGATCCAGCTGGAATCTATTTATGTTTGTAATAAGTATTTTATAAATATAATAATAATAATAAGACATTATTATTAGATGGATTAGATGTTTTCCACTTATGCTTTCAACAATAACGAAGAACCTGGAAGGATGTAAACAACATATTTGCTATGGCTGTGAATGCAAACAAAATTCAAATTTGGGTGATTTTGTGACAGTTCTTCATCATGCCCAATTAAGTTTAGTTGTAAATAGATACATGTTGTAGTTTTATATTTTTACAAAACTTTAATAATTTTCTTTTTTTTAAGTATTTAAACTAGTTATATTATCGTATGGAGTGGCAAATAAACAGAGAAGGTTTTTGAAAACTAATAAATAAGTTTAATTAAATTTGCCTAATTGCTTATTAGGATTGTCTTTTCTTTGTTCGAGACAATAATGAAACTGTAGACTGTGATGTATTGGAAAAACAGTAAGCATACAGATAAATAAAAATTATTTAGCATGTTTTTATTTATTTTTTTCACCTAACACTATTTTTCTGCATAAAAAAAAAAAAAAGAATAGTTACAAAGATCATATCTCTTAATTTATATGACTGTTTAATGCTTTAGTGATTTGCTTTATCATACATTCATACATAGATGGCTCTACATCTAACTTATTACTAGGTCTCCCACAACATCAACCACCAGTCATCTCTGTTAATTGCTGTTGCTCTCTAGTTACGGATTTGTAAGATGGTCCGATCGTCACCAGCCACACCATCCGCCCACCAGAGCCTCAGTCTTCCAACCCTTCTGGTTCCATGCACTTTTTCTTTAAGGGGTTGTTTAGGGACTTCATTTGCTCCCATATATGTGTTGTGTCCTGCCCACTATCATCTGTTTACTTGTATTACCCTAAAATGTCAGCATATAGGCTCATAATTTCAATGTTAGATCATTGTCTCCATGAGCCATTGTGAATTACTGTTCCAAATATTCTCCATAATATTTCTCACACAAATCTCTAACACCCAACAATCTCCAAATCCAACATTCTGAAGCATATGCTAGAACGGGTTATATCAGCTATGGCTGTGAATGCAAACAAAATTCAAATTTGGGTGATTTTGTGACAGTTCTTCATCATGCCCAATTAAGTTTAGTTGTAAATAGATACATGTTGTAGTTTTATATTTTTACAAAACTTTAATAATTTTCTTTTTTTTAAGTATTTAAACTAGTTATATTTTCGTATGGAGTGGCAAATAAACAGAGAAGGTTTTTGAAAACTAATAAATAAGTTTAATTAAATTTGCCTAATTGCTTATTAGGATTGTCTTTTCTTTGTTCGAGACAATAATGAAACTGTAGACTGTGATGTATTGGAAAAACAATAAGCATACAGATAAATAAAAATTATTTAGCATGTTTTTATTTATTTTTTTCACCTAACACTATTTTTCTGCATAAAAAAAAAAAAAGAATAGTTACAAAGATCATATCTCTTAATTCAACTTATTTTGTAAGTATTTAATTTATTAATTACTCAGGTCTGGTAAATTTTGGAGATGTGTTGTGGTATCTATAGCTTGCAGTATTGACAGAGAGTTTAAGTATGGGACAGAAAGTTTACTAAATTTGTATAAGTAATCATGTTTTTTATTATTTAAAAGAATAAGTAATCTTTTATGGAGGAGAGGGTAGAGAAATCTAATTATAAAATAATAAAATACATCCTTTTAAAGATTATACTCACATAATATATTATAAATATAAGTGTCATGAGGTCACATAAGGTAAGTATTACAACTTAAATGCCCAAGATCATGGGTTCGTAACTCAGCGGTCTTAAGATTTTTTAAAGGGAATAAAAAATGCCATCCTTATGGTATGGGGCATTAAGTAAAGGTTCTAAGCCTTTGCTATGTCAGGTACTCATTACAGATCCCTATCTTAATTATATCTGACTAGGCAAAATGTGAGGCTCATAATGTATCAGCATAAAGCAGTATTAAACAAAACAAGCATGGATTCTTCTCAACTGCAGGTATATAACATTTCCTCTTGCCTATGCCTTCATAGAACATTATGTAACAAGATTCTGCAAGAGGCATATCACTTTGCAGGCTAAGCACTCTCAAATCAGAATGTACAAGAAACCTATGAGCCATTTTCATTCATTAACACACAATAACAGAAAGAATCATACTGGATTTGTGGTTTTTTTCTTTTGTTTATAACTGTTTGAGTAATTATTTTGATTACTTTATATAATTGATTTGAGAAATAAATAATTTTAACTGGAAAATGACTTACCTATGAATACATACATTATGAGTGGCTGAGAAATGTTTTGTTTTTTATCTTTTAATAAATCAATGATTTTTTTTTGTGAATACCTTAATTTTTGTAACTTTTAAAAATATTAATAGTTTTTTATGCTTTACATAGCTGAAAGTAAAGCAGACAAGGCTTGTGGTTGATGCTTAAAGGCAACAGAATAAGGGGAAGAAGAAAAAGATGATATATAACATTCTTAATACTACTTATTCATGACCTTATTGCTTAGGTGGAACCGAGGAATTACTTGAAATAATTGGTTAGCTTTTTCTAATTTTCAAGTTACAATTCCAAAGCAATACAAATGACCAAATAGTCGGCTTATTATTCTAATTATCCAATATCAGTGGATACTTTAGGAGACTAAATGAAAGCTCACATCAAGATAATAAAAAAAGTTTTACAGGGGCACAAATAGTGTTAACTCAGTGGGTAATGTGCTGCTTAGGTGTGCTGAATGGCCTAGTAAATGCTAGAAATATGGCAGCTTTTAATAGCCGATACGTAATATTATCTTCCATAACATTTCTAGTTCACTTAATGACTAGCAAACAAATCTGTCAAGGTGAGAAAGTTTTTTGTATCCTTTCTTCTTTATCAACATCTTGAAAAAGTTATAAGTCATAAATTATCTGTAAATTATCAAACACAACAACAACAATAAAACGAATACAAATTTATAAAATATGTCCACAAATAGAAGTAAGTATAGATACCTTTTTATTATTTATTATAATTTTTACAATTTAAAAAGTTTTACTTAGAGGTCAATTATCCTCCATGGTCCTTCTGTTCAATAGCTTAAACTTTGGTCTGTTTTATACTACATTTGATTTACATTTTAATACTAAAAAAATTTTTTATTTAAAAATACTATAATCAAATTAAAAAATCAATGCATAAAATTTATTAAATTAACAATACTATTTTATTTTTAGTACATTTTTTTCAGTTATATGCATTCTTAATTTATATAAATCAGATAGGAATGAAAAGGGATATCTTGGAATCTGTTGGGAGGTTATAGTGTTAGTTTATATTCTCTGTGTTTTTAAAAGTAGAACATCCTATTTATCATTTTCTTTTTAAATTAAAAGTAACAGATGAATATAGTTTACTTATTTCACCTGTTTTTTTTCTGTCGTTCACTGCATTATCTATTTTGTCATTAATATATAATGCTTCCAAGAATCTCCTTTTTATCACATTGTTTTCTCTGTGCAAGATCTGTGGTTTTTCAAAATCAAATGTATGTAATTCATTTTTACAATGTGTTGACATTACAGATATTTATGACTTGTAACTTTTTCAAGATATTGATAAAGAAGAAAGAATACAAAAAATTGTTTATATGGATAATTGAAAATGACATGTAATTGTCGAAACATTTTATTAAAAATAAATGACTGGAGAAAGGTTTTTATTATGGGAATGAAATATTAGATAAAATTCAGTCCAGTTTACATCCTCATAAAATTTTTTTTTTTTTTTTTTTTTATTTAATTCAATGATATTTACAACTATAATACATTATTATATCAAGTAAATGTGCAAAAATGTAGCATATGACATGAAAACACTTGTGGAGAAACTACCCATCGATAGCACTCCAATAAAGTTCTATTGTAGATGATCTCGAGGCCATCTTCTTTTCAGGCGCCTCGGGGGGTTATCAGGAATAGTATGGGAAGCAAGCTGAGAGACTAGCGGATTCAAGTGCGTATGGAGCTTGTTATGGAAGGATAGGTATCTAGTTTGGGCCAAATCAGTAACATATGGGATATTAAGATCATGATGGATGAGTTTGTTTGTGACATAATAAGGAGTATTGAGGATTTTACGAAGGATTTTGGATTGCAAGGATTGGATACGAGATGAATTGGATGGTTTAGTAGAGCCCCAAAGCTCAACTCCGTATGCCCAAATAGGTCTGATGACTGTCATGTAAATAAGTCTTTTGTAATTAATTGGTAGCTTAGAGCGTTTGTCCAGTAAGTGTTGAAGTAGGCGAAAACGTCGAGCAGTTTCTTGTCTTTTCAGTCTTGTATGAGGATTCCAAGTGAGACGTTTATCCAGATGGAGTCCTAGGTAACGTATCTGTTCGACAGGGTTCAGTGGTGTATTATTAAACGATACAGTAGGACAGGAATTCGTAGGTTTACGACGAAGGGTGAAGGTAATTTGATGGGATTTGATAGGATTTATTTTAATCCTCCAATTTTGACACCATTCTTGTAGGTGTGAGATATGGGATTGAAGAGATTGGGATGCAACAAATGGATCCTTATTAACTGATAACACACATGTGTCATCAGCGTAAGTAGTGAGGACAGTGCTTGGATGGGTTGGGATGTCAGCTGTATATATCGTGTATAGGATGGGCCCCAGGATACTGCCTTGAGGAACACCGGCAGACTGGGTGAAGAGGGAAGAGTAGGAACAATTATGGTTTACTTTAAAGGTTCTATTACTGAGGTAGGAACTGATAATAAGGAAGTAAGTTGAAGGTAAGAATTTACGGAGTTTGTACAGCAGTCCTGGATGCCAGACTCGATCAAAGGCCTGCTCTACATCGAGAAAAGCTCCTGTGCAGTACATTCCGCGCTCTAATGCAGATGAGACAACGTCCACCACACGATAGCATTGCTGGATGGTGGAGTGTGATGTTCGGAAACCAAATTGGTGATCTGGGATTATTTGATTGGATTCTATGATAGGATGAAGACGTTTCAGAATGAGTTTTTCAAGTATTTTCCCCATTATGGGCAGGAGAGATATAGGACGATAAGAGGATGGGAGTTCTGGTGGTTTTTTAGGTTTTGGAATCATCTTAATTATGGATAATTTCCAGGAATCAGGAAAATATGTGGTGCGGAGTACGGCATTGTATATATATGTAAGGAGTAGGATCGCTTTCCGAGGAAGGCGTTTTAGAATCTGGGATGTGATTAGGTCGTGTCCAGGGGCTTTGTTGGCGGGTAATCTATTAATAATGTTTGATATTTCGGAAGGATGGAATGCTTTAGGAGGAGGGGACAACTGAAGAGGAATACTTAATTCTGCTCCAATGCATTCAGAGTGGGTTTGATTAAGGATATCTGGATGAGGGTTAAATGTTTTGAATAGGTGCTGGCCGAAAATTTGTGATTTTTCTTCATCAGATCTTGACCAGGTTTGGGATTCGGTTAAAAGTGGATGGTTGAATTTTTTATAGTTTAGGAGTTTTCTAGTGGTATTCCATAAGGATTTGTCAGTAGTACTGAGATTTTCTGTACGGTAATACAAATTTTGAATTTTGAATGTTCTAATCTCTGATTTTAATTTGTTGGTCAGTTTGGTATAATGACTCTTGTCCGATGGATATCTCGTGCGGTGCCACTTTGCTCTTGCCCGTCGTTTTTCTTTTAATAACTCGCGAATATGAAGTGGCCAGTTATTCTGTTGATAATGATTTTTACTTGGTAAAGTGTTATATTTTATATTGACTTGTATTGCTTCTGTTAGTTTGTCTATTGCAGAATTAATGTCTCCTTTTGTTTTAAGCGGAATTTTGAGGTCTAAATTATTTTCTAGATTTGATCGGAATTTATCCCAGTCTACACGTCCTGTAATCAGTCGGGGAAGAGAGGGCTTAGGAATAGGAATCGAATGCACTTGAAGCAGAACTGGACTGTGATCAGAGGAAAGGTCATCCAGGGATTTTATGGCAGTTTGATTGCAGGAAATCTGTGAGGAAACAAATATATCTAGAATATCTGGACGTTTTTTGAGGGATGTAGGCCAATAAGTAGGGTTTATGGGTGCGAGGATAGAGAAACTATTAGATGTTGAAATTTGGGATAAGATGCTACCACGGGAATTGGATGTTCGACAACCCCATCGTTGATGTTTGGCGTTGTAATCTCCTCCGGCAATGAAGCGCGGTCCGAAGGATTGGAATAAGGATTCGAGGAGGTTATAAGAAAGAGAATTGCCAGGAGGACAGTATACAGCTGAAAATGTGATATGGAAAGGACTAGTCGTTAAGGTTACTGATGTTGATTGAATGGCGTCAGTTGGAGTAGAAGGAATAAGAGAATGTGGTATAGATTTATGGATAAGGATACAAGAACCAGCATGTGCTGTATCGTCAGGATGATCTGATCTATATGTGATGTAGTCCCGTATGTAGAAATGTGTGCGGTGAGTGAAGTGTGTTTCAGTAAGTAAAGCAATATCTATTTGGTTGTCGTGTAAAAATATATCAAGTTCGTCACGGTGATTATGCAGTCCATTAGCATTCCATAGGACGATAGCTAGGGGCTTTATGCTCATCGTGGGTAATTAAGTGGAACTTCGGTAAGGATTCTCGTGAGTAGAATGATGAGAGGCTTGATAGTCTCTTGGAGATCTTTCAGGAAGGATGACAGGATTGAATTTATGTCGATGGAGTTTTGGATTTGGACTGGATATGGGTCTGGAGTTTGATATTGATAATTAACGGGTAAAGGAAGGTTGGCTGGGGGTTGTACCCGAGGTGCTGGATTTACATTCATTGTTTGATGAACTGAAGGATTCATTTGATTGTTGTGATTGGAAGTGGTAGGATATGGTTGCTGTGGCGGAAGTTTGACTATTAAGGTTTCAGGATGGAGAGGTATATGCTGACGTGGGGGTTGGACTTTAGTATTGAATTTCTGAGGCTTGGATCTAGGATCTCGGGGTTTGGGTTGGGAGGTTTGTGGCTTGTTATAGGAAGTCTGGGGTTTATGTTGGGAGGTTTGAGGCGCCTGACGTTGAGGCTGGTGCTGGTTCATTGTTCTGCTTTCCTTTTCCGGATGTAGAACTGTGGTGATAGGTTGTTGTAAATTGTTCGGTGCTTTTGGCAATTCCGGGAAGATAGTGGAATTGCTAACTTCTGGTGGCTGAGGAATGTTATTTTCTAGTCTTCTCTCTTGTATTTTGTGTGTTCTTTGTCGTAATGAACTTTTATAGACTAAGCAACCTTTGTAGTTCGCCGGGTGGTCCCCGCCGCAAAGAACACATTTCGGAGGCTCGTTTCTGGATTTCTGGCATGCTTCCGTTAGATGAGAGCCAGCACACTTCACGCATCTGGCTTGATGATGACAATAGGTCTTAGTGTGACCTAAGTTTTGGCACCTAGCACACTGC
Organism: Troilus luridus; assembly: GCA_964056705.1. Classification (NCBI taxonomy): domain Eukaryota; kingdom Metazoa; phylum Arthropoda; class Insecta; order Hemiptera; family Pentatomidae; genus Troilus; species Troilus luridus. The sequence goes on along the minus strand of OZ057412.1, from coordinate 186,966,846 downwards.
ACTAGAGTGTTTTTCTGTCTGGGCTCCTCGAATTTTACTGTTGAGTAGACAAGTCTAGTAACTTGAAATATTTCAACGTTATTTTTAGCCGGTTCTAGATCGACAAAAAACAACGGAAGGGGATATTTTTCAGTTGGGTGCAACACTGAAGAGATGTTTCTGATGGTGTGACCTATCTCTTCAAGATCTCTTTTGATAGCGTCCTTAGGCGTGGTCGAGTGAAGCCCTCTTAAAACTACCCTATAAGATTTGTCTTCTTTGAGCTGGTAGCAGTGAAAATCATAGTTGTTGCTATTTAAATGGTTTATTAATTTTTTGTAGGATTCTTTATTATTGGTGTTGATTTTGATGTCATTTACTCGAGAGTAGCATGTAAAATTTGGCTGCCCGATCAATTCCGCTACTTCTCTTCCGAAATTATAAAAATCTGTTATCTTGGTGATAAATATAGGAGGAGGTACCGGATCATCGTATTTTTGACTTTCTTGATTGTCCTTAGGAGGTTTAACTTTGGGACCAGAGTTGCTGCTGGTTGATGCTACAGGTTGTTTGACTGCAGTAGATTTACTGCGGGTTTTTGGTGGTTCAGATGTATTATTCTGAGTGGCTGCTGGTTTTAACATAGCCGCTTTGTTTTTTTTTTTGTTAGGCGAGTTGCCCGCTGAGCCAGGGGCAGATTTTCTTTGTCGTTTCTGAAGCGATCGTCTTTTTAAATATTGAGAATCAGTCTCACTGATTTCTGAGAACGGAGTCTCTTCCTCCGACAAATCACTTCCCGTATTGTCCACACTCATCATTGTATTATTAATTTATTAAATGAAAAAAAAAAATAATAAAAAAAAAAATAAAAAAAAAATTATCAATTATAAACTTTGTTAACTTCAATTGTCTTAATTATAATGAACATATTTATTTAATTAAATTTTAATGAAGAAAAGAAGAAAAAAAAATAATAATAATAAATAAAAAAAAAAAAAAAAAAAAAAAGTTTACGTAACCGGGGATCGATTGAAGACCGGAGAAGGTGGAGAGCCAAGCCTTGACCTTGATCTTGCTATCTATTGTAGTATGTATTAGTCCTGTCTATTACTATGGGATTAAGGCCACGTTGCTGCCTTTACCAGGCAGTCACTAAATTATTTTATGTCTATAGTTTTTATTTTTATCACTCACCTCACTTATGTTGTTAATAAAACAAAGTAATGTCTGTAAACTTAGTTTTTGTAAAGTTTGATGACATTGTTTGAACTGATAATATGAAAATATTGTCTCAAGCACAGAACGAAATTAAAGTTACACTTCACTTGCGGCCATGACACTTGCAACTATCCCTCATAAAATAAAAATTGTTTTTGAATGAGGTCTTTTTTAGGTCTTAGAACACTATGGAAATATAAAGCTTTCCATAATTATAATAATCATTTTTGAAATTTATTTGCTTATTTAAAGATTTTAAGGGAGAATAAAACAAACAAGGAATTTGATATACAATGTGTTTTTTATCTTTTTTTTTTACAAAAATAAAAAAAATAAAGTAATATTAATCAGACTCAAGCTTCACAACTATGATAAGTATTATAAAATTGTATAATACAGAAAGATATAAAATCTCAAAAAAAAAAAAATTAAAATTAAACTGATGTCATGTTGTGACATTATTAACAAAACATGGTTTAGAATGATCTATTTAGTTTGTAAGGAAGACAATTCTTATTTAGTTTGTACTTTATCAATAAGTTTATTTAAAGCAATAGTTCAATTATGGAGTATAGTTCCCTTGGTGTATTACTGTTCGTACTTGATGTAGCAGATGAACTACCTCCCCCAAAGACATATTGGTACATGTTGTACATCATATCACTCATTCCGTACAATATGTCTGGGACATTAATAGTTATTGGCAGGAAAGGCAACTGTTCGAAAAGAGTGCCTAGCGCACCCCACAATATTCTTCCTTCTTCCACTTCCTTCCTTGGACTGGAAAAAGAGATAAATTATTTAAACTACAGATTTAGGTACATAACAATGAGAATTATTTTTTATAATAATGATAAAATATTAAATTATATTTATTCCAATTACTGAGCTTCCTTTAACATACTGAAAATTGAATATCCTGAAAAATTACAATTAAAATAAAAAATAATAATAATATGCAATAGCTTTAGGTTTTAAATAGGTCAATGCATATTGTTTTTACAAATCTTTTAATAAATAAACAAAAAAATGAACTCCATTTTCTTTCATAATAGTTTTCTATTCTTTTCACATATATAAGCTGAATAATATGTGCTGAAAAATATTTGAAATATATACTTTTTTATATTTTTAAAATCTCAGATTTTTTTTGATTTTTTAAAATCTTTCAGCAAGAAATCCCAATCTCATTAGGCCATTGTTATTTTTTACTTTGAATGGCCATATCTTTTATCTGAGAAATTTGTTTCCCTCTGTCTTTTCTAAGACCCTCAAGCTATTGAATGGTTTTGGGTTGAAGAGGATATGTTGAAGAATGGTAGTGTTGGATTGGATGGAGATTTTCTGTTCTATGCTAAATGGCACAAAGAAGTGAAATAAAAAAAATTTAAAAATGGTTTTGGGTCTGCCTTTTTCTGTTTTTTCTCGTTTTCTAACTTCTATAAACTGTTTTAATTTTCTGTGCTCTGTGAGTCTACAGAACAGTCCAAATGAGTGCAGTTTATTTTTCATTTTTCCTTAAGTCTAAACAAATGTATTATTTCTCTTAGACCAATTTCATTCTTTATCCAATCTCTTCTTGTTTTTCTTATTATTTTTTCTGTCAATTCTTAATTATGAGCTTTTGTACAATTCAGTATTTTGCCCCATACATTAATGCCATAGAAAAATGGAGAGGAAAATTATTTTATACAGCTCCATTTTAGCTACTCGTCTTCATTTTCTTCAATTATACGACTGATTAGGTGTAAACATTTAAAAATAAAATCTCAAAAATGTAGAATTTTTCCTAATATTGGTAGTACACAATATTTGTTGGTTTAGAAATATATAATTGATTAACAGATTTACTACATCCTGTGTACAACCATAATCTATATATTCTAAACCTGTCAATATAGTTAAATAAATAAATTAAAAAAAACAATATAGTTATTATTTAATATATATATATATATATATATATATATATATATATATATATATATATACACGTAAGCATAATAAATTTTCCTACCAAAGAAAACATTCATCCTCAGTTGGTTGACCTATAGAAGCAGCAATCAAACAGAATGTTAGGATCTGAAAACAGAATGACATACAAAATATTGAAAATTTTCCAAATACATATTCCTGTTTCATAGATAACAGAGAGGATAGTTCAGAGTGAAAGGCCACTGTCTACTAATGTGGCGGCCGTCTGCCTTTCCTAGGTTGAAAGGTTGAGCACGGACCGTCAAAGAAAAAATGATTGATTTGGCCGGAGTCAGCAGGTTAGGGTATTTGTGATATAAGAACATTGATTTTTAAAGAAAAACGTGAAATTTTATATTTTATGAATATTGCAAATATAAAAATGAAAATGGTTATGGTTACATATAGTGGAGCCAGCGCTAGTGAAGTGTGTCCTCTTCTCGCCCTTGTGTGCCCCCTATTGGTACATGGTACAGAGGTGTGAATAAATGTAGCACCGTGCTACTGTGAGCCGAGAAAAGGCTCAGGAAGGAACCAACAATTGCACTGAGCAATACGGAGCGACTACTTCCCCCTGACCACACTTCACTAGCTCTCGTAACTGACTGACTTGTTCGAGATACCGCCCACCAAAGTTTTCATGGAGTGTAAACTTTTAATTTCGGCTGGGCCATAATGTCGTTTCGCCCGCCCACCCTGGAGAAACTGCGGAAATTAGTGTGAACAGATGGTATGCGTAACATGCTGGGCACCATTCCCGGTACCTATCACCTGTCTTCTCTCCGTGGCACTTGGTGCCAACGGATAGGTCCTCATGGAGGAGAATGCGCAGCATTGTGCTGGTGTGGGATTGCCCCAAAAATTGAAGAAGGGATGGCCCACAAGAGGTGTCGCCTAAGCAATATAGTTGATAATAGTTGAATAATAATGTCCTGATTATATGCATTGGGTATGCATGTAACACAATTTTTTAAAGTTAAATGTTAATTAAGTACAATATGTCATTATTATGTCAGTATTTCAACAGATTCTGGTGTGATAATTTTTATTTCATAAACAAAATTCTAAATTATATCATTTAGTGCATCACAAAAAAAGAGTAATTTTTAATCTCATCATATATCACAGTCAACTGTGCACCATTTTAATCAGAATTTTATGGATTATGACAAGATGTTTTAAAAAATAGTGATGCAAGTAAAATTAACGGATCAAACTGCGTTAGTTGGTTCTGTATGAATACATTACCGATGAGGTATCAAGAGCATGAGAGAATGCTAACTATTTTTTTAGAATAGATTTAATTTCACAATTAATTAATCTATGGATTTTGTTAAGAAGAAGTATAAAGTATAATTTAAGATCAAAATAAAGGACAAATTTAGTTATTAGAGAATTGGTCCAATGTCCAGCAAATGCGTTGATTCGTTCCACTGTGTGGCGGCCGTCTGCCTTTCCTAGGTTGAAAGGTTGATCACGGACCGTCGAAGACAAAATGATTGATTTGGCCGGAGTCTTTGGCTAGGGTATTTGTAAAATAAGGACATTGATTTTTAAAGAAAAGCGTGAAATTTTATATTTTATGAATATTGCAAATATAAAAATGAAAATGGTTATGGTTACATATAGTGGAGCCAGCGCCAGTGAAGTTTGTCCTCTTCTCGCCATTGTGTGCCCCCTTTTGGTACATGGTACAGAGGTGTGAATAAATGTAAAATTGTGCTAATGTGAGCCGAGAAGAGGCTCAGGAAGGAAGCAGCGATTGCACTGAGCAATACGGAGCGACTACTTCCCCCTGACCAAACTTCACTAGCTCTCGTAAGTGACTGACTGGATCGGCACAAGGCACGTGAGGTATGCGATAACATACGAGTGCCCAGGCCGACCATTTAAGAGCATAGTGGGATATTTGATTGTAACAATACAAAAAAAAACTAATCAATAAAAATTTGCAACAATGTAAATCAAAATATATATATATAAAAAATTAAATTAAATTATTTTTAGGTACATCCATATACATATACATAAAAACAATAAAATTCTATATTATATATATATATATATATATATATATATATATATATATATATATATATATATATATATATTGTTACGGGCTACTGGGTGTAAAATGGACTAAACTATTACTTAATTCAAGAATCTAATATATATTAACAAATTAGAAAGAATACAATGAGATTATTTAAAACAGTTAAATTATTAAACTAATATCAATTTACAATAATAATATTCAACTAATTGTTATCTAATTTCTAAGATAATATACAAATAATATAAGATATTGTTTATACTAAGTAACTAAACTATTTATATAAATTTGTACAAATACAACTATAGTTTACAATTACAAATTAACACTTACAGTTCGCTAACTAAAGTCCACCGACCGTAAGACTCTCCAAATATGACAAACTGCCACACAGTTTATTACACTTATTACACGGCCACTAATTGTCACTGTTGCTCACTAAGCACTTATTACAGACTGATACTAATACTAACTAACTCACACACACTGCCACTAGTTAACGACTGCTACTCACTGGCTTATTACTGACTCGGCTTATTACTCACTGCCCGGCCGAAAACGCTGTCCTTTTTATATAGGTAAGGTAGGGCGGGGTGGGGCATTACTCGGAACAAGATCGAGAACCATCCAGGCCGATCCAGGTTGAACGAGATTGGCCTCGGCAACTTCTTTAATCCCTTCCGCTTAATCCCATTGCTTGCCTAATCCTCTCAGCCGGTTCTACTTCCCGTTCTGACCGTAACACTGCCCCCTCCTTAAAAGTGCTTTGCCCCAGAGCATAGTCCGGCGAAATCGGGCGGTTATGAGCTTCTCTCGATGGAGGCGCATTTCCTTTCCAGGGGTTGAACGTGCATACCAATATGGCGACTCCAGAGTTGGCGAATATCTGTTCAAGCATGTTCCTGACAACCTTCCACTCCAGGCCGTCATATCCACAGCCCAACTTAGGGATCGCGAGCTTGGTGACAAGCAGTCTCAGAAGCTTACTCCGCAGGTCGTCGAGGCTTCGCCGAAGTGCGTCATATGTGGGCTTCTGATCAGTAGCACACTTGGTAACTAAGTAGAACAGGTGTCGTCCTTCGTGCGTATGGTGGAGTGCTTTCCCGACGCTTGGTCCTTGGCGTTCCAGTTCCTCAGTTCCAGCAAACTTCTTCCTGAAGACCGTTGCAATCCCTCGTGAAGTCCTCAGATCTTCGGCGACCCAATGGGCCAGAGAATAGTCCGCGGGTAACGAGAAGATATCTCTGTATACTGCCTGAGTTACTCCACGGAAACCTTGTACCTTAGGTTGTGCAACTGATACCTTACTGGTCTCCACGTTGTTGAGATACCTGACTTGCTGGTCTTTTGTCGGGCCATGGTCTCCTTTGTATGGGGCCAGTCTATTAAGAATGGACTACCCTGGGTTTTCCTTTTGGCTGCTTCCTGATCCTATAGATGACGTCGTGTATCCTATTGATGATCTCAAACGGGCCATCCCAGGAGTTCTGAAGTTTAGGTGAGTAGCCTCGCCTCCTTCGAGGGTCATGTAGCCAGACCAAATCTCCAGGTTGGAAGCCACCTTTCTCTGCCCTGATGTCGTAACGCTCCTTCATTCTGTCACTGGCTCCCTGGATGTTTGCACGAACCTTCTCGTGGATTTTATCCATCCACTTCCGTAGATTCGTGACGTACTCCTCTCCGGCAACTTCCTCATTAGGCTTGAACCCGAATTTCAGATCACAAGGCAAACGAAGTTCTCGGCCGAACACCACATTTGCGGGGGTCTGCCCCGTTGCTTCATGGACTGAACTCCGGTAGGCTAACAAGAACAAGTGAAGATACTGGTCCCAGTCTCGCTGATGGTCGGAAACCACTTTAGACAAATATCGACCCATTGTCCTGTTCATGCGCTCCACCATGCCATCCGATTGAGGGTGAAGAGGTGTCGTCCTGGTTTTCCGTATTCCCAGTGCTTCGCACATCCCGGAGAAGACTGCAGACTCAAAGTTTCTTCCCTGGTCAGCGTGAAGTTCCATGGGTACTCCAAACCGGCTGACGAGCTGCTTCACAAGTACGTCTGCAACGGTGACTGCCTCTTGATTCGGAAGGGCATAAGCTTCCACCCACTTAGAAAAATAGACCTTCGTCCGTCACAGGGAAAGGGCCAGCGATGTCGATCGCTATCCTCTCGAACGGTGCTCCCACGTTGTACTTCTTCATAGGGGCCCTCTTTCTTCTTGTTGGTCCGTTAGAAGCCGCACAAGTCGCACAACGCCTGCACCAGTCTAACACATCGTCCTTAAGGTTTGCCCAGTAAAAGCGTTCACGAACTTTTTCCAATGTACGGTGAACTCCAAGATGGCCGCCAGTTTCACCGTCATGTAGTTCCCTAAGCACTTCGGGCACTTTATTCCTTGGAACGATGAGCTGTAGCCTACGCTGATCTCCTTCCGTGTTCTCCAATGCCCGTTTCAGCAGCCCGTTGTCCACTAAAATGGAGTTCCATTGGGCCCAGTACGTTTTAACATTCTTCGACATTGGAGCAACATCTTGCCAGGTCGGTCTACCTCGCCCCGATATTTTCCATTCCTTTATTTGTTTCAAGTCCGGGTCCTTGTCCTGTTCCTTTGAATCCTCTGCATCTTGCCAACTGTTGATGACCACTGTAGTCCTCAACACCGCTGCCTGCTTCTCTTCTTGTCGAGAACAATGGTTGCAGCCTTCATCACAAGGTCTTCTTGACAAAGCATCCGCATTCCTGTGGCTCGTTCCAGAACGATGAGCAGATTCAAAGTCGTACTCTTGAAGGCGCTCGATCCACCTCGCCACTTGTCCCTCCGGTGACTTGAATCGCAGCAGCCACATTAGAGCCGCGTAGTCCGTTCTCAGCAGGAACCTTCTTCCGTATAGATATTTATGGAAGTGCTCTATGGATTTTACTACTGCCAGAAGCTCTTTCCTTGTTACACAGTAGTTGCGTTCCGGAGCTGAGAGTGCTTTGCTGAAATATCCAATCACCCTTTCTTCTCCTTCTTGGATCTGAGAGAGGACACTTCCAATGGCGATGTTGCTGGCATCTGTGTCAAGTATGAACTTGCTCTCGGGACGTGGATAGCTCATAATAGGAGCACTACTCAATTTGCTCTTCAGCTCCTCGAAGGATGCTTGACACTCGTGATCCCAATGGAAAGTCCTTTTCTCCTCGGTTAGCCTGGTAAGTGGTTTTGCGATGTTAGCAAATCCTTTCACGTACCTCCGGTAATAGGTGCAGAGCCCGAGAAAACTTCTCACCTGGTGCTTATCTCGAGGTACTGGCCAGTTGGTGATCGCTGCTATCTTCTCTGGGTCAACAGCGACTCCGTTATCTGACACAATATGCCCCAGGTAGTTGACTTGCCTTCGGAAGAGATTACACTTCTTCGGGTTCAACTTTAGGTTCGCTGCACGCAGTCGTTCGAAGACCTTCTCCAGATTCTTCAGATGGTGAGCGAAGGACTTTCCCAGCACAATGATGTCGTCTAGGTACACCAGGCATACCTCCCAAGAGAGACCTCTTAACACGTTTTCCATCAGCCTCTCGAATGTGGCAGGAGCATTGCAAAGCCCGAACGGCATTACTGTAAACTGCCAGAGCCCAGTGCCAATTGAAAACGCCGTCTTCTCTTTATCTTCAGGTGCCAATCTAACCTGCCAATATCCACTGCGGAGATCCAAGGTAGAGAAGAGTTTACACCCCTCTAGGGTGTCCAGCGTATCGTCAATCCTGGGAAGCGGATAACTGTCCTTCTTGGTGACGTTGTTTAGAAGGCGGTAGTCCACGCAGAACCTCGTTGTGCCGTCTTTCTTCTTCACCAATACGACAGGAGACATCCAGGGGCTACTCGAAGGCTCAATGACACCATCAGCTGCCATCTCCTTAATAATCTCCTCGGCGTCCTCCCGTTTGGCCAACGGTAGCCTCCGCGGGACCTGTCGGATGGGCTTCGCATCCCCGGTGTCAATCCTGTGCTGGACGATATCCGTTCTACCCCGTGGTCCTGGGCCGATCTCGAAGACGTCATGCCATCGGGTAATCATGTCTTTTACTTCCTCGCTCTGTTCAGGCGAAAGGTCGCGACATGATTCGTCCACAAATCCTTTAAGTTCCTCTGGGAGCTCTCGAAGCTCGGTGGAATGACGTTGCAGTTGACGAACCACTGAGGTAGCGGTGGTACACTCCCCGACCGGTGTTCCTTTCTTCAGCGTTACCGGGAAGCTGTTCAGGTTCATTAGCCGAATTGGAGTGGTGCGTCCTACCTTGATGAGAGACCTAGCAACCAGTACGCCGCGTCCGATCTCTTGTTCTTCGTGCCTTCCGGGTTCAACTAGTACACATTGACCCTCCGGTAGATGTCCTTCGACCGTCCTATGTGTTAATATTTGGCTCCGTGCAGGTAAAGTGGTGTCTTCTAGTAAGAGCACTCGTGCGTAGAGATCCTTTCCCTGCCGAAGGATGACTTCTTCGTCTCCCATCGTCAGCACACCTCTCGACATGTCCAGCTTGATCCCGTATGCCATCATGAAGTCCATGCCCAATATGACATCTTCATCGATCTCTGCCACGAGAGCGTGGTGCTTCAGATGTTGACCCCCGATGATGAAGGTGGCAACTGTCTCTCCGTAGACCTTGGCTGGCTGTCCCGTGGCCGTCCGTAATGCCCAAGTTGTTGGTGAGATCTTCTCAGCTGGAAGTGTTTTCGAGTTCAAGATTGTCATGGTTGCGCCGGTATCTATTAGCAGACTTTGCAGCTGTCCGTTCACCATCCCATCAACGTAGCAACTGTTTGTTCTGCTTCCTATTGACGCGACCCTGATGGTCTTCCTGGGGCCTTTGACGTTACGGGTTGACAGTTGCCCCTTCCCATCAACCCTATTTAGTTTTCCTGTAGCTTTTCTTGCTTCTTCGATGGACACTTGCTTCTAGGGTGTCCAAGTTGGCCGCAGCTCCAACAGCGTATCTCCTTCTTACGGGTCCTGAGAGCCTCTAAAACTTTCGTCACTAGGTCCTCGAAGATGGGGACTACATTTGGCTCCGCTTCTGCTGCTCGTACTCGCGCATGGCCCCGTACGGACTGTCTAACAGCCTCGAACTCCATGGCCTGGGATAATGCGTCTCCCAAAGTTTTCGGCCGGGCGAGCTTCACTGCTTGTTGTGTCTCGGGGTCCCGAAGTCCATCCAGGAATTTGTCGACTGCCAAGCTTTCGTAGACTTCGTCGGTGACCGATGGGTAGGCGTTCCTCACCAGCCGGGCAATATCCGCTTCAAATTCCTGTAAAGTCTCGTTTGTCTTCTGGACCCTGCTTCTCAGCTGTGAGCGATACAGCTGGTCCATGTGGCGGTGGCCGAAACGCATCTCCAGTCTTCTGATCAGCTCCACGTAGTTGGACCGCTCCGACATGGGCATCCCCTGCAGCACTCTCAAGGCGTCTCCACGCAATGCCAGGCACAACGCTGAAGCTTGGGTCTCCTGTGACCACCCGTGGATCGAAGCCGCTGTCTCGAAGAGAGTCCTGTAGTCCTCCCACGGCGTCTTCCCGTCGAATACTGGAATGGTATTGTGAATTGGTGGCGCCCCAGCATAGGCGGGTAGAATGCTATTACGATGGCTGCCCTCGGATGAATGGTCGGTGTCGTTCGTCGGTGGGTTGCTCTTACGTCCCTCGAGAGTTTCCATTCTTAGCCTAATTTCGTTCACTTTTTCTCCTAGCCTAGATTCTATATCAGCTACTTTATTATTTACATCGGCTAACTTATTATCTACATTGGCTAACTTATTATCTACATTTTCCATTAACTTAGTCTCTAATGTGCCTAACTTAGACTCTAATGTATCCATTAAATCGTTTTTTACAGTACCTAGCTCATTTTTAACAGTGCTTAACTCATTACCTAGCTTATTTTCTACATTGCTTAACTCGTTACCTAGCTCATTTTTAACAGCACCGAATTCATTTTTAAAAGTTGCAGACAACTTGCTTAAATCAGTTTCAAACAGAACGTCATCTGGATTTTCCCCTAACTCTACAAAAAATTGACGTAAGCGATGTTGCAGTACACTTTTATTTCCGGAAGAATCCAGATCACGTTCTTCTAATTCTCGTTTTAAATCTGCAACTTTTAAATCCATTAATTTAAGACTTTGAGAAGCCATTTTTCATACAGTAGCCCAATAATTACAAAATAATAACAATTACACAAAATATCCCACTTCTGACACCAATTTGTTACGGGCTATTGGGTGTAAAATGGACTAAACTATTACTTAATTCAAGAATCTAATATTTATTAACAAATTAGAAAGAATACAATGAGATTATTTAAAACAGTTAAATTATTAAACTAATATCAATTTACAATAATAATATTCAACTAAATGTTATCTAATTTCTAAGATAATATACAAATAATATAAGATATTGTTTATACTAAGTAACTAAACTATTTATATCAATTTGTACAAATACAACTATAGTTTACAATTACAAATTAACACTTACAGTTCGCCAACTAAAGTCCACCGACCGTAAGACTCTCCAAATATGACAAACTGCCACACAGTTTATTACACTTATTACACGGCCACTAATTGTCACTGTTGCTCACTAAGCACTTATTACAGACTGATACTAATACTAACTAACTCACACACACTGCCACTAGTTAACGACTGCTACTCACTGGCTTATTACTGACTCGGCTTATTACTCACTGCCCGGCCAAAAACGCTGTCCTTTTTATATAGGCAAGGTAGGGCGGGGTGGGGCATTACTCGGAACAAGATCGAGAACCATCCAGGCCGATCCAGGTTGAACGAGATTGGCCTCGGCAACTTCTTTAATCCCTTCCGCTTAATCCCATTGCTTGCCTAATCCTCTCAGCCGGTCCTACTTCCCGTTCTGACCGTAACAATATATATATAAATTCTACTTTAAGGTGTCGGCGTCTACTAATCTATAAGTTCCGGTAAATAAATTATTTGTTAATTAAATTATGGTGGAGTGCTTTCCCGACGCTTGGTCATTGGCGTTCCAGTTCCTTAGTTCTACCAAACCTCTTCCTGAAGACCGTTGCAACAAATAGTTTAGTTATTTAGTATTAACAATATCTTATATTATTTATGTAATTAGGTAATAGTTAGGCATAGGTTATAATCTGTGGAATATTGTTATAGCAAATTGATATTAGTTTAATAAGTTAATTGTTTATTTAAATTTGTTCAAATACAATAATATTACACTGTAGTTAACAGCTACAATTTAACACTTGCAGTTCGCTAATTAAAGTCCACCGAGCGTAAAACTCTCCAATTATGACAAACTGACACACATTTTATTACACTTATTACCTAGTGGATCGAAGCAGCTGTCTCGACAAGAGTCATGTAGCCCTCCCACGGCGTCTTTCCGTCGAATACTGGAATGGTATTGTGAGTTGGTGGCGCCCCAGCATAGGCGGGTAGAATGCTGTTACGATGGGTGACCTCGGAGGTACGGTCGGTGACGTTCGTCGTTGGGTTGCTCTTACGTCCCTCGATAGCTTCCATTCTTAGCCTAATTTCGTTCACTTTTTCTCCTAGCTTAGATTCTACATCAGCTACTTTATTATTAACATCGGCTAACTTATTATCTACATTTTCCATTAACTTAGTCTCTAATGTGCCTAACTTAGACTCTAATGTATCCATTAAATCATGTTTTACAGTACCTAACTCATTACCTAGCTCATTTTTAACAGTGACGGCATAACCAAGGATTTTTGTTCCCTTCGATAAAATCATAAGGTTACCTCCTGGGCAGCGAGCCCGTGACCAGGGGGGAACAAATACTTAAAAATATTTGTCCCAACAAGTTGATTTTAGTGTATGTTTCGTATAGCGAATTTGTGGTTGATTTGCAACATTATGATTTATTCGTCCTCCATGCCTCGTGTGTGAGTCCGTTGAGTGTATAAGATCGTCTCTATGTTGATTGTGCAAAAAATCGTTAATGGTAGTTCAATTTAATCAATTTTTAAGAGGAGTGGTGTTTAGTGATTAGTGAAGCCAATTACGAAGTTTGGAAGAAATAGAACCCGAGGAAGGATTGTTATAATTAATATATATATTTTGAACTATTCAAGGTAAATCGGGTCTCTTGTCTTTGCGATCTCTTCAAGGATTAAGGCAATACGGCCCCCCAGGTCTAGCTCCGCCCACCGCCAACCCCAGCTCCAGGCTCACTTCATTCATAGCGTGAAACCGTGAAACAATAGATGCTTAAATATACACGTATCAGTTATTGATAATAACAAAGCATCAATTTTCTTCTTTTATTTTGGTTTAGTAGATTGGTAGAATGTTTTATTTTTTAAATTTCAAATCACCCTGGCAACAATTGAGCAGAAATTTAGCATATTATTAGAAAAAATACCAGGGATAGAGGTGGAATTAGACGAAAATAGAAAAAATCAAGAAGAGGAAATCAGGGAGCTAAAATCACAGGTTGATGAAATAACAAAGAACATTAAAACCGATAGAGAAAGAGAGATAAATTTAACTAGAAGGAAAAATATAGTTATATTTGGTATACATATAGAAAAATCTTCAGATATAAATAATAGGATAATAGAATATTTAAGTACATTATACCAGACTTTCGCACTTATGATTATTCAAGAAATAAGGAAAATGAATCCTAAACTAAATAATGGCCCAGTGATAGTCAAGCTAAAACCGTTTTTCTTAAAAAATGATATGAAAAATAAGTTTGAACTGATGAAATCTGAAGACTTTAAAACAGTAAAAATAAAAGAAGATCTACCAAAAAATGTTAGAGAAATTAGAAAACAATTATTCCCGTTTATGAGGGCTCATTGGGAAAAAGGAAACAAGGCATCAATGAGATATGACCAAAAAAACTCCTGATAAATGACCAAAGTTTTTCTCAAGAAGAACTGCAATCTCAAAAAAAAATCAAAGAAGAAAAGGGAAAGGAGTGAAGAAAAAGAAGTAACTATTAAAAATACTTATGAAAAACCAATTCCTAAAGGGAAGAAAATGAAAGATACTAAAACTCATCAAAGATCTATTAGTCTGGATAAATTCTTGGTGACTCATAAAGAAGATGATAGAGACCTTAATAAAAATGAAGCCCCAAGCACTAGCTCATAGCAAAAAGAGGATCCTAATTTTCAAGGTAATGACCAAGCCACTCTCAAGATATGTACATTAAACGTTAGAACATCGCTAACTGAAGACAGGTTGGAGGAGCTCACTCTTGCTCTCGAGGATATTATTTGGGATATTATAGGTCTGGCGGAAGTAAGAAGGAAATTTAGTTTGGTTTTGGAACAGAAATCAGGAAATGTTTTCATGCACAAAGCATCTCAAAACGGAATGATTGGCATTGGATTTCTTCTATCAAAGAAGTTAAGAAACAGAATAATAGATTTTAAAGAAATAAACTGCAGAATAGCTGTTTTAGTGTTGAAAATTAACTCCAGTAAAAAGTTAACTGTAGTACAAGTGCATGCTCCAACAATGCCGGTTTCTTTTGAAGCAAAAGACAAATTTTACCATGAATTATATACTGTAACTTCCAGTTTTAAGCGAAAAAATAATTGGATTATTGTGATGGGGGACTTTAATGGCAGGACTGGAGTTAAATTAGATGGTGAAGATAGAGTTATGGGAGATATTAATTATTGATTAATAATTATTATCCCCCCTCTTCATGATCCAGTCCAAATGGAAAACTATATAGTCCAGGCACACGCTATTTGGTTGCGCTGAAGATGGCCTAAACCGAAAAGCCGAAACGTTGGCGCAATAAGTTCTGCTTATTTTTGTTAACTTTGACTGCACCCCTGACCAATTTAATCCATCAATAAAAGAATCGAAGATGATTGGATATTACAAATATGATGAAGGACTCTCAAAATGATAATAAAGAGTGTTTGGTAGGTAAAGACAAAAAATTAAGACGTCAAATCTGCTTTTAAGAGTACGTCTTAACCTTTGGTGGCAGTAGTTGAGACAGTATCGCAAATGAGAGAAAATCACTCTTTAAAGTCCGAGCAAGGTCGTTAGTTGAAATTAGAGTATTCCTACGTCTTAGGCCGAAACTTTGGCACAATAAAATAAATCTTATTTTGTGTAATCATTGACTGCACTCCCTGACCATTTTATAACATTATTAGAATAATCCAGCCAACCATTTTTCATTTAAGATAAATTATTAAATCTAGCCTCTATAAAGTGGGTACCCTTAATTAGGGAGAAGCCGACAACCAAATCACCTCCCCGCACATCCGTTAACATTGAAACCGTACAGTTGCTACCATGTATTGAACCCAAGACTTCTCGCGGGCTGTGGTGGTACAGGTAGGGCATCAGAACTAACCAAATTAAATAATCCATCTAGATAAGGGTTCCCAGCTTTTTTTTTCATCACGCCTTGTTCAAATGAAAGACTTCTAGGCGCCCGTGCACAATAAACTGTATGGGCATATGAAAAAAAATAAGTATTGCATTGAAAACAAAACATTTATTTTACTGCCTCAAGATACAATATTACAAGATTGAATTTATGATAAAGGAGTGCTTGCTGATAAGAGAAAAATAATCAAAATTAAGTAAGAATTTGTTATTTCGACTGGTCTCGCGCCTCATTTCTTGTCTTGTCTACTCCCCCGAGGTTGGGAACCACTGTTCTAAATAATAAATTTAGTTGAACCTTCACATGCTGTCTTATTGTTATTTTCTATATTATGTATTATTTAATATTATTACTTAGATTTTAACTTTAACTATTAAAAAATATTATGTAACTGTGTTGATTAACAATCCAAATTAAAGCCAGATTTTCTGAACCGGTTTCTAAAAAATGGGATCAGAGAAGGGTCAGCTCTAACGGTCCTATCTAAAATATTGTTTACGAATTTCTCGTAGCCATTCATCAATTCATCTGTTAAAAAACTATTTATTTGAACGAGATATTCATTTATCTCACTTCTTTTCTTGTTTTATAACTTTTTTTTTTTATTTTGAAGAGAAAAAATTTGTCCTGGAATGGATTCGAACCCACGTTTCTCGTTTTATTTGAAATGTACTATTATAGTGTTTACATTTCGTCGTTTCATCGCCCAAATGGTATATTGGAAAATTTATGATTTGGTGTTTGAATTTCATTTAGGAGGGTGATAAATGATGAAAAACTAAAAAAAAGAAAAAACTGCACTCATACAACCCATAATTGGTCTTAGGTTCAGTATAGAGGTGATTTGTCCGAGATCACATCCAACCGCCAGGTTTTCCCTCAATTAAAAGTATTAATATGGAGCTATATAAAATATATGTTTATTTTATGAAATTGTATGATATAAATATAATATTCATAAATTATACATTATTTAATATAAAGTGTGTATTATAATATAAATTAATGTTAATCGGCAGTTTTTGCATGGATTTTAAGTATATTTAATTATAATATTTTTCAATAAGTAAAGAGTGGTATTTTCTTTATCTTGTTTTTCTTGAATTAAATAAATCATAACACTGGGCTGTTGTAAGCTACAATGACATTGATTAAACTAAATTCAAATTATCTTTTTCTTATAATTATCGCTAATTATTATATTGTCGTAATTATAAATTATCTATACAATTTTTATCTGTTTTAAGGTCACACATCACTTCATCATCATCACATCACATCACTTTACATTTATAATGGGAGAACAAAATATTAAATAAATTTGTTTACAATCTCAATTGCCATGCTGAATTGCTGTGACAGATTAACTATTTAATTACATAATAATTCCAGATTTAACAGTCCGCATGCAAGGGCTGTAGAGACCGTCCTGGGCTCACCTAACCTTAATAAAGTGGATACTCTTAATTGGAGGAAAACCTGAGAGTTGAGCGTGAACTGTGACAAATCACCTCACTGGATTGTTCTAGATTCTACCATGTACCGAACACTTCTTGGGTTGTAGTTTTATTTATTTTATGTCTTATATATAGGAATAATTCAGGTTCATTTTTATTTCTTCAAGATTTTCGTTGATTAGTTTTATGCTCTTTTTTTTTTTTTTTTTTTTTTTTGGCTAAAGACTTCCTTTGAAGTCCTATACAGCCCGTAGGACTTCAAAGGAAGTCTTTAGCCAACATTTATTTATTTTATGCTCTTGGCATTTCTATTATAGATTCACTCCCAATTTATTATAGAATCGCTACAAATCTATACATATTATACAACAAAGTCCTCAGCCGCGCCTGTTCGCGGTAAACTACTGCACCGATTTTCATGCGGTGCTCACCAATAGATAGAGTGATTCACCAGGAAGGTTTAGGTATATAATGTGTCGAGGTTATTGATCTGCAAAAAAGTTAGTGATATTTTAAGCACCTATTTTATCTTATAAAAAAATTGATCACATAAAATATGGTATTTGGATAGCTATTTAGATGAGTACAGTATTAATCCGTATTAACTTATATACTTTAGTTACCTTAAGCATTATTAGAATTCTTTATACCATATAATTTAAATGAGTATCTTATGGGTTATCGCAAAATCTTAACGCGCAAGAAAATAAATTCGTATATAAAGAAAATTTTTGTTTTATTATTATGTTTATAATATCTACATAATAAAATACATTAGACAGACAAAACATGTGGGCATGATGTGCCTTACTACCCGTGCAATTGTTGGGGCGTGTCGCTAGTGTTATAACTTGAATTATCTAAACCGTAAATGTAAAACTAATAACAATATCCGGTTCTCGTTAGTAAGTTTAGTAGCTACTAATTAGTTTAGCACCTTTACCAACGAGGTCGCACGAACCTTCTCCATTCCAATAAATAGCTTAAAGTACTTTTTCTTCTAGTAAAATGATAATATAATTAAATAATTTACTTATAAACTACAAAAACATAAGCATTGGTATTCAGCTATGATCGTTACTTACCAATCAATACGAGTATATTCCCAAAGCGAAAGCATCCTAGGGATATTGAAAAATATTTTAATAGGCTCACTAGAGGGGATAGAATATAACTACTAAACTGAACTCTAATTTCTAGTTTAATATGAGTGTACCTTAATTAAAACTTAAGTACCGACTGTAGTAATCAGCAGTTATAATTTTTAAAATGGGATTGGCTCCCTTTGGTTAGAAGGAAAAGGAGTACCTCCCTGTTTTCACCTTTTAAACTTTAATTTAATAAAAATATTTTTTTAAAGAAAAATTCCAGAAGAGTTTATCACAATATTGAAATATAAGCAATTACCAACTCATGTAAATACTATTGACTTAATTGCTCTTAAATACACCTATTAGGAATGATAATTGTACTTCACTCTTAGGTGACACGATGTCACGCGATTCCAGAGGGACATTAATAACATAAACTCACCAGAAGTATCATGACAGTAGTAACTGCCGATGGAGCATCGCGGTGACTGAGCTTCCCAGGACTATAACGGTTCCACCATAGACCGGTCTGCTTATGCGCTGAATATGTTTATCCATGACACGGATATGGGAGTGCATGCCATCGTTAAGATGTCGAGGTGTCGTGTCAAGGAGTGTCATGCATGATGGATACGATGATGATGAGGAGAACATATCGAGATTACCATCGGCACACATACGGTACTTCGATCTACATGCTCATGAATCATATATTCTGAATCATACCTAAATGTTGTCAAAACGAGAATGAAGAGGTATGATATGTCGAAGATAAAGAAGTATTGAAAGGAAGAGTTGGCACTAATGACTTCTTGCTAGAGTGAATCTGACCTTCATCTGACCTTTATCTGATAAGTCGAATAAAAGTTTACTCTGTAGTATTATACAATATTAACCCTGGAATGGGGCGACCTGTGGTCTAGTGGTTAGCGTAACAAACTACTAAACCCAAGATCGCGGGTTCGTAGCCCGGCAGGTGGCCCTAGGATTTTATAAAGGGAGTAAAAAATCTTTAGTTACGCCGTCCTTCGGAAGGGACGTTAAACGGGGGTCCCGAGCCTGTACGATGTCAGGTACTCGTTAAAAATCCCTATCCTAATAAAACCTGGATATGCAAAATTTAGAGTTCCCACTGTAGCATCGTCCGATTAGCCATAGCAGCATAAAGTGACGTTAAATGAATAAACAAACAACCCTGGAATACTAACGTTCTTAGAGTAGTCGTTTAATAATAATGTACGTATTGGTGACGTACACAAGATATTTTTTCATTTAACTTAAAATAAAAAGGCCAGTATTTCAAAAACTAACAGTTTTTTATTTCACGAATCGCATTACAAACACAATCATCACAAAAAAAGTGAAACCGAAGGTCAATAAACAATAAAACTAGAAAAAACTAACTCTCCTTTTTTAAAATTTTAAATCGACAAATTCTTCTGATAACTCTCTCATATTTTTCTTATGGTCCCTAATACAGTTAATTATACAGAATACTCATAAACCAATTGCCCATAGCCAAGTTCCTATTAAGTATTTGATAGTCTCGACTAGCTGTTCCACATAGTAGCCAGGATTCACTCTCTTTTCTATTGAATAGCATCCACCATATTTTGGTGCCATTGTCACATAGCATCATGATTTTTAATCCGTCTTTCTTCTGCGTGTTACTCATGTACACGCGAAACGGGCAACGGCCCCTAAATCCTACCGATTGTTCATATATTGTACACAAGGAGCTCGGTTTGTAATTATTTTTGCAATTACTTATGAAATCTTCCCAATTAACTTAATTGGTGCTAATTTTGATTCATTCCTCCGTTCCATTCTTGTATCCAAATCATCAAAGCGAAAGAAATTTACAATGAAATTAAAAATCAACAATACAATGTTACTAACATACGTAGGGGCGACATGTAAAAAATATTCTACACCAACTAATGTACGTATTAAAGACGTAGTTACTTGCCTTATTCATTGTGCACTAAATATGGCTCAATAACAATATTTTCTTCACGGCAGCCTGTGGCTAACTAAACACTAGAGGCTTACATTGGAAGGGGGACTTGAACCTACGAAATACAAAATTGCGGCAACCGATTTTCCTTTGAAGCACACGTAGCGGAGAAGTTCATTAGTATTCTAGGGTTAAACTGTGTTAACAGAACAGGTGGGAGCGGAGTGGCTCGATGGTAGAGCGCTGAGTTGCCAAGGTAAAGGTGCTGGGTTCAATTCCCGCTGCTGATAAGATTTTATTTAATCTGCTAGTAGCTAGAGTTGGATCCTATGGGATCTAGGATCCTGTTGGGGTTCACCCAGCCTCTATTAAGTTAGGGTACCCTACTAAGGTGGAACAATCCTGCGATTAAAGGTGACAAATCACAACCCTGCACAACCTTAGTCTATGAAACAGTACTGTATCTACCATGTACAGACGGGCTGTAGTGGTCCAGGATAAGATATTAAAAAAAAAAGTTAATAGAACAGGACTATTTTCGGGACTAATACAGTCCGAAGACATCTTGAACATTTTTTTATCAATAAAAATGAGAAAAACTCCAAACCTGTACCACTACAACCGATGAAGGGTATTGGGTTCAGGGCTGTTCATGGCACCGGCTCTACTGTCTCTAAAACAATGGTTGTGCTCGGTGAACCTTTGTTCGAGTTCACGCTCGAACGCCAGGTTTATATCCTAATTTCTAATTAACCACTTTAAAGATCCCCACGAAGATCTATTGACCCCAAAGGGCCCATCCATGGCTGTTCAGGGATCAAATAATTCATCTGCCACAGCCAGACTTAAACCCTTTAAAGACTTTTAAATAATTTGATAAATTATTAATCGTTATTTTACATATAACATGCTACTCATTAAATTTTATAACTAAATCATCCTCCTGTTATTATACTCTGTTTTATTATCTTCTAGGTTTGTTACTATTCTTGACATTTTTGTTTATATGTACTGTAATTCTTCCTTGGTACTGCAATGTTTTTTTATATTTTTTTTCTCAGTTTTCTCAACTTAATTTGACCTAACGGAGCAATCGAATTATTATCTCTAACAAATAATATTAAGATAAGACGGCAAAGAGAACACGGGATGCTAGAATTATGTCACATCAGAGGAAAATTGAAAAGGATATGGAAAATGAAGTATCTTAGAAAGAACAGGACGGCCAGAGCAAGGTATTTTTATGTTTTTTTACCTTAATACTTAATTTTTCAGCTTCTACAAAAGATATGTTTTCTCAAACTAATTTGACCTAACGGAGTAATCGAATTATTATCTCTAACAAATAATATTAAGATATGACGGCAAAGCGAACACGAGATGCTAGAATTATGTCACATCAGAGGAAAATTGAAAAGGATATGGAAAATGAAGTATCTTAGAAAGAAGAGGACGGCCTGAGCAATGTATTTTTATGTTTTTTTACCTTAATACTTAATTTTTCAGCTTCTACAAAAGATATGTTTTCTCTACTTAATTTGACCTAACGGAGCAATCGAATTATTATCTCTAACAAATAATATTAAGATAAGACGGCAAAGCGAACACGGGATGCTAGAATTATGTCACATCAGAGGAAAATTGAAAAAGATATGGAAAATGAAGTATCTTAGAAAGAAGAGGACGGCCTGAGCAAGGTATTTTTATGTTTTTTTACCTTAATACTTAATTTTTCAGCATCTACAAAAGAAAAGGTTTCTCAACTTAGTTTGACGTAAAGGAGCAATCGAATTATTAACTCTAACAAATATTATTAAGATATAACGGAAAAGCGAACTCGGGAAGCTAGAATTATGTCACATCAGAGGAAAATAGAAAAAGATAAAAAAAATAAAGTATCTTAGAAAGAAGAGGACGGCCTGAAAAGGTATTTATATGTTTTTTTACCTTAATACTTTTTTTTTCAGCATCTACAAAAGAAATGTTTTCTCAACTTAATTTGACGTAACGGACCAATCGAATTATTATCTCTAACAAATAATATTAAGATATGACGGCAAAGCGAACACGGGATGCTAGAATTTTGTCACATCAGAGGAAAATTGAAAAAGATATGGATAATGAAGTATCTTAGAAAGAAGAGGCTGGCCTGAGCGAGGTAATTTTATGTTTTTGTAACTTAACACTTTATTTTTCAGCATCTACAAAAGAAAACTTTTCTCAACTTAGTTTGACGTAAAGGAGCAATCGAATTATTAACTCTAACAAATATTAATAAGATATAACGGAAAAGCGAACACGAGAAGCTAGAATTATGTCACATCAGAGGAAAATAGAAAAAGTTAAAGAAAATAAAGTATCTTAGAAAGAACAGGACGGCCTGAGCAAGGTAGTTTTATGTTTTTTTACCTTAATACTTTATTTTTCAGCATCTACCAAACAAAACTTTACTCAACTTAATTTGACGTAACGGAGCAATCGAATTATTAACTCTAACAAATATTATTAAGATATGACGGCTAAGCGAACACGGGATGCTAGAATTATGTCACATCAGAGGAAAATTGAAAAAGATATGGAAAATAAAGTATCTTAGAAAGAAGAGGCTGGCCTGAGCATGGTTTTTTTAAATGTTTTTTTACCTTAATACTTAATTTTTCAGCATCTACAAAAAAAATGTTTTCTCAACTTAGTTTGACGTATCGGAGCAATCGAATTATTATATCTAA
Source organism: Troilus luridus (assembly GCA_964056705.1). Classification (NCBI taxonomy): domain Eukaryota; kingdom Metazoa; phylum Arthropoda; class Insecta; order Hemiptera; family Pentatomidae; genus Troilus; species Troilus luridus. Next base: position 186,943,951 of record OZ057412.1, on the reverse strand, counting down.
CAAATATTATTAAGATATGACGGCAAAGCAAACACGGGAAGATAGAATTATGTCACATCTGAGGAAAATTGAAGAAGATATGGAAAATAAAGTATCTTAGAAAGAAGAGGCTGGCCTGAGCATGGTTTTTTAAAATGTTTTTTTACCTTAACACTTTATTTTTCAGCATCTACAAAAGAAAAGTTTTCTCAACTTAGTTTGACGTAGCGGAGCAATCGAATTATTATCTCTAACAAATATTATTAAGATATAACGGCAAAGCGAACACGGGAAGATAGAATTATGTCACATCAGAGGAAAATAGAAAAAGTTAAAGAAAATAAAGTATCTTAGAAAGAACAGGACGGCCTGAGCAAGGTAGTTTTATGTTTTTTTACCTTAATACTTTATTTTTCAGCATCTACCAAAAGATATGTTTTCTCAACTTAGTTTGACGTAAAGGAGCAATCGAATTATTAACTCTAACAAATATTATTAAGATATAACGGAAAAGCGAACTCGGGAAGCTAGAATTATGTCACATCAGAGGAAATTAGAAAAAGATAAAAAAAATAAAGTATCTTAGAAAGAACAGGACGGCCTGAGCAAGGTTTTTTTAAATGTTTTTTTAACTTAATACTTAATTTTTCAGCATCTACAAAAGAAATGTTTTCTCAACTTAATTTGACGTATCGGAGCAATCGAATTATTATCTCTAACATATATTATTAAGATATGACGGCAAAGCGAACGCGGGAAGATAGAATTATGTCACATCAGAGGAAAATAGAAAAAGTTAAAGAAAATAAAGTATCTTAGAAAGAACAGGACGGCCAGAGCAAGGTATTTTTATGTTTTTTTACCTTAATACTTAATTTTTCAGCTTCTACAAAAGATATGTTTTCTCAAATTAATTTGACCTAACGGAGTAATCGAATTATTATCTCTAACAAATATTATTAAGAAATGACGGAAAAGCGAACACGGGATGCTAGAATTATGTCACATCAGAGGAAAATTGAAAAAGATATGGAAAATGAAGTATCTTAGAAAGAAGAGGCTGGCCTGAGCGAGGTAATTTTATGTTTTTGTAACTTAACACTTTATTTTTCAGCATCTACAAAAGAAAAGTTTTCTCAACTTAGTTTGACGTAGCGGAGCAATCGAATTATTAACTCTAACAAATATTATTAAGATATAACGGAAAAGCGATCACGAGAAGCTAGAATTATGTCACATCAGAGGAAAATAGAAAAGGATAAAGAAAATAAAGTATCTTAGAAAGAAGAGGCTGGCCTGAGCGAGGTAATTTTATGTTTTTGTAACTTAACACTTTATTTTTCAGCATCTACAAAAGAAAAGTTTTCTCAACTTAGTTTGACGTAAAGGAGCAATCGAATTATTAACTCTAACAAATATTATTAAGATATAACGGAAAAGCGAACTCGGGAAGCTAGAATTATGTCACATCAGAGGAAATTAGAAAAATATAAAAAAAATAAAGTATCTTAGAAAGAACAGGACGGCCTGAGCAAGGTTTTTTTAAATGTTTTTTTAACTTAATACTTAATTTTTCAGCATCTACAAAAGAAATGTTTTCTCAACTTAATTTGACGTATCGGAGCAATCGAATTATTATCTCTAACATATATTATTAAGATATGACGGCAAAGCGAACGCGGGAAGATAGAATTATGTCACATCAGAGGAAAATAGAAAAAGTTAAAGAAAATAAAGTATCTTAGAAAGAACAGGACGGCCTGATTAAGGTAGTTTTATGTTTTTTTACCTTAATACTTTATTTTTCAGCATCTACCAAACAAAACTTTACTCAACTTAATTTGACGTAACGGAGCAATCGAATTATTAACTCTAACAAATATTACTAAGATATGACGGCTAAGCGAACACGGGATGCTAGAATTATGTCACATCAGAGGAAAATTGAAAAAGATATGGAAAATGAAGTATCTTAGAAAGAAGAGGCTGGCCTGAGCGAGGTAATTTTATGTTTTTGTAACTTAACACTTTATTTTTCAGCATCTACAAAAGAAAAGTTTTCTCAACTTAGTTTGACGTAGCGGAGCAATCGAATTATTAACTCTAACAAATATTATTAAGATATAACGGAAAAGCGATCACGAGAAGCAAGAATTATGTCACATCAGAGGAAAATAAAAAAGGATAAAGAAAATAAAGTATCTTAGAAAGAACAGGACGGCCAGAGCAAGGTATTTTTATGTTTTTGTAACTTAACACTTTATTTTTCAGCATCTACAAAAGAAAAGTTTTCTCAACTTAGTTTGACGTAAAGGAGCAAACGAATTATTAACTCTAACAAATATTTTTAAGATATAACGTGAAAGCGAACTCGGGATGCTAGAATTATGTCACATCAGAGGAAAATTGAAAAAGATATGGAAAATGAAGTATCTTAGAAAGAAGAGGCTGGCCTGAGCGAGGTAATTTTATGTTTTGGTAACTTAACACTTTATTTTTCAGCATCTACAAAAGAAATGTTTTCTCAACTTAGTTTGACGTAGCGGAGCAATCGAATCATTAACTCTAACAAATAATATTAAGATATGACGGCAAAGCGAACACGGGATGCATGAATTATGTCACATCAGAGGAAAATTGAAAAAGATATGGAAAATGAAGTATCTTAGAAAGAACAGGACGGCCTGAGCATGGTTTTTTTTTATGTTTTTTTACCTTAATACTTTATTTTTCTGCATCTACAAAAGAAACGTTTTCTCAACTTAGTTTGACGTAGCGGAGCAATCGAATTATTAACTCTAACAAATATTATTAAGATATAACGGAAAAGCGATCACGAGAAGCTAGAATTATGTCACATCAGAGGAAAATAGAAAAGGATAAAGAAAATAAAGTATCTTAGAAAGAACAGGACGGCCAGAGCAAGGTATTTTTATGTTTTTTTACCTTAATACTTAATTTTTCAGCTTCTACAAAAGATATGTTTTCTCAAATTAATTTGACCTAACGGAGTAATCGAATTATTATCTCTAACAAATATTATTAAGATATAACGGAAAAGCGAACACGGGATGCTAGAATTATGTCACATCAGAGGAAAATTGAAAAAGATATGGATAATGAAGTATCTTAGAAAGAAGAGGCTGGCCTGAGCGAGGTAATTTTATGTTATTGTAACTTAACACTTTATTTTTCAGCATCTACAAAAGAAAAGTTTTCTCAACTTAGTTTGACGTAGCGGAGCAATCGAATTATTAACTCTAACAAATATTATTAAGATATAACGGAAAAGCGATCACGAGAAGCTAGAATTATGTCACATCAGAGGAAAATAGAAAAGGATAAAGAAAATAAAGTATCTTAGAAAGAACAGGACGGCCAGAACAAGGTATTTTTATGTTTTTGTAACTTAACACTTTATTTTTCAGCATCTACAAAAGAAAAGTTTTCTCAACTTAGTTTGACGTAAAGGAGCAATCGAATTATTAACTCTAACAAGTATTATTAAGATATAACGGAAAAGCGAACTCGGGAAGCTAGAATTATGTCACATCAGAGGAAAATAGAAAAAGATAAAAAAAATAAAGTATCTTAGAAAGAACAGGACGGCCTGAGCAAGGTTTTTTTTTATGTTTTTTTACCTTTATACTTAATTTTTCAGCATCTACAAAAGAAATGTTTTCTCAACTTAATTTGACGTATCGCAGCAATCGAATTATTATCTCTAACATATATTATTAAGATATGACGGCAAAGCGAACACGGGAAGATAGAATTATGTCACATCAGAGGAAAATTGAAAAAGATATGGAAAATGAAGTATCTTAGAAAGAAGAGGCTGGCCTGAGCGAGGTAATTTTATGTTTTGGTAACTTAACACTTTATTTTTCAGCATCTACAAAAGAAATGTTTTCTCAACTTAGTTTGACGTAGCGGAGCAATCGAATCATTAACTCTAACAAATAATATTAAGATATGACGGCAAAGCGAACACGGGATGCATGAATTATGTCACATCAGAGGAAAATTGAAAAAGATATGGAAAATGAAGTATCTTAGAAAGAACAGGACGGCCTGAGCATGGTTTTTTTTTATGTTTTTTTACCTTAATACTTTATTTTTCAGCATCTACAAAAGAAACGTTTTCTCAACTTAGTTTGACGTAGCGGAGCAATCGAATTATTAACTCTAACAAATATTATTAAGATATAACGGAAAAGCGATCACGAGAAGCTAGAATTATGTCACATCAGAGGAAAATAGAAAAGGATAAAGAAAATAAAGTATCTTAGAAAGAACAGGACGGCCAGAGCAAGGTATTTTTATGTTTTTTTACCTTAATACTTAATTTTTCAGCTTCTACAAAAGATATGTTTTCTCAAATTAATTTGACCTAACGGAGTAATCGAATTATTATCTCTAACAAATATTATTAAGATATAACGGAAAAGCGAACACGGGATGCTAGAATTATGTCACATCAGAGGAAAATTGAAAAAGATATGGATAATGAAGTATCTTAGAAAGAAGAGGCTGGCCTGAGCGAGGTAATTTTATGTTTTTGTAACTTAACACTTTATTTTTCACCATCTACAAAAGAAAAGTTTTCTCAACTTAGTTTGACGTAGCGGAGCAATCGAATTATTAACTCTAACAAATATTATTAAGATATAACGGAAAAGCGATCACGAGAAGCTAGAATTATGTCACATCAGAGGAAAATAGAAAAGGATAAAGAAAATAAAGTATCTTAGAAAGAACAGGACGGCCAGAGCAAGGTATTTTTATGTTTTTGTAACTTAACACTTTATTTTTCAGCATCTACAAAAGAAAAGTTTTCTCAACTTAGTTTGACGTAAAGGAGCAATCGAATTATTAACTCTAACAAGTATTATTAAGATATAACGGAAAAGCGAACTCGGGAAGCTAGAATTATGTCACATCAGAGGAAAATAGAAAAAGATAAAAAAAATAAAGTATCTTAGAAAGAACAGGACGGCCTGAGCAAGGTTTTTTTTTTATGTTTTTTTACCTTTATACTTAATTTTTCAGCATCTACAAAAGAAATGTTTTCTCAACTTAATTTGACGTATCGCAGCAATCGAATTATTATCTCTAACATATATTATTAAGATATGACGGCAAAGCGAACACGGGAAGATAGAATTATGTCACATCAGAGGAAAATTGAAGAAGATATGGAAAATAAAGTATCTTAGAAAGAAGAGGACGGCCTGAAAAGGTATTTATATGTTTTTTTACCTTAATACTTAACTTTTCAGCATCTACAAAAGAAATGTTTTCTCAACTTAGTTTGACGTAACGGAACAATCGAATTATTAACTCTAACAAATATTATTAAGATATGACGGCTAAGTGAACACGGGATGCTAGAATTATGACACATCAGAGGAAAATTGAAAAAGATATGGAAAATGAAGTATCTTAGAAAGAAGAGGCTGGCCTGAGCGAGGTAATTTTATGTTTTTGTAACTTAACACTTTATTTTTCAGCATCTACAAAAGAAAAGTTTTCTCAACTTAGTTTGACGTAGCGGAGCAATCGAATTATTAACTCTAACAAATATTATTAAGATATAACGGAAAAGCGATCACGAGAAGCTAGAATTATGTCACATCAGAGGAAAAAAGAAAAGGATAAAGAAAATAAAGTATCTTAGAAAGAACAGGACGGCCAGAGCAAGGTATTTTTATGTTTTTGTAACTTAACACTTTATTTTTCAGCATCTACAAAAGAAAAGTTTTCTCAACTTAGTTTGACGTAAAGGAGCAAACGAATTATTATCTCTAACAAATAATATTAAGATATGACGGCAAAGCGAACACGGGATGCTAGAATTATGTCACATCAGAGGAAATTAGAAAAAGATAAAAAAAATAAAGTATCTTAGAAAGAAAAGGACGGCCTGAGCAAGGTTTTTTTACATGTTTTTTTAACTTAATACTTAATTTTTCAGCATCTACAAAAGAAATGTTTTCTCAACTTAATTTGACGTATCGGAGCAATCGAATTATTATCTCTAACATATATTATTAAGATATGACGGCAAAGCGAACACGGGAAGATAGAATTATGTCACATCAGAGGAAAATTGAAGAAGATATGGAAAATAAAGTATCTTAGAAAGAAGAGGACGGCCTGAAAAGGTATTTATATGTTTTTTTACCTTAATACTTTTTTTTTCAGCATCTACAAAAGAAATGTTTTCTCAACTTAATTTGACGTAACGGAGCAATCGAATTATTATCTCTAACAAATAATATTAAGATAAGACGGCAAAGCGAAGACGGGATGCTAGAATTATGTCACATCAGAGGAAAATTGAAAAAGATATGGAAAATGAAGTACCTTAGAAAGAAGAGGCTGGCCTGAGCGAGGTAATTTTATGTTTTGGTAACTTAACACTTTATTTTTCAGCATCTACAAAAGAAATGTTTTCCCAACTTAGTTTGACGTATCGGAGCAATCGGATTATTAACTCTAACAAATAATATTAAGATATGACGGCAAAGCGAACACGGGATGCATGAATTATGTCACATCAGAGGAAAATTGAAAAAGATATGGAAAATGAAGTATCTTAGAAAGAACAGGACGGCCTGAGCATGGTTTTTTAAAATGTTTTTTTACCTTAATACTTAATTTTTCAGCATCTACAAAAGAAATGTTTTCTCAACTTAGTTTGACGTATCGGAGCAATCGAATTATTATCTCTAACAAATATTATTAAGATATGACGGCAAAGCAAACACGGGAAGATAGAATTATGTCACATCTGAGGAAAATTGAAGAAGATATGGAAAATAAAGTATCTTAGAAAGAAGAGGACGGCCTGAAAAGGTATTTATATGTTTTTTTACCTTAATACTTTTTTTTCAGCATCTACAAAAGAAATGTTTTCTCAACTTAATTTGACGTAACGGACCAATCGAATTATTATCTCTAACAAATAATATTAAGATATGACGGCAAAGCGAACACGGGATGCTAGAATTTTGTCACATCAGAGGAAAATTGAAAAAGATATGGATAATGAAGTATCTTAAAAAGAAGAGGCTGGCCTGAGAGAGGTAATTTTATGTTTTTGTAACTTAACACTTTATTTTTCAGCATCTACAAAAGAAAAGTTTTCTCAACTTAGTTTGACGTAAAGGAGCAATCGAATTATTAACTCTAACAAATATTAATAAGATATAACGGAAAAGCGAACACGAGAAGCTAGAATTATGTCACATCAGATCAAAATAGAAAAAGTTAAAGAAAATAAAGTATCTTAGAAAGAACAGGACGGCCTGATTAAGGTAGTTTTATGTTTTTTTACCTTAATACTTTATTTTTCAGCATCTACCAAACAAAACTTTACTCAACTTAGTTTGACGTAGCGGAGCAATCGAATTATTAACTCTAACAAATATTATTAAGATATAACGGAAAAGCGATCACGAGAAGCTAGAATTATGTCACATCAGAGGAAAATAGAAAAGGATAAAGAAAATAAAGTATCTTAGAAAGAACAGGACGGCCAGAGCAAGGTATTTTTATGTTTTTGTAACTTAACACTTTATTTTTCAGCATCTACAAAAGAAAAGTTTTCTCAACTTAGTTTGACGTAAAGGAGCAAACGAATTATTAACTCTAACAAATATTTTTAAGATATAACGTAAAAGCGAACTCGGGATGCTAGAATTATGTCACATCAGAGGAAAATTGAAAAAGATATGGAAAATGAAGTATCTTAGAAAGAAGAGGCTGGTCTGAGCGAGGTAATTTTATGTTTTTGTAACTTAACACTTTATTTTTAAGCATCTACAAAAGAAAAGTTTTCTCAACTTAGTTTGACGTAGCGGAGCAATCGAATTATTAACTCTAACAAATATTATTAAGATATAACGGAAAAGCGATCACGAGAAGCTAGAATTATGTCACATCAGAGGAAAATAGAAAAAGATAAAAAAAATAAAGTATCTTAGAAAGAACAGGACGGCCTGAGCAAGGTTTTTTTTTATGTTTTTTTACCTTTATACTTAATTTTTCAGCATCTACAAAAGAAATGTTTTCTCAACTTAATTTGACGTATCGCAGCAATCGAATTATTATCTCTAACATATATTATTAAGATATGACGGCAAAGCGAACACGGGAAGATAGAATTATGTCACATCAGAGGAAAATTGAAGAAGATATGGAAAATAAAGTATCTTAGAAAGAAGAGGACGGCCTGAAAAGGTATTTATATGTTTTTTTACCTTAATACTTAACTTTTCAGCATCTACAAAAGAAATGTTTTCTCAACTTAGTTTGACGTAACGGAGCAATCGAATTATTAACTCTAACAAATATTATTAAGATATGACGGCTAAGTGAACACGGGATGCTAGAATTATGTCACATCAGAGGAAAATTGAAAAAGATATGGAAAATGAAGTATCTTAGAAAGAAGAGGCTGGCCTGAGCGAGGTAATTTTATGTTTTTGTAACTTAACACTTTATTTTTCAGCATCTACAAAAGAAAAGTTTTCTCAACTTAGTTTGACGTAGCGGAGCAATCGAATTATTAAATCTAACAAATATTATTAAGATATAACGGAAAAGCGATCACGAGAAGCTAGAATTATGTCACATCAGAGGAAAAAAGAAAAGGATAAAGAAAATAAAGTAACTTAGAAAGAACAGGACGGCCAGAGCAAGGTATTTTTATGTTTTTGTAACTTAACACTTTATTTTTCAGCATCTACAAAAGAAAAGTTTTCTCAACTTAGTTTGACGTAAAGGAGCAAACGAATTATTAACTCTAACAAATATTTTTAAGATATAACGTGAAAGCGAACTCGGGATGCTAGAATTATGTCACATCAGAGGAAAATTGAAAAAGATATGGAAAATGAAGTATCTTAGAAAGAAGAGGCTGGCCTGAGCGAGGTAATTTTATGTTTTGGTAACTTAACACTTTATTTTTCAGCATCTACAAAAGAAATGTTTTCTCAACTTAGTTTGACGTAGCGGAGCAATCGAATCATTAACTCTAACAAATAATATTAAGATATGACGGCAAAGCGAACACGGGATGCATGAATTATGTCACATCAGAGGAAAATTGAAAAAGATATGGAAAATGAAGTATCTTAGAAAGAACAGGACGGCCTGAGCATGGTTTTTTTTTATGTTTTTTTACCTTAATACTTTATTTTTCAGCATCTACAAAAGAAACGTTTTCTCAACTTAGTTTGACGTAGCGGAGCAATCGAATTATTAACTCTAACAAATATTATTAAGATATAACGGAAAAGCGATCACGAGAAGCTAGAATTATGTCACATCAGAGGAAAATAGAAAAGGATAAAGAAAATAAAGTATCTTAGAAAGAACAGGACGGCCAGAGCAAGGTATTTTTATGTTTTTTTACCTTAATACTTAATTTTTCAGCTTCTACAAAAGATATGTTTTCTCAAATTAATTTGACCTAACGGAGTAATCGAATTATTATCTCTAACAAATATTATTAAGATATAACGGAAAAGCGAACACGGGATGCTAGAATTATGTCACATCAGAGGAAAATTGAAAAAGATATGGATAATGAAGTATCTTAGAAAGAAGAGGCTGGCCTGAGCGAGGTAATTTTATGTTATTGTAACTTAACACTTTTTTTTTCAGCATCTACAAAAGAAATGTTTTCTCAACTTAGTTTGACGTAGCGGAGCAATCGAATTATTAACTCTAACAAATATTATTAAGATATAACGGAAAAGCGATCACGAGAAGCTAGAATTATGTCACATCAGAGGAAAATAGAAAAGGATAAAGAAAATAAAGTATCTTAGAAAGAACAGGACGGCCAGAACAAGGTATTTTTATGTTTTTGTAACTTAACACTTTATTTTTCAGCATCTACAAAAGAAAAGTTTTCTCAACTTAGTTTGACGTAAAGGAGCAATCGAATTATTAACTCTAACAAATATTATTAAGATATAACGGAAAAGCGAACTCGGGAAGCTAGAATTATGTCACATCAGAGGAAAATAGAAAAAGATAAAAAAAATAAAGTATCTTAGAAAGAACAGGACGGCCTGAGCAAGGTTTTTTTTTATGTTTTTTTACCTTTATACTTAATTTTTCAGCATCTACAAAAGAAATGTTTTCTCAACTTAATTTGACGTATCGCAGCAATCGAATTATTATCTCTAACATATATTATTAAGATATGACGGCAAAGCGAACACGGGAAGATAGAATTATGTCACATCAGAGGAAAATTGAAGAAGATATGGAAAATAAAGTATCTTAGAAAGAAGAGGACGGCCTGAAAAGGTATTTATATGTTTTTTTACCTTAATACTTAACTTTTCAGCATCTACAAAAGAAATGTTTTCTCAACTTAGTTTGACGTAACGGAGCAATCGAATTATTAACTCTAACAAATATTATTAAGATATGACGGCTAAGTGAACACGGGATGCTAGAATTATGACACATCAGAGGAAAATTGAAAAAGATATGGAAAATGAAGTATCTTAGAAAGAAGAGGCTGGCCTGAGCGAGGTAATTTTATGTTTTTGTAACTTAACACTTTATTTTTCAGCATCTACAAAAGAAAAGTTTTCTCAACTTAGTTTGACGTAGCGGAGCAATCGAATTATTAACTCTAACAAATATTATTAAGATATAACGGAAAAGCGATCACGAGAAGCTAGAATTATGTCACATCAGAGGAAAATAGAAAAGGATAAAGAAAATAAAGTATCTTAGAAAGAACAGGACGGCCAGAGCAAGGTATTTTTATGTTTTTTTACCTTAATACTTAATTTTTCAGCTTCTACAAAAGATATGTTTTCTCAAATTAATTTAACCTAACGGAGTAATCGAATTATTATCTCTAACAAATATTATTAAGATATAACGGAAAAGCGATCACGGGATGCTAGAATTATGTCACATCAGAGGAAAATTGAAAAAGATATGGATAATGAAGTATCTTAGAAAGAAGAGGCTGGCCTGAGCGAGGTAATTTTATGTTTTTGTAACTTAACACTTTATTTTTCACCATCTACAAAAGAAAAGTTTTCTCAACTTAGTTTGACGTAGCGGAGCAATCGAATTATTAACTCTAACAAATATTATTAAGATATAACGGAAAAGCGATCACGAGAAGCTAGAATTATGTCACATCAGAGGAAAATAGAAAAGGATAAAGAAAATAAAGTATCTTAGAAAGAACAGGACGGCCAGAGCAAGGTATTTTTATGTTTTTGTAACTTAACACTTTATTTTTCAGCATCTACAAAAGAAAAGTTTTCTCAACTTAGTTTGACGTAAAGGAGCAATCGAATTATTAACTCTAACAAATATTATTAAGATATAACGGAAAAGCGAACTCGGGAAGCTAGAATTATGTCACATCAGAGGAAAATAGAAAAAGATAAAAAAAATAAAGTATCTTAGAAAGAACAGGACGGCCTGAGCAAGGTTTTTTTTTATGTTTTTTTACCTTTATACTTAATTTTTCAGCATCTACAAAAGAAATGTTTTCTCAACTTAATTTGACGTATCGCAGCAATCGAATTATTATCTCTAACATATATTATTAAGATATGACGGCAAAGCGAACACGGGAAGATAGAATTATGTCACATCAGAGGAAAATTGAAGAAGATATGGAAAATAAAGTATCTTAGAAAGAAGAGGACGGCCTGAAAAGGTATTTATATGTTTTTTTACCTTAATACTTTTTTTTTCAGCATCTACAAAAGAAATGTTTTCTCAACTTAGTTTGACGTAACGGAGCAATCGAATTATTAACTCTAACAAATATTATTAAGATATGACGGCTAAGTGAACACGGGATGCTAGAACTATGACACATCAGAGGAAAATTGAAAAAGATATGGAAAATGAAGTATCTTAGAAAGAAGAGGCTGGCCTGAGCGAGGTAATTTTATGTTTTTGTAACTTAACACTTTATTTTTCAGCATCTACAAAAGAAAAGTTTTCTCAACTTAGTTTGACGTAGCGGAGCAATCGAATTATTAACTCTAACAAATATTATTAAGATATAACGGAAAAGCGATCACGAGAAGCTAGAATTATGTCACATCAGAGGAAAAAAGAAAAGGATAAAGAAAATAAAGTATCTTAGAAAGAACAGGACGGCCAGAGCAAGGTATTTTTATGTTTTTGTAACTTAACACTTTATTTTTCAGCATCTACAAAAGAAAAGTTTTCTCAACTTAGTTTGACGTAAAGGAGCAAACGAATTATTATCTCTAACAAATAATATTAAGATATGACGGCAAAGCGAACACGGGATGCTAGAATTATGTCACATCAGAGGAAATTAGAAAAAGATAAAAAAAATAAAGTATCTTAGAAAGAAAAGGACGGCCTGAGCAAGGTTTTTTTACATGTTTTTTTAACTTAATACTTAATTTTTCAGCATCTACAAAAGAAATGTTTTCTCAACTTAATTTGACGTATCGGAGCAATCGAATTATTATCTCTAACATATATTATTAAGATATGACGGCAAAGCGAACACGGGAAGATAGAATTATGTCACATCAGAGGAAAATTGAAGAAGATATGGAAAATAAAGTATCTTAGAAAGAAGAGGACGGCCTGAAAAGGTATTTATATGTTTTTTTACCTTAATACTTTTTTTTTCAGCATCTACAAAAGAAATGTTTTCTCAACTTAATTTGACGTAACGGAGCAATCGAATTATTATCTCTAACAAATAATATTAAGATAAGACGGCAAAGCGAAGACGGGATGCTAGAATTATGTCACATCAGAGGAAAATTGAAAAAGATATGGAAAATGAAGTACCTTAGAAAGAAGAGGCTGGCCTGAGCGAGGTAATTTTATGTTTTGGTAACTTAACACTTTATTTTTCAGCATCTACAAAAGAAATGTTTTCCCAACTTAGTTTGACGTATCGGAGCAATCGGATTATTAACTCTAACAAATAATATTAAGATATGACGGCAAAGCGAACACGGGATGCATGAATTATGTCACATCAGAGGAAAATTGAAAAAGATATGGAAAATGAAGTATCTTAGAAAGAACAGGACGGCCTGAGCATGGTTTTTTAAAATGTTTTTTTACCTTAATACTTAATTTTTCAGCATCTACAAAAGAAATGTTTTCTCAACTTAGTTTGACGTATCGGAGCAATCGAATTATTATCTCTAACAAATATTATTAAGATATGACGGCAAAGCAAACACGGGAAGATAGAATTATGTCACATCTGAGGAAAATTGAAGAAGATATGGAAAATAAAGTATCTTAGAAAGAAGAGGACGGCCTGAAAAGGTATTTATATGTTTTTTTACCTTAATACTTTTTTTTTCAGCATCTACAAAAGAAATGTTTTCTCAACTTAATTTGACGTAACGGACCAATCGAATTATTATCTCTAACAAATAATATTAAGATATGACGGCAAAGCGAACACGGGATGCTAGAATTTTGTCACATCAGAGGAAAATTGAAAAAGATATGGATAATGAAGTATCTTAAAAAGAAGAGGCTGGCCTGAGAGAGGTAATTTTATGTTTTTGTAACTTAACACTTTATTTTTCAGCATCTACAAAAGAAAAGTTTTCTCAACTTAGTTTGACGTAAAGGAGCAATCGAATTATTAACTCTAACAAATATTAATAAGATATAACGGAAAAGCGAACACGAGAAGCTAGAATTATGTCACATCAGATCAAAATAGAAAAAGTTAAAGAAAATAAAGTATCTTAGAAAGAACAGGACGGCCTGATTAAGGTAGTTTTATGTTTTTTTACCTTAATACTTTATTTTTCAGCATCTACCAAACAAAACTTTACTCAACTTAATTTGACGTAATGGAGCAATCGAATTATTAACTCTAACAAATATTATTAAGATATGACGGCTAAGCGAACACGGGATGCTAGAATTATGTCACATCAGAGGAAAATTGAAAAAGATATGGAAAATGAAGTATCTTAGAAAGAAGAGGCTGGCCTGAGCGAGGTAATTTTACGTTTTTGTAACTTAACACTTTATTTTTCAGCATCTACAAAAGAAAAGTTTTCTCAACTTAGTTTGACGTAGCGGAGCAATCGAATTATTAACTCTAACAAATATTATTAAGATATAACGGAAAAGCGATCACGAGAAGCTAGAATTATGTCACATCAGAGGAAAATAGAAAAGGATAAAGAAAATAAAGTATCTTAGAAAGAACAGGACGGCCAGAGCAAGGTATTTTTATGTTTTTGTAACTTAACACTTTATTTTTCAGCATCTACAAAAGAAAAGTTTTCTCAACTTAGTTTGACGTAAAGGAGCAAACGAATTATTAACTCTAACAAATATTTTTAAGATATAACGTAAAAGCGAACTCGGGATGCTAGAATTATGTCACATCAGAGGAAAATTGAAAAAGATATGGAAAATGAAGTATCTTAGAAAGAAGAGGCTGGCCTGAGCGAGGTAATTTTATGTTTTGGTAACTTAACACTTTATTTTTCAGCATCTACAAAAGAAATGTTTTCTCAACTTAGTTTGACGTAGCGGAGCAATCGAATTATTAACTCTAACAAATAATATTAAGATATAACGGAAAAGCGATCACGAGAAGCTAGAATTATGTCACATCAGAGGAAAATAGAAAAAGATAAAAAAAATAAAGTTTCTTAGAAAGAACAGGACGGCCTGAGCAAGGTTTTTTTTTATGTTTTTTTACCTTTATACTTAATTTTTCAGCATCTACAAAAGAAATGTTTTCTCAACTTAATTTGACGTATCGCAGCAATCGAATTATTATCTCTAACATATATTATTAAGATATGACGGCAAAGCGAACACGGGAAGATAGAATTATGTCACATCAGAGGAAAATTGAAGAAGATATGGAAAATAAAGTATCTTAGAAAGAAGAGGACGGCCTGAAAAGGTATTTATATGTTTTTTTACCTTAATACTTTTTTTTTCAGCATCTACAAAAGAAATGTTTTCTCAACTTAATTTGACGTAACGGAGCAATCGAATTATTATCTCTAACAAATAATATTAAGATAAGACGGCAAAGCGAAGACGGGATGCTAGAATTATGTCACATCAGAGGAAAATTGAAAAAGATATGGAAAATGAAGTACCTTAGAAAGAAGAGGCTGGCCTGAGCGAGGTAATTTTATGTTTTGGTAACTTAACACTTTATTTTTCAGCATCTACAAAAGAAATGTTTTCCCAACTTAGTTTGACGTATCGGAGCAATCGGATTATTAACTCTAACAAATAATATTAAGATATGACGGCAAAGCGAACACGGGATGCATGAATTATGTCACATCAGAGGAAAATTGAAAAAGATATGGAAAATGAAGTATCTTAGAAAGAACAGGACGGCCTGAGCATGGTTTTTTAAAATGTTTTTTTACCTTAATACTTAATTTTTCAGCATCTACAAAAGAAATGTTTTCTCAACTTAGTTTGACGTATCGGAGCAATCGAATTATTATCTCTAACAAATATTATTAAGATATGACGGCAAAGCAAACACGGGAAGATAGAATTATGTCACATCTGAGGAAAATTGAAGAAGATATGGAAAATAAAGTATCTTAGAAAGAAGAGGACGGCCTGAAAAGGTATTTATATGTTTTTTTACCTTAATACTTTTTTTTTCAGCATCTACAAAAGAAATGTTTTCTCAACTTAATTTGACGTAACGGACCAATCGAATTATTATCTCTAACAAATAATATTAAGATATGACGGCAAAGCGAACACGGGATGCTAGAATTTTGTCACATCAGAGGAAAATTGAAAAAGATATGGATAATGAAGTATCTTAAAAAGAAGAGGCTGGCCTGAGAGAGGTAATTTTATGTTTTTGTAACTTAACACTTTATTTTTCAGCATCTACAAAAGAAAAGTTTTCTCAACTTAGTTTGACGTAAAGGAGCAATCGAATTATTAACTCTAACAAATATTAATAAGATATAACGGAAAAGCGAACACGAGAAGCTAGAATTATGTCACATCAGATCAAAATAGAAAAAGTTAAAGAAAATAAAGTATCTTAGAAAGAACAGGACGGCCTGATTAAGGTAGTTTTATGTTTTTTTACCTTAATACTTTATTTTTCAGCATCTACCAAACAAAACTTTACTCAACTTAATTTGACGTAATGGAGCAATCGAATTATTAACTCTAACAAATATTATTAAGATATGACGGCTAAGCGAACACGGGATGCTAGAATTATGTCACATCAGAGGAAAATTGAAAAAGATATGGAAAATGAAGTATCTTAGAAAGAAGAGGCTGGCCTGAGCGAGGTAATTTTATGTTTTTGTAACTTAACACTTTATTTTTCAGCATCTACAAAAGAAAAGTTTTCTCAACTTAGTTTGACGTAGCGGAGCAATCGAATTATTAACTCTAACAAATATTATTAAGATATAACGGAAAAGCGATCACGAGAAGCTAGAATTATGTCACATCAGAGGAAAATAGAAAAGGATAAAGAAAATAAAGTATCTTAGAAAGAACAGGACGGCCAGAGCAAGGTATTTTTATGTTTTTGTAACTTAACACTTTATTTTTCAGCATCTACAAAAGAAAAGTTTTCTCAACTTAGTTTGACGTAAAGGAGCAAACGAATTATTAACTCTAACAAATATTTTTAAGATATAACGTAAAAGCGAACTCGGGATGCTAGAATTATGTCACATCAGAGGAAAATTGAAAAAGATATGGAAAATGAAGTATCTTAGAAAGAAGAGGCTGGCCTGAGCGAGGTAATTTTATGTTTTGGTAACTTAACACTTTATTTTTCAGCATCTACAAAAGAAATGTTTTCTCAACTTAGTTTGACGTAGCGGAGCAATCGAATTATTAACTCTAACAAATAATATTAAGATATAACGGAAAAGCGATCACGAGAAGCTAGAATTATGTCACATCAGAGGAAAATAGAAAAAGATAAAAAAAATAAAGTTTCTTAGAAAGAACAGGACGGCCTGAGCAAGGTTTTTTTTTATGTTTTTTTTCCTTTATACTTAATTTTTCAGCATCTACAAAAGAAATGTTTTCTCAACTTAATTTGACGTATCGCAGCAATCGAATTATTATCTCTAACATATATTATTAAGATATGACGGCAAAGCGAACACGGGAAGATAGAATTATGTCACATCAGAGGAAAATTGAAGAAGATATGGAAAATAAAGTATCTTAGAAAGAAGAGGACGGCCTGAAAAGGTATTTATATGTTTTTTTACCTTAATACTTAACTTTTCAGCATCTACAAAAGAAATGTTTTCTCAACTTAGTTTGACGTAACGGAGCAATCGAATTATTAACTCTAACAAATATTATTAAGATATGACGGCTAAGTGAACACGGGATGCTAGAATTATGTCACATCAGAGGAAAATTGAAAAAGATATGGAAAATGAAGTATCTTAGAAAGAAGAGGCTGGCCTGAGCGAGGTAATTTTATGTTTTTGTAACTTAACACTTTATTTTTCAGCATCTACAAAAGAAAAGTTTTCTCAACTTAGTTTGACGTAGCGGAGCAATCGAATTATTAAATCTAACAAATATTATTAAGATATAACGGAAAAGCGATCACGAGAAGCTAGAATTATGTCACATCAGAGGAAAAAAGAAAAGGATAAAGAAAATAAAGTAACTTAGAAAGAACAGGACGGCCAGAGCAAGGTATTTTTATGTTTTAGTAACTTAACACTTTATTTTTCAGCATCTACAAAAGAAAAGTTTTCTCAACTTAGTTTGACGTAAAGGAGCAAACGAATTATTAACTCTAACAAATATTATTAAGATATGACGGCAAAGCAAACACGGGAAGATAGAATTATGTCACATCTGAGGAAAATTGAAGAAGATATGGAAAATAAAGTATCTTAGAAAGAAGAGGACAGCCTGAGCAATGTATTTTTATGTTTTTTTACCTTAATACTTAATTTTTCAGCTTCTACAAAAGATATGATTTCTCTACTTAATTTGACCTAACGGAGCAATCGAATTATTATCTCTAACAAATAATATTAAGATAAGACGGCAAAGCGAAGACGGGATGCTAGAATTATGTCACATCAGAGGAAAATTGAAAAAGATATGGAAAATGAAGTACCTTAGAAAGAAGAGGCTGGCCTGAGCGAGGTAATTTTATGTTTTGGTAACTTAACACTTTATTTTTCAGCATCTACAAAAGAAATGTTTTCCCAACTTAGTTTGACGTAGCGGAGCAATCGAATTATTAACTCTAACAAATAATATTAAGATATGACGGCAAAGCGAACACGGGATGCATGAATTATGTCACATCAGAGGAAAATAGAAAAAGATAAAAAAAATAAAGTTTCTTAGAAAGAACAGGACGGCCTGAGCAAGGTTTTTTTTAATGTTTTTTTACCTTTATACTTAATTTTTCAGCATCTACAAAAGAAATGTTTTCTCAACTTAATTTGACGTATCGCAGCAATCGAATTATTATCTCTAACATATATTATTAAGATATGACGGCAAAGCGAACACGGGAAGATAGAATTATGTCACATCAGAGGAAAATTGAAGAAGATATGGAAAATAAAGTATCTTAGAAAGAAGAGGACGGCCTGAAAAGGTATTTATATGTTTTTTTACCTTAATACTTAACTTTTCAGCATCTACAAAAGAAATGTTTTCTCAACTTAGTTTGACGTAACGGAGCAATCGAATTATTAACTCTAACAAATATTATTAAGATATGACGGCTAAGTGAACACGGGATGCTAGAATTATGTCACATCAGAGGAAAATTGAAAAAGATATGGAAAATGAAGTATCTTAGAAAGAAGAGGCTGGCCTGAGCGAGGTAATTTTATGTTTTTGTAACTTAACACTTTATTTTTCAGCATCTACAAAAGAAAAGTTTTCTCAACTTAGTTTGACGTAGCGGAGCAATCGAATTATTAAATCTAACAAATATTATTAAGATATAACGGAAAAGCGATCACGAGAAGCTAGAATTATGTCACATCAGAGGAAAAAAGAAAAGGATAAAGAAAATAAAGTAACTTAGAAAGAACAGGACGGCCAGAGCAAGGTATTTTTATGTTTTAGTAACTTAACACTTTATTTTTCAGCATCTACAAAAGAAAAGTTTTCTCAACTTAGTTTGACGTAAAGGAGCAAACGAATTATTAACTCTAACAAATATTATTTAGATATGACGGCAAAGCAAACACGGGAAGATAGAATTATGTCACATCTGAGGAAAATTGAAGAAGATATGGAAAATAAAGTATCTTAGAAAGAAGAGGACAGCCTGAGCAATGTATTTTTATGTTTTTTTACCTTAATACTTAATTTTTCAGCTTCTACAAAAGATATGATTTCTCTACTTAATTTGACCTAACGGAGCAATCGAATTATTATCTCTAACAAATAATATTAAGATAAGACGGCAAAGCGAAGACGGGATGCTAGAATTATGTCACATCAGAGGAAAATTGAAAAAGATATGGAAAATGAAGTACCTTAGAAAGAAGAGGCTGGCCTGAGCGAGGTAATTTTATGTTTTGGTAACTTAACACTTTATTTTTCAGCATCTACAAAAGAAATGTTTTCCCAACTTAGTTTGACGTAGCGGAGCAATCGAATTATTAACTCTAACAAATAATATTAAGATATGACGGCAAAGCGAACACGGGATGCATGAATTATGTCACATCAGAGGAAAATTGAAAAAGATATGGAAAATGAAGTATCTTAGAAAGAACAGGACGGCCTGAGCATGGTTTTTTTTAATGTTTTTTTACCTTAATACTTAATTTTTCAGCATCTACAAAAGAAATATTTTCTCAACTTAGTTTGACGTATCGGAGCAATCGAATTATTATCTCTAACAAATATTATTAAGATATGACGGCAAAGCAAACACGGGAAGATAGAATTATGTCACATCTGAGGAAAATTGAAGAAGATATGGAAAATAAAGTATCTTAGAAAGAACAGGACGGCCTGAGCATGGTTTTTTAAAATGTTTTTTTACCTTAATACTTAATTTTTCAGCATCTACAAAAAAAATGTTTTCTCAACTTAGTTTGACGTATCGGAGCAATCGAATTATTATCTCTAACAAATATTATTAAGATATGACGGCAAAGCAAACACGGGAAGATAGAATTATGTCACATCTGAGGAAAATTGAAGAAGATATGGAAAATAAAGTATCTTAGAAAGAAGAGGACGGCCTGAGCCATGTATTTTTATGTTTTTTTACCTTAATACTTAATTTTTCAGCTTCTACAAAAGATATGATTTCTCTACTTAATTTGACCTAACGGAGCAATCGAATCATTATCTCTAACAAATAATATTAAGATAAGACGGCAAAGCGAAGACGGGATGCTAGAATTATGTCACATCAGAGGAAAATTGAAAAAGATATGGAAAATGAAGTACCTTAGAAAGAAGAGGCTGGCCTGAGCGAGGTAATTTTATGTTTTGGTAACTTAACACTTTATTTTTCAGCATCTACAAAAGAAATGTTTTCCCAACTTAGTTTGACGTAGCGGAGCAATCGAATTATTAACTCTAACAAATAATATTAAGATATGACGGCAAAGCGAACACGGGATGCATGAATTATGTCACATCAGAGGAAAATTGAAAAAGATATGGAAAATGAAGTATCTTAGAAAGAACAGGACGGCCTGAGCATGGTTTTTTTTAATGTTTTTTTACCTTAATACTTAATTTTTCAGCATCTACAAAAGAAATATTTTCTCAACTTAGTTTGACGTATCGGAGCAATCGAATTATTATCTCTAACAAATATTATTAAGATATGACGGCAAAGCAAACACGGGAAGATAGAATTATGTCACATCTGAGGAAAATTGAAGAAGATATGGAAAATAAAGTATCTTAGAAAGAACAGGACGGCCTGAGCATGGTTTTTTAAAATGTTTTTTTACCTTAATACTTAATTTTTCAGCATCTACAAAAAAAATGTTTTCTCAACTTAGTTTGACGTATCGGAGCAATCGAATTATTATCTCTAACAAATATTATTAAGATATGACGGCAAAGCAAACACGGGAAGATAGAATTATGTCACATCTGAGGAAAATTGAAGAAGATATGGAAAATAAAGTATCTTAGAAAGAAGAGGACGGCCTGAGCAATGTATTTTTATGTTTTTTTACCTTAATACTTAATTTTTCAGCTTCTACAAAAGATATGATTTCTCTACTTAATTTGACCTAACGGAGCAATCGAATCATTATCTCTAACAAATAATATTAAGATAAGACGGCAAAGCGAACACGGGATGCTAGAATTATGTCACATCAGAGGAAAATTGAAAAAGATATGGAAAATGAAGTATCTTAGAAAGAAGAGGCTGGCCTGAGCGAGGTAATTTTATGTTTTGGTAACTTAACACTTTATTTTTTAGCATCTACAAAAGAAATGTTTTCTCAACTTAGTTTGACGTAGCGGAGCAATCGAATTATTAACTCTAACAAATAATATTAAGATATGACGGCAAAGCGAACACGGGATGCTAGAATTATGTCACATCAGAGGAAAATTGAAAAAGATATGGAAAATGAAGTATCTTAGAAAGAAGAGGCTGGCCTGAGCGAGGTAATTTTATGTTTTTGTAACTTAACACTTTATTTTTCAGCATCTACAAAAGAAAAGTTTTCTCAACTTAGTTTGACGTAGCGGAGCAATCGAATTATTAACTCTAACAAATATTATTAAGATATAACGGAAAAGCGATCACGAGAAGCTAGAATTATGTCGCATCAGAGGAAAATAGAAAAGGATAAAGAAAATAAAGTATCTTAGAAAGAGCAGGACGGCCAGAGCAAGGTATTTTTATGTTTTTGTAACTTAACACTTTATTTTTCAGCATCTACAAAAGAAAAGTTTTCTCAACTTAGTTTGACGTAAAGGAGCAATCGAATTATTAACTCTAAAAATATTATTAAGATATAACGGAAAAGCGAACTCGGGAAGCTAGAATTATGTCACGTCAGAGGAAAATAGAAAAAGATAAAAAAAATAAAGTATCTTAGAAAGAACAGGACGGCCTGAGCAAGGTTTTTTTTTATGTTTTTTTACCTTAATACTTAATTTTTCAGCATCTACAAAAGAAATGTTTTCTCAACTTAATTTGACGTATCGGAGCAATCGAATTATTATCTCTAACATATATTATTAAGATATGACGGCAAAACGAACACGGGAAGATAGAATTATGTCACATCAGAGGAAAATTGAAGAAGATATGGAAAATAAAGTATCTTAGAAAGAAGAGGACGGCCTGAGCAAGGTAGTTTTATGTTTTTTTACCTTAATACTTTATTTTTCAGCATCTACCAAGCAAAACTTTACTCAACTTAATTTGACGTAACGGAGCAATCGAATTATTAACTCTAACAAATATTATTAAGATATGACGGCTAAGTGAACACGGGATGCTAGAATTATGACACATCAGAGGAAAATTGAAAAAGATATGGAAAATGAAGTATCTTAGAAAGAAGAGGCTGGCCTGAGCGAGGTAATTTTATGTTTTTGTAACTTAACACTTTATTTTTCAGCATCTACAAAAGAAAAGTTTTCTCAACTTAGTTTGACGTAGCGGAGCAATCGAATTATTAACTCTAACAAATATTATTAAGATATAACGGAAAAGCGATCAAGAGAAGCTAGAATTATGTCACATCAGAGGAAAAAAGAAAAGGATAAAGAAAATAAAGTATCTTAGAAAGAACAGGACGGCCAGAGCAAGGTATTTTTATGTTTTTGTAACTTAACACTTTATTTTTCAGCATCTACAAAAGAAAAGTTTTCTCAACTTAGTTTGACGTAAAGGAGCAAACGAATTATTATCTCTAACAAATAATATTAAGATATGACGGCAAAGCGAACACGGGATGCTAGAATTATGTCACATCAGAGGAAATTAGAAAAAGATAAAAAAAATAAAGTATCTTAGAAAGAAAAGGACGGCCTGAGCAAGGTTTTTTTACATGTTTTTTTAACTTAATACTTAATTTTTCAGCATCTACAAAAGAAATGTTTTCTCAACTTAATTTGACGTAACGGAGCAATCGAATTATTATCTCTAACAAATAATATTAAGATAAGACGGCAAAGCGAAGACGGGATGCTAGAATTATGTCACATCAGAGGAAAATTGAAAAAGATATGGAAAATGAAGTACCTTAGAAAGAAGAGGCTGGCCTGAGCGAGGTAATTTTATGTTTTGGTAACTTAACACTTTATTTTTCAGCATCTACAAAAGAAATGTTTTCCCAACTTAGTTTGACGTATCGGAGCAATCGGATTATTAACTCTAACAAATAATATTAAGATATGACGGCAAAGCGAACACGGGATGCATGAATTATGTCACATCAGAGGAAAATTGAAAAAGATATGGAAAATGAAGTATCTTAGAAAGAACAGGACGGCCTGAGCATGGTTTTTTAAAATGTTTTTTTACCTTAATACTTAATTTTTCAGCATCTACAAAAGAAATGTTTTCTCAACTTAGTTTGACGTATCGGAGCAATCGAATTATTATCTCTAACAAATATTATTAAGATATGACGGCAAAGCAAACACGGGAAGATAGAATTATGTCACATCTGAGGAAAATTGAAGAAGATATGGAAAATGAAGTATCTTAGAAAGAACAGGACGGCCTGAGCATGGTTTTTTTTTATGTTTTTTTACCTTAATACTTAATTTTTCAGCATCTACAAAAGAAATGTTTTCTCAACTTAGTTTGACGTAACGGAGCAATCGAATTATTAACTCTAACAAATATTATTAAGATATGACGGCTAAGCGAACACGGGATGCTAGAATTATGTCACATCAGAGGAAAATTGAAAAAGATATGGAAAATGAAGTATCTTAGAAAGAAGAGGCTGGCCTGAGCGAGGTAATTTTATGTTTTTGTAACTTAACACTTTATTTTTCAGCATCTACAAAAGAAAAGTTTTCTCAACTTAGTTTGACGTAGCGGAGCAATCGAATTATTAACTCTAACAAATATTATTAAGATATAACGGAAAAGCGATCACGAGAAGCTAGAATTATGTCGCATCAGAGGAAAATAGAAAAGGATAAAGAAAATAAAGTATCTTAGAAAGAGCAGGACGGCCAGAGCAAGGTATTTTTATGTTTTTGTAACTTAACACTTTATTTTTCAGCATCTACAAAAGAAAAGTTTTCTCAACTTAGTTTGACGTAAAGGAGCAATCGAATTATTAACTCTAAAAATATTATTAAGATATAACGGAAAAGCGAACTCGGGAAGCTAGAATTATGTCACGTCAGAGGAAAATAGAAAAAGATAAAAAAAATAAAGTATCTTAGAAAGAACAGGACGGCCTGAGCAAGGTTTTTTTTTATGTTTTTTTACCTTAATACTTAATTTTTCAGCATCTACAAAAGAAATGTTTTCTCAACTTAATTTGACGTATCGGAGCAATCGAATTATTATCTCTAACATATATTATTAAGATATGACGGCAAAACGAACACGGGAAGATAGAATTATGTCACATCAGAGGAAAATTGAAGAAGATATGGAAAATAAAGTATCTTAGAAAGAAGAGGACGGCCTGAGCAAGGTAGTTTTATGTTTTTTTACCTTAATACTTTATTTTTCAGCATCTACCAAGCAAAACTTTACTCAACTTAATTTGACGTAACGGAGCAATCGAATTATTAACTCTAACAAATATTATTAAGATATGACGGCTAAGTGAACACGGGATGCTAGAATTATGACACATCAGAGGAAAATTGAAAAAGATATGGAAAATGAAGTATCTTAGAAAGAAGAGGCTGGCCTGAGCGAGGTAATTTTATGTTTTTGTAACTTAACACTTTATTTTTCAGCATCTACAAAAGAAAAGTTTTCTCAACTTAGTTTGACGTAGCGGAGCAATCGAATTATTAACTCTAACAAATATTATTAAGATATAACGGAAAAGCGATCAAGAGAAGCTAGAATTATGTCACATCAGAGGAAAAAAGAAAAGGATAAAGAAAATAAAGTATCTTAGAAAGAAGAGGACGGCCAGAGCAAGGTATTTTTATGTTTTTGTAACTTAATACTTTATTTTTCAGCATCTACCAAGCAAAACTTTACTCAACTTAATTTGACGTAACGGAGCAATCGAATTATTAACTCTAACAAATATTATTAAGATATGACGGCAAAGCGAACACGGGATGCTAGAATTATGTCACATCAGAGGAAAATAGAAAAGGATAAAGAAAATAAAGTATCTTAGAAAGAACAGGACGGCCAGAGCAAGGTATTTTTATGTTTTTGTAACTTAACACTTTATTTTTTAGCATCTACAAAAGAAATGTTTTCTCAACTTAGTTTGACGTAGCGGAGCAATCGAATTATTAACTCTAACAAATAATATTAAGATATGACGGCAAAGCGAACACGGGATGCATGAATTATGTCACATCAGAGGAAAATTGAAAAAGATATGGAAAATGAAGTATCTTAGAAAGAACAGGACGGCCTGAGCATGGTTTTTTTTTATGTTTTTTTGCCTTAATACTTAATTTTTCAGCATCTACAAAAGAAATGTTTTCTCAACTTAGTTTGACGTAACGGAGCAATCGAATTATTAACTCTAACAAATATTATTAAGATATGACGGCTAAGCGAACACGGGATGCTAGAATTATGTCACATCAGAGGAAAATTGAAGAAGATATGGAAAATAAAGTATCTTAGAAAGAAGAGGACGGCCTGAAAAGGTATTTATATGTTTTTTTACCTTAATACTTTTTTTTTCAGCATCTACAAAAGAAATGTTTTCTCAACTTAATTTGACGTAACGGAGCAATCGAATTATTATCTCTAACAAATAATATTAAGATAAGACGGCAAAGCGAAGACGGGATGCTAGAATTATGTCACATCAGAGGAAAATTGAAAAAGATATGGAAAATGAAGTACCTTAGAAAGAAGAGGCTGGCCTGAGCGAGGTAATTTTATGTTTTGGTAACTTAACACTTTATTTTTCAGCATCTACAAAAGAAATGTTTTCCCAACTTAGTTTGACGTATCGGAGCAATCGGATTATTAACTCTAACAAATAATATTAAGATATGACGGCAAAGCGAACACGGGATGCATGAATTATGTCACATCAGAGGAAAATTGAAAAAGATATGGAAAATGAAGTATCTTAGAAAGAACAGGACGGCCTGAGCATGGTTTTTTAAAATGTTTTTTTACCTTAATACTTAATTTTTCAGCATCTACAAAAGAAATGTTTTCTCAACTTAGTTTGACGTATCGGAGCAATCGAATTATTATCTCTAACAAATATTATTAAGATATGACGGCAAAGCAAACACGGGAAGATAGAATTATGTCACATCTGAGGAAAATTGAAGAAGATATGGAAAATAAAGTATCTTAGAAAGAAGAGGACGGCCTGAAAAGGTATTTATATGTTTTTTTACCTTAATACTTTTTTTTTCAGCATCTACAAAAGAAATGTTTTCTCAACTTAATTTGACGTAACGGACCAATCGAATTATTATCTCTAACAAATAATATTAAGATATGACGGCAAAGCGAACACGGGATGCTAGAATTTTGTCACATCAGAGGAAAATTGAAAAAGATATGGATAATGAAGTATCTTAGAAAGAAGAGGCTGGCCTGAGAGAGGTAATTTTATGTTTTTGTAACTTAACACTTTATTTTTCAGCATCTACAAAAGAAAAGTTTTCTCAACTTAGTTTGACGTAAAGGAGCAATCGAATTATTAACTCTAACAAATATTAATAAGATATAACGGAAAAGCGAACACGAGAAGCTAGAATTATGTCACATCAGATCAAAATAGAAAAAGTTAAAGAAAATAAAGTATCTTAGAAAGAACAGGACGGCCTGATTAAGGTAGTTTTATGTTTTTTTACCTTAATACTTTATTTTTCAGCATCTACCAAACAAAACTTTACTCAACTTAATTTGACGTAATGGAGCAATCGAATTATTAACTCTAACAAATATTATTAAGATATGACGGCTAAGCGAACACGGGATGCTAGAATTATGTCACATCAGAGGAAAATTGAAAAAGATATGGAAAATGAAGTATCTTAGAAAGAAGAGGCTGGCCTGAGCGAGGTAATTTTATGTTTTTGTAACTTAACACTTTATTTTTCAGCATCTACAAAAGAAAAGTTTTCTCAACTTAGTTTGACGTAGCGGAGCAATCGAATTATTAACTCTAACAAATATTATTAAGATATAACGGAAAAGCGATCACGAGAAGCTAGAATTATGTCACATCAGAGGAAAATAGAAAAGGATAAAGAAAATAAAGTATCTTAGAAAGAACAGGACGGCCAGAGCAAGGTATTTTTATGTTTTTGTAACTTAACACTTTATTTTTCAGCATCTACAAAAGAAAAGTTTTCTCAACTTAGTTTGACGTAAAGGAGCAAACGAATTATTAACTCTAACAAATATTTTTAATATATAACGTAAAAGCGAACTCGGGATGCTAGAATTATGTCACATCAGAGGAAAATTGAAAAAGATATGGAAAATGAAGTATCTTAGAAAGAAGAGGCTGGCCTGAGCGAGGTAATTTTATGTTTTGGTAACTTAACACTTTATTTTTCAGCATCTACAAAAGAAATGTTTTCTCAACTTAGTTTGACGTAGCGGAGCAATCGAATTATTAACTCTAACAAATAATATTAAGATATGACGGCAAAGCGAACACGGGATGCATGAATTATGTCACATCAGAGGAAAATTGGAAAAGATATGGAAAATGAAGTATCTTAGAAAGAACAGGACGGCCTGAGCATGGTTTTTTTTTATGTTTTTTTACCTTAATACTTTATTTTTCAGCATCTACAAAAGAAACGTTTTCTCAACTTAGTTTGACGTAGCGGAGCAATCGAATTATTAACTCTAACAAATATTATTAAGATATAACGGAAAAGCGATCACGAGAAGCTAGAATTATGTCACATCAGAGGAAAATAGAAAAGGATAAAGAAAATAAAGTATCTTAGAAAGAACAGGACGGCCAGAGCAAGGTATTTTTATGTTTTTTTACCTTAATACTTAATTTTTCAGCTTCTACAAAAGATATGTTTTCTCAAATTAATTTGACCTAACGGAGTAATCGAATTATTATCTCTAACAAATATTATTAAGATATAACGGAAAAGCGAACACGGGATGCTAGAATTATGTCACATCAGAGTAAAATTGAAAAAGATATGGATAATGAAGTATCTTAGAAAGAAGAGGCTGGTCTGAGCGAGGTAATTTTATGTTTTTGTAACTTAACACTTTATTTTTCAGCATCTACAAAAGAAAAGTTTTCTCAACTTAGTTTGACGTAGCGGAGCAATCGAATTATTAACTCTAACAAATATTATTAAGATATAACGGAAAAGCGATCACGAGAAGCTAGAATTATGTCACATCAGAGGAAAATAGAAAAAGATAAAAAAAATAAAGTATCTTAGAAAGAACAGGACGGCCTGAGCAAGGTTTTTGTTTATGTTTTTTTACCTTTATACTTAATTTTTCAGCATCTACAAAAGAAATGTTTTCTCAACTTAATTTGACGTATCGCAGCAATCGAATTATTATCTCTAACATATATTATTAAGATATGACGGCAAAGCGAACACGGGAAGATAGAATTATGTCACATCAGAGGAAAATTGAAGAAGATATGGAAAATAAAGTATCTTAGAAAGAAGAGGACGGCCTGAAAAGGTATTTATATGTTTTTTTACCTTAATACTTAACTTTTCAGCATCTACAAAAGAAATGTTTTCTCAACTTAGTTTGACGTAACGGAGCAATCGAATTATTATCTCTAACAAATATTATTAAGATATGACGGCAAAGCAAACACGGGAAGATAGAATTATGTCACATCTGAGGAAAATTGAAGAAGATATGGAAAATAAAGTATCTTAGAAAGAAGAGGACAGCCTGAGCAATGTATTTATATGTTTTTTTACCTTAATACTTTTTTTTTCAGCATCTACAAAAGAAATGTTTTCTCAACTTAATTTGACGTAACGGACCAATCGAATTATTATCTCTAACAAATAATATTAAGATATGACGGCAAAGCGAACACGGGATGCTAGAATTTTGTCACATCAGAGGAAAATTGAAAAAGATATGGATAATGAAGTATCTTAGAAAGAAGAGGCTGGCCTGAGCGAGGTATTTTTATGTTTTTTTACCTTAATACTTAATTTTTCAGCTTCTACAAAAGATATGTTTTCTCAAATTAATTTGACCTAACGGAGCAATCGAATTATTATCTCTAACAAATATTATTAAGATATGACGGCAAAGCAAACACGGGAAGATAGAATTATGTCACATCTGAGGAAAATTGAAGAAGATATGGAAAATAAAGTATCTTAGAAAGAACAGGACGGCCTGAGCATGGTTTTTTAAAATGTTTTTTTACCTTAATACTTAATTTTTCAGCATCTACAAAAAAAATGTTTTCTCAACTTAGTTTGACGTATCGGAGCAATCGAATTATTATCTCTAACAAATATTATTAAGATATGACGGCAAAGCAAACACGGGAAGATAGAATTATGTCACATCTGAGGAAAATTGAAGAAGATATGGAAAATAAAGTATCTTAGAAAGAAGAGGACGGCCTGAGCAATGTATTTTTATGTTTTTTTACCTTAATACTTAATTTTTCAGCTTCTACAAAAGATATGATTTCTCTACTTAATTTGACCTAACGGAGCAATCGAATCATTATCTCTAACAAATAATATTAAGATAAGACGGCAAAGCGAACACGGGATGCTAGAATTATGTCACATCAGAGGAAAATTGAAAAAGATATGGAAAATGAAGTATCTTAGAAAGAAGAGGCTGGCCTGAGCGAGGTAATTTTATGTTTTGGTAACTTAACACTTTATTTTTTAGCATCTACAAAAGAAATGTTTTCTCAACTTAGTTTGACGTAGCGGAGCAATCGAATTATTAACTCTAACAAATAATATTAAGATATGACGGCAAAGCGAACACGGGATGCATGAATTATGTCACATCAGAGGAAAATTGAAAAAGATATGGAAAATGAAGTATCTTAGAAAGAACAGGACGGCCTGAGCATGGTTTTTTTTTATGTTTTTTTACCTTAATACTTAATTTTTCAGCATCTACAAAAGAAATGTTTTCTCAACTTAGTTTGACGTAACGGAGCAATCGAATTATTAACTCTAACAAATATTATTAAGATATGACGGCTAAGCGAACACGGGATGCTAGAATTATGTCACATCAGAGGAAAATTGAAAAAGATATGGAAAATGAAGTATCTTAGAAAGAAGAGGCTGGCCTGAGCGAGGTAATTTTATGTTTTTGTAACTTAACACTTTATTTTTCAGCATCTACAAAAGAAAAGTTTTCTCAACTTAGTTTGACGTAGCGGAGCAATCGAATTATTAACTCTAACAAATATTATTAAGATATAACGGAAAAGCGATCACGAGAAGCTAGAATTATGTCGCATCAGAGGAAAATAGAAAAGGATAAAGAAAATAAAGTATCTTAGAAAGAGCAGGACGGCCAGAGCAAGGTATTTTTATGTTTTTGTAACTTAACACTTTATTTTTCAGCATCTACAAAAGAAAAGTTTTCTCAAATTAATTTGACCTAACGGAGTAATCGAATTATTATCTCTAACAAATATTATTAAGATATAACGGAAAAGCGAACACGGGATGCTAGAATTATGTCACATCAGAGGAAAATTGAAAAAGATATGGAAAATGAAGTATCTTAGAAAGAAGAGGCTGGCCTGAGCGAGGTAATTTTATGTTTTTGTAACTTAACACTTTATTTTTCAGCATCTACAAAAGAAAAGTTTTCTCAACTTAGTTTGACGTAGTGGAGCAATCGAATTATTATCTCTAACAAATATTATTAAGATATGACGGCAAAGCAAACACGGGAAGATAGAATTATGTCACATCAGAGGAAAATTGAAGAAGATATGGAAAATAAAGTATCTTAGAAAGAAGAGGACGGCCTGAGCAAGGTAGTTTTATGTTTTTTTACCTTAATACTTTATTTTTCAGCATCTACCAAGCAAAACTTTACTCAACTTAATTTGACGTAACGGAGCAATCGAATTATTAACTCTAACAAATATTATTAAGATATGACGGCTAAGCGAACACGGGATGCTAGAATTATGTCACATCAGAGGAAAATTGAAAAAGATATAGAAAATGAAGTATCTTAGAAAGAAGAGGCTGGCCTGAGCGAGGTAATTTTATGTTTTTGTAACTTAACACTTTATTTTTCAGCATCTACAAAAGAAAAGTTTTCTCAACTTAGTTTGACGTAGCGGAGCAATCGAATTATTAACTCTAACAAATATTATTAAGATATAACGGAAAAGCGATCACGAGAAGCTAGAATTGTGTCACATCAGAGGAAAATAGAAAAGGATAAAGAAAATAAAGTATCTTAGAAAGAACAGGACGGCCAGACCAAGGTATTTTTATGTTTTTTTACCTTAATACTTAATTTTTCAGCTTCTACAAAAGATATGTTTTCTCAAATTAATTTGACCTAACGGAGTAATCGAATTATTATCTCTAACAAATATTATTAAGATATAACGGAAAAGCGAACACGGGATGCTAGAATTATGTCACATCAGAGGAAAATTGAAAAAGATATGGAAAATGAAGTATCTTAGAAAGAAGAGGCTGGCCTGAGCGAGGTAATTTTATGTTTTTGTAACTTAACACTTTATTTTTCAGCATCTACAAAAGAAAAGTTTTCTCAGCTTAGTTTGACGTAGTGGAGCAATCGAATTATTATCTCTAACAAATATTATTAAGATATGACGGCAAAGCAAACACGGGAAGATAGAATTATGTCACATCTGAGGAAAATTGAAGAAGATATGGAAAATAAAGTATCGTAGAAAGAAGAGGACGGCCTGAAAAGGTATTTATATGTTTTTTTACCTTAATACTTTTTTTTTCAGCATCTACAAAAGAAATGTTTTCTCAACTTAATTTGACGTAACGGACCAATCGAATTATTATCTCTAACAAATAATATTAAGATATGACGGCAAAGCAAACACGGGAAGATAGAATTATGTCACATCTGAGGAAAATTGAAGAAGATATGGAAAATAAAGTATCTTAGAAAGAAGAGGACGGCCTGAGCAATGTATTTTTATGTTTTTTTACCTTAATACTTAATTTTTCAGCTTCTACAAAAGATATGATTTCTCTACTTAATTTGACCTAACGGAGCAATCGAATTATTATCTCTAACAAATAATATTAATATAAGACGGCAAAGCGAACACGGGATGCTAGAATTATGTCTTATCAGAGGAAAATTAAAAAAGATATGGAAAATGAAGTATCTTAGAAAGAAGAGGCTGGCCTGAGCGAGGTAATTTTATGTTTTGGTAACTTAACACTTTATTTTTTAGCATCTACAAAAGAAATGTTTTCTCAACTTAGTTTGACGTAGCGGAGCAATCGAATTATTAACTCTAACAAATATTATTAAGATATGACGGCAAAGCGAACACGGGATGCATGAATTATGTCACATCAGATGAAAATTGAAAAAGATATGGAAAATGAAGTATCTTAGAAAGAACAGGACGGCCTGAAAAGGTATTTATATGTTTTTTTACCTTAATACTTTTTTTTTCAGCATCTACAAAAGAAATGTTTTCTCAACTTAATTTGACGTAACGGACCAATCGAATTATTATCTCTAACAAATAATATTAAGATATGACGGCAAAGCAAACACGGGAAGATAGAATTATGTCACATTAGAGGAAAATTGACGAAGATATGGAAAATAAAGTATCTTAGAAAGAAGAGGACGGCCTGAGCAATGTATTTTTATGTTTTTTTACCTTAATACTTAATTTTTCAGCTTCTACAAAAGATATGATTTCTCTACTTAATTTGACCTAACGGAGCAATCGAATTATTATCTCTAACAAATAATATTAAGATAAGACGGCAAAGCGAACACGGGATGCTAGAATTATGTCTTATCAGAGGAAAATTAAAAAAGATATGGAAAATGAAGTATCTTAGAAAGAAGAGGCTGGCCTGAGCGAGGTAATTTTATGTTTTGGTAACTTAACACTTTATTTTTTAGCATCTACAAAAGAAATGATTTCTCAACTTAGTTTGACGTAGCGGAGCAATCGAATTATTAACTCTAACAAATAATATTAAGATATGACGGCAAAGCGAACACGGGATGCATGAATTATGTCACATCAGATGAAAATTGAAAAAGATATGGAAAATGAAGTATCTTAGAAAGAACAGGACGGCCTGAGCATGGTTTTTTTTTATGTTTTTTTACCTTAATACTTAATTTTTCAGCATCTACAAAAGAAATGTTTTCTCAACTTAGTTTGACGTAACGGAGCAATCGAATTATTAACTCTAACAAATATTATTAAGATATGACGGCTAAGCGAACACGGGATGCTAGAATTATGTCACATTAGAGGAAAATTGAAAAAGATATGGAAAATGAAATATCTTAGAAAGAAGAGGCTGGCCTGAGCGAGGTAATTTTATGTTTTTGTAACTTAACACTTTATTTTTCAGCATCTACAAAAGAAAAGTTTTCTCAACTTAGTTTGACGTAGCGGAGCAATCGAATTATTAACTCTAACAAATATTATTAAGATATAACGGAAAAGCGATCACGAGAAGCTAGAATTATGTCGCATCAGAGGAAAATAGAAAAGGATAAAGAAAATAAAGTATCTTAGAAAGAGCAGGACGGCCAGAGCAAGGTATTTTTATGTTTTTGTAACTTAACACTTTATTTTTCAGCATCTACAAAAGAAAAGTTTTCTCAACTTAGTTTGACGTAAAGGAGCAATCGAATTATTAACTCTAAAAATATTATTAAGATATAACGGAAAAGCGAACTCGGGAAGCTAGAATTATGTCACATCAGAGGAAAATAGAAAAAGATAAAAAAAATAAAGTATCTTAGAAAGAACAGGACGGCCTGAGCATCTACACACTTCTAAAGTATAACGTAAAGGAGCAATCGAATTATTATCTCTAACATATATTATTAAGATATGACGGCAAAACGAACACGGGAAGATAGAATTATGTCACATCAGAGGAAAATTGAAGAAGATATGGAAAATAAAGTATCTTAGAAAGAAGAGGACGGCCTGAGCAAGGTAGTTTTATGTTTTTTTACCTTAATACTTTATTTTTCAGCATCTACCAAGCAAAACTTTACTCAACTTAATTTGACGTAACGGAGCAATCGAATTATTAACTCTAACAAATATTATTAAGATATGACGGCTAAGCGAACACGGGATGCTAGAATTATGTCACATCAGAGGAAAATTGAAAAAGATATAGAAAATGAAGTATCTTAGAAAGAAGAGGCTGGCCTGAGCGAGGTAATTTTATGTTTTTGTAACTTAACACTTTATTTTTCAGCATCTACAAAAGAAAAGTTTTCTCAACTTAGTTTGACGTAGCGGAGCAATCGAATTATTAACTCTAACAAATATTATTAAGATATAACGGAAAAGCGATCACGAGAAGCTAGAATTGTGTCACATCAGAGGAAAATAGAAAAGGATAAAGAAAATAAAGTATCTTAGAAAGAACAGGACGGCCAGACCAAGGTATTTTTATGTTTTTTTACCTTAATACTTAATTTTTCAGCTTCTACAAAAGATATGTTTTCTCAAATTAATTTGACCTAACGGAGTAATCGAATTATTATCTCTAACAAATATTATTAAGATATAACGGAAAAGCGAACACGGGATGCTAGAATTATGTCACATCAGAGGAAAATTGAAAAAGATATGGAAAATGAAGTATCTTAGAAAGAAGAGGCTGGCCTGAGCGAGGTAATTTTATGTTTTTGTAACTTAACACTTTATTTTTCAGCATCTACAAAAGAAAAGTTTTCTCAACTTAGTTTGACGTAGTGGAGCAATCGAATTATTATCTCTAACAAATATTATTAAGATATGACGGCAAAGCAAACACGGGAAGATAGAATTATGTCACATCTGAGGAAAATTGAAGAAGATATGGAAAATAAAGTATCTTAGAAAGAAGAGGACGGCCTGAAAAGGTATTTATATGTTTTTTTACCTTAATACTTTTTTTTTCAGCATCTACAAAAGAAATGTTTTCTCAACTTAATTTGACGTAACGGACCAATCGAACTATTATCTCTAACAAATAATATTAAGATATGACGGCAAAGCGAACACGGGATGCTAGAATTATGTCACATCAGAGGAAAATTGAAAAAGATATGGATAATGAAGTATCTTAGAAAGAAGAGGCTGGCCTGTGCGAGGTAATTTTATGTTTTTGTAACTTAACACTTTATTTTTCAGCATCTACAAAAGAAAAGTTTTCTCAACTTAGTTTGACGTAGCGGAGCAATCGAATTATTAACTCTAACAAATATTATTAAGATATAACGGAAAAGCGATCACGAGAAGCTAGAATTATGTCACATCAGAGGAAAATAGAAAAGGATAAAGAAAATAAAGTATCTTAGAAAGAACAGGACGGCCAGAGCAAGGTATTTTTATGTTTTTTTACCTTAATACTTAATTTTTCAGCTTCTACAAAAGATATGTTTTCTCAAATTAATTTGACCTAACGGAGCAATCGAATTATTATCTCTAACAAATATTATTAAGATATGACGGCAAAGCAAACACGGGAAGATAGAATTATGTCACATCTGAGGAAAATTGAAGAAGATATGGAAAATAAAGTATCTTAGAAAGAACAGGACGGCCTGAGCATGGTTTTTTAAAATGTTTTTTTACCTTAATACTTAATTTTTCAGCATCTACAAAAAAAATGTTTTCTCAACTTAGTTTGACGTATCGGAGCAATCGAATTATTATCTCTAACAAATATTATTAAGATATGACGGCAAAGCAAACACGGGAAGATAGAATTATGTCACATCTGAGGAAAATTGAAGAAGATATGGAAAATAAAGTATCTTAGAAAGAAGAGGACGGCCTGAGCAATGTATTTTTATGTTTTTTACCTTAATACTTAATTTTTCAGCTTCTACAAAAGATATGATTTCTCTACTTAATTTGACCTAACGGAGCAATCGAATTATTATCTCTAACAAATAATATTAAGATAAGACGGCAAAGCGAACACGGGATGCTAGAATTATGTCACATCAGAGGAAAATTGAAAAAGATATGGAAAATGAAGTATCTTAGAAAGAACAGGACGGCCAGACCAAGGTATTTTTATGTTTTTTTACCTTAATACTTAATTTTTCAGCTTCTACAAAAGATATGTTTTCTCAAATTAATTTGACCTAACGGAGTAATCGAATTATTATCTCTAACAAATATTATTAAGATATAACGGAAAAGCGAACACGGGATGCTAGAATTATGTCACATCAGAGGAAAATTGAAAAAGATATGGAAAATGAAGTATCTTAGAAAGAAGAGGCTGGCCTGAGCGAGGTAATTTTATGTTTTTGTAACTTAACACTTTATTTTTCAGCATCTACAAAAGAAAAGTTTTCTCAGCTTAGTTTGACGTAGTGGAGCAATCGAATTATTATCTCTAACAAATATTATTAAGATATGACGGCAAAGCAAACACGGGAAGATAGAATTATGTCACATCTGAGGAAAATTGAAGAAGATATGGAAAATAAAGTATCGTAGAAAGAAGAGGACGGCCTGAAAAGGTATTTATATGTTTTTTTACCTTAATACTTTTTTTTTCAGCATCTACAAAAGAAATGTTTTCTCAACTTAATTTGACGTAACGGACCAATCGAATTATTATCTCTAACAAATAATATTAAGATATGACGGCAAAGCAAACACGGGAAGATAGAATTATGTCACATCTGAGGAAAATTGAAGAAGATATGGAAAATAAAGTATCTTAGAAAGAAGAGGACGGCCTGAGCAATGTATTTTTATGTTTTTTTACCTTAATACTTAATTTTTCAGCTTCTACAAAAGATATGATTTCTCTACTTAATTTGACCTAACGGAGCAATCGAATTATTATCTCTAACAAATAATATTAATATAAGACGGCAAAGCGAACACGGGATGCTAGAATTATGTCTTATCAGAGGAAAATTAAAAAAGATATGGAAAATGAAGTATCTTAGAAAGAAGAGGCTGGCCTGAGCGAGGTAATTTTATGTTTTGGTAACTTAACACTTTATTTTTTAGCATCTACAAAAGAAATGTTTTCTCAACTTAGTTTGACGTAGCGGAGCAATCGAATTATTAACTCTAACAAATATTATTAAGATATGACGGCAAAGCGAACACGGGATGCATGAATTATGTCACATCAGATGAAAATTGAAAATGATATGGAAAATGAAGTATCTTAGAAAGAACAGGACGGCCTGAAAAGGTATTTATATGTTTTTTTACCTTAATACTTTTTTTTTCAGCATCTACAAAAGAAATGTTTTCTCAACTTAATTTGACGTAACGGACCAATCGAATTATTATCTCTAACAAATAATATTAAGATATGACGGCAAAGCAAACACGGGAAGATAGAATTATGTCACATTAGAGGAAAATTGACGAAGATATGGAAAATAAAGTATCTTAGAAAGAAGAGGACGGCCTGAGCAATGTATTTTTATGTTTTTTTACCTTAATACTTAATTTTTCAGCTTCTACAAAAGATATGATTTCTCTACTTAATTTGACCTAACGGAGCAATCGAATTATTATCTCTAACAAATAATATTAAGATAAGACGGCAAAGCGAACACGGGATGCTAGAATTATGTCTTATCAGAGGAAAATTAAAAAAGATATGGAAAATGAAGTATCTTAGAAAGAAGAGGCTGGCCTGAGCGAGGTAATTTTATGTTTTGGTAACTTAACACTTTATTTTTTAGCATCTACAAAAGAAATGATTTCTCAACTTAGTTTGACGTAGCGGAGCAATCGAATTATTAACTCTAACAAATAATATTAAGATATGACGGCAAAGCGAACACGGGATGCATGAATTATGTCACATCAGATGAAAATTGAAAAAGATATGGAAAATGAAGTATCTTAGAAAGAACAGGACGGCCTGAGCATGGTTTTTTTTTATGTTTTTTTACCTTAATACTTAATTTTTCAGCATCTACAAAAGAAATGTTTTCTCAACTTAGTTTGACGTAACGGAGCAATCGAATTATTAACTCTAACAAATATTATTAAGATATGACGGCTAAGCGAACACGGGATGCTAGAATTATGTCACATTAGAGGAAAATTGAAAAAGATATGGAAAATGAAATATCTTAGAAAGAAGAGGCTGGCCTGAGCGAGGTAATTTTATGTTTTTGTAACTTAACACTTTATTTTTCAGCATCTACAAAAGAAAAGTTTTCTCAACTTAGTTTGACGTAGCGGAGCAATCGAATTATTAACTCTAACAAATATTATTAAGATATAACGGAAAAGCGATCACGAGAAGCTAGAATTATGTCGCATCAGAGGAAAATAGAAAAGGATAAAGAAAATAAAGTATCTTAGAAAGAGCAGGACGGCCAGAGCAAGGTATTTTTATGTTTTTGTAACTTAACACTTTATTTTTCAGCATCTACAAAAGAAAAGTTTTCTCAACTTAGTTTGACGTAAAGGAGCAATCGAATTATTAACTCTAAAAATATTATTAAGATATAACGGAAAAGCGAACTCGGGAAGCTAGAATTATGTCACATCAGAGGAAAATAGAAAAAGATAAAAAAAATAAAGTATCTTAGAAAGAACAGGACGGCCTGAGCATCTACACACTTCTAAAGTATAACGTAAAGGAGCAATCGAATTATTATCTCTAACATATATTATTAAGATATGACGGCAAAACGAACACGGGAAGATAGAATTATGTCACATCAGAGGAAAATTGAAGAAGATATGGAAAATAAAGTATCTTAGAAAGAAGAGGACGGCCTGAGCAAGGTAGTTTTATGTTTTTTTACCTTAATACTTTATTTTTCAGCATCTACCAAGCAAAACTTTACTCAACTTAATTTGACGTAACGGAGCAATCGAATTATTAACTCTAACAAATATTATTAAGATATGACGGCTAAGCGAACACGGGATGCTAGAATTATGTCACATCAGAGGAAAATTGAAAAAGATATAGAAAATGAAGTATCTTAGAAAGAAGAGGCTGGCCTGAGCGAGGTAATTTTATGTTTTTGTAACTTAACACTTTATTTTTCAGCATCTACAAAAGAAAAGTTTTCTCAACTTAGTTTGACGTAGCGGAGCAATCGAATTATTAACTCTAACAAATATTATTAAGATATAACGGAAAAGCGATCACGAGAAGCTAGAATTGTGTCACATCAGAGGAAAATAGAAAAGGATAAAGAAAATAAAGTATCTTAGAAAGAACAGGACGGCCAGACCAAGGTATTTTTATGTTTTTTTACCTTAATACTTAATTTTTCAGCTTCTACAAAAGATATGTTTTCTCAAATTAATTTGACCTAACGGAGTAATCGAATTATTATCTCTAACAAATATTATTAAGATATAACGGAAAAGCGAACACGGGATGCTAGAATTATGTCACATCAGAGGAAAATTGAAAAAGATATGGAAAATGAAGTATCTTAGAAAGAAGAGGCTGGCCTGAGCGAGGTAATTTTATGTTTTTGTAACTTAACACTTTATTTTTCAGCATCTACAAAA
Source organism: Troilus luridus (assembly GCA_964056705.1). Taxonomy (NCBI): domain Eukaryota; kingdom Metazoa; phylum Arthropoda; class Insecta; order Hemiptera; family Pentatomidae; genus Troilus; species Troilus luridus. The sequence goes on along the minus strand of OZ057412.1, from coordinate 186,904,106 downwards.
GAAAAGTTTTCTCAACTTAGTTTGACGTAGTGGAGCAATCGAATTATTATCTCTAACAAATATTATTAAGATATGACGGCAAAGCAAACACGGGAAGATAGAATTATGTCACATCTGAGGAAAATTGAAGAAGATATGGAAAATAAAGTATCTTAGAAAGAAGAGGACGGCCTGAAAAGGTATTTATATGTTTTTTTACCTTAATACTTTTTTTTTCAGCATCTACAAAAGAAATGTTTTCTCAACTTAATTTGACGTAACGGACCAATCGAACTATTATCTCTAACAAATAATATTAAGATATGACGGCAAAGCGAACACGGGATGCTAGAATTATGTCACATCAGAGGAAAATTGAAAAAGATATGGATAATGAAGTATCTTAGAAAGAAGAGGCTGGCCTGTGCGAGGTAATTTTATGTTTTTGTAACTTAACACTTTATTTTTCAGCATCTACAAAAGAAAAGTTTTCTCAACTTAGTTTGACGTAGCGGAGCAATCGAATTATTAACTCTAACAAATATTATTAAGATATAACGGAAAAGCGATCACGAGAAGCTAGAATTATGTCACATCAGAGGAAAATAGAAAAGGATAAAGAAAATAAAGTATCTTAGAAAGAACAGGACGGCCAGAGCAAGGTATTTTTATGTTTTTTTACCTTAATACTTAATTTTTCAGCTTCTACAAAAGATATGTTTTCTCAAATTAATTTGACCTAACGGAGCAATCGAATTATTATCTCTAACAAATATTATTAAGATATGACGGCAAAGCAAACACGGGAAGATAGAATTATGTCACATCTGAGGAAAATTGAAGAAGATATGGAAAATAAAGTATCTTAGAAAGAACAGGACGGCCTGAGCATGGTTTTTTAAAATGTTTTTTTACCTTAATACTTAATTTTTCAGCATCTACAAAAAAAATGTTTTCTCAACTTAGTTTGACGTATCGGAGCAATCGAATTATTATCTCTAACAAATATTATTAAGATATGACGGCAAAGCAAACACGGGAAGATAGAATTATGTCACATCTGAGGAAAATTGAAGAAGATATGGAAAATAAAGTATCTTAGAAAGAAGAGGACGGCCTGAGCAATGTATTTTTATGTTTTTTACCTTAATACTTAATTTTTCAGCTTCTACAAAAGATATGATTTCTCTACTTAATTTGACCTAACGGAGCAATCGAATTATTATCTCTAACAAATAATATTAAGATAAGACGGCAAAGCGAACACGGGATGCTAGAATTATGTCACATCAGAGGAAAATTGAAAAAGATATGGAAAATGAAGTATCTTAGAAAGAACAGGACGGCCAGACCAAGGTATTTTTATGTTTTTTTACCTTAATACTTAATTTTTCAGCTTCTACAAAAGATATGTTTTCTCAAATTAATTTGACCTAACGGAGTAATCGAATTATTATCTCTAACAAATATTATTAAGATATAACGGAAAAGCGAACACGGGATGCTAGAATTATGTCACATCAGAGGAAAATTGAAAAAGATATGGAAAATGAAGTATCTTAGAAAGAAGAGGCTGGCCTGAGCGAGGTAATTTTATGTTTTTGTAACTTAACACTTTATTTTTCAGCATCTACAAAAGAAAAGTTTTCTCAACTTAGTTTGACGTAGTGGAGCAATCGAATTATTATCTCTAACAAATATTATTAAGATATGACGGCAAAGCAAACACGGGAAGATAGAATTATGTCACATCTGAGGAAAATTGAAGAAGATATGGAAAATAAAGTATCGTAGAAAGAAGAGGACGGCCTGAAAAGGTTTTTATATGTTTTTTTACCTTAATACTTTTTTTTTCAGCATCTACAAAAGAAATGTTTTCTCAACTTAATTTGACGTAACGGACCAATCGAATTATTATCTCTAACAAATAATATTAAGATATGACGGCAAAGCAAACACGGGAAGATAGAATTATGTCACATCTGAGGAAAATTGAAGAAGATATGGAAAATAAAGTATCTTAGAAAGAAGAGGACGGCCTGAGCAATGTATTTTTATGTTTTTTTACCTTAATACTTAATTTTTCAGCTTCTACAAAAGATATGATTTCTCTACTTAATTTGACCTAACGGAGCAATCGAATTATTATCTCTAACAAATAATATTAAGATAAGACGGCAAAGCGAACACGGGATGCTAGAATTATGTCTTATCAGAGGAAAATTAAAAAAGATATGGAAAATGAAGTATCTTAGAAAGAAGAGGCTGGCCTGAGCGAGGTAATTTTATGTTTTGGTAACTTAACACTTTATTTTTTAGCATCTACAAAAGAAATGTTTTCTCAACTTAGTTTGACGTAGCGGAGCAATCGAATTATTAACTCTAACAAATATTATTAAGATATGACGGCAAAGCGAACACGGGATGCATGAATTATGTCACATCAGATGAAAATTGAAAAAGATATGGAAAATGAAGTATCTTAGAAAGAACAGGACGGCCTGAAAAGGTATTTATATGTTTTTTTACCTTAATACTTTTTTTTTCAGCATCTACAAAAGAAATGTTTTCTCAACTTAATTTGACGTAACGGACCAATCGAATTATTATCTCTAACAAATAATATTAAGATATGACGGCAAAGCAAACACGGGAAGATAGAATTATGTCACATTAGAGGAAAATTGACGAAGATATGGAAAATAAAGTATCTTAGAAAGAAGAGGACGGCCTGAGCAATGTATTTTTATGTTTTTTTACCTTAATACTTAATTTTTCAGCTTCTACAAAAGATATGATTTCTCTACTTAATTTGACCTAACGGAGCAATCGAATTATTATCTCTAACAAATAATATTAAGATAAGACGGCAAAGCGAACACGGGATGCTAGAATTATGTCTTATCAGAGGAAAATTGAAAAAGATATGGAAAATGAAATATCTTAGAAAGAAGAGGCTGGCCTGAGCGAGGTAATTTTATGTTTTTGTAACTTAACACTTTATTTTTCAGCATCTACAAAAGAAAAGTTTTCTCAACTTAGTTTGACGTAGCGGAGCAATCGAATTATTAACTCTAACAAATATTATTAAGATATAACGGAAAAGCGATCACGAGAAGCTAGAATTATGTCGCATCAGAGGAAAATAGAAAAGGATAAAGAAAATAAAGTATCTTAGAAAGAGCAGGACGGCCAGAGCAAGGTATTTTTATGTTTTTGTAACTTAACACTTTATTTTTCAGCATCTACAAAAGAAAAGTTTTCTCAACTTAGTTTGACGTAAAGGAGCAATCGAATTATTAACTCTAAAAATATTATTAAGATATAACGGAAAAGCGAACTCGGGAAGCTAGAATTATGTCACATCAGAGGAAAATAGAAAAAGATAAAAAAAATAAAGTATCTTAGAAAGAACAGGACGGCCTGAGCATCTACACACTTCTAAAGTATAACGTAAAGGAGCAATCGAATTATTATCTCTAACATATATTATTAAGATATGACGGCAAAACGAACACGGGAAGATAGAATTATGTCACATCAGAGGAAAATTGAAGAAGATATGGAAAATAAAGTATCTTAGAAAGAAGAGGACGGCCTGAGCAAGGTAGTTTTATGTTTTTTTACCTTAATACTTTATTTTTCAGCATCTACCAAGCAAAACTTTACTCAACTTAATTTGACGTAACGGAGCAATCGAATTATTAACTCTAACAAATATTATTAAGATATGACGGCTAAGCGAACACGGGATGCTAGAATTATGTCACATCAGAGGAAAATTGAAAAAGATATAGAAAATGAAGTATCTTAGAAAGAACAGGACGGCCAGACCAAGGTATTTTTATGTTTTTTTACCTTAATACTTAATTTTTCAGCTTCTACAAAAGATATGTTTTCTCAAATTAATTTGACCTAACGGAGTAATCGAATTATTATCTCTAACAAATATTATTAAGATATAACGGAAAAGCGAACACGGGATGCTAGAATTATGTCACATCAGAGGAAAATTGAAAAAGATATGGAAAATGAAGTATCTTAGAAAGAAGAGGCTGGCCTGAGCGAGGTAATTTTATGTTTTTGTAACTTAACACTTTATTTTTCAGCATCTACAAAAGAAAAGTTTTCTCAACTTAGTTTGACTTAGTGGAGCAATCGAATTATTATCTCTAACAAATATTATTAAGATATGACGGCAAAGCAAACACGGGAAGATAGAATTATGTCACATCTGAGGAAAATTGAAGAAGATATGGAAAATAAAGTATCTTAGAAAGAAGAGGACGGCCTGAAAAGGTATTTATATGTTTTTTTACCTTAATACTTTTTTTTTCAGCATCTACAAAAGAAATGTTTTCTCAACTTAATTTGACGTAACGGACCAATCGAACTATTATCTCTAACAAATAATATTAAGATATGACGGCAAAGCGAACACGGGATGCTAGAATTATGTCACATCAGAGGAAAATTGAAAAAGATATGGATAATGAAGTATCTTAGAAAGAAGAGGCTGGCCTGTGCGAGGTAATTTTATGTTTTTGTAACTTAACACTTTATTTTTCAGCATCTACAAAAGAAAAGTTTTCTCAACTTAGTTTGACGTAGCGGAGCAATCGAATTATTAACTCTAACAAATATTATTAAGATATAACGGAAAAGCGATCACGAGAAGCTAGAATTATGTCACATCAGAGGAAAATAGAAAAGGATAAAGAAAATAAAGTATCTTAGAAAGAACAGGACGGCCAGAGCAAGGTATTTTTATGTTTTTTTACCTTAATACTTAATTTTTCAGCTTCTACAAAAGATATGTTTTCTCAAATTAATTTGACCTAACGGAGCAATCGAATTATTATCTCTAACAAATATTATTAAGATATGACGGCAAAGCAAACACGGGAAGATAGAATTATGTCACATCTGAGGAAAATTGAAGAAGATATGGAAAATAAAGTATCTTAGAAAGAACAGGACGGCCTGAGCATGGTTTTTTAAAATGTTTTTTTACCTTAATACTTAATTTTTCAGCATCTACAAAAAAAATGTTTTCTCAACTTAGTTTGACGTATCGGAGCAATCGAATTATTATCTCTAACAAATATTATTAAGATATGACGGCAAAGCAAACACGGGAAGATAGAATTATGTCACATCTGAGGAAAATTGAAGAAGATATGGAAAATAAAGTATCTTAGAAAGAAGAGGACGGCCTGAGCAATGTATTTTTATGTTTTTTACCTTAATACTTAATTTTTCAGCTTCTACAAAAGATATGATTTCTCTACTTAATTTGACCTAACGGAGCAATCGAATTATTATCTCTAACAAATAATATTAAGATAAGACGGCAAAGCGAACACGGGATGCTAGAATTATGTCACATCAGAGGAAAATTGAAAAAGATATGGAAAATGAAGTATCTTAGAAAGAACAGGACGGCCTGAGCATGGTTTTTTTTTATGTTTTTTTACCTTAATACTTAATTTTTCAGCATCTACAAAAGAAATGTTTTCTCAACTTAGTTTGACGTAACGGAGCAATCGAATTATTAACTCTAACAAATATTATTAAGATATGACGGCTAAGCGAACACGGGATGCTAGAATTATGTCACATCAGAGGAAAATTGAAAAAGATATGGAAAATGAAGTATCTTAGAAAGAAGAGGCTGGTCTGAGCGAGGTAATTTTATGTTTTTGTAACTTAACACTTTATTTTTCAGCATCTACAAAAGAAAAGTTTTCTCAACTTAGTTTGACGTAAAGGAGCAATCGAATTGTTAACTCTAAAAATATTATTAAGATATAACGGAAAAGCGAACTCGGGAAGCTAGAATTATGTCACATCAGAGGAAAATAGAAAAAGATAAAAAAAATAAAGTATCTTAGAAAGAACAGGACGGCCTGAGCAAGGTTTTTTTTTATGTTATTTTACCTTAATACTTAATTTTTCAGCATCTACAAAAGAAATGTTTTCTCAACTTAATTTGACGTATCGGAGCAATCGAATTATTATCTCTAACATATATTATTAAGATATGACGGCAAAACGAACACGGGAAGATAGAATTATGTCACATCAGAGGAAAATTGAAAAAGATATGGAAAATGAAGTATCTTAGAAAGAAGAGGACGGCCTGAGCAAGGTAGTTTTATGTTTTTTTTCCTTAATACTTTATTTTTCAGCATCTACCAAACAAAACTTTACTCAACTTAATTTGACGTAACGGAGCAATCGAATTATTAACTCTAACAAATAATATTAAGATAAGACGGCAAAGCGAACACGGGATGCTAGAATTATGTCACATCAGAGGAAAATTGAAAAAGATATGGAAAATGAAGTATCTTAGAAAGAACAGGACGGCCTGAGCATGGTTTTTTTTTATGTTTTTTTACCTTAATACTTAATTTTTCAGCATCTACAAAAGAAATGTTTTCTCAACTTAGTTTGACGTAACGGAGCAATCGAATTATTAACTCTAACAAATATTATTAAGATATGACGGCTAAGCGAACACGGGATGCTAGAATTATGTCACATCAGAGGAAAATTGAAAAAGATATGGAAAATGAAGTATCTTAGAAAGAAGAGGCTGGTCTGAGCGAGGTAATTTTATGTTTTTGTAACTTAACACTTTATTTTTCAGCATCTACAAAAGAAAAGTTTTCTCAACTTAGTTTGACGTAAAGGAGCAATCGAATTGTTAACTCTAAAAATATTATTAAGATATAACGGAAAAGCGAACTCGGGAAGCTAGAATTATGTCACATCAGAGGAAAATAGAAAAAGATAAAAAAAATAAAGTATCTTAGAAAGAACAGGACGGCCTGAGCAAGGTTTTTTTTTATGTTATTTTACCTTAATACTTAATTTTTCAGCATCTACAAAAGAAATGTTTTCTCAACTTAATTTGACGTATCGGAGCAATCGAATTATTATCTCTAACATATATTATTAAGATATGACGGCAAAACGAACACGGGAAGATAGAATTATGTCACATCAGAGGAAAATTGAAAAAGATATGGAAAATGAAGTATCTTAGAAAGAAGAGGACGGCCTGAGCAAGGTAGTTTTATGTTTTTTTACCTTAATACTTTATTTTTCAGCATCTACCAAACAAAACTTTACTCAACTTAATTTGACGTAACGGAGCAATCGAATTATTAACTCTAACAAATATTATTAAGATATAACGGAAAAGCGAACTCGGGAAGCTAGAATTATGTCACATCAGAGGAAAAAAGAAAAAGATAAAAAAAATAAAGTATCTTAGAAAGAACAGGACGGCCTGAGCAAGGTTTTTTTTTATGTTATTTTACCTTAATACTTAATTTTTCAGCATCTACAAAAGAAATGTTTTCTCAACTTAATTTGACGTATCGGAGCAATCGAATTATTATCTCTAACATATATTATTAAGATATGACGGCAAAACGAACACGGGAAGCTAGAATTATGTCACATCAGAGGAAAATAGAAAAGGATAAAGAAAATAAAGTATCTTAGAAAGAACAGGACGGCCAGAGCAAGGTATTTTTATGTTTTTTTACCTTAATACTTAATTTTTCAGCATCTACAAAAGAAATGTTTTCTCAAATTAATTTGACCTAACGGAGTAATCGAATTATTAACTCTAACAAATATTATTTAGATATGACGGCTAAGCGAACACGGGATGCTAGAATTATGTCACATCAGAGGAAAATTGAAAAAGATATAGAAAATGAAGTATCTTAGAAAGAAGAGGCTGGCCTGAGCGAGGTAATTTTATGTTTTTGTAACTTAACACTTTATTTTTCAGCATCTACAAAAGAAAAGTTTTCTCAACTTAGTTTGACGTAGCGGAGCAATCGAATTATTAACTCTAACAAATATTATTAAGATATAACGGAAAAGCGATCACGAGAAGCTAGAATTATGTCACATCAGAGGAAAATAGAAAAGGATAAAGAAAATAAAGTATCTTAGAAAGAACAGGACGGCCAGAGCAAGGTATTTATATGTTTTTTTACCTTAATACTTAATTTTTCAGCTTCTACAAAAGATATGTTTTCTCAAATTAATTTGACCTAACGGAGCAATCGAATTATTATCTCTAACAAATATTATTAAGATATGACGGCAAAGCAAACACGGGAAGATAGAATTATGTCACATCTGAGGAAAATTGAAGAAGATATGGAAAATAAAGTATCTTAGAAAGAACAGGACGGCCTGAGCATGGTTTTTTAAAATGTTTTTTTACCTTAATACTTAATTTTTCAGCATCTACAAAAAAAATGTTTTCTCAACTTAGTTTGACGTAGCGGAGCAATCGAATTATTAACTCTAACAAATATTATTAAGATATAACGGAAAAGCGAACTCGGGAAGCTAGAATTATGTCACATCAGAGGAAAATAGAAAAAGATAAAAAAAATAAAGTATCTTAGAAAGAACAGGACGGCCTGAGCATCTACACACTTCTAAAGTATAACGTAAAGGAGCAATCGAATTATTATCTCTAACATATATTATTAAGATATGACGGCAAAACGAACACGGGAAGATAGAATTATGTCACATCAGAGGAAAATTGAAGAAGATATGGAAAATAAAGTATCTTAGAAAGAAGAGGACGGCCTGAGCAAGGTAGTTTTATGTTTTTTTACCTTAATACTTTATTTTTCAGCATCTACCAAGCAAAACTTTACTCAACTTAATTTGACGTAACGGAGCAATCGAATTATTAACTCTAACAAATATTATTAAGATATGACGGCTAAGCGAACACGGGATGCTAGAATTATGTCACATCAGAGGAAAATTGAAAAAGATATAGAAAATGAAGTATCTTAGAAAGAAGAGGCTGGCCTGAGCGAGGTAATTTTATGTTTTTGTAACTTAACACTTTATTTTTCAGCATCTACAAAAGAAAAGTTTTCTCAACTTAGTTTGACGTAGCGGAGCAATCGAATTATTAACTCTAACAAATATTATTAAGATATAACGGAAAAGCGATCACGAGAAGCTAGAATTGTGTCACATCAGAGGAAAATAGAAAAGGATAAAGAAAATAAAGTATCTTAGAAAGAACAGGACGGCCAGACCAAGGTATTTTTATGTTTTTTTACCTTAATACTTAATTTTTCAGCTTCTACAAAAGATATGTTTTCTCAAATTAATTTGACCTAACGGAGTAATCGAATTATTATCTCTAACAAATATTATTAAGATATAACGGAAAAGCGAACACGGGATGCTAGAATTATGTCACATCAGAGGAAAATTGAAAAAGATATGGAAAATGAAGTATCTTAGAAAGAAGAGGCTGGCCTGAGCGAGGTAATTTTATGTTTTTGTAACTTAACACTTTATTTTTCAGCATCTACAAAAGAAAAGTTTTCTCAACTTAGTTTGACGTAGTGGAGCAATCGAATTATTATCTCTAACAAATATTATTAAGATATGACGGCAAAGCAAACACGGGAAGATAGAATTATGTCACATCTGAGGAAAATTGAAGAAGATATGGAAAATAAAGTATCTTAGAAAGAAGAGGACGGCCTGAAAAGGTATTTATATGTTTTTTTACCTTAATACTTTTTTTTTCAGCATCTACAAAAGAAATGTTTTCTCAACTTAATTTGACGTAACGGACCAATCGAACTATTATCTCTAACAAATAATATTAAGATATGACGGCAAAGCGAACACGGGATGCTAGAATTATGTCACATCAGAGGAAAATTGAAAAAGATATGGATAATGAAGTATCTTAGAAAGAAGAGGCTGGCCTGTGCGAGGTAATTTTATGTTTTTGTAACTTAACACTTTATTTTTCAGCATCTACAAAAGAAAAGTTTTCTCAACTTAGTTTGACGTAGCGGAGCAATCGAATTATTAACTCTAACAAATATTATTAAGATATAACGGAAAAGCGATCACGAGAAGCTAGAATTATGTCACATCAGAGGAAAATAGAAAAGGATAAAGAAAATAAAGTATCTTAGAAAGAACAGGACGGCCAGAGCAAGGTATTTTTATGTTTTTTTACCTTAATACTTAATTTTTCAGCTTCTACAAAAGATATGTTTTCTCAAATTAATTTGACCTAACGGAGCAATCGAATTATTATCTCTAACAAATATTATTAAGATATGACGGCAAAGCAAACACGGGAAGATAGAATTATGTCACATCTGAGGAAAATTGAAGAAGATATGGAAAATAAAGTATCTTAGAAAGAACAGGACGGCCTGAGCATGGTTTTTTAAAATGTTTTTTTACCTTAATACTTAATTTTTCAGCATCTACAAAAAAAATGTTTTCTCAACTTAGTTTGACGTATCGGAGCAATCGAATTATTATCTCTAACAAATATTATTAAGATATGACGGCAAAGCAAACACGGGAAGATAGAATTATGTCACATCTGAGGAAAATTGAAGAAGATATGGAAAATAAAGTATCTTAGAAAGAAGAGGACGGCCTGAGCAATGTATTTTTATGTTTTTTACCTTAATACTTAATTTTTCAGCTTCTACAAAAGATATGATTTCTCTACTTAATTTGACCTAACGGAGCAATCGAATTATTATCTCTAACAAATAATATTAAGATAAGACGGCAAAGCGAACACGGGATGCTAGAATTATGTCACATCAGACGAAAATTGAAAAAGATATGGAAAATGAAGTATCTTAGAAAGAACAGGACGGCCTGAGCATGGTTTTTTTTTATGTTTTTTTACCTTAATACTTAATTTTTCAGCATCTACAAAAGAAATGTTTTCTCAACTTAGTTTGACGTAACGGAGCAATCGAATTATTAACTCTAACAAATATTATTAAGATATGACGGCTAAGCGAACACGGGATGCTAGAATTATGTCACATCAGAGGAAAATTGAAAAAGATATGGAAAATGAAGTATCTTAGAAAGAAGAGGCTGGTCTGAGCGAGGTAATTTTATGTTTTTGTAACTTAACACTTTATTTTTCAGCATCTACAAAAGAAAAGTTTTCTCAACTTAGTTTGACGTAAAGGAGCAATCGAATTGTTAACTCTAAAAATATTATTAAGATATAACGGAAAAGCGAACTCGGGAAGCTAGAATTATGTCACATCAGAGGAAAATAGAAAAAGATAAAAAAAATAAAGTATCTTAGAAAGAACAGGACGGCCTGAGCAAGGTTTTTTTTTATGTTATTTTACCTTAATACTTAATTTTTCAGCATCTACAAAAGAAATGTTTTCTCAACTTAATTTGACGTATCGGAGCAATCGAATTATTATCTCTAACATATATTATTAAGATATGACGGCAAAACGAACACGGGAAGATAGAATTATGTCACATCAGAGGAAAATTGAAAAAGATATGGAAAATGAAGTATCTTAGAAAGAAGAGGACGGCCTGAGCAAGGTAGTTTTATGTTTTTTTACCTTAATACTTTATTTTTCAGCATCTACCAAACAAAACTTTACTCAACTTAATTTGACGTAACGGAGCAATCGAATTATTAACTCTAACAAATATTATTAAGATATGACGGCTAAGCGAACACGGGATGCTATAATTATGTCACATCAGAGGAAAATTGAAAAAGATATAGGAAATGAAGTATCTTAGAAAGAAGAGGCTGGCCTGAGCGAGGTAATTTTAGGTTTTTTTACCTTAATACTTAATTTTTCAGCTTCTACAAAAGATATGATTTCTCTACTTAATTTGACCTAACGGAGCAATCGAATTATTAACTCTAACAAATATTATTAAGATATGACGGCTAAGCGAACACGGGATGCTAGAATTATGTCACATCAGAGGAAAATTGAAAAAGATATGGAAAATGAAGTATCTTAGAAAGAAGAGGCTGGCCTGAGCGAGGTAATTTTATGTTTTTGTAACTTAACACTTTATTTTTCAGCATCTACAAAAGAAAAGTTTTCTCAACTTAGTTTGACGTAAAGGAGCAATCGAATTATTAACTCTAAAAATATTATTAAGATATAACGGAAAAGCGAACTCGGGAAGCTAGAATTATGTCACATCAGAGGAAAATAGAAAAAGATAAAAAAAATAAAGTATCTTAGAAAGAACAGGACGGCCTGAGCAAGGTTTTTTTTTATGTTATTTTACCTTAATACTTAATTTTTCAGCATCTACAAAAGAAATGTTTTCTCAACTTAATTTGACGTATCGGAGCAATCGAATTATTATCTCTAACATATATTATTAAGATATGACGGCAAAACGAACACGGGAAGCTAGAATTATGTCACATCAGAGGAAAATAGAAAAGGATAAAGAAAATAAAGTATCTTAGAAAGAACAGGACGGCCAGAGCAAGGTATTTTTATGTTTTTTTACCTTAATACTTAATTTTTCAGCATCTACAAAAGAAATGTTTTCTCAAATTAATTTGACCTAACGGAGTAATCGAATTATTAACTCTAACAAATATTATTAAGATATGACGGCTAAGCGAACACGGGATGCTAGAATTATGTCACATCAGAGGAAAATTGAAAAAGATATAGAAAATGAAGTATCTTAGAAAGAAGAGGCTGGCCTGAGCGAGGTAATTTTATGTTTTTGTAACTTAACACTTTATTTTTCAGCATCTACAAAAGAAAAGTTTTCTCAACTTAGTTTGACGTAGCGGAGCAATCGAATTATTAACTCTAACAAATATTATTAAGATATAACGGAAAAGCGATCACGAGAAGCTAGAATTATGTCACATCAGAGGAAAATAGAAAAGGATAAAGAAAATAAAGTATCTTAGAAAGAACAGGACGGCCAGAGCAAGGTATTTTTATGTTTTTTTACCTTAATACTTAATTTTTCAGCTTCTACAAAAGATATGTTTTCTCAAATTAATTTGACCTAACGGAGTAATCGAATTATTATCTCTAACAAATATTATTAAGATATAACGGAAAAGCGAACACGGGATGCTAGAATTATGTCACATCAGAGGAAAATTGAAAAAGATATGGAAAATGAAGTATCTTAGAAAGAAGAGGCTGGCCTGAGCGAGGTAATTTTATGTTTTTGTAACTTAACACTTTATTTTTCAGCATCTACAAAAGAAAAGTTTTCTCAACTTAGTTTGACGTAGTGGAGCAATCGAATTATTATCTCTAACAAATAGTATTAAGATATAACGGAAAAGCGATCACGAGAAGCTAGAATTATGTCACATCAGAGGAAAATAGAAAAGGATAAAGAAAATAAAGTATCTTAGAAAGAACAGGACGGCCAGAGCAAGGTATTTTTATGTTTTTGTAACTTAACACTTTATTTTTCAGCATCTACAAAAGAAAAGTTTTCTCAACTTAGTTTGACGTAGCGGAGCAATCGAATTATTAACTCTAACAAATATTATTAAGATATAACGGAAAAGCGATCACGAGAAGCTAGAATTATGTCACATCAGAGGAAAATAGAAAAGGATAAAGAAAATAAAGTATCTTAGAAAGAACAGGACGGCCAGAGCAAGGTATTTATATGTTTTTTTACCTTAATACTTAATTTTTCAGCTTCTACAAAAGATATGTTTTCTCAAATTAATTTGACCTAACGGAGCAATCGAATTATTATCTCTAACAAATATTATTAAGATATGACGGCAAAGCAAACACGGGAAGATAGAATTATGTCACATCTGAGGAAAATTGAAGAAGATATGGAAAATAAAGTATCTTAGAAAGAACAGGACGGCCTGAGCATGGTTTTTTAAAATGTTTTTTTACCTTAATACTTAATTTTTCAGCATCTACAAAAAAAATGTTTTCTCAACTTAGTTTGACGTATCGGAGCAATCGAATTATTATCTCTAACAAATATTATTAAGATATGACGGCAAAGCAAACACGGGAAGATAGAATTATGTCACATCTGAGGAAAATTGAAGAAGATATGGAAAATAAAGTATCTTAGAAAGAAGAGGACGGCCTGAGCAATGTATTTTTATGTTTTTTTACCTTAATACTTAATTTTTCAGCTTCTACAAAAGATATGATTTCTCTACTTAATTTGACCTAACGGAGCAATCGAATTATTATCTCTAACAAATAATATTAAGATAAGACGGCAAAGCGAACACGGGATGCTAGAATTATGTCACATCAGAGGAAAATTGAAAAAGATATGGAAAATGAAGTATCTTAGAAAGAAGAGGCTGGCCTGAGCGAGGTAATTTTATGTTTTGGTAACTTAACACTTTATTTTTTAGCATCTACAAAAGAAATGTTTTCTCAACTTAGTTTGACGTAGCGGAGCAATCGAATTATTAACTCTAACATATAATATTAAGATATGACGGCAAAGCGAACACGGGATGCATGAATTATGTCACATCAGAAGAAAATTGAAAAAGATATGGAAAATGAAGTATCTTAGAAAGAACAGGACGGCCTGAGCATGGTTTTTTTTTATGTTTTTTTACCTTAATACTTAATTTTTCAGCATCTACAAAAGAAATGTTTTCTCAACTTAGTTTGACGTAACGGAGCAATCGAATTATTAACTCTAACAAATATTATTAAGATATGACGGCTAAGCGAACACGGGATGCTAGAATTATGTCACATCAGAGGAAAATTGAAAAAGATATGGAAAATGAAGTATCTTAGAAAGAAGAGGCTGGCCTGAGCGAGGTAATTTTATGTTTTTGTAACTTAACACTTTATTTTTCAGCATCTATAAAAGAAAAGTTTTCTCAACTTAGTTTGACGTAGCGGAGCAATCGAATTATTAACTCTAACAAATATTATTAAGATATAACGGAAAAGCGATCACGAGAAGCTAGAATTATGTCGCATCAGAGGAAAATAGAAAAGGATAAAGAAAATAAAGTATCTTAGAAAGAACAGGACGGCCAGAGCAAGGTATTTTTATGTTTTTGTAACTTAACACTTTATTTTTCAGCATCTACAAAAGAAAAGTTTTCTCAACTTAGTTTGACGTAAAGGAGCAATCGAATTATTAACTCTAAAAATATTATTAAGATATAACGGAAAAGCGAACTCGGGAAGCTAGAATTATGTCACATCAGAGGAAAATAGAAAAAGATAAAAAAAATAAAGTATCTTAGAAAGAACAGGACGGCCTGAGCAAGGTTTTTTTTTATGTTATTTTACCTTAATACTTAATTTTTCAGCATCTACAAAAGAAATTTTTTCTCAACTTAATTTGACGTATCGGAGCAATCGAATTATTATCTCTAACATATATTATTAAGATATGACGGCAAAACGAACACGGGAAGATAGAATTATGTCACATCAGAGGAAAATTGAAAAAGATATGGAAAATGAAGTATCTTAGAAAGAAGAGGACGGCCTGAGCAAGGTAGTTTTATGTTTTTTTACCTTAATACTTTATTTTTCAGCATCTACCAAACAAAACTTTACTCAACTTAATTTGACGTAACGGAGCAATCGAATTATTAACTCTAACAAATATTTTTAAGATATGACGGCTAAGCGAACACGGGATGCTAGAATTATGTCACATCAGAGGAAAATTGAAAAAGATATAGAAAATGAAGTATCTTAGAAAGAAGAGGCTGGCCTGAGCGAGGTAATTTTATGTTTTTGTAACGTAACACTTTATTTTTCAGCATCTACAAAAGAAAAGTTTTCTCAACTTAGTTTGACGTAGCGGAGCAATCGAATTATTAACTCTAACAAATATTATTAAGATATAACGGAAAAGCGATCACGAGAAGCTAGAATTATGTCACATCAGAGGAAAATAGAAAAGGATAAAGAAAATAAAGTATCTTAGAAAGAACAGGACGGCCAGAGCAAGGTATTTATATGTTTTTTTACCTTAATACTTAATTTTTCAGCTTCTACAAAAGATATGTTTTCTCAAATTAATTTGACCTAACGGAGCAATCGAATTATTATCTCTAACAAATATTATTAAGATATGACGGCAAAGCAAACACGGGAAGATAGAATTATGTCACATCTGAGGAAAATTGAAGAAGATATGGAAAATAAAGTATCTTAGAAAGAACAGGACGGCCTGAGCATGGTTTTTTAAAATGTTTTTTTACCTTAATACTTAATTTTTCAGCATCTACAAAAAAAATGTTTTCTCAACTTAGTTTGACGTAGCGGAGCAATCGAATTATTAACTCTAACAAATATTATTAAGATATAACGGAAAAGCGAACTCGGGAAGCTAGAATTATGTCACATCAGAGGAAAATAGAAAAAGATAAAAAAAATAAAGTATCTTAGAAAGAACAGGACGGCCTGAGCATCTACACACTTCTAAAGTATAACGTAAAGGAGCAATCGAATTATTATCTCTAACATATATTATTAAGATATGACGGCAAAACGAACACGGGAAGGTAGAATTATGTCACATCAGAGGAAAATTGAAGAAGATATGGAAAATAAAGTATCTTAGAAAGAAGAGGACGGCCTGAGCAAGGTAGTTTTATGTTTTTTTACCTTAATACTTTATTTTTCAGCATCTACCAAGCAAAACTTTACTCAACTTAATTTGACGTAACGGAGCAATCGAATTATTAACTCTAACAAATATTATTAAGATATGACGGCTAAGCGAACACGGGATGCTAGAATTATGTCACATCAGAGGAAAATTGAAAAAGATATAGAAAATGAAGTATCTTAGAAAGAAGAGGCTGGCCTGAGCGAGGTAATTTTATGTTTTTGTAACTTAACACTTTATTTTTCAGCATCTACAAAAGAAAAGTTTTCTCAACTTAGTTTGACGTAGCGGAGCAATCGAATTATTAACTCTAACAAATATTATTAAGATATAACGGAAAAGCGATCACGAGAAGCTAGAATTGTGTCACATCAGAGGAAAATAGAAAAGGATAAAGAAAATAAAGTATCTTAGAAAGAACAGGACGGCCAGACCAAGGTATTTTTATGTTTTTTTACCTTAATACTTAATTTTTCAGCTTCTACAAAAGATATGTTTTCTCAAATTAATTTGACCTAACGGAGTAATCGAATTATTATCTCTAACAAATATTATTAAGATATAACGGAAAAGCGAACACGGGATGCTAGAATTATGTCACATCAGAGGAAAATTGAAAAAGATATGGAATATGAAGTATCTTAGAAAGAGGAGGCTGGCCTGAGCGAGGTAATTTTATGTTATTTTACCTTAATACTTAATTTTTCAGCATCTACAAAAGAAAAGTTTTCTCAACTTAATTTGACGTATCGGAGCAATCGAATTATTATCTCTAACATATATTATTAAGATATGACGGCAAAACGAACACGGGAAGATAGAATTATGTCACATCAGAGGAAAATTGAAAAAGATATGGAAAATGAAGTATCTTAGAAAGAAGAGGACGGCCTGAGCAAGGTAGTTTTATGTTTTTTTACCTTAATACTTTATTTTTCAGCATCTACCAAACAAAACTTTACTCAACTTAATTTGACGTAACGGAGCAATCGAATTATTAACTCTAACAAATATTTTTAAGATATGACGGCTAAGCGAACACGGGATGCTAGAATTATGTCACATCAGAGGAAAATTGAAAAAGATATAGAAAATGAAGTATCTTAGAAAGAAGAGGCTGGCCTGAGCGAGGTAATTTTATGTTTTTGTAACTTAACACTTTATTTTTCAGCATCTACAAAAGAAAAGTTTTCTCAACTTAGTTTGACGTAGCGGAGCAATCGAATTATTAACTCTAACAAATATTATTAAGATATAACGGAAAAGCGATCACGAGAAGCTAGAATTATGTCACATCAGAGGAAAATAGAAAAGGATAAAGAAAATAAAGTATCTTAGAAAGAACAGGACGGCCAGAGCAAGGTATTTATATGTTTTTTTACCTTAATACTTAATTTTTCAGCTTCTACAAAAGATATGTTTTCTCAAATTAATTTGACCTAACGGAGCAATCGAATTATTATCTCTAACAAATATTATTAAGATATGACGGCAAAGCAAACACGGGAAGATAGAATTATGTCACATCTGAGGAAAATTGAAGAAGATATGGAAAATAAAGTATCTTAGAAAGAACAGGACGGCCTGAGCATGGTTTTTTAAAATGTTTTTTTACCTTAATACTTAATTTTTCAGCATCTACAAAAAAAATGTTTTCTCAACTTAGTTTGACGTAGCGGAGCAATCGAATTATTAACTCTAACAAATATTATTAAGATATAACGGAAAAGCGAACTCGGGAAGCTAGAATTATGTCACATCAGAGGAAAATAGAAAAAGATAAAAAAAATAAAGTATCTTAGAAAGAACAGGACGGCCTGAGCATCTACACACTTCTAAAGTATAACGTAAAGGAGCAATCGAATTATTATCTCTAACATATATTATTAAGATATGACGGCAAAACGAACACGGGAAGGTAGAATTATGTCACATCAGAGGAAAATTGAAGAAGATATGGAAAATAAAGTATCTTAGAAAGAAGAGGACGGCCTGAGCAAGGTAGTTTTATGTTTTTTTACCTTAATACTTTATTTTTCAGCATCTACCAAGCAAAACTTTACTCAACTTAATTTGACGTAACGGAGCAATCGAATTATTAACTCTAACAAATATTATTAAGATATGACGGCTAAGCGAACACGGGATGCTAGAATTATGTCACATCAGAGGAAAATTGAAAAAGATATAGAAAATGAAGTATCTTAGAAAGAAGAGGCTGGCCTGAGCGAGGTAATTTTATGTTTTTGTAACTTAACACTTTATTTTTCAGCATCTACAAAAGAAAAGTTTTCTCAACTTAGTTTGACGTAGCGGAGCAATCGAATTATTAACTCTAACAAATATTATTAAGATATAACGGAAAAGCGATCACGAGAAGCTAGAATTGTGTCACATCAGAGGAAAATAGAAAAGGATAAAGAAAATAAAGTATCTTAGAAAGAACAGGACGGCCAGACCAAGGTATTTTTATGTTTTTTTACCTTAATACTTAATTTTTCAGCTTCTACAAAAGATATGTTTTCTCAAATTAATTTGACCTAACGGAGTAATCGAATTATTATCTCTAACAAATATTATTAAGATATAACGGAAAAGCGAACACGGGATGCTAGAATTATGTCACATCAGAGGAAAATTGAAAAAGATATGGAAAATGAAGTATCTTAGAAAGAGGAGGCTGGCCTGAGCGAGGTAATTTTATGTTTTTGTAACTTAACACTTTATTTTTCAGCATCTACAAAAGAAAAGTTTTCTCAACTTAGTTTGACGTAGTGGAGCAATCGAATTATTATCTCTAACAAATATTATTAAGATATGACGGCAAAGCAAACACGGGAAGATAGAATTATGTCACATCTGAGGAAAATTGAAGAAGATATGGAAAATAAAGTATCTTAGAAAGAAGAGGACGGCCTGAAAAGGTATTTATATGTTTTTTTACCTTAATACTTTTTTTTTCAGCATCTACAAAAGAAATGTTTTCTCAACTTAATTTGACGTAACGGACCAATCGAACTATTATCTCTAACAAATAATATTAAGATATGACGGCAAAGCGAACACGGGATGCTAGAATTATGTCACATCAGAGGAAAATTGAAAAAGATATGGATAATGAAGTATCTTAGAAAGAAGAGGCTGGCCTGTGCGAGGTAATTTTATGTTTTTGTAACTTAACACTTTATTTTTCAGCATCTACAAAAGAAAAGTTTTCTCAACTTAGTTTGACGTAGCGGAGCAATCGAATTATTAACTCTAACAAATATTATTAAGATATAACGGAAAAGCGATCACGAGAAGCTAGAATTATGTCACATCAGAGGAAAATAGAAAAGGATAAAGAAAATAAAGTATCTTAGAAAGAACAGGACGGCCAGAGCAAGGTATTTTTATGTTTTTTTACCTTAATACTTAATTTTTCAGCTTCTACAAAAGATATGTTTTCTCAAATTAATTTGACCTAACGGAGCAATCGAATTATTATCTCTAACAAATATTATTAAGATATGACGGCAAAGCAAACACGGGAAGATAGAATTATGTCACATCTGAGGAAAATTGAAGAAGATATGGAAAATAAAGTATCTTAGAAAGAACAGGACGGCCTGAGCATGGTTTTTTAAAATGTTTTTTTACCTTAATACTTAATTTTTCAGCATCTACAAAAAAAATGTTTTCTCAACTTAGTTTGACGTATCGGAGCAATCGAATTATTATCTCTAACAAATATTATTAAGATATGACGGCAAAGCAAACACGGGAAGATAGAATTATGTCACATCTGAGGAAAATTGAAGAAGATATGGAAAATAAAGTATCTTAGAAAGAAGAGGACGGCCTGAGCAATGTATTTTTATGTTTTTTACCTTAATACTTAATTTTTCAGCTTCTACAAAAGATATGATTTCTCTACTTAATTTGACCTAACGGAGCAATCGAATTATTATCTCTAACAAATAATATTAAGATAAGACGGCAAAGCGAACACGGGATGCTAGAATTATGTCACATCAGAGGAAAATTGAAAAAGATATGGAAAATGAAGTATCTTAGAAAGAACAGGACGGCCTGAGCATGGTTTTTTTTTATGTTTTTTTACCTTAATACTTAATTTTTCAGCATTTACAAAAGAAATGTTTTCTCAACTTAGTTTGACGTAACGGAGCAATCGAATTATTAACTCTAACAAATATTATTAAGATATGACGGCTAAGCGAACACGGGATGCTAGAATTATGTCACATCAGAGGAAAATTGAAAAAGATATGGAAAATGAAGTATCTTAGAAAGAAGAGGCTGGTCTGAGCGAGGTAATTTTATGTTTTTGTAACTTAACACTTTATTTTTCAGCATCTACAAAAGAAAAGTTTTCTCAACTTAGTTTGACGTAAAGGAGCAATCGAATTGTTAACTCTAAAAATATTATTAAGATATAACGGAAAAGCGAACTCGGGAAGCTAGAATTATGTCACATCAGAGGAAAATAGAAAAAGATAAAAAAAATAAAGTATCTTAGAAAGAACAGGACGGCCTGAGCAAGGTTTTTTTTTATGTTATTTTACCTTAATACTTAATTTTTCAGCATCTACAAAAGAAATGTTTTCTCAACTTAATTTGACGTATCGGAGCAATCGAATTATTATCTCTAACATATATTATTAAGATATGACGGCAAAACGAACACGGGAAGATAGAATTATGTCACATCAGAGGAAAATTGAAAAAGATATGGAAAATGAAGTATCTTAGAAAGAAGAGGACGGCCTGAGCAAGGTAGTTTTATGTTTTTTTACCTTAATACTTTATTTTTCAGCATCTACCAAACAAAACTTTACTCAACTTAATTTGACGTAACGGAGCAATCGAATTATTAACTCTAACAAATATTATTAAGATATGACGGCTAAGCGAACACGGGATGCTATAATTATGTCACATCAGAGGAAAATTGAAAAAGATATAGGAAATGAAGTATCTTAGAAAGAAGAGGCTGGCCTGAGCGAGGTAATTTTAGGTTTTTTTACCTTAATACTTAATTTTTCAGCTTCTACAAAAGATATGATTTCTCTACTTAATTTGACCTAACGGAGCAATCGAATTATTAACTCTAACAAATATTATTAAGATATGACGGCTAAGCGAACACGGGATGCTAGAATTATGTCACATCAGAGGAAAATTGAAAAAGATATGGAAAATGAAGTATCTTAGAAAGAAGAGGCTGGCCTGAGCGAGGTAATTTTATGTTTTTGTAACTTAACACTTTATTTTTCAGCATCTACAAAAGAAAAGTTTTCTCAACTTAGTTTGACGTAAAGGAGCAATCGAATTATTAACTCTAAAAATATTATTAAGATATAACGGAAAAGCGAACTCGGGAAGCTAGAATTATGTCACATCAGAGGAAAATAGAAAAAGATAAAAAAAATAAAGTATCTTAGAAAGAACAGGACGGCCTGAGCAAGGTTTTTTTTTATGTTATTTTACCTTAATACTTAATTTTTCAGCATCTACAAAAGAAATGTTTTCTCAACTTAATTTGACGTATCGGAGCAATCGAATTATTATCTCTAACATATATTATTAAGATATGACGGCAAAACGAACACGGGAAGCTAGAATTATGTCACATCAGAGGAAAATAGAAAAGGATAAAGAAAATAAAGTATCTTAGAAAGAACAGGACGGCCAGAGCAAGGTATTTTTATGTTTTTTTACCTTAATACTTAATTTTTCAGCATCTACAAAAGAAATGTTTTCTCAAATTAATTTGACCTAACGGAGTAATCGAATTATTAACTCTAACAAATATTATTAAGATATGACGGCTAAGCAAACACGGGATGCTAGAATTATGTCACATCAGAGGAAAATTGAAAAAGATATAGAAAATGAAGTATCTTAGAAAGAAGAGGCTGGCCTGAGCGAGGTAATTTTATGTTTTTGTAACTTAACACTTTATTTTTCAGCATCTACAAAAGAAAAGTTTTCTCAACTTAGTTTGACGTAGCGGAGCAATCGAATTATTAACTCTAACAAATATTATTAAGATATAACGGAAAAGCGATCACGAGAAGCTAGAATTATGTCACATCAGAGGAAAATAGAAAAGGATAAAGAAAATAAAGTATCTTAGAAAGAACAGGACGGCCAGAGCAAGGTATTTTTATGTTTTTTTACCTTAATACTTAATTTTTCAGCTTCTACAAAAGATATGTTTTCTCAAATTAATTTGACCTAACGGAGTAATCGAATTATTATCTCTAACAAATATTATTAAGATATAACGGAAAAGCGAACACGGGATGCTAGAATTATGTCACATCAGAGGAAAATTGAAAAAGATATGGAAAATGAAGTATCTTAGAAAGAAGAGGCTGGCCTGAGCGAGGTAATTTTATGTTTTTGTAACTTAACACTTTATTTTTCAGCATCTACAAAAGAAAAGTTTTCTCAACTTAGTTTGACGTAGTGGAGCAATCGAATTATTATCTCTAACAAATAGTATTAAGATATAACGGAAAAGCGATCACGAGAAGCTAGAATTATGTCACATCAGAGGAAAATAGAAAAGGATAAAGAAAATAAAGTATCTTAGAAAGAACAGGACGGCCAGAGCAAGGTATTTTTATGTTTTTGTAACTTAACACTTTATTTTTCAGCATCTACAAAAGAAAAGTTTTCTCAACTTAGTTTGACGTAAAGGACCAAACGAATTATTAACTCTAACAAATATTTTTAAGGTATAACGTAAAAGCGAACTCGGGATGCTAGAATTATGTCACATCAGAGGAAAATTGAAAAAGATATGGAAAATGAAGTATCTTAGAAAGAACAGGACGGCCTGAGCATGGTTTTTTTTAATGTTTTTTTACCTTAATACTTTATTTTTCAGCATCTACAAAAGAAATGTTTTCTCAACTTAATTTGACGTAACGGAGCAATCGAATTATTAACTCTAACAAATATTATTAAGATATGACGGCTAAGCGAACACGGGATGCTAGAATTATGTCACATCAGAGGAAAATTGAAAAAGATATGGAAAATGAAGTATCTTAGAAAGAAGAGGCTGGCCTGAGCGAGGTAATTTTATGTTTTGGTAACTTAACACTTTATTTTTCAGCATCTACAAAAGAAAAGTTTTCTCAACTTAGTTTGACGTAGCGGAGCAATCGAATTATTAACTCTAACAAATATTATTAAGATATAACGGAAAAGCGATCACGAGAAGCTAGAATTATGTCACATCAGAGGAAAATAGAAAAGGATAAAGAAAATAAAGTATCTTAGAAAGAACAGGACGGCCAGAGCAAGGTATTTATATGTTTTTTTACCTTAATACTTAATTTTTCAGCATCTACAAAAAAAATGTTTTCTCAACTTAGTTTGACGTATCGGAGCAATCGAATTATTATCTCTAACAAATATTATTAAGATATGACGGCAAAGCAAACACGGGAAGATAGAATTATGTCACATCTGAGGAAAATTGAAGAAGATATGGAAAATAAAGTATCTTAGAAAGAAGAGGACGGCCTGAGCAATGTATTTTTATGTTTTTTTACCTTAATACTTAATTTTTCAGCTTCTACAAAAGATATGATTTCTCTACTTAATTTGACCTAACGGAGCAATCGAATTATTATCTCTAACAAATAATATTAAGATAAGACGGCAAAGCGAACACGGGATGCTAGAATTATGTCACATCAGAGGAAAATTGAAAAAGATATGGAAAATGAAGTATCTTAGAAAGAAGAGGCTGGCCTGAGCGAGGTAATTTTATGTTTTGGTAACTTAACACTTTATTTTTTAGCATCTACAAAAGAAATGTTTTCTCAACTTAGTTTGACGTAGCGGAGCAATCGAATTATTAACTCTAACATATAATATTAAGATATGACGGCAAAGCGAACACGGGATGCATGAATTATGTCACATCAGAAGAAAATTGAAAAAGATATGGAAAATGAAGTATCTTAGAAAGAACAGGACGGCCTGAGCATGGTTTTTTTTAATGTTTTTTTACCTTAATACTTAATTTTTCAGCATCTACAAAAGAAATGTTTTCTCAACTTAGTTTGACGTAACGGAGCAATCGGATTATTAACTCTAACAAATATTATTAAGATATGACGGCTAAGCGAACACGGGATGCTAGAATTATGTCACATCAGAGGAAAATTGAAAAAGATATGGAAAATGAAGTATCTTAGAAAGAAGAGGCTGGCCTGAGCGAGGTAATTTTATGTTTTTGTAACTTAACACTTTATTTTTCAGCATCTATAAAAGAAAAGTTTTCTCAACTTAGTTTGACGTAGCGGAGCAATCGAATTATTAACTCTAACAAATATTATTAAGATATAACGGAAAAGCGATCACGAGAAGCTAGAATTATGTCGCATCAGAGGAAAATAGAAAAGGATAAAGAAAATAAAGTATCTTAGAAAGAACAGGACGGCCAGAGCAAGGTATTTTTATGTTTTTGTAACTTAACACTTTATTTTTCAGCATCTACAAAAGAAAAGTTTTCTCAACTTAGTTTGACGTAAAGGAGCAATCGAATTATTAACTCTAAAAATATTATTAAGATATAACGGAAAAGCGAACTCGGGAAGCTAGAATTATGTCACATCAGAGGAAAATAGAAAAAGATAAAAAAAATAAAGTATCTTAGAAAGAACAGGACGGCCTGAGCAAGGTTTTTTTTTATGTTATTTTACCTTAATACTTAATTTTTCAGCATCTACAAAAGAAATTTTTTCTCAACTTAATTTGAAGTATCGGAGCAATCGAATTATTATCTCTAACATATATTATTAAGATATGACGGCAAAACGAACACGGGAAGATAGAATTATGTCACATCAGAGGAAAATTGAAAAAGATATGGAAAATGAAGTATCTTAGAAAGAAGAGGACGGCCTGAGCAAGGTAGTTTTATGTTTTTTTACCTTAATACTTTATTTTTCAGCATCTACCAAACAAAACTTTACTCAACTTAATTTGACGTAACGGAGCAATCGAATTATTAACTCTAACAAATATTTTTAAGATATGACGGCTAAGCGAACACGGGATGCTAGAATTATGTCACATCAGAGGAAAATTGAAAAAGATATAGAAAATGAAGTATCTTAGAAAGAAGAGGCTGGCCTGAGCGAGGTAATTTTATGTTTTTGTAACTTAACACTTTATTTTTCAGCATCTACAAAAGAAAAGTTTTCTCAACTTAGTTTGACGTAGCGGAGCAATCGAATTATTAACTCTAACAAATATTATTAAGATATAACGGAAAAGCGATCACGAGAAGCTAGAATTATGTCACATCAGAGGAAAATAGAAAAGGATAAAGAAAATAAAGTATCTTAGAAAGAACAGGACGGCCAGAGCAAGGTATTTTTATGTTTTTTTACCTTAATACTTAATTTTTCAGCTTCTACAAAAGATATGTTTTCTCAAATTAATTTGACCTAACGGAGTAATCGAATTATTATCTCTAACAAATATTATTAAGATATAACGGAAAAGCGAACACGGGATGCTAGAATTATGTCACATCAGAGGAAAATAGAAAAGGATAAAGAAAATAAAGTATCTTAGAAAGAACAGGACGGCCAGAGCAAGGTATTTTTATGTTTTTGTAACTTAACACTTTATTTTTCAGCATCTACAAAAGAAAAGTTTTCTCAACTTAGTTTGACGTAAAGGAGCAAACGAATTATTAACTCTAACAAATATTTTTAAGGTATAACGTAAAAGCGAACTCGGGATGCTAGAATTATGTCACATCAGAGGAAAATTGAAAAAGATATGGAAAATGAAGTATCTTAGAAAGAACAGGACGGCCTGAGCATGGTTTTTTTTAATGTTTTTTTACCTTAATACTTTATTTTTCAGCATCTACAAAAGAAATGTTTTCTCAACTTAGTTTGACGTAAAGGAGCAAACGAATTATTAACTCTAACAAATATTATTAAGATATGACGGCAAAGCAAACACGGGAAGATAGAATTATGTCACATCTGAGGAAAATTGAAGAAGATATGGAAAATAAAGTATCTTAGAAAGAAGAGGACGGCCTGAGCAATGTATTTTTATGTTTTTTTACCTTAATACTTAATTTTTCAGCTTCTACAAAAGATATGATTTCTCTACTTAATTTGACCTAACGGAGCAATCGAATTATTATCTCTAACAAATAATATTAAGATAAGACGGCAAAGCGAACACGGGATGCTAGAATTATGTCACATCAGAGGAAAATTGAAAAAGATATGGAAAATGAAGTATCTTAGAAAGAAGAGGCTGGCCTGAGCGAGGTAATTTTATGTTTTGGTAACTTAACACTTTATTTTTCAGCATCTACAAAAGAAATGTTTTCTCAACTTAGTTTGACGTAGCGGAGCAATCGAATTATTAACTCTAACAAATAATATTAAGATATGACGGCAAAGCGAACACGGGATGCATGAATTATGTCACATCAGAGGAAAATTGAAAAAGATATGGAAAATGACGTATCTTAGAAAGAACAGGACGGCCTGAGCATGGTTTTTTTAAATGTTTTTTTACCTTAATACTTAATTTTTCAGCATCTACAAAAGAAATGCTTTCTCAACTTAGTTTGACGTATCGGAGCAATCGAATTATTATCTCTAACAAATATTATTAAGATATGACGGCAAAGCAAACACGGGAAGATAGAATTATGTCACATCTGAGGAAAATTGAAGAAGATATGGAAAATAAAGTATCTTAGAAAGAAGAGGACGGCCTGAGCAAGGTATTTTTATGTTTTTTTTACCTTAATACATAATTTTTCAGCTTCTACAAAAGATATGTTTTCTCAAATTAATTTGACCTAACGGAGTAATCGAATTATTATCTCTAACAAATATTATTAAGATATAACGGAAAAGCGAACTCGGGAAGCTAGAATTATGTCACATCAGAGGAAAATAGAAAAAGTTAAAGAAAATAAAGTATCTTAGAAAGAACAGGACAACCTGAGCAAGGTAGTTTTATGTTTTTTTACCTTAATACTTTATTTTTCAGCATCTACCAAACAAAACTTTACTCAACTTAATTTGACGTAACGGAGCAACCGAATTATTAACTCTAACAAATATTATTAAGATATGACGGCAAAGCGAACACGGGATGCATGAATTATGTCACATCAGAGGAAAATTGAAAAATATATGGAAAATGAAGTATCTTAGAAAGAACAGGACGGCCTGAGCATGGTTTTTTTTTTTATGTTTTTTTACCTTAATACTTAATTTTTCAGCATCTACAAAAGAAAAGTTTTCTCAACTTAGTTTGACGTAAAGGAGCAATCGAATTATTAACTCTAACAAATATTAATAAGATATAACGGAAAAGCGAACACGGGAAGCTAGAATTATGTCACATCAGAGGAAAATAGAAAAAGTTAAAGAAAATAAAGTATCTTAGAAAGAACAGGACGGCCTGAGCAAGGTATTTTTATGTTTTTTTACCTTAATAATTTATTTTTCAGCATCTACCAAACAAAACATTACTCAACTTAATTTGACTTAACGGAGCAACCGAATTATTAACTCTAACAAATATTATTGAGATATGACGGCTAAGCGAACACGGGATGCTAGAATTATGTCACATCAGAGGAAAATTGAAAAAGATATGGAAAATGAAGTATCTTAGAAAGAAGAGGCTGGCCTGAGCGAGGTAATTTTATGTTTTTGTAACTTAACACTTTATTTTTCAGCATCTACAAAAGAAAAGTTTTCTCAACTTAGTTTGACGTAGCGGAGCAATCGAATTATTATCTCTAACAAATATTATTAAGATATGACAGCATAGCGAACACGAGATGCTAGAATTATGTCACATCAGAGGAAAATTGAAAAAGATATGGAAAGTGAAGTATCTTAGAAAGAACAGGACGGTCTGAGCATAGTATTTTTATGTTTTTTTAACTTAATACTTAATTTTTCAGCTTCTACAAAAGATATGTTTTCTCAACTTAATTTGACCTTACGGAGCAATCGAATTATTATCTCTCTTCAATAATATTAAGATAAGACGGCAAAGCGAACACGGGATGCTAGAATTATGTTACATCAGAGGAAAATTGAAAAAGATATGGATAATGAAGTATCTTAGAAAGAAGAGGCTGGCCTGAGCGAGGTAATTTTATGTTTTTGTAACTTAATACATTATTTTTCAGCATCTACCAAAGAAAACTTTACTCAACTTAATTTGACGTAACGGAGCAATCGAATTATTAACTCTAACAAATATTATTAAGAAAGAACGGAAAAGCGATCACGGGAAGCTAGAATTATGTCACATCTGAGGAAAATAGAAAAATATAAAGAAAATGAATTATCTTAGAAAGAAGAGGCTGGCCTGAGCGAGGTAATTTTATGTCTTTGTAACTTAACACTTTATTTTTCAGCATCTACAAAAGATATGTTTTCTCAACTTAATTTGACCTAACGGAGCAATCGAATTATTATCTCTAACAAATAATATTAGGATATGATGGCAAAGCGAACACGGGATGCATGAATTATGTCACATCAGAGGAAAATCGAAAAAGATATGGAAAATGAAATATCTTAGAAAGAAGAGGACGGCCTGAAAGGTATTTTTATGTTTTTTTACCTTAATACTTAATTTTTCAGCTTCTACAAAAGATATGTTTTCTCAACTTAATTTGACCTAACGGAGCAATCGAATTATTATCTCTAACAAATAATATTAAGATAAGACGGCAAAGCGAACACGGGATGCTAGAATTATGTCACATCAGAGGAAAATTGAAAAAGATATGGAAAATGAAGTATCTTAGAAAGAAGAAGCTGGCCTGAGCGAGGTAATTTTATGTTTTGGTAACTTAACACTTTATTTTTCAGCATCTACAAAAGAAATGTTTTCTCAACTTAATTTGACCTAACGGAGCAATCGAATTATTAACTCTAACAAATAATATTAAGATATGACGGCAAAGTGAACACGGGATGCATGAATTATGTCACATCAGAGGAAAATTGAAAAAGATATGGAAAATGAAGTATCTTAGAAAGAACAGGACGGCCTGAGCAAGGTATTTTTATGTTTTTTTACCTTAATACTTAATTTTTCAGCTTCTACAAAAGATATGTTTTCTCAAATTAATTTGACCTAACGGAGTAATCGAATTATTATCTCTAACAAATATTATTAAGATATAACGGAAAAGCGAACTCGGGAAGCTAGAATTATGTCACATCAGAGGAAAATAGAAAAAGTTAAAGAAAATAAAGTATCTTAGAAAGAACAGGACAACCTGAGCAAGGTAGTTTTATGTTTTTTTACCTTAATACTTTATTTTTCAGCATCTACCAAACAAAACTTTACTCAACTTAATTTGACGTAACGGAGCAATCGAATTATTAACTCTAACAAATATTATTAAGAAAGAACGGAAAAGCGATCACGGGAAGCTAGAATTATGTCACATCTGAGGAAAATAGAAAAATATAAAGAAAATGAATTAT
This sequence comes from Troilus luridus, assembly GCA_964056705.1. Taxonomy (NCBI): domain Eukaryota; kingdom Metazoa; phylum Arthropoda; class Insecta; order Hemiptera; family Pentatomidae; genus Troilus; species Troilus luridus. The sequence continues at coordinate 186,874,113 of OZ057412.1, read as the reverse complement.
CTTAGAAAGAAGAGGCTGGCCTGAGCGAGGTAATTTTATGTTTTTGTAACTTAACACTTTATTTTTCAGCATCTACAAAAGAAAAGTTTTCTCAACTTAGTTTGACGTAGCGGAGCAATCGAATTATTATCTCTAACAAATATTATTAAGATATGACAGCATAGCGAACACGAGATGCTAGAATTATGTCACATCAGAGGAAAATTGAAAGAAATATGGAAAGTGAAGTATCTTAGAAAGAACAGGACGGTCTGAGCATAGTATTTTTATGTTTTTTTAACTTAATACTTAATTTTTCAGATTCTACAAAAGATATGTTTTCTCAACTTAATTTGACCTTACGGAACAATCGAATTATTATCTCTCTTCAATAATATTAAGATAAGACGGCAAAGCGAACACGGGATGCTAGAATTATGTTACATCAGAGGAAAATTGAAAAAGATATGGATAATGAAGTATCTTAGAAAGAAGAGGCTGGCCTGAGCGAGGTAATTTTATGTTTTTGTAACTTAATACTTTATTTTTCAGCATCTACCAAAGAAAACTTTACTCAACTTAATTTGACGTAACGGAGCAATCGAATTATTAACTCTAACAAATATTATTAAGAAAGAACGGAAAAGCGATCACGGGAAGCTAGAATTATGTCACATCTGAGGAAAATAGAAAAAGATAAAGAAAATAAAGAAAGAAAAAGATGAATTATCTTAGAAAGAAGAGGCTGGCCTGAGCGAGGTAATTTTATGTCTTTGTAACTTAAAATAAATAAAGAAAAAGATGAATTATCTTAGAAAGAAGAGGCTGGCCTGAGCGAGGTAATTTTATGTCTTTGTAACTTAAAATAAATAAAGAAAAAGATGAATTATCTTAGAAAGAAGAGGCTGGCCTGAGCGAGGTAATTTTATGTCTTTGTAACTTAACACTTTATTTTTCAGCATCTACAAAAGAAAAGTTTTCTCAACTTAGTTTGACGTAAAGGAGCAAACGAATTATTAACTCTAACAAATATTATTAAGATATGACGGCTAAGCGAACACGGGATGCTAGAATTATGTCACATCAGAGGAAAATAGAAAAAGTTAAAGAAAATAAAGTATCTTAGAAAGAACAGGACGGCCGGAGCAAGGTATTTTTATGTTTTTGTAACTTAACACTTTATTTTTCAGCATCTACAAAAGAAAAGTTTTCTCAACTTAGTTTGACGTAAAGGAGCAAACGAATTATTAACTCTAACAAATATTATTAAGATATGACGGCTAAGCGAACACGGGATGCTAGAATTATGTCACATCAGAGGAAAATTGAAAAAGATAAAAAAAATAAAGTATCTTAGAAAGAACAGGACGGCCTGAGCATGGTTTTTTTAAATGTTTTTTTACCTTAATACTTAATTTTTCAGCATCTACAAAAGAAATGTTTTCTCAACTTAGTTTGACGTATCGGAGCAATAGAATTATTATCTCCAACAAATATTATTAAGATATGACGGCAAAGCAAACAAGGGAAGATAGAATTATGTCACATCTGAGGAAAATTGAAGAAGATATGGAAAATAAAGTATCTTAGAAAGAAGTTTTTTTACCTTAATACTTTATTTTTCAGCATCTACCAAACAATACTTTACTCAACTTAATTTGACGTAACGGAGCAATCGAATTATTAACTCTAACAAATATTATTAAGATATGACGGCTAAGCGAACACGGGATGCTAGAATTATGTCACATCAGAGGAAAATTGAAAAAGATATAGAAAATGAAGTATCTTAGAAAGAAGAGGCTGGCCTGAGCGAGGTAATTTTATGTTTTTGTAACTTAACACTTTATTTTTCAGCATCTACAAAAGAAAAGTTTTCTCAACTTAGTTTGACGTAGCGGAGCAATCGAATTATTAACTCTAACAAATATTATTAAGATATAACGGAAAAGCGATCACGAGAAGCTAGAATTGTGTCACATCAGAGGAAAATAGAAAAGGATAAAGAAAATAAAGTATCTTAGAAAGAACAGGACGGCCAGACCAAGGTATTTTTATGTTTTTTTACCTTAATACTTAATTTTTCAGCTTCTACAAAAGATATGTTTTCTCAAATTAATTTGACCTAACGGAGTAATCGAATTATTATCTCTAACAAATATTATTAAGATATAACGGAAAAGCGAACACGGGATGCTAGAATTATGTCACATCAGAGGAAAATTGAAAAAGATATGGAAAATGAAGTATCTTAGAAAGAAGAGGCTGGCCTGAGCGAGGTAATTTTATGTTTTTGTAACTTAACACTTTATTTTTCAGCATCTACAAAAGAAAAGTTTTCTCAACTTAGTTTGACGTAGTGGAGCAATCGAATTATTATCTCTAACAAATATTATTAAGATATGACGGCAAAGCAAACACGGGAAGATAGAATTATGTCACATCTGAGGAAAATTGAAGAAGATATGGAAAATAAAGTATCTTAGAAAGAAGAGGACGGCCTGAAAAGGTATTTATATGTTTTTTTACCTTAATACTTTTTTTTTCAGCATCTACAAAAGAAATGTTTTCTCAACTTAATTTGACGTAACGGACCAATCGAACTATTATCTCTAACAAATAATATTAAGATATGACGGCAAAGCGAACACGGGATGCTAGAATTATGTCACATCAGAGGAAAATTGAAAAAGATATGGATAATGAAGTATCTTAGAAAGAAGAGGCTGGCCTGTGCGAGGTAATTTTATGTTTTTGTAACTTAACACTTTATTTTTCAGCATCTACAAAAGAAAAGTTTTCTCAACTTAGTTTGACGTAGCGGAGCAATCGAATTATTAACTCTAACAAATATTATTAAGATATAACGGAAAAGCGATCACGAGAAGCTAGAATTATGTCACATCAGAGGAAAATAGAAAAGGATAAAGAAAATAAAGTATCTTAGAAAGAACAGGACGGCCAGAGCAAGGTATTTTTATGTTTTTTTACCTTAATACTTAATTTTTCAGCTTCTACAAAAGATATGTTTTCTCAAATTAATTTGACCTAACGGAGCAATCGAATTATTATCTCTAACAAATATTATTAAGATATGACGGCAAAGCAAACACGGGAAGATAGAATTATGTCACATCTGAGGAAAATTGAAGAAGATATGGAAAATAAAGTATCTTAGAAAGAACAGGACGGCCTGAGCATGGTTTTTTAAAATGTTTTTTTACCTTAATACTTAATTTTTCAGCATCTACAAAAAAAATGTTTTCTCAACTTAGTTTGACGTATCGGAGCAATCGAATTATTATCTCTAACAAATATTATTAAGATATGACGGCAAAGCAAACACGGGAAGATAGAATTATGTCACATCTGAGGAAAATTGAAGAAGATATGGAAAATAAAGTATCTTAGAAAGAAGAGGACGGCCTGAGCAATGTATTTTTATGTTTTTTACCTTAATACTTAATTTTTCAGCTTCTACAAAAGATATGATTTCTCTACTTAATTTGACCTAACGGAGCAATCGAATTATTATCTCTAACAAATAATATTAAGATAAGACGGCAAAGCGAACACGGGATGCTAGAATTATGTCACATCAGAGGAAAATTGAAAAAGATATGGAAAATGAAGTATCTTAGAAAGAACAGGACGGCCTGAGCATGGTTTTTTTTTATGTTTTTTTACCTTAATACTTAATTTTTCAGCATCTACAAAAGAAATGTTTTCTCAACTTAGTTTGACGTAACGGAGCAATCGAATTATTAACTCTAACAAATATTATTAAGATATGACGGCTAAGCGAACACGGGATGCTAGAATTATGTCACATCAGAGGAAAATTGAAAAAGATATGGAAAATGAAGTATCTTAGAAAGAAGAGGCTGGTCTGAGCGAGGTAATTTTATGTTTTTGTAACTTAACACTTTATTTTTCAGCATCTACAAAAGAAAAGTTTTCTCAACTTAGTTTGACGTAAAGGAGCAATCGAATTGTTAACTCTAAAAATATTATTAAGATATAACGGAAAAGCGAACACGGGATGCTAGAATTATGTCACATCAGAGGAAAATAGAAAAGGATAAAGAAAATAAAGTATCTTAGAAAGAACAGGACGGCCAGAGCAAGGTATTTTTATGTTTTTGTAACTTAACACTTTATTTTTCAGCATCTACAAAAGAAAAGTTTTCTCAACTTAGTTTGACGTAAAGGAGCAAACGAATTATTAACTCTAACAAATATTTTTAAGGTATAACGTAAAAGCGAACTCGGGATGCTAGAATTATGTCACATCAGAGGAAAATTGAAAAAGATATGGAAAATGAAGTATCTTAGAAAGAACAGGACGGCCTGAGCATGGTTTTTTTTAATGTTTTTTTACCTTAATACTTTATTTTTCAGCATCTACAAAAGAAATGTTTTCTCAACTTAGTTTGACGTAAAGGAGCAAACGAATTATTAACTCTAACAAATATTATTAAGATATGACGGCAAAGCAAACACGGGAAGATAGAATTATGTCACATCTGAGGAAAATTGAAGAAGATATGGAAAATAAAGTATCTTAGAAAGAAGAGGACGGCCTGAGCAATGTATTTTTATGTTTTTTTACCTTAATACTTAATTTTTCAGCTTCTACAAAAGATATGATTTCTCTACTTAATTTGACCTAACGGAGCAATCGAATTATTATCTCTAACAAATAATATTAAGATAAGACGGCAAAGCGAACACGGGATGCTAGAATTATGTCACATCAGAGGAAAATTGAAAAAGATATGGAAAATGAAGTATCTTAGAAAGAAGAGGCTGGCCTGAGCGAGGTAATTTTATGTTTTGGTAACTTAACACTTTATTTTTCAGCATCTACAAAAGAAATGTTTTCTCAACTTAGTTTGACGTAGCGGAGCAATCGAATTATTAACTCTAACAAATAATATTAAGATATGACGGCAAAGCGAACACGGGATGCATGAATTATGTCACATCAGAGGAAAATTGAAAAAGATATGGAAAATGACGTATCTTAGAAAGAACAGGACGGCCTGAGCATGGTTTTTTTAAATGTTTTTTTACCTTAATACTTAATTTTTCAGCATCTACAAAAGAAATGCTTTCTCAACTTAGTTTGACGTATCGGAGCAATCGAATTATTATCTCTAACAAATATTATTAAGATATGACGGCAAAGCAAACACGGGAAGATAGAATTATGTCACATCTGAGGAAAATTGAAGAAGATATGGAAAATAAAGTATCTTAGAAAGAAGAGGACGGCCTGAGCAAGGTATTTTTATGTTTTTTTTACCTTAATACTTAATTTTTCAGCTTCTACAAAAGATATGTTTTCTCAAATTAATTTGACCTAACGGAGTAATCGAATTATTATCTCTAACAAATATTATTAAGATATAACGGAAAAGCGAACTCGGGAAGCTAGAATTATGTCACATCAGAGGAAAATAGAAAAAGTTAAAGAAAATAAAGTATCTTAGAAAGAACAGGACAACCTGAGCAAGGTAGTTTTATGTTTTTTTACCTTAATACTTTATTTTTCAGCATCTACCAAACAAAACTTTACTCAACTTAATTTGACGTAACGGAGCAACCGAATTATTAACTCTAACAAATATTATTAAGATATGACGGCAAAGCGAACACGGGATGCATGAATTATGTCACATCAGAGGAAAATTGAAAAATATATGGAAAATGAAGTATCTTAGAAAGAACAGGACGGCCTGAGCATGGTTTTTTTTTTTATGTTTTTTTACCTTAATACTTAATTTTTCAGCATCTACAAAAGAAAAGTTTTCTCAACTTAGTTTGACGTAAAGGAGCAATCGAATTATTAACTCTAACAAATATTAATAAGATATAACGGAAAAGCGAACACGGGAAGCTAGAATTATGTCACATCAGAGGAAAATAGAAAAAGTTAAAGAAAATAAAGTATCTTAGAAAGAACAGGACGGCCTGAGCAAGGTATTTTTATGTTTTTTTACCTTAATAATTTATTTTTCAGCATCTACCAAACAAAACATTACTCAACTTAATTTGACTTAACGGAGCAACCGAATTATTAACTCTAACAAATATTATTGAGATATGACGGCTAAGCGAACACGGGATGCTAGAATTATGTCACATCAGAGGAAAATTGAAAAAGATATGGAAAATGAAGTATCTTAGAAAGAAGAGGCTGGCCTGAGCGAGGTAATTTTATGTTTTTGTAACTTAACACTTTATTTTTCAGCATCTACAAAAGAAAAGTTTTCTCAACTTAGTTTGACGTAGCGGAGCAATCGAATTATTATCTCTAACAAATATTATTAAGATATGACAGCATAGCGAACACGAGATGCTAGAATTATGTCACATCAGAGGAAAATTGAAAAAGATATGGAAAGTGAAGTATCTTAGAAAGAACAGGACGGTCTGAGCATAGTATTTTTATGTTTTTTTAACTTAATACTTAATTTTTCAGCTTCTACAAAAGATATGTTTTCTCAACTTAATTTGACCTTACGGAGCAATCGAATTATTATCTCTCTTCAATAATATTAAGATAAGACGGCAAAGCGAACACGGGATGCTAGAATTATGTTACATCAGAGGAAAATTGAAAAAGATATGGATAATGAAGTATCTTAGAAAGAAGAGGCTGGCCTGAGCGAGGTAATTTTATGTTTTTGTAACTTAATACATTATTTTTCAGCATCTACCAAAGAAAACTTTACTCAACTTAATTTGACGTAACGGAGCAATCGAATTATTAACTCTAACAAATATTATTAAGAAAGAACGGAAAAGCGATCACGGGAAGCTAGAATTATGTCACATCTGAGGAAAATAGAAAAATATAAAGAAAATGAATTATCTTAGAAAGAAGAGGCTGGCCTGAGCGAGGTAATTTTATGTCTTTGTAACTTAACACTTTATTTTTCAGCATCTACAAAAGATATGTTTTCTCAACTTAATTTGACCTAACGGAGCAATCGAATTATTATCTCTAACAAATAATATTAGGATATGATGGCAAAGCGAACACGGGATGCATGAATTATGTCACATCAGAGGAAAATCGAAAAAGATATGGAAAATGAAATATCTTAGAAAGAAGAGGACGGCCTGAAAGGTATTTTTATGTTTTTTTACCTTAATACTTAATTTTTCAGCTTCTACAAAAGATATGTTTTCTCAACTTAATTTGACCTAACGGAGCAATCGAATTATTATCTCTAACAAATAATATTAAGATAAGACGGCAAAGCGAACACGGGATGCTAGAATTATGTCACATCAGAGGAAAATTGAAAAAGATATGGAAAATGAAGTATCTTAGAAAGAAGAGGCTGGCCTGAGCGAGGTAATTTTATGTTTTGGTAACTTAACACTTTATTTTTCAGCATCTACAAAAGAAATGTTTTCTCAACTTAATTTGACCTAACGGAGCAATCGAATTATTAACTCTAACAAATAATATTAAGATATGACGGCAAAGTGAACACGGGATGCATGAATTATGTCACATCAGAGGAAAATTGAAAAAGATATGGAAAATGAAGTATCTTAGAAAGAACAGGACGGCCTGAGCAAGGTATTTTTATGTTTTTTTACCTTAATACTTAATTTTTCAGCTTCTACAAAAGATATGTTTTCTCAAATTAATTTGACCTAACGGAGTAATCGAATTATTATCTCTAACAAATATTATTAAGATATAACGGAAAAGCGAACTCGGGAAGCTAGAATTATGTCACATCAGAGGAAAATAGAAAAAGTTAAAGAAAATAAAGTATCTTAGAAAGAACAGGACAACCTGAGCAAGGTAGTTTTATGTTTTTTTACCTTAATACTTTATTTTTCAGCATCTACCAAACAAAACTTTACTCAACTTAATTTGACGTAACGGAGCAATCGAATTATTAACTCTAACAAATATTATTAAGAAAGAACGGAAAAGCGATCACGGGAAGCTAGAATTATGTCACATCTGAGGAAAATAGAAAAATATAAAGAAAATGAATTATCTTAGAAAGAAGAGGCTGGCCTGAGCGAGGTAATTTTATGTTTTTGTAACTTAACACTTTATTTTTCAGCATCTACAAAAGAAAAGTTTTCTCAACTTAGTTTGACGTAGCGGAGCAATCGAATTATTATCTCTAACAAATATTATTAAGATATGACAGCATAGCGAACACGAGATGCTAGAATTATGTCACATCAGAGGAAAATTGAAAGAAATATGGAAAGTGAAGTATCTTAGAAAGAACAGGACGGTCTGAGCATAGTATTTTTATGTTTTTTTAACTTAATACTTAATTTTTCAGATTCTACAAAAGATATGTTTTCTCAACTTAATTTGACCTTACGGAACAATCGAATTATTATCTCTCTTCAATAATATTAAGATAAGACGGCAAAGCGAACACGGGATGCTAGAATTATGTTACATCAGAGGAAAATTGAAAAAGATATGGATAATGAAGTATCTTAGAAAGAAGAGGCTGGCCTGAGCGAGGTAATTTTATGTTTTTGTAACTTAATACTTTATTTTTCAGCATCTACCAAAGAAAACTTTACTCAACTTAATTTGACGTAACGGAGCAATCGAATTATTAACTCTAACAAATATTATTAAGAAAGAACGGAAAAGCGATCACGGGAAGCTAGAATTATGTCACATCTGAGGAAAATAGAAAAAGATAAAGAAAATAAAGAAAGAAAAAGATGAATTATCTTAGAAAGAAGAGGCTGGCCTGAGCGAGGTAATTTTATGTCTTTGTAACTTAAAATAAATAAAGAAAAAGATGAATTATCTTAGAAAGAAGAGGCTGGCCTGAGCGAGGTAATTTTATGTCTTTGTAACTTAAAATAAATAAAGAAAAAGATGAATTATCTTAGAAAGAAGAGGCTGGCCTGAGCGAGGTAATTTTATGTCTTTGTAACTTAACACTTTATTTTTCAGCATCTACAAAAGAAAAGTTTTCTCAACTTAGTTTGACGTAAAGGAGCAAACGAATTATTAACTCTAACAAATATTATTAAGATATGACGGCTAAGCGAACACGGGATGCTAGAATTATGTCACATCAGAGGAAAATAGAAAAAGTTAAAGAAAATAAAGTATCTTAGAAAGAACAGGACGGCCGGAGCAAGGTATTTTTATGTTTTTGTAACTTAACACTTTATTTTTCAGCATCTACAAAAGAAAAGTTTTCTCAACTTAGTTTGACGTAAAGGAGCAAACGAATTATTAACTCTAACAAATATTATTAAGATATGACGGCTAAGCGAACACGGGATGCTAGAATTATGTCACATCAGAGGAAAATTGAAAAAGATAAAAAAAATAAAGTATCTTAGAAAGAACAGGACGGCCTGAGCATGGTTTTTTTAAATGTTTTTTTACCTTAATACTTAATTTTTCAGCATCTACAAAAGAAATGTTTTCTCAACTTAGTTTGACGTATCGGAGCAATAGAATTATTATCTCCAACAAATATTATTAAGATATGACGGCAAAGCAAACAAGGGAAGATAGAATTATGTCACATCTGAGGAAAATTGAAGAAGATATGGAAAATAAAGTATCTTAGAAAGAAGTTTTTTTACCTTAATACTTTATTTTTCAGCATCTACCAAACAATACTTTACTCAACTTAATTTGACGTAACGGAGCAATCGAATTATTAACTCTAACAAATATTATTAAGATATGACGGCTAAGCGAACACGGGATGCTAGAATTATGTCACATCAGAGGAAAATTGAAAAAGATATAGAAAATGAAGTATCTTAGAAAGAAGAGGCTGGCCTGAGCGAGGTAATTTTATGTTTTTGTAACTTAACACTTTATTTTTCAGCATCTACAAAAGAAAAGTTTTCTCAACTTAGTTTGACGTAGCGGAGCAATCGAATTATTAACTCTAACAAATATTATTAAGATATAACGGAAAAGCGATCACGAGAAGCTAGAATTGTGTCACATCAGAGGAAAATAGAAAAGGATAAAGAAAATAAAGTATCTTAGAAAGAACAGGACGGCCAGACCAAGGTATTTTTATGTTTTTTTACCTTAATACTTAATTTTTCAGCTTCTACAAAAGATATGTTTTCTCAAATTAATTTGACCTAACGGAGTAATCGAATTATTATCTCTAACAAATATTATTAAGATATAACGGAAAAGCGAACACGGGATGCTAGAATTATGTCACATCAGAGGAAAATTGAAAAAGATATGGAAAATGAAGTATCTTAGAAAGAAGAGGCTGGCCTGAGCGAGGTAATTTTATGTTTTTGTAACTTAACACTTTATTTTTCAGCATCTACAAAAGAAAAGTTTTCTCAACTTAGTTTGACGTAGTGGAGCAATCGAATTATTATCTCTAACAAATATTATTAAGATATGACGGCAAAGCAAACACGGGAAGATAGAATTATGTCACATCTGAGGAAAATTGAAGAAGATATGGAAAATAAAGTATCTTAGAAAGAAGAGGACGGCCTGAAAAGGTATTTATATGTTTTTTTACCTTAATACTTTTTTTTTCAGCATCTACAAAAGAAATGTTTTCTCAACTTAATTTGACGTAACGGACCAATCGAACTATTATCTCTAACAAATAATATTAAGATATGACGGCAAAGCGAACACGGGATGCTAGAATTATGTCACATCAGAGGAAAATTGAAAAAGATATGGATAATGAAGTATCTTAGAAAGAAGAGGCTGGCCTGTGCGAGGTAATTTTATGTTTTTGTAACTTAACACTTTATTTTTCAGCATCTACAAAAGAAAAGTTTTCTCAACTTAGTTTGACGTAGCGGAGCAATCGAATTATTAACTCTAACAAATATTATTAAGATATAACGGAAAAGCGATCACGAGAAGCTAGAATTATGTCACATCAGAGGAAAATAGAAAAGGATAAAGAAAATAAAGTATCTTAGAAAGAACAGGACGGCCAGAGCAAGGTATTTTTATGTTTTTTTACCTTAATACTTAATTTTTCAGCTTCTACAAAAGATATGTTTTCTCAAATTAATTTGACCTAACGGAGCAATCGAATTATTATCTCTAACAAATATTATTAAGATATGACGGCAAAGCAAACACGGGAAGATAGAATTATGTCACATCTGAGGAAAATTGAAGAAGATATGGAAAATAAAGTATCTTAGAAAGAACAGGACGGCCTGAGCATGGTTTTTTAAAATGTTTTTTTACCTTAATACTTAATTTTTCAGCATCTACAAAAAAAATGTTTTCTCAACTTAGTTTGACGTATCGGAGCAATCGAATTATTATCTCTAACAAATATTATTAAGATATGACGGCAAAGCAAACACGGGAAGATAGAATTATGTCACATCTGAGGAAAATTGAAGAAGATATGGAAAATAAAGTATCTTAGAAAGAAGAGGACGGCCTGAGCAATGTATTTTTATGTTTTTTACCTTAATACTTAATTTTTCAGCTTCTACAAAAGATATGATTTCTCTACTTAATTTGACCTAACGGAGCAATCGAATTATTATCTCTAACAAATAATATTAAGATAAGACGGCAAAGCGAACACGGGATGCTAGAATTATGTCACATCAGAGGAAAATTGAAAAAGATATGGAAAATGAAGTATCTTAGAAAGAACAGGACGGCCTGAGCATGGTTTTTTTTTATGTTTTTTTACCTTAATACTTAATTTTTCAGCATCTACAAAAGAAATGTTTTCTCAACTTAGTTTGACGTAACGGAGCAATCGAATTATTAACTCTAACAAATATTATTAAGATATGACGGCTAAGCGAACACGGGATGCTAGAATTATGTCACATCAGAGGAAAATTGAAAAAGATATGGAAAATGAAGTATCTTAGAAAGAAGAGGCTGGTCTGAGCGAGGTAATTTTATGTTTTTGTAACTTAACACTTTATTTTTCAGCATCTACAAAAGAAAAGTTTTCTCAACTTAGTTTGACGTAAAGGAGCAATCGAATTGTTAACTCTAAAAATATTATTAAGATATAACGGAAAAGCGAACTCGGGAAGCTAGAATTATGTCACATCAGAGGAAAATAGAAAAAGATAAAAAAAATAAAGTATCTTAGAAAGAACAGGACGGCCTGAGCAAGGTTTTTTTTTATGTTATTTTACCTTAATACTTAATTTTTCAGCATCTACAAAAGAAATGTTTTCTCAACTTAATTTGACGTATCGGAGCAATCGAATTATTATCTCTAACATATATTATTAAGATATGACGGCAAAACGAACACGGGAAGATAGAATTATGTCACATCAGAGGAAAATTGAAAAAGATATGGAAAATGAAGTATCTTAGAAAGAAGAGGACGGCCTGAGCAAGGTAGTTTTATGTTTTTTTACCTTAATACTTTATTTTTCAGCATCTACCAAACAAAACTTTACTCAACTTAATTTGACGTAACGGAGCAATCGAATTATTAACTCTAACAAATATTATTAAGATATGACGGCTAAGCGAACACGGGATGCTATAATTATGTCACATCAGAGGAAAATTGAAAAAGATATAGGAAATGAAGTATCTTAGAAAGAAGAGGCTGGCCTGAGCGAGGTAATTTTAGGTTTTTTTACCTTAATACTTAATTTTTCAGCTTCTACAAAAGATATGATTTCTCTACTTAATTTGACCTAACGGAGCAATCGAATTATTAACTCTAACAAATATTATTAAGATATGACGGCTAAGCGAACACGGGATGCTAGAATTATGTCACATCAGAGGAAAATTGAAAAAGATATGGAAAATGAAGTATCTTAGAAAGAAGAGGCTGGCCTGAGCGAGGTAATTTTATGTTTTTGTAACTTAACACTTTATTTTTCAGCATCTACAAAAGAAAAGTTTTCTCAACTTAGTTTGACGTAAAGGAGCAATCGAATTATTAACTCTAAAAATATTATTAAGATATAACGGAAAAGCGAACTCGGGAAGCTAGAATTATGTCACATCAGAGGAAAATAGAAAAAGATAAAAAAAATAAAGTATCTTAGAAAGAACAGGACGGCCTGAGCAAGGTTTTTTTTTATGTTATTTTACCTTAATACTTAATTTTTCAGCATCTACAAAAGAAATGTTTTCTCAACTTAATTTGACGTATCGGAGCAATCGAATTATTATCTCTAACATATATTATTAAGATATGACGGCAAAACGAACACGGGAAGCTAGAATTATGTCACATCAGAGGAAAATAGAAAAGGATAAAGAAAATAAAGTATCTTAGAAAGAACAGGACGGCCAGAGCAAGGTATTTTTATGTTTTTTTACCTTAATACTTAATTTTTCAGCATCTACAAAAGAAATGTTTTCTCAAATTAATTTGACCTAACGGAGTAATCGAATTATTAACTCTAACAAATATTATTAAGATATGACGGCTAAGCGAACACGGGATGCTAGAATTATGTCACATCAGAGGAAAATTGAAAAAGATAAAAAAAATAAAGTATCTTAGAAAGAACAGGACGGCCTGAGCAAGGTTTTTTTTTATGTTATTTTACCTTAATACTTAATTTTTCAGCATCTACAAAAGAAATGTTTTCTCAACTTAATTTGACGTATCGGAGCAATCGAATTATTATCTCTAACATATATTATTAAGATATGACGGCAAAACGAACACGGGAAGATAGAATTATGTCACATCAGAGGAAAATTGAAAAAGATATGGAAAATGAAGTATCTTAGAAAGAAGAGGACGGCCTGAGCAAGGTAGTTTTATGTTTTTTTACCTTAATACTTTATTTTTCAGCATCTACCAAACAAAACTTTACTCAACTTAATTTGACGTAACGGAGCAATCGAATTATTAACTCTAACAAATATTATTAAGATATGACGGCTAAGCGAACACGGGATGCTATAATTATGTCACATCAGAGGAAAATTGAAAAAGATATAGGAAATGAAGTATCTTAGAAAGAAGAGGCTGGCCTGAGCGAGGTAATTTTAGGTTTTTTTACCTTAATACTTAATTTTTCAGCTTCTACAAAAGATATGATTTCTCTACTTAATTTGACCTAACGGAGCAATCGAATTATTAACTCTAACAAATATTATTAAGATATGACGGCTAAGCGAACACGGGATGCTAGAATTATGTCACATCAGAGGAAAATTGAAAAAGATATGGAAAATGAAGTATCTTAGAAAGAAGAGGCTGGCCTGAGCGAGGTAATTTTATGTTTTTGTAACTTAACACTTTATTTTTCAGCATCTACAAAAGAAAAGTTTTCTCAACTTAGTTTGACGTAAAGGAGCAATCGAATTATTAACTCTAAAAATATTATTAAGATATAACGGAAAAGCGAACTCGGGAAGCTAGAATTATGTCACATCAGAGGAAAATAGAAAAAGATAAAAAAAATAAAGTATCTTAGAAAGAACAGGACGGCCTGAGCAAGGTTTTTTTTTATGTTATTTTACCTTAATACTTAATTTTTCAGCATCTACAAAAGAAATGTTTTCTCAACTTAATTTGACGTATCGGAGCAATCGAATTATTATCTCTAACATATATTATTAAGATATGACGGCAAAACGAACACGGGAAGCTAGAATTATGTCACATCAGAGGAAAATAGAAAAGGATAAAGAAAATAAAGTATCTTAGAAAGAACAGGACGGCCAGAGCAAGGTATTTTTATGTTTTTTTACCTTAATACTTAATTTTTCAGCATCTACAAAAGAAATGTTTTCTCAAATTAATTTGACCTAACGGAGTAATCGAATTATTAACTCTAACAAATATTATTAAGATATGACGGCTAAGCGAACACGGGATGCTAGAATTATGTCACATCAGAGGAAAATTGAAAAAGATATAGAAAATGAAGTATCTTAGAAAGAAGAGGCTGGCCTGAGCGAGGTAATTTTATGTTTTTGTAACTTAACACTTTATTTTTCAGCATCTACAAAAGAAAAGTTTTCTCAACTTAGTTTGACGTAGCGGAGCAATCGAATTATTAACTCTAACAAATATTATTAAGATATAACGGAAAAGCGATCACGAGAAGCTAGAATTATGTCACATCAGAGGAAAATAGAAAAGGATAAAGAAAATAAAGTATCTTAGAAAGAACAGGACGGCCAGAGCAAGGTATTTTTATGTTTTTTTACCTTAATACTTAATTTTTCAGCTTCTACAAAAGATATGTTTTCTCAAATTAATTTGACCTAACGGAGTAATCGAATTATTATCTCTAACAAATATTATTAAGATATAACGGAAAAGCGAACACGGGATGCTAGAATTATGTCACATCAGAGGAAAATTGAAAAAGATATGGAAAATGAAGTATCTTAGAAAGAAGAGGCTGGCCTGAGCGAGGTAATTTTATGTTTTTGTAACTTAACACTTTATTTTTCAGCATCTACAAAAGAAAAGTTTTCTCAACTTAGTTTGACGTAGTGGAGCAATCGAATTATTATCTCTAACAAATAGTATTAAGATATAACGGAAAAGCGATCACGAGAAGCTAGAATTATGTCACATCAGAGGAAAATAGAAAAGGATAAAGAAAATAAAGTATCTTAGAAAGAACAGGACGGCCAGAGCAAGGTATTTTTATGTTTTTGTAACTTAACACTTTATTTTTCAGCATCTACAAAAGAAAAGTTTTCTCAACTTAGTTTGACGTAAAGGAGCAAACGAATTATTAACTCTAACAAATATTTTTAAGGTATAACGTAAAAGCGAACTCGGGATGCTAGAATTATGTCACATCAGAGGAAAATTGAAAAAGATATGGAAAATGAAGTATCTTAGAAAGAACAGGACGGCCTGAGCATGGTTTTTTTTAATGTTTTTTTACCTTAATACTTTATTTTTCAGCATCTACAAAAGAAATGTTTTCTCAACTTAATTTGACGTAACGGAGCAATCGAATTATTAACTCTAACAAATATTATTAAGATATGACGGCTAAGCGAACACGGGATGCTAGAATTATGTCACATCAGAGGAAAATTGAAAAAGATATGGAAAATGAAGTATCTTAGAAAGAAGAGGCTGGCCTGAGCGAGGTAATTTTATGTTTTGGTAACTTAACACTTTATTTTTCAGCATCTACAAAAGAAAAGTTTTCTCAACTTAGTTTGACGTAGCGGAGCAATCGAATTATTAACTCTAACAAATATTATTAAGATATAACGGAAAAGCGATCACGAGAAGCTAGAATTATGTCACATCAGAGGAAAATAGAAAAGGATAAAGAAAATAAAGTATCTTAGAAAGAACAGGACGGCCAGAGCAAGGTATTTATATGTTTTTTTACCTTAATACTTAATTTTTCAGCTTCTACAAAAGATATGTTTTCTCAAATTAATTTGACCTAACGGAGCAATCGAATTATTATCTCTAACAAATATTATTAAGATATGACGGCAAAGCAAACACGGGAAGATAGAATTATGTCACATCTGAGGAAAATTGAAGAAGATATGGAAAATAAAGTATCTTAGAAAGAACAGGACGGCCTGAGCATGGTTTTTTAAAATGTTTTTTTACCTTAATACTTAATTTTTCAGCATCTACAAAAAAAATGTTTTCTCAACTTAGTTTGACGTATCGGAGCAATCGAATTATTATCTCTAACAAATATTATTAAGATATGACGGCAAAGCAAACACGGGAAGATAGAATTATGTCACATCTGAGGAAAATTGAAGAAGATATGGAAAATAAAGTATCTTAGAAAGAAGAGGACGGCCTGAGCAATGTATTTTTATGTTTTTTTACCTTAATACTTAATTTTTCAGCTTCTACAAAAGATATGATTTCTCTACTTAATTTGACCTAACGGAGCAATCGAATTATTATCTCTAACAAATAATAGTAAGATAAGACGGCAAAGCGAACACGGGATGCTAGAATTATGTCACATCAGAGGAAAATTGAAAAAGATATGGAAAATGAAGTATCTTAGAAAGAAGAGGCTGGCCTGAGCGAGGTAATTTTATGTTTTGGTAACTTAACACTTTATTTTTTAGCATCTACAAAAGAAATGTTTTCTCAACTTAGTTTGACGTAGCGGAGCAATCGAATTATTAACTCTAACATATAATATTAAGATATGACGGCAAAGCGAACACGGGATGCATGAATTATGTCACATCAGAAGAAAATTGAAAAAGATATGGAAAATGAAGTATCTTAGAAAGAACAGGACGGCCTGAGCGAGGTAATTTTATGTTTTTGTAACTTAACACTTTATTTTTCAGCATCTATAAAAGAAAAGTTTTCTCAACTTAGTTTGACGTAGCGGAGCAATCGAATTATTAACTCTAACAAATATTATTAAGATATAACGGAAAAGCGATCACGAGAAGCTAGAATTATGTCGCATCAGAGGAAAATAGAAAAGGATAAAGAAAATAAAGTATCTTAGAAAGAACAGGACGGCCAGAGCAAGGTATTTTTATGTTTTTGTAACTTAACACTTTATTTTTCAGCATCTACAAAAGAAATGCTTTCTCAACTTAGTTTGACGTATCGGAGCAATCGAATTATTATCTCTAACAAATATTATTAAGAAATGACGGCAAAGCAAACACGGGAAGATAGAATTATGTCACATCTGAGGAAAATTGAAGAAGATATGGAAAATAAAGTATCTTAGAAAGAAGAGGACGGCCTGAGCAAGGTATTTTTATGTTTTTTTACCTTAATACTTAATTTTTCAGCTTCTACAAAAGATATGTTTTCTCAAATTAATTTGACCTAACGGAGTAATCGAATTATTATCTCTAACAAATATTATTAAGATATAACGGAAAAGCGAACTCGGGAAGCTAGAATTATGTCACATCAGAGGAAAATAGAAAAAATTAAAGAAAATAAAGTATCTTAGAAAGAACAGGACAACCTGAGCAAGGTAGTTTTATGTTTTTTTACCTTAATACTTTATTTTTCAGCATCTACCAAACAAAACTTTACTCAACTTAATTTGACGTAACGGAGCAACCGAATTATTAACTCTAACAAATATTATTAAGATATGACGGCAAAGCAAACACGGGAAGATAGAATTATGTCACATCTGAGGAAAATTGAAGAAGATATGGAAAATAAAGTATCTTAGAAAGAAGAGGACGGCCTGAGCAATGTATTTTTATGTTTTTTTACCTTAATACTTAATTTTTCAGCTTCTACAAAAGATATGATTTCTCTACTTAATTTGACCTAACGGAGCAATCGAATTATTATCTCTAACAAATAATATTAAGATAAGACGGCAAAGCGAACACGGGATGCTAGAATTATGTCACATCAGAGGAAAATTGAAAAAGATATGGAAAATGAAGTATCTTAGAAAGAAGAGGCTGGCCTGAGCGAGGTAATTTTATGTTTTGGTAACTTAACACTTTATTTTTCAGCATCTACAAAAGAAATGTTTTCTCAACTTAGTTTGACGTAGCGGAGCAATCGAATTATTAACTCTAACAAATAATATTAAGATATGACGGCAAAGCGAACACGGGATGCATGAATTATGTCACATCAGAGGAAAATTGAAAAAGATATGGAAAATGACGTATCTTAGAAAGAACAGGACGGCCTGAGCATGGTTTTTTTAAATGTTTTTTTACCTTAATACTTAATTTTTCAGCATCTACAAAAGAAATGCTTTCTCAACTTAGTTTGACGTATCGGAGCAATCGAATTATTATCTCTAACAAATATTATTAAGAAATGACGGCAAAGCAAACACGGGAAGATAGAATTATGTCACATCTGAGGAAAATTGAAGAAGATATGGAAAATAAAGTATCTTAGAAAGAAGAGGACGGCCTGAGCAAGGTATTTTTATGTTTTTTTACCTTAATACTTAATTTTTCAGCTTCTACAAAAGATATGTTTTCTCAAATTAATTTGACCTAACGGAGTAATCGAATTATTATCTCTAACAAATATTATTAAGATATAACGGAAAAGCGAACTCGGGAAGCTAGAATTATGTCACATCAGAGGAAAATAGAAAAAATTAAAGAAAATAAAGTATCTTAGAAAGAACAGGACAACCTGAGCAAGGTAGTTTTATGTTTTTTTACCTTAATACTTTATTTTTCAGCATCTACCAAACAAAACTTTACTCAACTTAATTTGACGTAACGGAGCAACCGAATTATTAACTCTAACAAATATTATTAAGATATGACGGCAAAGCGAACACGGGATGCATGAATTATGTCACATCAGAGGAAAATTGAAAAATATATGGAAAATGAAGTATCTTAGAAAGAACAGGACGGCCTGAGCATGGTTTTTTTTTTTATGTTTTTGTAACTTAACACTTTATTTTTCAGCATCTACAAAAGAAAAGTTTTCTCAACTTAGTTTGACGTAGCGGAGCAATCGAATTATTAACTCTAACAAATATTAATAAGATATAACGGAAAAGCGAACACGGGAAGCTAGAATTATGTCACATCAGAGGAAAATAGAAAAAGTTAAAGAAAATAAAGTATCTTAGAAAGAACAGGACGGCCTGAGCAAGGTATTTTTATGTTTTTTTACCTTAATAATTTATTTTTCAGCATCTACCAAACAAAACATTACTCAACTTAATTTGACTTAACGGAGCAACCGAATTATTAACTCTAACAAATATTATTGAGATATGACGGCTAAGCGAACACGGGATGCTAGAATTATGTCACATCAGAGGAAAATTGAAAAAGATATGGAAAATGAAGTATCTTAGAAAGAAGAGGCTGGCCTGAGCGAGGTAATTTTATGTTTTTGTAACTTAACACTTTATTTTTCAGCATCTACAAAAGAAAAGTTTTCTCAACTTAGTTTGACGTAGCGGAGCAATCGAATTATTATCTCTAACAAATATTATTAAGATATGACAGCATAGCGAACACGAGATGCTAGAATTATGTCACATCAGAGGAAAATTGAAAAAGATATGGAAAGTGAAGTATCTTAGAAAGAACAGGACGGTCTGAGCATAGTATTTTTATGTTTTTTTAACTTAATACTTAATTTTTCAGCTTCTACAAAAGATATGTTTTCTCAACTTAATTTGACCTTACGGAGCAATCGAATTATTATCTCTCTTCAATAATATTAAGATAAGACGGCAAAGCGAACACGGGATGCTAGAATTATGTTACATCAGAGGAAAATTGAAAAAGATATGGATAATGAAGTATCTTAGAAAGAAGAGGCTGGCCTGAGCGAGGTAATTTTATGTTTTTGTAACTTAATACATTATTTTTCAGCATCTACCAAAGAAAACTTTACTCAACTTAATTTGACGTAACGGAGCAATCGAATTATTAACTCTAACAAATATTATTAAGAAAGAACGGAAAAGCGATCACGGGAAGCTAGAATTATGTCACATCTGAGGAAAATAGAAAAATATAAAGAAAATGAATTATCTTAGAAAGAAGAGGCTGGCCTGAGCGAGGTAATTTTATGTCTTTGTAACTTAACACTTTATTTTTCAGCATCTACAAAAGATATGTTTTCTCAACTTAATTTGACCTAACGGAGCAATCGAATTATTATCTCTAACAAATAATATTAGGATATGATGGCAAAGCGAACACGGGATGCATGAATTATGTCACATCAGAAGAAAATCGAAAAAGATATGGAAAATGAAATATCTTAGAAAGAAGAGGACGGCCTGAAAGGTATTTTTATGTTTTTTTACCTTAATACTTAATTTTTCAGCTTCTACAAAAGATATGTTTTCTCAACTTAATTTGACCTAACGGAGCAATCGAATTATTATCTCTAACAAATAATATTAAGATAAGACGGCAAAGCGAACACGGGATGCTAGAATTATGTCACATCAGAGGAAAATTGAAAAAGATATGGAAAATGAAGTATCTTAGAAAGAAGAGGCTGGCCTGAGCGAGGTAATTTTATGTTTTGGTAACTTAACACTTTATTTTTCAGCATCTACAAAAGAAATGTTTTCTCAACTTAATTTGACCTAACGGAGCAATCGAATTATTAACTCTAACAAATAATATTAAGATATGACGGCAAAGTGAACACGGGATGCATGAATTATGTCACATCAGAGGAAAATTGAAAAAGATATGGAAAATGAAGTATCTTAGAAAGAACAGGACGGCCTGAGCAAGGTATTTTTATGTTTTTTTACCTTAATACTTAATTTTTCAGCTTCTACAAAAGATATGTTTTCTCAAATTAATTTGACCTAACGGAGTAATCGAATTATTATCTCTAACAAATATTATTAAGATATAACGGAAAAGCGAACTCGGGAAGCTAGAATTATGTCACATCAGAGGAAAATAGAAAAAGTTAAAGAAAATAAAGTATCTTAGAAAGAACAGGACAACCTGAGCAAGGTAGTTTTATGTTTTTTTACCTTAATACTTTATTTTTCAGCATCTACCAAACAAAACTTTACTCAACTTAATTTGACGTAACGGAGCAATCGAATTATTAACTCTAACAAATATTATTAAGAAAGAACGGAAAAGCGATCACGGGAAGCTAGAATTATGTCACATCTGAGGAAAATAGAAAAATATAAAGAAAATGAATTATCTTAGAAAGAAGAGGCTGGCCTGAGCGAGGTAATTTTATGTTTTTGTAACTTAACACTTTATTTTTCAGCATCTACAAAAGAAAAGTTTTCTCAACTTAGTTTGACGTAGCGGAGCAATCGAATTATTATCTCTAACAAATATTATTAAGATATGACAGCATAGCGAACACGAGATGCTAGAATTATGTCACATCAGAGGAAAATTGAAAAAAATATGGAAAGTGAAGTATCTTAGAAAGAACAGGACGGTCTGAGCATAGTATTTTTATGTTTTTTTAACTTAATACTTAATTTTTCAGATTCTACAAAAGATATGTTTTCTCAACTTAATTTGACCTTACGGAACAATCGAATTATTATCTCTCTTCAATAATATTAAGATAAGACGGCAAAGCGAACACGGGATGCTAGAATTATGTTACATCAGAGGAAAATTGAAAAAGATATGGATAATGAAGTATCTTAGAAAGAAGAGGCTGGCCTGAGCGAGGTAATTTTATGTTTTTGTAACTTAATACTTTATTTTTCAGCATCTACCAAAGAAAACTTTACTCAACTTAATTTGACGTAACGGAGCAATCGAATTATTAACTCTAACAAATATTATTAAGAAAGAACGGAAAAGCGATCACGGGAAGCTAGAATTATGTCACATCTGAGGAAAATAGAAAAAGATAAAGAAAATAAAGAAAGAAAAAGATGAATTATCTTAGAAAGAAGAGGCTGGCCTGAGCGAGGTAATTTTATGTCTTTGTAACTTAAAATAAATAAAGAAAAAGATGAATTATCTTAGAAAGAAGAGGCTGGCCTGAGCGAGGTAATTTTATGTCTTTGTAACTTAAAATAAATAAAGAAAAAGATGAATTATCTTAGAAAGAAGAGGCTGGCCTGAGCGAGGTAATTTTATGTCTTTGTAACTTAACACTTTATTTTTCAGCATCTACAAAAGAAAAGTTTTCTCAACTTAGTTTGACGTAAAGGAGCAAACGAATTATTAACTCTAACAAATATTATTAAGATATGACGGCTAAGCGAACACGGGATGCTAGAATTATGTCACATCAGAGGAAAATAGAAAAAGTTAAAGAAAATAAAGTATCTTAGAAAGAACAGGACGGCCGGAGCAAGGTATTTTTATGTTTTTGTAACTTAACACTTTATTTTTCAGCATCTACAAAAGAAAAGTTTTCTCAACTTAGTTTGACGTAAAGGAGCAAACGAATTATTAACTCTAACAAATATTATTAAGATATGACGGCTAAGCGAACACGGGATGCTAGAATTATGTCACATCAGAGGAAAATTGAAAAAGATAAAAAAAATAAAGTATCTTAGAAAGAACAGGACGGCCTGAGCATGGTTTTTTTAAATGTTTTTTTACCTTAATACTTAATTTTTCAGCATCTACAAAAGAAATGTTTTCTCAACTTAGTTTGACGTATCGGAGCAATAGAATTATTATCTCTAACAAATATTATTAAGATATGACGGCAAAGCAAACACGGGAAGATAGAATTATGTCACATCTGAGGAAAATTGAAGAAGATATGGAAAATAAAGTATCTTAGAAAGAAGTTTTTTTACCTTAATACTTTATTTTTCAGCATCTACCAAACAATACTTTACTCAACTTAGTTTGACGTAGCGGAGCAATCGAATTATTATCTCTTACAAATATTATTAAGATATGACAGCATAGCGAACCCGAGATGCTAGAATTATGTCACATCAGAGGAAAATTGAAAAAGATATAGAAAATGAAGTATCTTAGAAAGAACAGGACAACCTGAGCAAGGTAGTTTTATGTTTTTTTACCTTAATACTTTATTTTTCAGCATCTACCAAACAAAACTTTACTCAACTTAATTTGACGTAACGGAGCAATCGAATTATTAACTCTAACAAATATTATTAAGAAAGAACGGAAAAGCGATCACGGGAAGCTAGAATTATGTCACATCTGAGGAAAATAGAAAAATATAAAGAAAATGAATTATCTTAGAAAGAAGAGGCTGGCCTGAGCGAGGTAATTTTATGTCTTTGTAACTTAACACTTTATTTTTCAGCATCTACAAAAGATATGTTTTCTCAACTTAATTTGACCTAACGGAGCAATCGAATTATTATCTCTAACAAATATTATTAAGATATGACGGCAAAGCGAACACGGGATGCATGAATTATGTCACATCAGAGGAAAATTGAAAAAGATATGGAAAATGAAGTATCTTAGAAAGAACAGGACGGCCTGAGCATGGTTTTTTTTAAATGTTTTTTTACCTTAATACTTAATTTTTAGCATCTACAAAAGAAAAGTTTTCTCAACTTAGTTTGACGTAAAGGAGCAATCGAATTATTAACTCTAACAAATATTAATAAGATATAACGGAAAAGCGAACACGGGAAGCTAGAATTATGTCACATCAGAGGAAAATAGAAAAAGTTAAAGAAAATAAAGTATCTTAGAAAGAACAGGACGGCCTGAGCAAGGTATTTTTATGTTTTTTTACCTTAATAATTTATTTTTCAGCATCTACCAAACAAAACTTTACTCAACTTAATTTGACTTAACGGAGCAACCGAATTATTAACTCTAACAAATATTATTGAGATATGACGGCTAAGCGAACACGGGATGCTAGAATTATGTCACATCAGAGGAAAATTGAAAAAGATATGGAAAATGAAGTATCTTAGAAAGAAGAGGCTGGCCTGAGCGAGGTAATTTTATGTTTTTGTAACTTAACACTTTATTTTTCAGCATCTACAAAAGAAAAGTTTTCTCAACTTAGTTTGACGTAGCGGAGCAATCGAATTATTATCTCTAACAAATATTATTAAGATATGACAGCATAGCGAACACGAGATGCTAGAATTATGTCACATCAGAGGAAAATTGAAAAAAATATGGAAAGTGAAGTATCTTAGAAAGAAGAGGCTGGCCTGAGCGAGGTAATTTTATGTTTTTGTAACTTAATACTTTATTTTTCAGCATCTACCAAAGAAAACTTTACTCAACTTAATTTGACGTAACGGAGCAATCGAATTATTAACTCTAACAAATATTATTAAGAAAGAACGGAAAAGCGATCACGGGAAGCTAGAATTATGTCACATCTGAGGAAAATAGAAAAAGATAAAGAAAATAAAGAAAGAAAAAGATGAATTATCTTAGAAAGAAGAGGCTGGCCTGAGCGAGGTAATTTTATGTCTTTGTAACTTAAAATAAATAAAGAAAAAGATGAATTATCTTAGAAAGAAGAGGCTGGCCTGAGCGAGGTAATTTTATGTCTTTGTAACTTAAAATAAATAAAGAAAAAGATGAATTATCTTAGAAAGAAGAGGCTGGCCTGAGCGAGGTAATTTTATGTCTTTGTAACTTAACACTTTATTTTTCAGCATCTACAAAAGAAAAGTTTTCTCAACTTAGTTTGACGTAAAGGAGCAAACGAATTATTAACTCTAACAAATATTATTAAGATATGACGGCTAAGCGAACACGGGATGCTAGAATTATGTCACATCAGAGGAAAATAGAAAAAGTTAAAGAAAATAAAGTATCTTAGAAAGAACAGGACGGCCGGAGCAAGGTATTTTTATGTTTTTGTAACTTAACACTTTATTTTTCAGCATCTACAAAAGAAAAGTTTTCTCAACTTAGTTTGACGTAAAGGAGCAAACGAATTATTAACTCTAACAAATATTATTAAGATATGACGGCTAAGCGAACACGGGATGCTAGAATTATGTCACATCAGAGGAAAATTGAAAAAGATAAAAAAAATAAAGTATCTTAGAAAGAACAGGACGGCCTGAGCATGGTTTTTTTAAATGTTTTTTTTACCTTAATACTTAATTTTTCAGCATCTACAAAAGAAATGTTTTCTCAACTTAGTTTGACGTATCGGAGCAATAGAATTATTATCTCTAACAAATATTATTAAGATATGACGGCAAAGCAAACACGGGAAGATAGAATTATGTCACATCTGAGGAAAATTGAAGAAGATATGGAAAATAAAGTATCTTAGAAAGAAGTTTTTTTACCTTAATACTTTATTTTTCAGCATCTACCAAACAATACTTTACTCAACTTAGTTTGACGTAGCGGAGCAATCGAATTATTATCTCTTACAAATATTATTAAGATATGACAGCATAGCGAACCCGAGATGCTAGAATTATGTCACATCAGAGGAAAATTGAAAAAGATATAGAAAATGAAGTATCTTAGAAAGAACAGGACAACCTGAGCAAGGTAGTTTTATGTTTTTTTACCTTAATACTTTATTTTTCAGCATCTACCAAACAAAACTTTACTCAACTTAATTTGACGTAACGGAGCAATCGAATTATTAACTCTAACAAATATTATTAAGAAAGAACGGAAAAGCGATCACGGGAAGCTAGAATTATGTCACATCTGAGGAAAATAGAAAAATATAAAGAAAATGAATTATCTTAGAAAGAAGAGGCTGGCCTGAGCGAGGTAATTTTATGTCTTTGTAACTTAACACTTTATTTTTCAGCATCTACAAAAGATATGTTTTCTCAACTTAATTTGACCTAACGGAGCAATCGAATTATTATCTCTAACAAATATTATTAAGATATGACGGCAAAGCGAACACGGGATGCATGAATTATGTCACATCAGAGGAAAATTGAAAAAGATATGGAAAATGAAGTATCTTAGAAAGAACAGGACGGCCTGAGCATGGTTTTTTTTAAATGTTTTTTTACCTTAATACTTAATTTTTAGCATCTACAAAAGAAAAGTTTTCTCAACTTAGTTTGACGTAAAGGAGCAATCGAATTATTAACTCTAACAAATATTAATAAGATATAACGGAAAAGCGAACACGGGAAGCTAGAATTATGTCACATCAGAGGAAAATAGAAAAAGTTAAAGAAAATAAAGTATCTTAGAAAGAACAGGACGGCCTGAGCAAGGTATTTTTATGTTTTTTTACCTTAATAATTTATTTTTCAGCATCTACCAAACAAAACTTTACTCAACTTAATTTGACTTAACGGAGCAACCGAATTATTAACTCTAACAAATATTATTGAGATATGACGGCTAAGCGAACACGGGATGCTAGAATTATGTCACATCAGAGGAAAATTGAAAAAGATATGGAAAATGAAGTATCTTAGAAAGAAGAGGCTGGCCTGAGCGAGGTAATTTTATGTTTTTGTAACTTAACACTTTATTTTTCAGCATCTACAAAAGAAAAGTTTTCTCAACTTAGTTTGACGTAGCGGAGCAATCGAATTATTATCTCTAACAAATATTATTAAGATATGACAGCATAGCGAACACGAGATGCTAGAATTATGTCACATCAGAGGAAAATTGAAAAAAATATGGAAAGTGAAGTATCTTAGAAAGAAGAGGCTGGCCTGAGCGAGGTAATTTTATGTTTTTGTAACTTAATACTTTATTTTTCAGCATCTACCAAAGAAAACTTTACTCAACTTAATTTGACGTAACGGAGCAATCGAATTATTAACTCTAACAAATATTATTAAGAAAGAACGGAAAAGCGATCACGGGAAGCTAGAATTATGTCACATCTGAGGAAAATAGAAAAAGATAAAGAAAATAAAGAAAGAAAAAGATGAATTATCTTAGAAAGAAGAGGCTGGCCTGAGCGAGGTAATTTTATGTCTTTGTAACTTAAAATAAATAAAGAAAAAGATGAATTATCTTAGAAAGAAGAGGCTGGCCTGAGCGAGGTAATTTTATGTCTTTGTAACTTAAAATAAATAAAGAAAAAGATGAATTATCTTAGAAAGAAGAGGCTGGCCTGAGCGAGGTAATTTTATGTCTTTGTAACTTAACACTTTATTTTTCAGCATCTACAAAAGAAAAGTTTTCTCAACTTAGTTTGACGTAAAGGAGCAAACGAATTATTAACTCTAACAAATATTATTAAGATATGACGGCTAAGCGAACACGGGATGCTAGAATTATGTCACATCAGAGGAAAATAGAAAAAGTTAAAGAAAATAAAGTATCTTAGAAAGAACAGGACGGCCTGAGCAAGGTATTTTTATGTTTTTTTACCTTAATAATTTATTTTTCAGCATCTACCAAACAAAACTTTACTCAACTTAATTTGACTTAACGGAGCAACCGAATTATTAACTCTAACAAATATTATTGAGATATGACGGCTAAGCGAACACGGGATGCTAGAATTATGTCACATCAGAGGAAAATTGAAAAAGATATGGAAAATGAAGTATCTTAGAAAGAAGAGGCTGGCCTGAGCGAGGTAATTTTATGTTTTTGTAACTTAACACTTTATTTTTCAGCATCTACAAAAGAAAAGTTTTCTCAACTTAGTTTGACGTAGCGGAGCAATCGAATTATTATCTCTAACAAATATTATTAAGATATGACAGCATAGCGAACACGAGATGCTAGAATTATGTCACATCAGAGGAAAATTGAAAAAAATATGGAAAGTGAAGTATCTTAGAAAGAAGAGGCTGGCCTGAGCGAGGTAATTTTATGTTTTTGTAACTTAATACTTTATTTTTCAGCATCTACCAAAGAAAACTTTACTCAACTTAATTTGACGTAACGGAGCAATCGAATTATTAACTCTAACAAATATTATTAAGAAAGAACGGAAAAGCGATCACGGGAAGCTAGAATTATGTCACATCTGAGGAAAATAGAAAAAGATAAAGAAAATAAATAAAGAAAAAGATGAATTATCTTAGAAAGAAGAGGCTGGCCTGAGCGAGGTAATTTTATGTCTTTGTAACTTAAAATAAATAAAGAAAAAGATGAATTATCTTAGAAAGAAGAAGCTGGCCTGAGCGAGGTAATTTGATGTCTTTGTAACTTAAAATAAATAAAGAAAAAGATGAATTATCTTAGAAAGAAGAGGCTGGCCTGAGCGAGGTAATTTTATGTCTTTGTAACTTAACACTTAATTTTTCAGCATCTACAAAAGAAAAGTTTTCTCAACTTAGTTTGACGTAAAGGAGCAAACGAATTATTAACTCTAACAAATATTATTAAGATATGACGGCTAAGCGAACACGGGATGCTAGAATTATGTCACATCAGAGGAAAATAGAAAAAGTTAAAGAAAATAAAGTATCTTAGAAAGAACAGGACGGCCGGAGCAAGGTATTTTTATGTTTTTGTAACTTAACACTTTATTTTTCAGCATCTACAAAAGAAAAGTTTTCTCAACTTAGTTTGACGTAAAGGAGCAAACGAATTATTAACTCTAACAAATATTATTAAGATATGACGGCTAAGCGAACACGGGATGCTAGAATTATGTCACATCAGAGGAAAATTGAAAAAGATAAAAAAAATAAAGTATCTTAGAAAGAACAGGACGGCCTGAGCATGGTTTTTTTAAATATTTTTTTACCTTAATACTTAATTTTCCAGCATCTACAAAAGAAAAGTTTTATCGACTTAGTTTGACGTAGCGGAGCAATCGAATTATTAACTCTAGCAAATATTATTAAGATATAACGGAAAAGCGAACACGGGAAGCTAGAATTATGTCACATCATAGGAAAATAGAAAAAGATAAAGAAAATAAAGTATCTTAGAAAGAACAGGACGGCCAGAGCAAGGTATTTTTATGTTTTTTTACCTTAATACTTAATTTTTCAGCATCTACATAAGAAAAGTTTTCTTAACTTAGTTTGACGTAAAGGAGCAATCGAATTATTAACTCTAACAAATATTATTAAGATATAACGAAAAAGCGAACTCGGGAAGCTAGAATTATGTCACATCAGAGGAAAATAGAAAAAGTTAAAGAAAATAAAGTATCTTAGAAAGAACAGGACGGCCTGAGCAAGGTATTTTTATGTTTTTTTACCTTAATAATTTATTTTTCAGCATCTACCAAACAAAACTTTACTCAACTTAATTTGACGTAACGGAGCAATCGAATTATTAACTCTAACAAATATTATTAAGATATGACGGCTAAGCGAACACGGGATGCTAGAATTATGTCATATCAGAGGAAAATTGAAAAAGATATGGAAAATGAAGTATCTTAGAAAGAAGAGGCTGGCCTGAGCGAGGTAATTTTATGTTTTTGTAACTTAACACTTTATTTTTCAGCATCTACAAAAGAAAAGTTTTCTCAACTTAGTTTGACGTAAAGGAGCAATCGAATTATTAACTCTAGCAAATATTATTAAGATATAACGGAAAAGCGAACACGGGAAGCTAGAATTATGTCACATCATAGGAAAATAGAAAAAGATAAAGAAAATAAAGTATCTTAGAAAGAACAGGACGGCAGAGCAAGGTATTTTTATGTTTTTTTACCTTAATAATTTATTTTTCAGCATCTATCAAACAAAACTTTACTCAACTTAATTTGACGTAACGGAGCAATCGAATTATTAACTCCAACAAATATTATTAAGATATAACGGAAAAGCGAACTCGGGAAGCTAGAATTATGTCACATCAGAGGAAAATAGAAAAGATAAAAAAAATAAAGTATCTTAGAAAGAAGAGGACGGCCTGAAAAGGTATTTATATGTTTTTTTACCTTTATACTTTTTTTTCCAGCATCTACAAAAGAAATGTTTTCACAACTTAATTTGACGTAAAGGAGCAAACGAATTATTAACTCTTACAAATATTAATAAGATATAACGGAAAAGTGAACACGGGAAGCTAGAATTATGTCACATCAGAGGAAAATAGAAAAAGTTAAAGAAAATAAAGTATATTAGAAAGAAGAGGACGGCCTGAAAAGGTATTTATATGTTTTTTTACCTTTATACTTTTTTTTCCAGCATCTACAAAAGAAATGTTTTCTCAACTTAATTTGACGTAAAGGAGCAAACGAATTATTAACTCTTACAAATATTAATAAGATATAACGGAAAAGTGAACACGGGAAGCTAGAATTATGTCACATCAGAGGAAAATAGAAAAAGTTAAAGAAAATAAAGTATATTAGAAAGATCAGGACGCCCTGAGCAAGGTATTTTTATGTTTTTTTACCTTAATACTTTATTTTTCAGCATCTACCAAACAAAACTTTACTCAACTTAGTTTGACGTAGCGGAGCAATTGAATTATTATCTCTTACAAATATTATTAAGATATGACAGCATAGCGAACACGAGATGCTAGAATTATGTCACATCAGAGGAAAATTGAAAAAGATATGGAAAATGAAGTATCTTAGAAAGAAGAGGCTGGCCTGAGCGAGGTAATTTTATGTTTTTGTAACTTAACACTTAATTTTTCAGCATCTACATAAGAAAAGTTTTCTCAACTTAGTTTGACGTAAAGGAGCAATCGAACTATTAACTCTAACAAATATTATTAAGATATAACGGAAAAGCGAACTCGGGAAGCTAGAATTATGTCACATCAGAGGAAAATAGAAAAAGTTAAAGAAAATATAGTATCTTAGAAAGAACAGGACGGCCTGAGCTAGGTATTTTTATGTTTTTTTACCTTAATAATTTATTTTTCAGCATCTACCAAACAAAACTTTACTCAACTTAATTTGACGTAACGGAGCAACCGAATTATTAACTCTAACAAATATTATTAAGATATAACGGAAAAGCGAACACGAGATGCTAGAATTATGTCACATCAGAGGAAAATTGAAAAAGATATGGAAAATGAAGTATCTTAGAAAGAAGAGGCTGGCCTGAGCGAGGTAATTTTATGTTTTTGTAACTTAACACTTTATTTTTCAGCATCTACAAAAGAAAAGTTTTATCGACTTAGTTTGACGTAGCGGAGCAATCGAATTATTATCTCTTACAAATATTATTAAGATATGACAGCATAGCGAACACGAGATGCTAGAATTATGTCACATCAGAGGAAAATTGAAAAAGATATGGAAAATGAAGTATCTTAGAAAGAAGAGGCTGGCCTGAGCGAGGTAATTTTATGTTTTTGTAACTTAACACTTTATTTTTCAGCATCTACAAAAGAAAAGTTTTCTCAACTTAGTTTGACGTAAAGGAGCAATCGAATTATTAACTCTAGCAAATATTATTAAGATATAACGGAAAAGCGAACACGGGAAGCTAGAATTATGTCACATCAGAGGAAAATAGAAAAAGTTAAAGAAAATAAAGTATCTTAGAAAGATCAGGACGCCCTGAGCAAGGTATTTTTATGTTTTTTTACCTTAATACTTTATTTTTCAGCATCTACCAAACAAAACTTTACTCAACTTAGTTTGACGTAGCGGAGCAATCGAATTATTATCTCTTACAAATATTATTAAGATATGACAGCATAGCGAACACGAGATGCTAGAATTATGTCACATCAGAGGAAAATTGAAAAAGATATGGAAAATGAAGTATCTTAGAAAGAAGAGGCTGGCCTGAGCGAGGTAATTTTATGTTTTTGTAACTTAACACTTTATTTTTCAGCATCTACAAAAGAAAAGTTTTATCGACTTAGTTTGACGTAGCGGAGCAATCGAATTATTAACTCTAGCAAATATTATTAAGATATAACGGAAAAGCGAACACGAGAAGCTAGAATTATGTCACATCATAGGAAAATAGAAAAAGATAAAGAAAATAAAGTATCTTAGAAAGAACAGGACGGCCAGAGCAAGGTATTTTTATGTTTTTTTACCTTAATACTTAATTTTTCAGCATCTACATAAGAAAAGTTTTCTCAACTTAGTTTGACGTAAAGGAGCAATCGAATTATTAACTCTAACAAATATTATTAAGATATAACGGAAAAGCGAACTCGGGAAGCTAGAATTATGTCACATCAGAGGAAAATAGAAAAAGTTAAAGAAAATAAAGTATCTTAGAAAGAACAGGACGGCCTGAGCAAGGTATTTTTATGTTTTTTTACCTTAATAATTTATTTTTCAGCATCTACCAAACAAAACTTTACTCAACTTAATTTGACGTAACGGAGCAATCGAATTATTAACTCTAACAAATATTATTAAGATATGACGGCTAAGCGAACACGGGATGCTAGAATTATGTCATATCAGAGGAAAATTGAAAAAGATATGGAAAATGAAGTATCTTAGAAAGAAGAGGCTGGCCTGAGCGAGGTAATTTTATGTTTTTGTAACTTAACACTTTATTTTTCAGCATCTACAAAAGAAAAGTTTTCTCAACTTAGTTTGACGTAAAGGAGCAATCGAATTATTAACTCTAGCAAATATTATTAAGATATAACGGAAAAGCGAACACGGGAAGCTAGAATTATGTCACATCATAGGAAAATAGAAAAAGATAAAGAAAATAAAGTATCTTATAAAGAACAGGACGGCAGAGCAAGGTATTTTTATGTTTTTTTACCTTAATAATTTATTTTTCAGCATCTATCAAACAAAACTTTACTCAACTTAATTTGACGTAACGGAGCAATCGAATTATTAACTCCAACAAATATTATTAAGATATAACGGAAAAGCGAACTCGGGAAGCTAGAATTATGTCACATCAGAGGAAAATAGAAAAGATAAAAAAAATAAAGTATCTTAGAAAAAAGAGGACGGCCTGAAAAGGTATTTATATGTTTTTTTACCTTTGTACTTTTTTTTCCAGCATCTACAAAAGAAATGTTTTCTCAACTTAATTTGACGTAAAGGAGCAAACGAATTATTAACTCTTACAAATATTAATAAGATATAACGGAAAAGTGAACACGGGAAGCTAGAATTATGTCACATCAGAGGAAAATAGAAAAAGTTAAAGAAAATAAAGTATATTAGAAAGATCAGGACGCCCTGAGCAAGGTATTTTTATGTTTTTTTACCTTAATACTTTATTTTTCAGCATCTACCAAACAAAACTTTACTCAACTTAGTTTGACGTAGCGGAGCAATTGAATTATTATCTCTTACAAATATTATTAACATATGACAGCATAGCGAACACGAGATGCTAGAATTATGTCACATCATAGGAAAATAGAAAAAGATAAAGAAAATAAAGTATCTTAGAAAGAACAGGACGGCCAGAGCAAGGTATTTTTATGTTTTTTTACCTTAATACTTAATTTTTCAGCATCTACATAAGAAAAGTTTTCTCAACTTAGTTTGACGTAAAGGAGCAATCGAATTATTAACTCTAGCAAATATTATTAAGATATAACGGAAAAGCGAACACGGGAAGCTAGAATTATGTCACATCATAGGAAAATAGAAAAAGATAAAGAAAATAATGTATCTTAGAAAGAACAGGACGGCCTGAGCAAGGTATTTTTATGTTTTTTTACCTTTATAATTTATTTTTCAGCATCTACCAAACAAAACTTTACTCAACTTAATTTGACGTAACGGAGCAATCGAATTATTAACTCTAACAAATATTATTAAGATATAACGGAAAAGCGAACTCGGGAAGCTAGAATTATGTCACATCAGAGGAAAATAGAAAAAGATAAAAAAAATAAAGTATCTTAGAAAGAACAGGACGGCCTGAGCATGGTTTTTTAAAATGTTTTTTTACCTTAATACTTAATTTTTCAGCATCTACAAAAGAAATGTTTTCTCAACTTAGTTTGACGTAAAGGAGCAATCGAATTATTAACTCTTACAAATATTATTAAGATATAACGGAAAAGCGAACTCGGGAAGCTAGAATTATGTCGCATCAGAGGAAAATAGAAAAAGATAAAAAAAATAAAGTATCTTAGAAAGAACAGGACGGCCAGAGCAAGGTATTTTTATGTTTTTTTACCTTAATACTTAATTTTTCAGCATCTACATAAGAAAAGTTTTCTCAACTTAGTTTGACGTAAAGGAGCAATCGAATTATTAACTCTAACAAATATTATTAAGATATAACGGAAAAGCGAACTCGGGAAGCTAGAATTATGTCAAATCAGAGGAAAATAGAAAAAGTTAAAGAAAATCAAGTATATTAGAAAGATCAGGACGCCCTGAGCAAAGTATTTTTATGTTTTTTTACCTTAATACTTTATTTTTCAGCATCTACCAAACAAAACTTTACTCAACTTAGTTTGACGTAGCGGAGCAATCGAATTATTATCTCTTACAAATATTATTAAGATATGACAGCATAGCGAACACGAGATGCTAGAATTATGTCACATCAGAGGAAAATTGAAAAAGGTATGGAAAATGAAGTATCTTAGAAAGAAGAGGCTGGCCTGAGCGAGGTAATTTTATGTTTTTGTAACTTAACACTTTATTTTTCAGCATCTACAAAAGAAAAGTTTTATCAACTTAGTTTGACGTAGCGGAGCAATCGAATTATTAACTCTAGCAAATATTATTAAGATATAACGGAAAAGCGAACACGGGAAGCTACAATTATGTCACATCATAGGAAAATAGAAAAAGATAAAGAAAATAAAGTATCTTAGAAAGAACAGGACGGCCAGAGCAAGATATTTTTATGTTTTTTTACCTTAATACTTAATTTTTCAGCATCTACATAAGAAAAGTTTTCTCAACTTAGTTTGACGTAAAGGAGCAATCGAATTATTAACTCTAACAAATATTATTAAGATATAACGGAAAAGCGAACTCGGGAAGCTAGAATTATGTCACATCAGAGGAAAATAGAAAAAGTTAAAGAAAATAAAGTATCTTAGAAAGAACAGGACGGCCTGAGCAAGGTATTTTTATGTTTTTTTACCTTAATAATTTATTTTTCAGCATCTACCAAACAAAACTTTACTCAACTTAATTTGACGTAACGGAGCAATCGAATTATTAACTCTAACAAATATTATTAAGATATGACGGCTAAGCGAACACGGGATGCTAGAATTATGTCACATCAGAGGAAAATTGAAAAAGATATGGAAAATGAAGTATCTTAGAAAGAAGAGGCTGGCCTGAGCGAGGTAATTTTATGTTTTTGTAACTTAACACTTTATTTTTCAGCATCTACAAAAGAAAAGTTTTCTCAACTTAGTTTGACGTAAAGGAGCAATCGAATTATTAACTCTAACAAATATTATTAAGATATAACGGAAAAGCGAACTCGGGAAGCTAGAATTATGTCACATCAGAGGAAAATAGAAAAGATAAAAAAAATAAAGTATCTTAGAAAGAAGAGGACGGCCTGAAAAGGTATTTATATGTTTTTTTACCTTAATACTTTTTTTTTCAGCATCTACAAAAGAAATGTTTTCTCAACTTAATTTGACGTAAAGGAGCAATCGAATTATTATCTCTAACAAATAATAGTAAGATAAGACGGCAAAGCGAACACGGGATGCTAGAATTATGTCACATCAGAGGAAAATTGAAAAAGATATGGAAAATGAAGTATCTTAGAAAGAAGAGGCTGGCCTGAGCGAGGTAATTTTATGTTTTGGTAACTTAACACTTTATTTTTTAGCATCTACAAAAGAAATGTTTTCTCAACTTAGTTTGACGTAGCGGAGCAATCGAATTATTAACTCTAACATATAATATTAAGATATGACGGCAAAGCGAACACGGGATGCATGAATTATGTCACATCAGAAGAAAATTGAAAAAGATATGGAAAATGAAGTATCTTAGAAAGAACAGGACGGCCTGAGCGAGGTAATTTTATGTTTTTGTAACTTAACACTTTATTTTTCAGCATCTATAAAAGAAAAGTTTTCTCAACTTAGTTTGACGTAGCGGAGCAATCGAATTATTAACTCTAACAAATATTATTAAGATATAACGGAAAAGCGATCACGAGAAGCTAGAATTATGTCGCATCAGAGGAAAATAGAAAAGGATAAAGAAAATAAAGTATCTTAGAAAGAACAGGACGGCCAGAGCAAGGTATTTTTATGTTTTTGTAACTTAACACTTTATTTTTCAGCATCTACAAAAGAAAAGTTTTCTCAACTTAGTTTGACGTAAAGGAGCAATCGAATTATTAACTCTAAAAATATTATTAAGATATAACGGAAAAGCGAACTCGGGAAGCTAGAATTATGTCACATCAGAGGAAAATAGAAAAAGATAAAAAAAATAAAGTATCTTAGAAAGAACAGGACGGCCTGAGCAAGGTTTTTTTTTATGTTATTTTACCTTAATACTTAATTTTTCAGCATCTACAAAAGAAATTTTTTCTCAACTTAATTTGACGTATCGGAGCAATCGAATTATTATCTCTAACATATATTATTAAGATATGACGGCAAAACGAACACGGGAAGATAGAATTATGTCACATCAGAGGAAAATTGAAAAAGATATGGAAAATGAAGTATCTTAGAAAGAAGAGGACGGCCTGAGCAAGGTAGTTTTATGTTTTTTTACCTTAATACTTTATTTTTCAGCATCTACCAAACAAAACTTTACTCAACTTAATTTGACGTAACGGAGCAATCGAATTATTAACTCTAACAAATATTTTTAAGATATGAGGGCTAAGCGAACACGGGATGCTAGAATTATGTCACATCAGAGGAAAATTGAAAAAGATATAGAAAATGAAGTATCTTAGAAAGAAGAGGCTGGCCTGAGCGAGGTAATTTTATGTTTTTGTAACTTAACACTTTATTTTTCAGCATCTACAAAAGAAAAGTTTTCTCAACTTAGTTTGACGTAGCGGAGCAATCGAATTATTAACTCTAACAAATATTATTAAGATATAACGGAAAAGCGATCACGAGAAGCTAGAATTATGTCACATCAGAGGAAAATAGAAAAGGATAAAGAAAATAAAGTATCTTAGAAAGAACAGGACGGCCAGAGCAAGGTATTTTTATGTTTTTTTACCTTAATACTTAATTTTTCAGCTTCTACAAAAGATATGTTTTCTCAAATTAATTTGACCTAACGGAGTAATCGAATTATTATCTCTAACAAATATTATTAAGATATAACGGAAAAGCGAACACGGGATGCTAGAATTATGTCACATCAGAGGAAAATAGAAAAGGATAAAGAAAATAAAGTATCTTAGAAAGAACAGGACGGCCAGAGCAAGGTATTTTTATGTTTTTGTAACTTAACACTTTATTTTTCAGCATCTACAAAAGAAAAGTTTTCTCAACTTAGTTTGACGTAAAGGAGCAAACGAATTATTAACTCTAACAAATATTTTTAAGGTATAACGTAAAAGCGAACTCGGGATGCTAGAATTATGTCACATCAGAGGAAAATTGAAAAAGATATGGAAAATGAAGTATCTTAGAAAGAACAGGACGGCCTGAGCATGGTTTTTTTTAATGTTTTTTTACCTTAATACTTTATTTTTCAGCATCTACAAAAGAAATGTTTTCTCAACTTAGTTTGACGTAAAGGAGCAAACGAATTATTAACTCTAACAAATATTATTAAGATATGACGGCAAAGCAAACACGGGAAGATAGAATTATGTCACATCTGAGGAAAATTGAAGAAGATATGGAAAATAAAGTATCTTAGAAAGAAGAGGACGGCCTGAGCAATGTATTTTTATGTTTTTTTACCTTAATACTTAATTTTTCAGCTTCTACAAAAGATATGATTTCTCTACTTAATTTGACCTAACGGAGCAATCGAATTATTATCTCTAACAAATAATATTAAGATAAGACGGCAAAGCGAACACGGGATGCTAGAATTATGTCACATCAGAGGAAAATTGAAAAAGATATGGAAAATGAAGTATCTTAGAAAGAAGAGGCTGGCCTGAGCGAGGTAATTTTATGTTTTGGTAACTTAACACTTTATTTTTCAGCATCTACAAAAGAAATGTTTTCTCAACTTAGTTTGACGTAGCGGAGCAATCGAATTATTAACTCTAACAAATAATATTAAGATATGACGGCAAAGCGAACACGGGATGCATGAATTATGTCACATCAGAGGAAAATTGAAAAAGATATGGAAAATGACGTATCTTAGAAAGAACAGGACGGCCTGAGCATGGTTTTTTTAAATGTTTTTTTACCTTAATACTTAATTTTTCAGCATCTACAAAAGAAATGCTTTCTCAACTTAGTTTGACGTATCGGAGCAATCGAATTATTATCTCTAACAAATATTATTAAGAAATGACGGCAAAGCAAACACGGGAAGATAGAATTATGTCACATCTGAGGAAAATTGAAGAAGATATGGAAAATAAAGTATCTTAGAAAGAAGAGGACGGCCTGAGCAAGGTATTTTTATGTTTTTTTACCTTAATACTTAATTTTTCAGCTTCTACAAAAGATATGTTTTCTCAAATTAATTTGACCTAACGGAGTAATCGAATTATTATCTCTAACAAATATTATTAAGATATAACGGAAAAGCGAACTCGGGAAGCTAGAATTATGTCACATCAGAGGAAAATAGAAAAAATTAAAGAAAATAAAGTATCTTAGAAAGAACAGGACAACCTGAGCAAGGTAGTTTTATGTTTTTTTACCTTAATACTTTATTTTTCAGCATCTACCAAACAAAACTTTACTCAACTTAATTTGACGTAACGGAGCAACCGAATTATTAACTCTAACAAATATTATTAAGATATGACGGCAAAGCGAACACGGGATGCATGAATTATGTCACATCAGAGGAAAATTGAAAAATATATGGAAAATGAAGTATCTTAGAAAGAACAGGACGGCCTGAGCATGGTTTTTTTTTTTATGTTTTTTTACCTTAATACTTAATTTTTCAGCATCTACAAAAGAAAAGTTTTCTCAACTTAGTTTGACGTAAAGGAGCAATCGAATTATTAACTCTAACAAATATTAATAAGATATAACGGAAAAGCGAACACGGGAAGCTAGAATTATGTCACATCAGAGGAAAATAGAAAAAGTTAAAGAAAATAAAGTATCTTAGAAAGAACAGGACGGCCTGAGCAAGGTATTTTTATGTTTTTTTACCTTAATAATTTATTTTTCAGCATCTACCAAACAAAACATTACTCAACTTAATTTGACTTAACGGAGCAACCGAATTATTAACTCTAACAAATATTATTGAGATATGACGGCTAAGCGAACACGGGATGCTAGAATTATGTCACATCAGAGGAAAATTGAAAAAGATATGGAAAATGAAGTATCTTAGAAAGAAGAGGCTGGCCTGAGCGAGGTAATTTTATGTTTTTGTAACTTAACACTTTATTTTTCAGCATCTACAAAAGAAAAGTTTTCTCAACTTAGTTTGACGTAGCGGAGCAATCGAATTATTATCTCTAACAAATATTATTAAGATATGACAGCATAGCGAACACGAGATGCTAGAATTATGTCACATCAGAGGAAAATTGAAAAAGATATGGAAAGTGAAGTATCTTAGAAAGAACAGGACGGTCTGAGCATAGTATTTTTATGTTTTTTTAACTTAATACTTAATTTTTCAGCTTCTACAAAAGATATGTTTTCTCAACTTAATTTGACCTTACGGAGCAATCGAATTATTATCTCTCTTCAATAATATTAAGATAAGACGGCAAAGCGAACACGGGATGCTAGAATTATGTTACATCAGAGGAAAATTGAAAAAGATATGGATAATGAAGTATCTTAGAAAGAAGAGGCTGGCCTGAGCGAGGTAATTTTATGTTTTTGTAACTTAATACATTATTTTTCAGCATCTACCAAAGAAAACTTTACTCAACTTAATTTGACGTAACGGAGCAATCGAATTATTAACTCTAACAAATATTATTAAGAAAGAACGGAAAAGCGATCACGGGAAGCTAGAATTATGTCACATCTGAGGAAAATAGAAAAATATAAAGAAAATGAATTATCTTAGAAAGAAGAGGCTGGCCTGAGCGAGGTAATTTTATGTCTTTGTAACTTAACACTTTATTTTTCAGCATCTACAAAAGATATGTTTTCTCAACTTAATTTGACCTAACGGAGCAATCGAATTATTATCTCTAACAAATAATATTAGGATATGATGGCAAAGCGAACACGGGATGCATGAATTATGTCACATCAGAAGAAAATCGAAAAAGATATGGAAAATGAAATATCTTAGAAAGAAGAGGACGGCCTGAAAGGTATTTTTATGTTTTTTTACCTTAATACTTAATTTTTCAGCTTCTACAAAAGATATGTTTTCTCAACTTAATTTGACCTAACGGAGCAATCGAATTATTATCTCTAACAAATAATATTAAGATAAGACGGCAAAGCGAACACGGGATGCTAGAATTATGTCACATCAGAGGAAAATTGAAAAAGATATGGAAAATGAAGTATCTTAGAAAGAAGAGGCTGGCCTGAGCGAGGTAATTTTATGTTTTGGTAACTTAACACTTTATTTTTCAGCATCTACAAAAGAAATGTTTTCTCAACTTAATTTGACCTAACGGAGCAATCGAATTATTAACTCTAACAAATAATATTAAGATATGACGGCAAAGTGAACACGGGATGCATGAATTATGTCACATCAGAGGAAAATTGAAAAAGATATGGAAAATGAAGTATCTTAGAAAGAACAGGACGGCCTGAGCAAGGTATTTTTATGTTTTTTTACCTTAATACTTAATTTTTCAGCTTCTACAAAAGATATGTTTTCTCAAATTAATTTGACCTAACGGAGTAATCGAATTATTATCTCTAACAAATATTATTAAGATATAACGGAAAAGCGAACTCGGGAAGCTAGAATTATGTCACATCAGAGGAAAATAGAAAAAGTTAAAGAAAATAAAGTATCTTAGAAAGAACAGGACAACCTGAGCAAGGTAGTTTTATGTTTTTTTACCTTAATACTTTATTTTTCAGCATCTACCAAACAAAACTTTACTCAACTTAATTTGACGTAACGGAGCAATCGAATTATTAACTCTAACAAATATTATTAAGAAAGAACGGAAAAGCGATCACGGGAAGCTAGAATTATGTCACATCTGAGGAAAATAGAAAAATATAAAGAAAATGAATTATCTTAGAAAGAAGAGGCTGGCCTGAGCGAGGTAATTTTATGTTTTTGTAACTTAACACTTTATTTTTCAGCATCTACAAAAGAAAAGTTTTCTCAACTTAGTTTGACGTAGCGGAGCAATCGAATTATTATCTCTAACAAATATTATTAAGATATG
Source organism: Troilus luridus (assembly GCA_964056705.1). Taxonomy (NCBI): domain Eukaryota; kingdom Metazoa; phylum Arthropoda; class Insecta; order Hemiptera; family Pentatomidae; genus Troilus; species Troilus luridus. Next base: position 186,832,551 of record OZ057412.1, on the reverse strand, counting down.
ACAGCATAGCGAACACGAGATGCTAGAATTATGTCACATCAGAGGAAAATTGAAAAAAATATGGAAAGTGAAGTATCTTAGAAAGAACAGGACGGTCTGAGCATAGTATTTTTATGTTTTTTTAACTTAATACTTAATTTTTCAGATTCTACAAAAGATATGTTTTCTCAACTTAATTTGACCTTACGGAACAATCGAATTATTATCTCTCTTCAATAATATTAAGATAAGACGGCAAAGCGAACACGGGATGCTAGAATTATGTTACATCAGAGGAAAATTGAAAAAGATATGGATAATGAAGTATCTTAGAAAGAAGAGGCTGGCCTGAGCGAGGTAATTTTATGTTTTTGTAACTTAATACTTTATTTTTCAGCATCTACCAAAGAAAACTTTACTCAACTTAATTTGACGTAACGGAGCAATCGAATTATTAACTCTAACAAATATTATTAAGAAAGAACGGAAAAGCGATCACGGGAAGCTAGAATTATGTCACATCTGAGGAAAATAGAAAAATATAAAGAAAATGAATTATCTTAGAAAGAAGAGGCTGGCCTGAGCGAGGTAATTTTATGTTTTTGTAACTTAACACTTTATTTTTCAGCATCTACAAAAGAAAAGTTTTCTCAACTTAGTTTGACGTAGCGGAGCAATCGAATTATTATCTCTAACAAATATTATTAAGATATGACAGCATAGCGAACACGAGATGCTAGAATTATGTCACATCAGAGGAAAATTGAAAAAAATATGGAAAGTGAAGTATCTTAGAAAGAACAGGACGGTCTGAGCATAGTATTTTTATGTTTTTTTAACTTAATACTTAATTTTTCAGATTCTACAAAAGATATGTTTTCTCAACTTAATTTGACCTTACGGAACAATCGAATTATTATCTCTCTTCAATAATATTAAGATAAGACGGCAAAGCGAACACGGGATGCTAGAATTATGTTACATCAGAGGAAAATTGAAAAAGATATGGATAATGAAGTATCTTAGAAAGAAGAGGCTGGCCTGAGCGAGGTAATTTTATGTTTTTGTAACTTAATACTTTATTTTTCAGCATCTACCAAAGAAAACTTTACTCAACTTAATTTGACGTAACGGAGCAATCGAATTATTAACTCTAACAAATATTATTAAGAAAGAACGGAAAAGCGATCACGGGAAGCTAGAATTATGTCACATCTGAGGAAAATAGAAAAAGATAAAGAAAATAAAGAAAGAAAAAGATGAATTATCTTAGAAAGAAGAGGCTGGCCTGAGCGAGGTAATTTTATGTCTTTGTAACTTAAAATAAATAAAGAAAAAGATGAATTATCTTAGAAAGAAGAGGCTGGCCTGAGCGAGGTAATTTTATGTCTTTGTAACTTAAAATAAATAAAGAAAAAGATGAATTATCTTAGAAAGAAGAGGCTGGCCTGAGCGAGGTAATTTTATGTCTTTGTAACTTAACACTTTATTTTTCAGCATCTACAAAAGAAAAGTTTTCTCAACTTAGTTTGACGTAAAGGAGCAAACGAATTATTAACTCTAACAAATATTATTAAGATATGACGGCTAAGCGAACACGGGATGCTAGAATTATGTCACATCAGAGGAAAATAGAAAAAGTTAAAGAAAATAAAGTATCTTAGAAAGAACAGGACGGCCGGAGCAAGGTATTTTTATGTTTTTGTAACTTAACACTTTATTTTTCAGCATCTACAAAAGAAAAGTTTTCTCAACTTAGTTTGACGTAAAGGAGCAAACGAATTATTAACTCTAACAAATATTATTAAGATATGACGGCTAAGCGAACACGGGATGCTAGAATTATGTCACATCAGAGGAAAATTGAAAAAGATAAAAAAAATAAAGTATCTTAGAAAGAACAGGACGGCCTGAGCATGGTTTTTTTAAATTTTTTTTTACCTTAATACTTAATTTTTCAGCATCTACAAAAGAAATGTTTTCTCAACTTAGTTTGACGTATCGGAGCAATAGAATTATTATCTCTAACAAATATTATTAAGATATGACGGCAAAGCAAACACGGGAAGATAGAATTATGTCACATCTGAGGAAAATTGAAGAAGATATGGAAAATAAAGTATCTTAGAAAGAAGTTTTTTTACCTTAATACTTTATTTTTCAGCATCTACCAAACAATACTTTACTCAACTTAGTTTGACGTAGCGGAGCAATCGAATTATTATCTCTTACAAATATTATTAAGATATGACAGCATAGCGAACCCGAGATGCTAGAATTATGTCACATCAGAGGAAAATTGAAAAAGATATAGAAAATGAAGTATCTTAGAAAGAACAGGACAACCTGAGCAAGGTAGTTTTATGTTTTTTTACCTTAATACTTTATTTTTCAGCATCTACCAAACAAAACTTTACTCAACTTAATTTGACGTAACGGAGCAATCGAATTATTAACTCTAACAAATATTATTAAGAAAGAACGGAAAAGCGATCACGGGAAGCTAGAATTATGTCACATCTGAGGAAAATAGAAAAATATAAAGAAAATGAATTATCTTAGAAAGAAGAGGCTGGCCTGAGCGAGGTAATTTTATGTCTTTGTAACTTAACACTTTATTTTTCAGCATCTACAAAAGATATGTTTTCTCAACTTAATTTGACCTAACGGAGCAATCGAATTATTATCTCTAACAAATATTATTAAGATATGACGGCAAAGCGAACACGGGATGCATGAATTATGTCACATCAGAGGAAAATTGAAAAAGATATGGAAAATGAAGTATCTTAGAAAGAACAGGACGGCCTGAGCATGGTTTTTTTTAAATGTTTTTTTACCTTAATACTTAATTTTTAGCATCTACAAAAGAAAAGTTTTCTCAACTTAGTTTGACGTAAAGGAGCAATCGAATTATTAACTCTAACAAATATTAATAAGATATAACGGAAAAGCGAACACGGGAAGCTAGAATTATGTCACATCAGAGGAAAATAGAAAAAGTTAAAGAAAATAAAGTATCTTAGAAAGAACAGGACGGCCTGAGCAAGGTATTTTTATGTTTTTTTACCTTAATAATTTATTTTTCAGCATCTACCAAACAAAACTTTACTCAACTTAATTTGACTTAACGGAGCAACCGAATTATTAACTCTAACAAATATTATTGAGATATGACGGCTAAGCGAACACGGGATGCTAGAATTATGTCACATCAGAGGAAAATTGAAAAAGATATGGAAAATGAAGTATCTTAGAAAGAAGAGGCTGGCCTGAGCGAGGTAATTTTATGTTTTTGTAACTTAACACTTTATTTTTCAGCATCTACAAAAGAAAAGTTTTCTCAACTTAGTTTGACGTAGCGGAGCAATCGAATTATTATCTCTAACAAATATTATTAAGATATGACAGCATAGCGAACACGAGATGCTAGAATTATGTCACATCAGAGGAAAATTGAAAAAAATATGGAAAGTGAAGTATCTTAGAAAGAAGAGGCTGGCCTGAGCGAGGTAATTTTATGTTTTTGTAACTTAATACTTTATTTTTCAGCATCTACCAAAGAAAACTTTACTCAACTTAATTTGACGTAACGGAGCAATCGAATTATTAACTCTAACAAATATTATTAAGAAAGAACGGAAAAGCGATCACGGGAAGCTAGAATTATGTCACATCTGAGGAAAATAGAAAAAGATAAAGAAAATAAAGAAAGAAAAAGATGAATTATCTTAGAAAGAAGAGGCTGGCCTGAGCGAGGTAATTTTATGTCTTTGTAACTTAAAATAAATAAAGAAAAAGATGAATTATCTTAGAAAGAAGAGGCTGGCCTGAGCGAGGTAATTTTATGTCTTTGTAACTTAAAATAAATAAAGAAAAAGATGAATTATCTTAGAAAGAAGAGGCTGGCCTGAGCGAGGTAATTTTATGTCTTTGTAACTTAACACTTTATTTTTCAGCATCTACAAAAGAAAAGTTTTCTCAACTTAGTTTGACGTAAAGGAGCAAACGAATTATTAACTCTAACAAATATTATTAAGATATGACGGCTAAGCGAACACGGGATGCTAGAATTATGTCACATCAGAGGAAAATAGAAAAAGTTAAAGAAAATAAAGTATCTTAGAAAGAACAGGACGGCCTGAGCAAGGTATTTTTATGTTTTTTTACCTTAATAATTTATTTTTCAGCATCTACCAAACAAAACTTTACTCAACTTAATTTGACTTAACGGAGCAACCGAATTATTAACTCTAACAAATATTATTGAGATATGACGGCTAAGCGAACACGGGATGCTAGAATTATGTCACATCAGAGGAAAATTGAAAAAGATATGGAAAATGAAGTATCTTAGAAAGAAGAGGCTGGCCTGAGCGAGGTAATTTTATGTTTTTGTAACTTAACACTTTATTTTTCAGCATCTACAAAAGAAAAGTTTTCTCAACTTAGTTTGACGTAGCGGAGCAATCGAATTATTATCTCTAACAAATATTATTAAGATATGACAGCATAGCGAACACGAGATGCTAGAATTATGTCACATCAGAGGAAAATTGAAAAAAATATGGAAAGTGAAGTATCTTAGAAAGAAGAGGCTGGCCTGAGCGAGGTAATTTTATGTTTTTGTAACTTAATACTTTATTTTTCAGCATCTACCAAAGAAAACTTTACTCAACTTAATTTGACGTAACGGAGCAATCGAATTATTAACTCTAACAAATATTATTAAGAAAGAACGGAAAAGCGATCACGGGAAGCTAGAATTATGTCACATCTGAGGAAAATAGAAAAAGATAAAGAAAATAAATAAAGAAAAAGATGAATTATCTTAGAAAGAAGAGGCTGGCCTGAGCGAGGTAATTTTATGTCTTTGTAACTTAAAATAAATAAAGAAAAAGATGAATTATCTTAGAAAGAAGAAGCTGGCCTGAGCGAGGTAATTTGATGTCTTTGTAACTTAAAATAAATAAAGAAAAAGATGAATTATCTTAGAAAGAAGAGGCTGGCCTGAGCGAGGTAATTTTATGTCTTTGTAACTTAACACTTAATTTTGCAGCATCTACAAAAGAAAAGTTTTCTCAACTTAGTTTGACGTAAAGGAGCAAACGAATTATTAACTCTAACAAATATTATTAAGATATGACGGCTAAGCGAACACGGGATGCTAGAATTATGTCACATCAGAGGAAAATAGAAAAAGTTAAAGAAAATAAAGTATCTTAGAAAGAACAGGACGGCCGGAGCAAGGTATTTTTATGTTTTTGTAACTTAACACTTTATTTTTCAGCATCTACAAAAGAAAAGTTTTCTCAACTTAGTTTGACGTAAAGGAGCAAACGAATTATTAACTCTAACAAATATTATTAAGATATGACGGCTAAGCGAACACGGGATGCTAGAATTATGTCACATCAGAGGAAAATTGAAAAAGATAAAAAAAATAAAGTATCTTAGAAAGAACAGGACGGCCTGAGCATGGTTTTTTTAAATATTTTTTTACCTTAATACTTAATTTTCCAGCATCTACAAAAGAAAAGTTTTATCGACTTAGTTTGACGTAGCGGAGCAATCGAATTATTAACTCTAGCAAATATTATTAAGATATAACGGAAAAGCGAACACGGGAAGCTAGAATTATGTCACATCATAGGAAAATAGAAAAAGATAAAGAAAATAAAGTATCTTAGAAAGAACAGGACGGCCAGAGCAAGGTATTTTTATGTTTTTTTACCTTAATACTTAATTTTTCAGCATCTACATAAGAAAAGTTTTCTTAACTTAGTTTGACGTAAAGGAGCAATCGAATTATTAACTCTAACAAATATTATTAAGATATAACGAAAAAGCGAACTCGGGAAGCTAGAATTATGTCACATCAGAGGAAAATAGAAAAAGTTAAAGAAAATAAAGTATCTTAGAAAGAACAGGACGGCCTGAGCAAGGTATTTTTATGTTTTTTTACCTTAATAATTTATTTTTCAGCATCTACCAAACAAAACTTTACTCAACTTAATTTGACGTAACGGAGCAATCGAATTATTAACTCTAACAAATATTATTAAGATATGACGGCTAAGCGAACACGGGATGCTAGAATTATGTCATATCAGAGGAAAATTGAAAAAGATATGGAAAATGAAGTATCTTAGAAAGAAGAGGCTGGCCTGAGCGAGGTAATTTTATGTTTTTGTAACTTAACACTTTATTTTTCAGCATCTACAAAAGAAAAGTTTTCTCAACTTAGTTTGACGTAAAGGAGCAATCGAATTATTAACTCTAGCAAATATTATTAAGATATAACGGAAAAGCGAACACGGGAAGCTAGAATTATGTCACATCATAGGAAAATAGAAAAAGATAAAGAAAATAAAGTATCTTAGAAAGAACAGGACGGCAGAGCAAGGTATTTTTATGTTTTTTTACCTTAATAATTTATTTTTCAGCATCTATCAAACAAAACTTTACTCAACTTAATTTGACGTAACGGAGCAATCGAATTATTAACTCCAACAAATATTATTAAGATATAACGGAAAAGCGAACTCGGGAAGCTAGAATTATGTCACATCAGAGGAAAATAGAAAAGATAAAAAAAATAAAGTATCTTAGAAAGAAGAGGACGGCCTGAAAAGGTATTTATATGTTTTTTTACCTTTATACTTTTTTTTCCAGCATCTACAAAAGAAATGTTTTCACAACTTAATTTGACGTAAAGGAGCAAACGATTTATTAACTCTTACAAATATTAATAAGATATAACGGAAAAGTGAACACGGGAAGCTAGAATTATGTCACATCAGAGGAAAATAGAAAAAGTTAAAGAAAATAAAGTATATTAGAAAGAAGAGGACGGCCTGAAAAGGTATTTATATGTTTTTTTACCTTTATACTTTTTTTTCCAGCATCTACAAAAGAAATGTTTTCTCAACTTAATTTGACGTAAAGGAGCAAACGAATTATTAACTCTTACAAATATTAATAAGATATAACGGAAAAGTGAACACGGGAAGCTAGAATTATGTCACATCAGAGGAAAATAGAAAAAGTTAAAGAAAATAAAGTATATTAGAAAGATCAGGACGCCCTGAGCAAGGTATTTTTATGTTTTTTTACCTTAATACTTTATTTTTCAGCATCTACCAAACAAAACTTTACTCAACTTAGTTTGACGTAGCGGAGCAATTGAATTATTATCTCTTACAAATATTATTAAGATATGACAGCATAGCGAACACGAGATGCTAGAATTATGTCACATCAGAGGAAAATTGAAAAAGATATGGAAAATGAAGTATCTTAGAAAGAAGAGGCTGGCCTGAGCGAGGTAATTTTATGTTTTTGTAACTTAACACTTAATTTTTCAGCATCTACATAAGAAAAGTTTTCTCAACTTAGTTTGACGTAAAGGAGCAATCGAACTATTAACTCTAACAAATATTATTAAGATATAACGGAAAAGCGAACTCGGGAAGCTAGAATTATGTCACATCAGAGGAAAATAGAAAAAGTTAAAGAAAATATAGTATCTTAGAAAGAACAGGACGGCCTGAGCTAGGTATTTTTATGTTTTTTTACCTTAATAATTTATTTTTCAGCATCTACCAAACAAAACTTTACTCAACTTAATTTGACGTAACGGAGCAACCGAATTATTAACTCTAACAAATATTATTAAGATATAACGGAAAAGCGAACACGAGATGCTAGAATTATGTCACATCAGAGGAAAATTGAAAAAGATATGGAAAATGAAGTATCTTAGAAAGAAGAGGCTGGCCTGAGCGAGGTAATTTTATGTTTTTGTAACTTAACACTTTATTTTTCAGCATCTACAAAAGAAAAGTTTTATCGACTTAGTTTGACGTAGCGGAGCAATCGAATTATTATCTCTTACAAATATTATTAAGATATGACAGCATAGCGAACACGAGATGCTAGAATTATGTCACATCAGAGGAAAATTGAAAAAGATATGGAAAATGAAGTATCTTAGAAAGAAGAGGCTGGCCTGAGCGAGGTAATTTTATGTTTTTGTAACTTAACACTTTATTTTTCAGCATCTACAAAAGAAAAGTTTTCTCAACTTAGTTTGACGTAAAGGAGCAATCGAATTATTAACTCTAGCAAATATTATTAACATATAACGGAAAAGCGAACACGGGAAGCTAGAATTATGTCACATCAGAGGAAAATAGAAAAAGTTAAAGAAAATAAAGTATCTTAGAAAGATCAGGACGCCCTGAGCAAGGTATTTTTATGTTTTTTTACCTTAATACTTTATTTTTCAGCATCTACCAAACAAAACTTTACTCAACTTAGTTTGACGTAGCGGAGCAATCGAATTATTATCTCTTACAAATATTATTAAGATATGACAGCATAGCGAACACGAGATGCTAGAATTATGTCACATCAGAGGAAAATTGAAAAAGATATGGAAAATGAAGTATCTTAGAAAGAAGAGGCTGGCCTGAGCGAGGTAATTTTATGTTTTTGTAACTTAACACTTTATTTTTCAGCATCTACAAAAGAAAAGTTTTATCGACTTAGTTTGACGTAGCGGAGCAATCGAATTATTAACTCTAGCAAATATTATTAAGATATAACGGAAAAGCGAACACGAGAAGCTAGAATTATGTCACATCATAGGAAAATAGAAAAAGATAAAGAAAATAAAGTATCTTAGAAAGAACAGGACGGCCAGAGCAAGGTATTTTTATGTTTTTTTACCTTAATACTTAATTTTTCAGCATCTACATAAGAAAAGTTTTCTCAACTTAGTTTGACGTAAAGGAGCAATCGAATTATTAACTCTAACAAATATTATTAAGATATAACGGAAAAGCGAACTCGGGAAGCTAGAATTATGTCACATCAGAGGAAAATAGAAAAAGTTAAAGAAAATAAAGTATCTTAGAAAGAACAGGACGGCCTGAGCAAGGTATTTTTATGTTTTTTTACCTTAATAATTTATTTTTCAGCATCTACCAAACAAAACTTTACTCAACTTAATTTGACGTAACGGAGCAATCGAATTATTAACTCCAACAAATATTATTAAGATATAACGGAAAAGCGAACTCGGGAAGCTAGAATTATGTCACATCAGAGGAAAATAGAAAAGATAAAAAAAATAAAGTATCTTAGAAAAAAGAGGACGGCCTGAAAAGGTATTTATATGTTTTTTTACCTTTGTACTTTTTTTTCCAGCATCTACAAAAGAAATGTTTTCTCAACTTAATTTGACGTAAAGGAGCAAACGAATTATTAACTCTTACAAATATTAATAAGATATAACGGAAAAGTGAACACGGGAAGCTAGAATTATGTCACATCAGAGGAAAATAGAAAAAGTTAAAGAAAATAAAGTATATTAGAAAGATCAGGACGCCCTGAGCAAGGTATTTTTATGTTTTTTTACCTTAATACTTTATTTTTCAGCATCTACCAAACAAAACTTTACTCAACTTAGTTTGACGTAGCGGAGCAATTGAATTATTATCTCTTACAAATATTATTAACATATGACAGCATAGCGAACACGAGATGCTAGAATTATGTCACATCATAGGAAAATAGAAAAAGATAAAGAAAATAAAGTATCTTAGAAAGAACAGGACGGCCAGAGCAAGGTATTTTTATGTTTTTTTACCTTAATACTTAATTTTTCAGCATCTACATAAGAAAAGTTTTCTCAACTTAGTTTGACGTAAAGGAGCAATCGAATTATTAACTCTAGCAAATATTATTAAGATATAACGGAAAAGCGAACACGGGAAGCTAGAATTATGTCACATCATAGGAAAATAGAAAAAGATAAAGAAAATAATGTATCTTAGAAAGAACAGGACGGCCTGAGCAAGGTATTTTTATGTTTTTTTACCTTTATAATTTATTTTTCAGCATCTACCAAACAAAACTTTACTCAACTTAATTTGACGTAACGGAGCAATCGAATTATTAACTCTAACAAATATTATTAAGATATAACGGAAAAGCGAACTCGGGAAGCTAGAATTATGTCACATCAGAGGAAAATAGAAAAAGATAAAAAAAATAAAGTATCTTAGAAAGAACAGGACGGCCTGAGCATGGTTTTTTAAAATGTTTTTTTACCTTAATACTTAATTTTTCAGCATCTACAAAAGAAATGTTTTCTCAACTTAGTTTGACGTAAAGGAGCAATCGAATTATTAACTCTTACAAATATTATTAAGATATAACGGAAAAGCGAACTCGGGAAGCTAGAATTATGTCGCATCAGAGGAAAATAGAAAAAGATAAAAAAAATAAAGTATCTTAGAAAGAACAGGACGGCCAGAGCAAGGTATTTTTATGTTTTTTTACCTTAATACTTAATTTTTCAGCATCTACATAAGAAAAGTTTTCTCAACTTAGTTTGACGTAAAGGAGCAATCGAATTATTAACTCTAACAAATATTATTAAGATATAACGGAAAAGCGAACTCGGGAAGCTAGAATTATGTCAAATCAGAGGAAAATAGAAAAAGTTAAAGAAAATCAAGTATATTAGAAAGATCAGGACGCCCTGAGCAAAGTATTTTTATGTTTTTTTACCTTAATACTTTATTTTTCAGCATCTACCAAACAAAACTTTACTCAACTTAGTTTGACGTAGCGGAGCAATCGAATTATTATCTCTTACAAATATTATTAAGATATGACAGCATAGCGAACACGAGATGCTAGAATTATGTCACATCAGAGGAAAATTGAAAAAGGTATGGAAAATGAAGTATCTTAGAAAGAAGAGGCTGGCCTGAGCGAGGTAATTTTATGTTTTTGTAACTTAACACTTTATTTTTCAGCATCTACAAAAGAAAAGTTTTATCAACTTAGTTTGACGTAGCGGAGCAATCGAATTATTAACTCTAGCAAATATTATTAAGATATAACGGAAAAGCGAACACGGGAAGCTACAATTATGTCACATCATAGGAAAATAGAAAAAGATAAAGAAAATAAAGTATCTTAGAAAGAACAGGACGGCCAGAGCAAGATATTTTTATGTTTTTTTACCTTAATACTTAATTTTTCAGCATCTACATAAGAAAAGTTTTCTCAACTTAGTTTGACGTAAAGGAGCAATCGAATTATTAACTCTAACAAATATTATTAAGATATAACGGAAAAGCGAACTCGGGAAGCTAGAATTATGTCACATCAGAGGAAAATAGAAAAAGTTAAAGAAAATAAAGTATCTTAGAAAGAACAGGACGGCCTGAGCAAGGTATTTTTATGTTTTTTTACCTTAATAATTTATTTTTCAGCATCTACCAAACAAAACTTTACTCAACTTAATTTGACGTAACGGAGCAATCGAATTATTAACTCTAACAAATATTATTAAGATATGACGGCTAAGCGAACACGGGATGCTAGAATTATGTCACATCAGAGGAAAATTGAAAAAGATATGGAAAATGAAGTATCTTAGAAAGAAGAGGCTGGCCTGAGCGAGGTAATTTTATGTTTTTGTAACTTAACACTTTATTTTTCAGCATCTACAAAAGAAAAGTTTTCTCAACTTAGTTTGACGTAAAGGAGCAATCGAATTATTAACTCTAACAAATATTATTAAGATATAACGGAAAAGCGAACTCGGGAAGCTAGAATTATGTCACATCAGAGGAAAATAGAAAAGATAAAAAAAATAAAGTATCTTAGAAAGAAGAGGACGGCCTGAAAAGGTATTTATATGTTTTTTTACCTTAATACTTTTTTTTTCAGCATCTACAAAAGAAATGTTTTCTCAACTTAATTTGACGTAAAGGAGCAATCGAATTATTATCTCTTACAAATATTATTAAGATATGACAGCATAGCGAACACGAGATGCTAGAATTATGTCACATCAGAGGAAAATTGAAAAAGATATGGAAAATGAAGTATCTTAGAAAGAAGAGGCTGGCCTGAGCGAGGTAATTTTATGTTTTTGTAACTTAACACTTTATTTTTCAGCATCTACAAAAGAAAAGTATTATCAACTTAGTTTGACGTAGCGGAGGAATCGAATTATTAACTCTAGCAAATATTATTATGATATAACGGAAAAGCGCACACGGGAAGCTAGAATTATGTCACATCATAGGAAAATAGAAAAAGATAAAGAAAATAAAGTATCTTAGAAAGTACAGGACGGCCAGAGCAAGGTATTTTTATGTTGTTTTACCTTAATACTTAATTTTTCAGCATCTACATAAGAAAACTTTACTCAACTTAGTTTGACGTAAAGGAGCAATCGAATTATTATTTCTAACAAATATTATTAAGATATGACGGCTAAGTGAACACGGGATGCTAGAATTATGTCACATCAGAGGAAAATTGAAAAAGTTAAAGAAAATCAAGTATATTAGAAAGATCAGGACGCCCTGAGCAAAGTATTTTTATGTTTTTTTACCTTAATACTTTATTTTTCAGCATCTACCAAACAAAACTTTACTCAACTTAGTTTGACGTAGCGGAGCAATCGAATTATTATCTCTTACAAATATTATTAAGATATGAAAGCATAGCGAACACGAGATGCTAGAATTATGTCACATCAGAGGAAAATTGAAAAAGGTATGGAAAATGAAGTATCTTAGAAAGAAGAGGCTGGCCTGAGCGAGGTAATTTTATGTTTTTGTAACTTAACACTTTATTTTTCAGCATCTACAAAAGAAAAGTTTTATCAACTTAGTTTGACGTAGCGGAGCAATCGAATTATTAACTCTAGCAAATATTATTAAGATATAACGGAAAAGCGAACACGGGAAGCTACAATTATGTCACATCATAGGAAAATAGAAAAAGATAAAGAAAATAAAGTATCTTAGAAAGAACAGGACGGCCAGAGCAAGGTATTTTTATGTTTTTTTACCTTAATACTTAATTTTTCAGCATCTACATAAGAAAAGTTTTCTCAACTTAGTTTGACGTAAAGGAGCAATCGAATTATTAACTCTAACAAATATTATTAAGATATAACGGAAAAGCGAACTCGGGAAGCTAGAATTATGTCACATCAGAGGAAAATAGAAAAAGTTAAAGAAAATAAAGTATCTTAGAAAGAACAGGACGGCCTGAGCAAGGTATTTTTATGTTTTTTTACCTTAATAATTTATTTTTCAGCATCTACCAAACAAAACTTTACTCAACTTAATTTGACGTAACGGAGCAATCGAATTATTAACTCTAACAAATATTATTAAGATATGACGGCTAAGCGAACACGGGATGCTAGAATTATGTCACATCAGAGGAAAATTGAAAAAGATATGGAAAATGAAGTATCTTAGAAAGAAGAGGCTGGCCTGAGCGAGGTAATTTTATGTTTTTGTAACTTAACACTTTATTTTTCAGCATCTACAAAAGAAAAGTTTTCTCAACTTAGTTTGACGTAAAGGAGCAATCGAATTATTAACTCTAACAAATATTATTAAGATATAACGGAAAAGCGAACTCGGGAAGCTAGAATTATGTCACATCAGAGGAAAATAGAAAAGATAAAAAAAATAAAGTATCTTAGAAAGAAGAGGACGGCCTGAAAAGGTATTTATATGTTTTTTTACCTTAATACTTTTTTTTTCAGCATCTACAAAAGAAATGTTTTCTCAACTTAATTTGACGTAAAGGAGCAATCGAATTATTATCTCTTACAAATATTATTAAGATATGACAGCATAGCGAACACGAGATGCTAGAATTATGTCACATCAGAGGAAAATTGAAAAAGATATGGAAAATGAAGTATCTTAGAAAGAAGAGGCTGGCCTGAGCGAGGTAATTTTATGTTTTTGTAACTTAACACTTTATTTTTCAGCATCTACAAAAGAAAAGTATTATCAACTTAGTTTGACGTAGCGGAGGAATCGAATTATTAACTCTAGCAAATATTATTAAGATATAACGGAAAAGCGCACACGGGAAGCTAGAATTATGTCACATCATAGGAAAATAGAAAAAGATAAAGAAAATAAAGTATCTTAGAAAGAACAGGACGGCCAGAGCAAGGTATTTTTATGTTGTTTTACTTTAATACTTAATTTTTCAGCATCTACATAAGAAAACTTTACTCAACTTAGTTTGACGTAAAGGAGCAATCGAATTATTATTTCTAACAAATATTATTAAGATATGACGCCTAAGCGAACACGGGATGCTAGAATTATGTCACATCAGAGGAAAATTGAAAAAGATATGGAAAATGAAGTATCTTAGAAAGAAGAGGCTGGCCTGAGCGAGGTAATTTTATGTTTTTGTAACTTAACACTTTATTTTTCAGCATCTACAAAAGAAAAGTTTTCTCAACTTAGTTTGACGTAAAGGAGCAATCGAATTATTAACTCTAGCAAATATTATTAAGATATAACGGAAAAGCGAACACGGGAAGCTAGAATTATGTCACATCATTGGAAAATAGAAAAAGATAAAGAAAATAAAGTATCTTAGAAAGAACAGGACGGCCTGAGCATGGTTTTTTTAAATGTTTTTTTACCTTAATACTTAATTTTTCAGCATCTACAAAAGAAATGTTTTCTCAACTTAGTTTGACGTAAAGGAGCAATCGAATTATTAACTCTTACAAATATTATTAAGATATAACGGAAAAGCGAACTCGGGATGCTAGAATTATGTCGCATCAGAGGAAAATAGAAAAAGATAAAGAAAATAAAGTATCTTAGAAAGAACAGGACGGCCAGAGCAAGGTATTTTTATGTTGTTTTACCTTAATACTTAATTTTTCAGCATCTACATAAGAAAACTTTACTCAACTTAGTTTGACGTAAAGGAGCAATCGAATTATTATTTCTAACAAATATTATTAAGATATGACGGCTAAGCGAACACGGGATGCTAGAATTATGTCACATCAGAGGAAAATTGAAAAAGTTAAAGAAAATCAAGTATCTTAGACAGAACAGGACGCCCTGAGCAAAGTATTTTTATGTTTTTTTACCTTAACACTTTATTTTTCAGCATCTACAAAAGAAAAGTATTATCAACTTAGTTTGACGTAGCGGAGGAATCGAATTATTAACTCTAGCAAATATTATTAAGATATAACGGAAAAGCGCACACGGGAAGCTAGAATTATGTCACATCATAGGAAAATAGAAAAAGATAAAGAAAATAAAGTATCTTAGAAAGAACAGGACGGCCAGAGCAAGGTATTTTTATGTTGTTTTACCTTAATACTTAATTTTTCAGCATCTACATAAGAAAACTTTACTCAACTTAGTTTGACGTAAAGGAGCAATCGAATTATTATTTCTAACAAATATTATTAAGATATGACGGCTAAGCGAACACGGGATGCTAGAATTATGTCACATCAGAGGAAAATTGAAAAAGTTTAAGAAAATCAAGTATCTTAGAAAGAACAGGACGCCGTGAGCAAAGTATTTTTATGTTTTTTTACCTTAATACTTTATTTTTCAGCATCTACCAAACAAAACTTTACTCAACTTAGTTTGACGTAGCGGAGCAATCGAATTATTATCTCTTACAAATATTATTAAGATATGACAGCATAGCGAACACGAGATGCTAGAATTATGTCACATCAGAGGAAAATTGAAAAAGGTATGGAAAATGAAGTATCTTAGAAAGAAGAGGCTGGCCTGAGCGAGGTAATTTTATGTTTTTGTAACTTAACACTTTATTTTTCAGCATCTACAAAAGAAAAGTTTTATCAACTTAGTTTGACGTAGCGGAGCAATCGAATTATTAACTCTAGCAATTATTATTAAGATATAACGGAAAAGCGAACACGGGAAGCTACAATTATGTCACATGATAGGAAAATAGAAAAAGATAAAGAAAATAAAGTATCTTAGAAAGAACAGGACGGCCAGAGCAAGGTATTTTTATGTTTTTTTACCTTAATACTTAATTTTTCAGCATCTACATAAGAAAAGTTTTCTCAACTTAGTTTGACGTAAAGGAGCAATCGAATTATTAACTCTAACAAATATTATTAAGATATAACGGAAAAGCGAACTCGGGAAGCTAGAATTATGTCACATCAGAGGAAAATAGAAAAGATAAAAAAAATAAAGTATCTTAGAAAGAAGAGGACGGCCTGAAAAGGTATTTATATGTTTTTTTACCTTAATACTTTTTTTTTCAGCATCTACAAAAGAAATGTTTTCTCAACTTAATTTGACGTAAAGGAGCAATCGAATTATTATCTCTTACAAATATTATTAAGATATGACAGCATAGCGAACACGAGATGCTAGAATTATGTCACATCAGAGGAAAATTGAAAAAGATATGGAAAATGAAGTATCTTAGAAAGAAGAGGCTGGCCTGAGCGAGGTAATTTTATGTTTTTGTAACTTAACACTTTATTTTTCAGCATCTACAAAAGAAAAGTATTATCAACTTAGTTTGACGTAGCGGAGGAATCGAATTATTAACTCTAGCAAATATTATTAAGATATAACGGAAAAGCGCACACGGGAAGCTAGAATTATGTCACATCATAGGAAAATAGAAAAAGATAAAGAAAATAAAGTATCTTAGAAAGAACAGGACGGCCAGAGCAAGGTATTTTTATGTTGTTTTACCTTAATACTTAATTTTTCAGCATCTACATAAGAAAACTTTACTCAACTTAGTTTGACGTAAAGGAGCAATCGAATTATTATTTCTAACAAATATTATTAAGATATGACGGCTAAGCGAACACGGGATGCTAGAATTATGTCACATCAGAGGAAAATTGAAAAAGATATGGAAAATGAAGTATCTTAGAAAGAAGAGGCTGGCCTGAGCGAGGTAATTTTATGTTTTTGTAACTTAACACTTTATTTTTCAGCATCTACAAAAGAAAAGTTTTCTCAACTTAGTTTGACGTAAAGGAGCAATCGAATTATTAACTCTAGCAAATATTATTAAGATATAACGGAAAAGCGAACACGGGAAGCTAGAATTATGTCACATCATAGGAAAATAGAAAAAGATAAAGAAAATAAAGTATCTTAGAAAGAACAGGACGGCCAGAGCAAGGTATTTTTATGTTTTTTTACCTTAATACTTAATTTTTCAGCATCTACATAAGAAAAGTTTTCTCAACTTAGTTTGACGTAAAGGAGCAATCGAATTATTAACTCTAGCAAATATTATTAAGATATAACGGAAAAGCGAACACGGGAAGCTAGAATTATGTCACATCATAGGAAAATAGAAAAAGATAAAGAAAATAATGTATCTTAGAAAGAACAGGACGGCCTGAGCAAGGTATTTTTATGTTTTTTTACCTTTATAATTTATTTTTCAGCATCTACCAAACAAAACTTTACTCAACTTAATTTGACGTAACGGAGCAATCGAATTATTAACTCTAACAAATATTATTAAGATATAACGGAAAAGCGAACTCGGGAAGCTAGAATTATGTCACATCAGAGGAAAATAGAAAAAGATAAAAAAAATAAAGTATCTTAGAAAGAAGAGGACGGCCTGAAAAGGTATTTATATGTTTTTTTACCTTAATACTTTTTTTTTCAGCATCTACAGAAGAAATGTTTTCTCAACTTAATTTGACGTAAAGGAGCAATCGAATTATTAACTCTTACAAATATTAATAAGATATAACGGAAAAGTGAACACGGGAAGCTAGAATTATGTCACATCAGAGGAAAATAGAAAAAGTTAAAGAAAATAAAGTATATTAGAAAGATCAGGAAGCCCTGAGCAAAGTATTTTTATGTTTTTTTACCTTAATACTTTATTTTTCAGCATCTACCAAACAAAACTTTACTCAACTTAGTTTGACGTAGCGGAGCAATCGAATTATTATCTCTTACAAATATTATTAAGATATGACAGCATAGCGAACACGAGATGCTAGAATAATGTCACATCAGAGGAAAATTGAAAAAGGTATGGAAAATGAAGTATCTTAGAATGAAGAGGCTGGCCTGAGCGAGGTAATTTTATGTTTTAGTAACTTAACACTTTATTTTTCAGCATCTACAAAAGAAAAGTTTTATCAACTTAGTTTGACGTAGCGGAGCAATCGAATTATTAACTCTAGCAAATATTATTAAGATATAACGGAAAAGCGAACACGGGAAGCTAGAATTATGTCACATCATAGGAAAATAGAAAAAGATAAAGAAAATAAAGTATCTTAGAAAGAACAGGACGGCCAGAGCAAGGTATTTTTATGTTTTTTTACCTTAATACTTAATTTTTCAGCATCTACATAAGAAAAGTTTTCTCAACTTAGTTTGACGTAAAGGAGCAATCGAATTATTAACTCTAACAAATATTATTAAGATATAACGGAAAAGCGAACTCGGGAAGCTAGAATTATGTCACATCAGAGGAAAATAGAAAAAGTTAAAGAAAATAAAGTATCTTAGAAAGAACAGGACGGCCTGAGCAAGGTATTTTTATGTTTTTTTACCTTTATAATTTATTTTTCAGCATCTACCAAACAAAACTTTACTCAACTTAATTTGACGTAACGGAGCAATCGAATTATTAACTCTAACAAATATTATTAAGATATAACGGAAAAGCGAACTCGGGAAGCTAGAATTATGTCGCATCAGAGGAAAATAGAAAAAGATAAAAAAAATAAAGTATCTTAGAAAGAACAGGACGGCCAGAGCAAGGTATTTTTATGTTTTTTTACCTTAATACTTAATTTTTCAGCATCTACATAAGAAAAGTTTTCTCAATTTAGTTTGACGTAAAGGAGCAATGGAATTATTAACTCTAACAAATATTATTAAGATATAACGGAAAAGCGAACTCGGGAAGCTAGAATTATGTCACATCAGAGGAAAATAGAAAAAGTTAAAGAAAATCAAGTATATTAGAAAGATCAGGACGCCCTGAGCAAAGTATTTTTATGTTTTTTTACCTTAATACTTTATTTTTCAGCATCTACCAAACAAAACTTTACTCAACTTAGTTTGACGTAGCGGAGCAATCGAATTATTATCTCTTACAAATATTATTAAGATATGACAGCATAGCGAACACGAGATGCTAGAATTATGTCACATCAGAGG
Source organism: Troilus luridus (assembly GCA_964056705.1). Lineage (NCBI taxonomy): Eukaryota > Metazoa > Arthropoda > Insecta > Hemiptera > Pentatomidae > Troilus > Troilus luridus. The sequence continues at coordinate 186,813,529 of OZ057412.1, read as the reverse complement.
AAAATTGAAAAAGGTATGGAAAATGAAGTATCTTAGAAAGAAGAGGCTGGCCTGAGCGAGGTAATTTTATGTTTTTGTAACTTAACACTTTATTTTTCAGCATCTACAAAAGAAAAGTTTTATCAACTTAGTTTGACGTAGCGGAGCAATCGAATTATTAACTCTAGCAAATATTATTAAGATATAACGGAAAAGCGAACACGGGAAGCTAGAATTATGTCACATCATAGGAAAATAGAAAAAGATAAAGAAAATAAAGTATCTTAGAAAGAACAGGACGGCCAGAGCAAGGTATTTTTATGTTTTTTTACCTTAATACTTAATTTTTCAGCATCTACATAAGAAAAGTTTTCTCAACTTAGTTTGACGTAAAGGAGCAATCGAATTATTAACTCTAACAAATATTATTAAGATATAACGGAAAAGCGAACTCGGGAAGCTAGAATTATGTCACATCAGAGGAAAATAGAAAAAGTTAAAGAAAATAAAGTATCTTAGAAAGAACAGGACGGCCTGAGCAAGGTATTTTTATGTTTTTTTACCTTAATAATTTATTTTTCAGCATCTACCAAACAAAACTTTTCTCAACTTAGTTTGACGTAAAGGAGCAATCGAATTATTAACTCTAGCAAATATTATTAAGATATAACGGAAAAGCGAACACGGGAAGCTAGAATTATGTCACATCATAGGAAAATAGAAAAAGATAAAGAAAATAATGTATCTTAGAAAGAACAGGACGGCCTGAGCAAGGTATTTTTATGTTTTTTTACCTTTATAATTTATTTTTCAGCATCTACATAAGAAAAGTTTTCTCAATTTAGTTTGACGTAAAGGAGCAATGGAATTATTAACTCTAACAAATATTATTAAGATATAACGGAAAAGCGAACTCGGGAAGCTAGAATTATGTCACATCAGAGGAAAATAGAAAAAGTTAAAGAAAATCAAGTATATTAGAAAGATCAGGACGCCCTGAGCAAAGTATTTTTATGTTTTTTTACCTTAATACTTTATTTTTCAGCATCTACCAAACAAAACTTTACTCAACTTAGTTTGACGTAGCGGAGCAATCGAATTATTATCTCTTACAAATATTATTAAGATATGACAGCATAGCGAACACGAGATGCTAGAATTATGTCACATCAGAGGAAAATTGAAAAAGGTATGGAAAATGAAGTATCTTAGAAAGAAGAGGCTGGCCTGAGCGAGGTAATTTTATGTTTTTGTAACTTAACACTTTATTTTTCAGCATCTACAAAAGAAAAGTTTTATCAACTTAGTTTGACGTAGCGGAGCAATCGAATTATTAACTCTAGCAAATATTATTAAGATATAACGGAAAAGCGAACACGGGAAGCTAGAATTATGTCACATCATAGGAAAATAGAAAAAGATAAAGAAAATAAAGTATCTTAGAAAGAACAGGACGGCCAGAGCAAGGTATTTTTATGTTTTTTTACCTTAATACTTAATTTTTCAGCATCTACATAAGAAAAGTTTTCTCAACTTAGTTTGACGTAAAGGAGCAATCGAATTATTAACTCTAACAAATATTATTAAGATATAACGGAAAAGCGAACTCGGGAAGCTAGAATTATGTCACATCAGAGGAAAATAGAAAAAGTTAAAGAAAATAAAGTATCTTAGAAAGAACAGGACGGCCTGAGCAAGGTATTTTTATGTTTTTTTACCTTAATAATTTATTTTTCAGCATCTACCAAACAAAACTTTTCTCAACTTAGTTTGACGTAAAGGAGCAATCGAATTATTAACTCTAGCAAATATTATTAAGATATAACGGAAAAGCGAACACGGGAAGCTAGAATTATGTCACATCATAGGAAAATAGAAAAAGATAAAGAAAATAATGTATCTTAGAAAGAACAGGACGGCCTGAGCAAGGTATTTTTATGTTTTTTTACCTTTATAATTTATTTTTCAGCATCTACCAAACAAAACTTTACTCCACTTAATTTGACGTAACGGAGCAATCAAATTATTAACTCTAACAAATATTATTAAGATATAACGGAAAAGCGAACTCGGGAAGCTAGAATTATGTCACATCAGAGGAAAATAGAAAAAGATAAAAAAAATAAAGTATCTTAGAAAGAACAGGACGGCCAGAGCAAGGTATTTTTATGTTTTTTTACCTTAATACTTAATTTTTCAGCATCTACATAAGAAAAGTTTTCTCAACTTAGTTTGACGTAAAGGAGCAATCGAATTATTAACTCTAACAAATATTATTAAGATATAACGGAAAAGCGAACTCGGGAAGCTAGAATTATGTCACATCAGAGGAAAATAGAAAAAGTTAAAGAAAATAATGTATCTTAGAAAGAACAGGACGGCCTGAGCAAGGTATTTTTATGTTTTTTTACCTTAATAATTTATTTTTCAGCATCTACCAAACAAAACTTTACTCAACTTAATTTGACGTAACGGAGCAATCGAATTATTAACTCTAACAAATATTATTAAGATATAACGGAAAAGCGAACTCGGGAAGCTAGAATTATGTCACATCAGAGGAAAATAGAAAAGATAAAAAAAATAAAGTATCTTAGAAAGAAGAGGACGGCCTGAAAAGGTATTTATATGTTTTTTTACCTTAATACATTTTTTTCAGCATCTACAAAAGAAATGTATTATCAACTTAGTTTGACGTAGCGGAGCAATCGAATTATTAACTCTAGCAAATATTATTAAGATATAACGGAAAAGCGAACACGGGAAGCTAGAATTATGTCACATCATAGGAAAATAGAAAAAGATAAAGAAAATAAAGTATCTTTGAAAGAACAGGACGGCCAGAGCAAGGTATTTTTATGTTTTTTTACCTTAATACTTAATTTTTCAGCATCTACATAAGAAAAGTTTTCTCAACTTAGTTTGACGTAAAGGAGCAATCGAATTATTAACTCTAACAAATATTATTAAGATATAACGGAAAAGCGAACTCGGGAAGCTAGAATTATGTCACATCAGAGGAAAATAGAAAAAGTTAAAGAAAATAAAGTATCTTAGAAAGAACAGGACGGCCTGAGCAAGGTATTTTTATGTTTTTTTACCTTAATAATTTATTTTTCAGCATCTACCAAACAAAACTTTACTCAACTTAATTTGACGTAACGGAGCAATCGAATTATTAACTCTAACAAATATTATTAAGATATGATGGCTAAGCGAACAAGGGATGCTAGAATTATGTCACATCAGAGGAAAATTGAAAAAGATATGGAAAATGAAGTATCTTAGAAAGAAGAGGCTGGCCTGAGCGAGGTAATTTTATGTTTTTGTAACTTAACACTTTATTTTTCAGCATCTACAAAAGAAAAGTTTTCTCAACTTAGTTTGACGTAAAGGAGCAATCGAATTATTAACTCTAGCAAATATTATTAAGATATAACGGAAAAGCGAACACGGGAAGCTAGAATTATGTCACATCATAGGAAAATAGAAAAAGATAAAGAAAATAAAGTATCTTAGAAAGAACAGGACGGCCAGAGCAAGGTATTGTTATGTTTTTTTACCTTTATAATTTATTTTTCAGCATCTACCAAACAAAACTTTACTCAACTTAATTTGACGTAACGGAGCAATCGAATTATTAACTCTAACAAATATTATTAAGATATAACTGAAAAGCGAACTCGGGAAGCTAGAATTATGTCACATCAGAGGAAAATAGAAAAAGATAAAAAAAATAAAGTATCTTAGAAAGAACAGGACGGCCAGAGCAAGGTATTTTTATGTTTTTTTACCTTAATACTTAATTTTTCAGCATCTACATAAGAAAAGTTTTCTCAACTTAGTTTGACGTAAAGGAGCAATCGAATTATTAACTCTAACAAATATTATTAAGATATAACGGAAAAGCGAACTCGGGAAGCTAGAATTATGTCACATCAGAGGAAAATAGAAAAAGTTAAAGAAAATAATGTATCTTAGAAAGAACAGGACGGCCTGAGCAAGGTATTTTTATGTTTTTTTACCTTAATAATTTATTTTTCAGCATCTACCAAACAAAACTTTACTCAACTTAATTTGACGTAACGGAGCAATCGAATTATTAACTCTAACAAATATTATTAAGATATAACGGAAAAGCGAACTCGGGAAGCTAGAATTATGTCACATCAGAGGAAAATAGAAAAGATAAAAAAAATAAAGTATCTTAGAAAGAAGAGGACGGCCTGAAAAGGTATTTATATGTTTTTTTACCTTAATACATTTTTTTCAGCATCTACAAAAGAAATGTATTATCAACTTAGTTTGACGTAGCGGAGCAATCGAATTATTAACTCTAGCAAATATTATTAAGATATAACTGAAAAGCGAACTCGGGAAGCTAGAATTATGTCACATCAGAGGAAAATAGAAAAAGATAAAGAAAATAATGTATCTTAGAAAGAACAGGACGGCCTGAGCAAGGTATTTTTATGTTTTTTTACCTTAATAATTTATTTTTCAGCATCTACCAAACAAAACTTTACTCAACTTAATTTGACGTAACGGAGCAATCGAATTATTAACTCTAACAAATATTATTAAGATATAACGGAAAAGCGAACTCGGGAAGCTAGAATTATGTCACATCAGAGGAAAATAGAAAAAGATAAAAAAAATAAAGTATCTTAGAAAGAACAGGACGGCCAGAGCAAGGTATTTTTATGTTTTTTTACCTTAATACTTAATTTTTCAGCATCTACATAAGAAAAGTTTTCTCAACTTAGTTTGACGTAAAGGAGCAATCGAATTATTAACTCTAACAAATATTATTAAGATATAACGGAAAAGCGAACTCGGGAAGCTAGAATTATGTCACATCAGAGGAAAATAGAAAAAGTTAAAGAAAATAATGTATCTTAGAAAGAACAGGACGGCCTGAGCAAGGTATTTTTATGTTTTTTTACCTTAATAATTTATTTTTCAGCATCTACCAAACAAAACTTTACTCAACTTAATTTGACGTAACGGAGCAATCGAATTATTAACTCTAACAAATATTATTAAGATATAACGGAAAAGCGAACTCGGGAAGCTAGAATTATGTCACATCAGAGGAAAATAGAAAAGATAAAAAAAATAAAGTATCTTAGAAAGAAGAGGACGGCCTGAAAAGGTATTTATATGTTTTTTTACCTTAATACATTTTTTTCAGCATCTACAAAAGAAATGTATTATCAACTTAGTTTGACGTAGCGGAGCAATCGAATTATTAACTCTAGCAAATATTATTAAGATATAACGGAAAAGCGAACACGGGAAGCTAGAATTATGTCACATCATAGGAAAATAGAAAAAGATAAAGAAAATAAAGTATCTTAGAAAGAACAGGACGGCCAGAGCAAGGTATTTTTATGTTTTTTTACCTTAATACTTAATTTTTCAGCATCTACATAAGAAAAGTTTTCTCAACTTAGTTTGACGTAAAGGAGCAATCGAATTATTAACTCTAACAAATATTATTAAGATATAACGGAAAAGCGAACTCGGGAAGCTAGAATTATGTCACATCAGAGGAAAATAGAAAAAGTTAAAGAAAATAAAGTATCTTAGAAAGAACAGGACGGCCTGAGCAAGGTATTTTTATGTTTTTTTACCTTAATAATTTATTTTTCAGCATCTACCAAACAAAACTTTACTCAACTTAATTTGACGTAACGGAGCAATCGAATTATTAACTCTAACAAATATTATTAAGATATAACGGAAAAGCGAACTCGGGAAGCTAGAATTATGTCACATCAGAGGAAAATAGAAAAGATAAAAAAAATAAAGTATCTTAGAAAGAAGAGGACGGCCTGAAAAGGTATTTATATGTTTTTTTACCTTAATACATTTTTTTCAGCATCTACAAAAGAAATGTATTATCAACTTAGTTTGACGTAGCGGAGCAATCGAATTATTAACTCTAGCAAATATTATTAAGATATAACGGAAAAGCGAACACGGGAAGCTAGAATTATGTCACATCATAGGAAAATAGAAAAAGATAAAGAAAATAAAGTATCTTAGAAAGAACAGGACGGCCAGAGCAAGGTATTTTTATGTTTTTTTACCTTAATACTTAATTTTTCAGCATCTACATAAGAAAAGTTTTCTCAACTTAGTTTGACGTAAAGGAGCAATCGAATTATTAACTCTAACAAATATTATTAAGATATAACGGAAAAGCGAACTCGGGAAGCTAGAATTATGTCACATCAGAGGAAAATAGAAAAAGTTAAAGAAAATAAAGTATCTTAGAAAGAACAGGACGGCCTGAGCAAGGTATTTTTATGTTTTTTTACCTTAATAATTTATTTTTCAGCATCTACCAAACAAAACTTTACTCAACTTAATTTGACGTAACGGAGCAATCGAATTATTAACTCTAACAAATATTATTAAGATATGATGGCTAAGCGAACACGGGATGCTAGAATTATGTCACATCAGAGGAAAATTGAAAAAGATATGGAAAATGAAGTCTCTTAGAAAGAAGAGGCTGGCCTGAGCGAGGTAATTTTATGTTTTTGTAACTTAACACTTTATTTTTCAGCATCTACAAAAGAAAAGTTTTCTCAACTTAGTTTGACGTAAAGGAGCAATCGAATTATTAACTCTAGCAAATATTATTAAGATATAACGGAAAAGCGAACACGGGAAGCTAGAATTATGTCACATCATAGGAAAATAGAAAAAGATAAAGAAAATAAAGTATCTTAGAAAGAACAGGACGGCCAGAGCAAGGTATTGTTATGTTTTTTTACCTTTATAATTTATTTTTCAGCATCTACCAAACAAAACTTTACTCAACTTAATTTGACGTAACGGAGCAATCGAATTATTAACTCTAACAAATATTATTAAGATATAACTGAAAAGCGAACTCGGGAAGCTAGAATTATGTCACATCAGAGGAAAATAGAAAAAGATAAAAAAAATAAAGTATCTTAGAAAGAACAGGACGGCCAGAGCAAGGTATTTTTATGTTTTTTTACCTTAATACTTAATTTTTCAGCATCTACATAAGAAAAGTTTTCTCAACTTAGTTTGACGTAAAGGAGCAATCGAATTATTAACTCTAACAAATATTATTAAGATATAACGGAAAAGCGAACTCGGGAAGCTAGAATTATGTCACATCAGAGGAAAATAGAAAAAGTTAAAGAAAATAATGTATCTTAGAAAGAACAGGACGGCCTGAGCAATGTATTTTTATGTTTTTTTACCTTAATAATTTATTTTTCAGCATCTACCAAACAAAACTTTACTCAACTTAATTTGACGTAACGGAGCAATCGAATTATTAACTCTAACAAATATTATTAAGATATAACTGAAAAGCGAACTCGGGAAGCTAGAATTATGTCACATCAGAGGAAAATAGAAAAAGATAAAGAAAATAATGTATCTTAGAAAGAACAGGACGGCCTGAGCAAGGTATTTTTATGTTTTTTTACCTTAATACTTAATTTTTCAGCATCTACATAAGAAAAGTTTTCTCAACTTAGTTTGACGTAAAGGAGCAATCGAATTATTAACTCTAGCAAATATTATTAAGATATAACTGAAAAGCGAACTCGGGAAGCTAGAATTATGTCACATCAGAGGAAAATAGAAAAAGATAAAGAAAATAATGTATCTTAGAAAGAACAGGACGGCCTGAGCAAGGTATTTTTATGTTTTTTTACCTTAATAATTTATTTTTCAGCATCTACCAAACAAAACTTTACTCAACTTAATTTGACGTAACGGAGCAATCGAATTATTAACTCTAACAAATATTATTAAGATATAACGGAAAAGCGAACTCGGGAAGCTAGAATTATGTCACATCATAGGAAAATAGAAAAAGATAAAGAAAATAAAGTATCTTAGAAAGAACAGGACGGCCAGAGCAAGGTATTTTTATGTTTTTTTACCTTAATACTTAATTTTTCAGCATCTACATAAGAAAAGTTTTCTCAACTTAGTTTGACGTAAAGGAGCAATCGAATTATTAACTCTAACAAATATTATTAAGATATAACGGAAAAGCGAACTCGGGAAGCTAGAATTATGTCACATCAGAGGAAAATAGAAAAAGTTAAAGAAAATAAAGTATCTTAGAAAGAACAGGACGGCCTGAGCAAGGTATTTTTATGTTTTTTTACCTTAATAATTTATTTTTCAGCATCTACTAAACAAAACTTTACTCAACTTAATTTGACGTAACGGAGCAATCGAATTATTAACTCTAACAAATATTATTAAGATATGACGGCTAAGCGAACACGGGATGCTAGAATTATGTCACATCAGAGGAAAATTGAAAAAGATATGGAAAATGAAGTATCTTAGAAAGAAGAGGCTGGCCTGAGCGAGGTAATTTTATGTTTTTGTAACTTAACACTTTATTTTTCAGCATCTACAAAAGAAAAGTTTTCTCAACTTAGTTTGACGTAAAGGAGCAATCGAATTATTAACTCTAGCAAATATTATTAAGATATAACGGAAAAGCGAACACGGGAAGCTAGAATTATGTCACATCATAGGAAAATAGAAAAAGATAAAGAAAATAAAGTATCTTAGAAAGAACAGGACGGCCAGAGCAAGGTATTTTTATGTTTTTTTACCTTAATACTATATTTTTCAGCATCTACATAAGAAAAGTTTTCTCAACTTAGTTTGACGTAAAGGAGCAATCGAATTATTAACTCTAACAAATATTATTAAGATATAACGGAAAAGCGAACTCGGGAAGCTAGAATTATGTCACATCAGAGGAAAATAGAAAAAGTTAAAGAAAATAATGTATCTTAGAAAGAACAGGACGGCCTGAGCAAGGTATTTTTATGTTTTTTTACCTTAATAATTTATTTTTCAGCATCTACCAAACAAAACTTCACTCAACTTAATTTGACGTAACGGAGCAATCGAATTATTAACTCTAGCAAATATTATTAAGATATAACGGAAAAGCGAACACGGGAAGCTAGAATTATGTCACATCATAGGAAAATAGAAAAAGATAAAGAAAATAAAGTATCTTAGAAAGAACAGGACGGCCAGAGCAAGGTATTTTTATGTTTTTTTACCTTAATACTTAAGTTTCCAGCATCTACATAAGAAAAGTTTTCTCAACTTAGTTTGACGTAAAGGAGCAATCGAATTATTAACTCTAACAAATATTATTAAGATATAACGGAAAAGCGAACTCGGGAAGCTAGAATTATGTCACATCAGAGGAAAATAGAAAAAGTTAAAGAAAATAAAGTATCTTAGAAAGAACAGGACGGCCTGAGCAAGGTATTTTTATGTTTTTTTACCTTAATAATTTATTTTTCAGCATCTACCAAACAAAACTTTTCTCAACTTAGTTTGACGTAAAGGAGCAATCGAATTATTAACTCTAGCAAATATTATTAAGATATAACGGAAAAGCGAACACGGGAAGCTAGAATTATGTCACATCATAGGAAAATAGAAAAAGATAAAGAAAATAATGTATCTTAGAAAGAACAGGACGGCCTGAGCAAGGTATTTTTATGTTTTTTTACCTTAATAATTTATTTTTCAGCATCTACTAAACAAAACTTTACTCAACTTAATTTGACGTAACGGAGCAATCGAATTATTAACTCTAACAAATATTATTAAGATATGACGGCTAAGCGAACACGGGATGCTAGAATTATGTCACATCAGAGGAAAATTGAAAAAGATATGGAAAATGAAGTATCTTAGAAAGAAGAGGCTGGCCTGAGCGAGGTAATTTTATGTTTTTGTAACTTAACACTTTATTTTTCAGCATCTACAAAAGAAAAGTTTTCTCAACTTAGTTTGACGTAAAGGAGCAATCGAATTATTAACTCTTACAAATATTATTAAGATATAACGGAAAAGCGAACACGGGAAGCTAGAATTATGTCACATCATAGGAAAATAGAAAAAGATAAAGAAAATAAAGTATCTTAGAAAGAACAGGACGGCCAGAGCAAGGTATTTTTATGTTTTTTTACCTTAATACTTAATTTTTCAGCATCTACATAAGAAAAGTTTTCTCAACTTAGTTTGACGTAAAGGAGCAATCGAATTATTAACTCTAACAAATATTATTAAGATATAACGGAAAAGCGAACTCGGGAAGCTAGAATTATGTCACATCAGAGGAAAATAGAAAAAGTTAAAGAAAATAATGTATCTTAGAAAGAACAGGACGGCCTGAGCAAGGTATTTTTATGTTTTTTTACCTTAATAATTTATTTTTCAGCATCTACCAAACAAAACTTCACTCAACTTAATTTGACGTAACGGAGCAATCGAATTATTAACTCTAGCAAATATTATTAAGATATAACGGAAAAGCGAACACGGGAAGCTAGAATTATGTCACATCATAGGAAAATAGAAAAAGATAAAGAAAATAAAGTATCTTAGAAAGAACAGGACGGCCAGAGCAAGGTATTTTTATGTTTTTTTACCTTAATACTTAAGTTTCCAGCATCTACATAAGAAAAGTTTTCTCAACTTAGTTTGACGTAAAGGAGCAATCGAATTATTAACTCTAACAAATATTATTAAGATATAACGGAAAAGCGAACTCGGGAAGCTAGAATTATGTCACATCAGAGGAAAATAGAAAAAGTTAAAGAAAATAAAGTATCTTAGAAAGAACAGGACGGCCTGAGCAAGGTATTTTTATGTTTTTTTACCTTAATAATTTATTTTTCAGCATCTACCAAACAAAACTTTTCTCAACTTAGTTTGACGTAAAGGAGCAATCGAATTATTAACTCTAGCAAATATTATTAAGATATAACGGAAAAGCGAACACGGGAAGCTAGAATTATGTCACATCATAGGAAAATAGAAAAAGATAAAGAAAATAATGTATCTTAGAAAGAACAGGACGGCCTGAGCAAGGTATTTTTATGTTTTTTTACCTTTATAATTTATTTTTCAGCATCTACCAAACAAAACTTTACTCCACTTAATTTGACGTAACGGAGCAATCGAATTATTAACTCTAACAAATATTATTAAGATATAACGGAAAAGCGAACTCGGGAAGCTAGAATTATGTCACATCAGAGGAAAATAGAAAAAGTTATGGAAAATGAAGTATCTTAGAAAGAAGAGGCTGGCCTGAGCGAGGTAATTTTAGGTTTTTGTAACTTAACACTTTATTTTTCAGCATCTACAAATGAAATGTTTTCTCAACTTAATTTGACGTAAAGGAGCAATCGAATTATTAACTCTTACAAATATTAATAAGATATGACGGCAAAGCGAACACGGGATGCATGAATTATGTCACATCAGAGGAAAATAGAAAAAGATAAAGAAAAGGAAGTATCTTAGAATGATGAGGACGGCCTGAGCAAGGTATTTTTATGTTTTTTTACCTTAATACTTAATTTTTCAGGTTCTACAAAAGATATGTTTTCTCAACTTAATTTGACCTAACGGAGCAATCGAATTATTATCTCTAACAAATAATATTAAGATATGACGGCAAAGCGAACACGGGATGCATGAATTATGTCACATCAGAGGAAAATTGAAAAAGATATGGAAAATGAAGTATCTTAGAAAGAAGAGGACGGCCTGAAAAGGTATTTTTATGTTTTTTTATCTTAATACTTTTTTTTTCAGCATCTACCAAACAAAACTTTACTCAACTTAATTTGACCTAACGGAGCAATCGAATTATTATCTTTAACAAATAATATTAAGATATGACGGCAAAGCGAACACGGGATGCATGAATTATGTCACATCATAGGAAAATTGAAAAAGATATGGAAAATGAAGTATCTTAGAAAGAAGAGGACGGCCTGAGCAAGGTATTTTTATGTTTTTGTAACATAACACTTTATTTTTCAGCATCTACAAAAGAAAAGCTTTCTCAACTTAGTTTGACCTAACGGAGCAATCGAATTATTATCTCTAACAAATAATATTAAGATATGACGGCAAAGCGAACACGGGATGCAAGAATTATGTCACATCAGAGAAAAATTGAAAAAGATATGGAAAATGAAGTATCTTAGAAAGAAGAGGCTGGCCTGAGCTAGGTAATTTTATGTTATTGTAACTTAACTCTTAATTTTTCAGCTTCTTCAAAAGATATGTTTTCTCAACTTAATTTGACCTAACGGAGCAATCGAATTATTATCTCTAACAAATAACATTAAGATATGACGGCAAAGCGAACACGGGATGCATGAATTATGTCACGCCAGAGGAAAATTGAAAAAGATATGGAAAATGAAGTATCTTAGAAAGAAGAGGACGGCCTGAAAAGGTATTTATATGTTTTTTTACCTTAATACATTTTTTTCAGCATCTACAAAAGAAATGTATTATCAACTTAGTTTGACGTAGCGGAGCAATCGAATTATTAACTCTAGCAAATATTATTAAGATATAACTGAAAAGCGAACTCGGGAAGCTAGAATTATGTCACATCAGAGGAAAATAGAGAAAGATAAAGAAAATAATGTATCTTAGAAAGAACAGGACGGCCTGAGCAAGGTATTTTTATGTTTTTTTACCTTAATAATTTATTTTTCAGCATCTACCAAACAAAACTTTACTCAACTTAATTTGACGTAACGGAGCAATCGAATTATTAACTCTAACAAATATTATTAAGATATAACGGAAAAGCGAACTCGGGAAGCTAGAATTATGTCACAATAGAGGAAAATAGAAAAAGATAAAAAAAATAAAGTATCTTAGAAAGAACAGGACGGCCAGAGCAAGGTATTTTTATGTTTTTTTACCTTAATACTTAATTTTTCAGCATCTACATAAGAAAAGTTTTCTCAACTTAGTTTGACGTAAAGGAGCAATCGAATTATTAACTCTAACAAATATTATTAAGATATAACGGAAAAGAGAACTCGGGAAGCTAGAATTATGTCACATCAGAGGAAAATAGAAAAAGATAAAAAAAATAAAGTATCTTAGAAAGAACAGGACGGCCAGAGCAAGGTATTTTTATGTTTTTTTACCTTAATACTTAATTTTTCAGCATCTACATAAGAAAAGTTTTCTCAACTTAGTTTGACGTAAAGGAGCAATCGAATTATTAACTCTAACAAATATTATTAAGATATAACGGAAAAGCGAACTCGGGAAGCTAGAATTATGTCACATCAGAGGAAAATAGAAAAAGATAAAAAAAATAAAGTATCTTAGAAAGAACAGGACGGCCAGAGCAAGGTATTTTTATGTTTTTTTACCTTAATACTTAATTTTTCAGCATCTACATAAGAAAAGTTTTCTCAACTTAGTTTGACGTAAAGGAGCAATCGAATTATTAACTCTAACAAATATTATTAAGATATAACGGAAAAGCGAACTCGGGAAGCTAGAATTATGTCACATCAGAGGAAAATAGAAAAAGTTAAAGAAAATAATGTATCTTAGAAAGAACAGGACGGCCTGAGCAAGGTATTTTTATGTTTTTTTACCTTAATAATTTATTTTTCAGCATCTACCAAACAAAACTTTACTCAACTTAATTTGACGTAACGGAGCAATCGAATTATTACTCTAACAAATATTATTAAGATATAACGGAAAAGCGAACTCGGGAAGCTAGAATTATGTCACATCAGAGGAAAATAGAAAAGATAAAAAAAATAAAGTATCTTAGAAAGAAGAGGACGGCCTGAAAAGGTATTTATATGTTTTTTTACCTTAATACATTTTTTTCAGCATCTACAAAAGAAATGTATTATCAACTTAGTTTGACGTAGCGGAGCAATCGAATTATTAACTCTAGCAAATATTATTAAGATATAACGGAAAAGCGAACACGGGAAGCTAGAATTATGTCACATCATAGGAAAATAGAAAAAGATAAAGAAAATAAAGTATCTTAGAAAGAACAGGACGGCCAGAGCAAGGTATTTTTATGTTTTTTTACCTTAATACTTAATTTTTCAGCATCTACATAAGAAAAGTTTTCTCAACTTAGTTTGACGTAAAGGAGCAATCGAATTATTAACTCTAACAAATATTATTAAGATATAACGGAAAAGCGAACTCGGGAAGCTAGAGTTATGTCACATCAGAGGAAAATAGAAAAAGTTAAAGAAAATAAAGTATCTTAGAAAGAACAGGACGGCCTGAGCAAGGTATTTTTATGTTTTTTTACCTTAATAATTTATTTTTCAGCATCTACTAAACAAAACTTTACTCAACTTAATTTGACCTAACGGAGCAATCGAATTATTATCTTTAACAAATAATATTAAGATATGACGGCAAAGCGAACACGGGATGCATGAATTATGTCACATCATAGGAAAATTGAAAAAGATATGGAAAATGAAGTATCTTAGAAAGAAGAGGACGGCCTGAGCAAGGTATTTTTATGTTTTTGTAACATAACACTTTATTTTTCAGCATCTACAAAAGAAAAGCTTTCTCAACTTAGTTTGACCTAACGGAGCAATCGAATTATTATCTCTAACAAATAATATTAAGATATGACGGCAAAGCGAACACGGGATGCAAGAATTATGTCACATCAGAGAAAAATTGAAAAAGATATGGAAAATGAAGTATCTTAGAAAGAAGAGGCTGGCCTGAGCTAGGTAATTTTATGTTATTGTAACTTAACTCTTAATTTTTCAGCTTCTTCAAAAGATATGTTTTCTCAACTTAATTTGACCTAACGGAGCAATCGAATTATTATCTCTAACAAATAACATTAAGATATGACGGCAAAGCGAACACGGGATGCATGAATTATGTCACGCCAGAGGAAAATTGAAAAAGATATGGAAAATGAAGTATCTTAGAAAGAAGAGGACGGCCTGAAAAGGTATTTTTATGTTTTTTTATCTTAATACTTTTTTTTTCATCTACATAAGAAAAGTTTTTTCAACTTAATTATACGTATCAGAGCAATCGAATTATTATCTCTAACAAATATTATTAAGATATAACGGAAAAGCGAACACGGGAAGCTAGAATTATGTCACATCAGAGGAAAATAGAAAAAGATATGGAAAATGAAGTATCTTAGAAAGAAGAGGACGGCCTGAAAAGGTATTTTTATGTTTTTTTATCTTAATACTTTTTTTTTTCATCTACATAAGAAAAGTTTTTTCAACTTAATTATACGTATCAGAGCAATCGAATTATTATCTCTAACAAATATTATTAAGATATAACGGAAAAGCGAACACGGGAAGCTAGAATTATGTCACATCAGAGGAAAATAGAAAAAGATAAAGAAAAGGAAATATCTTAGAAAGAACAGGACGGCCTGAGCAAGGTATTTTTATGTTTTTATACCTTAATACTTAATTTTTCAGCTTCTACAAAAGATATGTTTTCTCAACTTAATTTGACCTAACGGAGCAATCGAATTATTATCTCTAACAAATAATATTAAGATATGACGGCAAAGCGAACACGGGATGCAAGAATTATGTCACATCAGAGGTAAATTGAAAAAGATGTGGAAAATGAAGTATCTTAGAAAGAAGAGGCTGGCCTGAGCGAGGTAATTTTATGTTTTTGTAACTTAACACTTTATTTTTCAGCATCTACAAAAGAAAAGTTTTTTCAACTTAGTTTGACGTAGCGGAGCAATCGAATTATTAACTCTAACAAATATTATTAAGATATAACGGAAAAGCGAACACGGGAAGCTAGAATTATGTCACATCAGAGGAAAATAGAAAAAGATAAAGAAAATGAAGTATCTTAGAAAGAACAGGACGGCCTGAGCAAGGTATTTTTATGTTTTTTTTACCTTAATACTTAACTTTTCAGCTTCTTCAAAAGATATGTTTTCTCAACTTAATTTGACCTAACGGAGCAATCGAATTATTATCTCTAACAAATAATATTAAGATATGACGGCAAAGCGAACACGGGATGCATGAATTATGTCACATCAGAGGAAAATAGAAAAAGATAAAGAAAAGGAAGTATCTTAGAATGAAGAGGACGGCCTGAGCAAGGTATTTTTATGTTTTTTTACCTTAATACTTAATTTTTCAGGTTCTACAAAAGATATGTTTTCTCAACTTAATTTGACCTAACGGAGCAATCGAATTATTATCTCTAACAAATAATATTAAGATATGACGGCAAAGCGAACACGGGATGCATGAATTATGTCACATCAGAGGAAAATTGAAAAAGATATGGAAAATGAAGTATCTTAGAAAGAAGAGGACGGCCTGAAAAGGTATTTTTATGTTTTTTTATCTTAATACTTTTTTTTTCAGCATCTACCAAACAAAACTTTACTCAACTTAATTTGACCTAACGGAGCAATCGAATTTTTATCTTTAACAAATAATATTAAGATATGACGGCAAAGCGAACACGGGATGCATGAATTATGTCACATCAGAGGAAAATTGAAAAAGATATGGAAAATGAAGTATCTTAGAAAGAAGAGGACGGCCTGAGCAAGGTAATTTTATGTTTTTGTAACTTAACTCTTAATTTTTCAGCTTCTTCAAAAGATATGTTTTCTCAACTTAATTTGACCTAACGGAGCAATCGAATTATTATCTCTAACAAATAATATTAAGATATGACGGCAAAGCGAACACGGGATGCAAGAATTATGTCACATCAGAGGAAAATAGAAAAAGTTAAAGAATATAAAGTATCTTAGAAAGAACAGGACGGCCTGAGCAAGGTATTTTTATGTTTTTATACCTTAATACTTAATTTTTCAGGTTCTACAAAAGATATGTTTTCTCAACTTAATTTAACCTAACGGAGCAATCGAATTATTATCTCTAACAAATAACATTAAGATATGACGGCAAAGCGAACACGGGATGCATGAATTATGTCACGCCAGAGGAAAATTGAAAAAGATATGGAAAATGAAGTATCTTAGAAAGAAGAGGACGGCCTGAAAAGGTATTTTTATGTTTTTTTATCTTAATACTTTTTTTTTTCATCTACATAAGAAAAGTTTTTTCAACTTAATTATACGTATCAGAGCAATCGAATTATTATCTCTAACAAATATTATTAAGATATAACGGAAAAGCGAACACGGGAAGCTAGAATTATGTCACATCAGAGGAAAATAGAAAAAGATAAAGAAAAGGAAATATCTTAGAAAGAACAGGACGGCCTGAGCAAGGTATTTTTATGTTTTTATACCTTAATACTTAATTTTTCAGCTTCTACAAAAGATATGTTTTCTCAACTTAATTTGACCTAACGGAGCAATCGAATTATTATCTCTAACAAATAATATTAAGATATGACGGCAAAGCGAACACGGGATGCAAGAATTATGTCACATCAGAGGAAAATTGAAAAAGATGTGGAAAATGAAGTATCTTAGAAAGAAGAGGCTGGCCTGAGCGAGGTAATTTTATGTTTTTGTAACTTAACACTTTATTTTTCAGCATCTACAAAAGAAAAGTTTTTTCAACTTAGTTTGACGTAGCGGAGCAATCGAATTATTAACTCTAACAAATATTATTAAGATATAACGGAAAAGCGAACACGGGAAGCTAGAATTATGTCACATCAGAGGAAAATAGAAAAAGATAAAGAAAATGAAGTATCTTAGAAAGAAGAGGACGGCCTGAGCAAGGTATTTTTATGTTTTTTTACCTTAATACTTAATTTTTCAGGTTCTACAAAAGATATGTTTTCTCAACTTAATTTAACCTAACGGAGGAATCGAATTATTATCTTTAACAAATAACATTAAGATATGACGGCAAAGCGAACACGGGATGCATGAATTATGTCACATCAGAGGAAAATTGAAAAAGATATGGAAAATGAAGTATCTTAGAAAGAAGAGGACGGCCTGAAAAGGTATTTTTATGTTTTTTTATCTTAATACTTTTTTTTTAGCATCTACCAAACAAAACTTTACTCAACTTAATTTGACGTAACGGAGCAATCGAATTATTAACTCTCACAAATATTATTAAGATATGACGGCTAAGCGAACACGGGATGCTAGAATTATGTCCCATCAGAGGAAAATTGAAAAAGATATGGAAAATGAAGTATCTTAGAAAGAAGAGGCTGGCCTGAGCGAGGTAATTTTATGTTTTTAACTTAACACTTTATTTTTCAGCATCTACAAAAGAAAAGTTTTATCAACTTAGTTTGACGTAGCGGAGCAATCGAATTATTATCTCTAACAAATAATATTAAGATATGACGGCAAAGCGAACACGGGATGCAAGAATTATGTCACATCAGAGGAAAATTGAAAAAGATATGGAAAATGAAGTATCTTAGAAAGAAGAGGCTGGCCTGAGCTAGGTTATTTTATGTTTTTGTAACTTAACTCTTTATTTTTCAGCATCTACAAAAGAAAAGTTTTCTCAACTTAGTTTGACGTAGCGGAGCAATCGAATTATTAGTTCTAACAAATATTATTAAGATATAACGTAAAAGCGAACACGGTAAGCTAGAATTATGTCACATCAGAGGAAAATAGAAAAAGATAAAGAAAATAAAGTATCTTAGAAAGAACAGGACGGCCAGAGCAAGGTATTTTTATGTTTTTTTACCTTAATACTTAATTTTTCAGCATCTACAAAAGAAAAGTTTTCTCAACTTAGTTTGACGTAAAGGAGCAATCGAATTATTAATTCTAACAAATATTATTAAGATATAACGGAAAAGCAAACTCGGGAAGCTAGAATTTTGTCACATCAGAGGAAAATAGAAAAAGATAAAAAAAAAAAAGTATCTTAGAAAGAAGAGGACGGCCTGCAAAGGTATTTATATGTTTTTTTACCTTAATACTTTTTTTTTCAGCATCTACAAAAGAAATGTTTTCTCAACTTAATTTGACGTAAAGGAGCAATCGAATTATTAACTCATACAAATATTAATAAGATATAACGGAAAAGCGAACACGGGAAGCTAGAATTATGTCACATCAGAGGAAAATAGAAAAAGTTAAAGAAAATAAAGTATCTTAGAAAGAACAGGACGGCCTGAGCAAGGTATTTTTATGTTTTTTTTACCTTAATACTTAATTTTTCAGCTTCTTCAAAAGATATGTTTTCTCAACTTAATTTGACCTAACGGAGCAATCGAATTATTATCTCTAACAAATAATATTAAGATATGACGGCAAAGCGAACACGGGATGCAAGAATTATGTCACATCAGAGGAAAATAGAAAAAGTTAAAGAAAATAAAGTATCTTAGAAAGAACAGGACGGCCTGAGCAAGGTATTTTTATGTTTTTATACCTTAATACTTAATTTTTCAGCTTCTACAAAAGATATGTTTTCTCAACTTAATTTGACCTAACGGAGCAATCGAATTATTATCTCTAACAAATAATATTAAGATATGACGGCAAAGCGAACACGGGATGCAAGAATTATGTCACATCAGAGGAAAATTGAAAAAGATGTGGAAAATGAAGTATTTAGAAAGAAGAGGCTGGCCTGAGCGAGGTAATTTTATGTTTTTGTAACTTAACACTTTATTTTTCAGCATCTACAAAAGATATGTTTTCTCAACTTAATTTGACCTATTGGAGCAATCGAATTATTATCTCTAACAAATAACATTAAGATATGACGGCAAAGCGAACACGGGATGCATGAATTATGTCACGCCAGAGGAAAATTGAAAAAGATATGGAAAATGAAGTATCTTAGAAAGAAGAGGACGGCCTGAAAAGGTATTTTTTTGTTTTTTTATCTTAATACTTTTTTTTTTTCATCTACATAAGAAAAGTTTTTTCAACTTAATTATACGTATCAGAGCAATCGAATTATTATCTCTAACAAATATTATTAAGATATAACGGAAAAGCGAACACGGGAAGCTAGAATTATGTCACATCAGAGGAAAACAGAAAAAGATAAAGAAAAGGAAATATCTTAGAAAGAAGAGGACGGCCTGAAAAGGTATTTATATGTTTTTTTACCTTAATACTTTTTTTTTCAGCATCTACAAAAGAAATGTTTTCTCAACTTAATTTGACGTAAAGGAGCAATCGAATTATTAACTCTTACAAATATTAATAAGATATAACGGAAAAGCGAACACGGGAAGCTAGAATTATGTCACATCAGAGGAAAATAGAAAAAGTTAAAGAAAATAAAGTATCTTAGAAAGAACAGGACGGCCTGAGCAAGGTATTTTTATGTTTTTTTTACCTTAATACTTAATTTTTCAGCTTCTTCAAAAGATATGTTTTCTCAACTTAATTTGACCTAACGGAGCAATCGAATTATTATCTCTAACAAATAATATTAAGATATGACGGCAAAGCGAACACGGGATGCATGAATTATGTCACATCAGAGGAAAATTGAAAAAGATATGGAAAATGAAGTATCTTAGAAAGAAGAGGACGGCCTGAAAAGGTATTTATATGTTTTTTTACCTTAATACTTTTTTTTTCAGCATCTACCAAACAAAACTTTACTCAACTTAATTTGACCTAACGGAGCAATCGAATTATTATCTTTAACAAATAATATTAAGATATGACGGAAAAGCGAACACGGGATGCATGAATTATGTCACATCAGAGGAAAATTGAAAAAGATATGGAAAATGAAGTATCTTAGAAAGAAGAGGACGGCCTGAGCAAGGTATTTTTATGTTTTTGTAACTTAACACTTTATTTTTCAGCATCTACAAAAGAAAAGCTTTCTCAACTTAGTTTGACCTAACGGAGCAATCGAATTATTATCTCCAGCAAATAATATTAAGATATGACGGTAAAGCGAACACGGGATGCAAGAATTATGTCACATCAGAGGAAAATAGAAAAAGTTAAAGAAAATAAAGTATCTTAGAAAGAACAGGACGGCCTGAGCAAGGTATTTTTATGTTTTTATACCTTAATACTTAATTTTTCAGGTTCTACAAAAGATATGTTTTCTCAACTTAATTTAACCTAACGGAGCAATCGAATTATTATCTCTAACAAATAATATTAAGATATGACGGCAAAGCGAACACGGGATGCATGAATTATGTCACACCAGAGGAAAATTGAAAAAGATATGGAAAATGAAGTATCTTAGAAAGAAGAGGACGGCCTGAAAAGATATTTTTATGTTTTTTTATCTTAATACTTTTTTTTTTTCATCTACATAAGAAAAGTTTTTTCAACTTAATTATACGTATCAGAGCAATCGAATTATTATCTCTAACAAATATTATTAAGATATAACGGAAAAGCGAACACGGGAAGCTAGAATTATGTCACATCAGAGGAAAATAGAAAAAGATAAAGAAAAGGAAATATCTTAGAAAGAACAGGACGGCCTGAGCAAGGTATTTTTATGTTTTTATACCTTAATACTTAATTTTTCAGCTTCTACAAAAGATATGTTTTCTCAACTTAATTTGACCTAACGGAGCAATCGAATTATTATCTCTAACAAATAATATTAAGATATGACGGCAAAGCGAACACGGGATGCAAGAATTATGTCACATCAGAGGAAAATTGAAAAAGATGTGGAAAATGAAGTATCTTAGAAAGAAGAGGCTGGCCCGAGCGAGGTAATTTTATGTTTTTGTAACTTAACACTTTATTTTTCAGCATCTACAAAAGAAAAGTTTTTTCAACTTAGTTTGACGTAGCGGAGCAATCGAATTATTAACTCTAACAAATATTATTAAGATATAACGGAAAAGCGAACACGGGAAGCTAGAATTATGTCACATCAGAGGAAAATAGAAAAAGATAAAGAAAATGAAGTATCTTAGAAAGAAGAGGACGGCCTGAGCAAGGTATTTTTATGTTTTTTTACCTTAATACTTTTTTTTTCAGCATCTACAAAAGAAATGTTTTCTCAACTTAATTTGACGTAAAGGAGCAATCGAATTATTAACTCTTACAAATATTAATAAGATATAACGGAAAAGCGAACACGGGAAGCTAGAATTATGTCACATCAGAGGAAAATAGAAAAAGTTAAAGAAAATAAAGTATCTTAGAAAGAACAGGACGGCCTGAGCAAGGTATTTTTATGTTTTTTTTACCTTAATACTTAATTTTTCAGCTTCTTCAAAAGATATGTTTTCTCAACTTAATTTGACCTAACGGAGCAATCGAATTATTATCTCTAACAAATAATATTAAGATATGACGGCAAAGCGAACACGGGATGCATGAATTATGTCACATCAGAGGAAAATTGAAAAAGATATGGAAAATGAAGTATCTTAGAAAGAAGAGGACGGCCTGAAAAGGTATTTATATGTTTTTTTACCTTAATACTTTTTTTTTCAGCATCTACCAAACAAAACTTTACTCAACTTAATTTGACCTAACGGAGCAATCGAATTATTATCTTTAACAAATAATATTAAGATATGACGGAAAAGCGAACACGGGATGCATGAATTATGTCACATCAGAGGAAAATTGAAAAAGATATGGAAAATGAAGTATCTTAGAAAGAAGAGGACGGCCTGAGCAAGGTATTTTTATGTTTTTGTAACTTAACACTTTATTTTTCAGCATCTACAAAAGAAAAGCTTTCTCAACTTAGTTTGACCTAACGGAGCAATCGAATTATTATCTCTAACAAATAATATTAAGATATGACGGCAAAGCGAACACGGGATGCAAGAATTATGTCACATCAGAGAAAAATTGAAAAAGATATGGAAAATGAAGTATCTTAGAAAGAAGAGGCTGGCCTGAGCTAGGTAATTTTATGTTATTGTAACTTAACTCTTAATTTTTCAGCTTCTTCAAAAGATATGTTTTCTCAACTTAATTTGACCTAACGGAGCAATCGAATTATTATCTCCAGCAAATAATATTAAGATATGACGGTAAAGCGAACACGGGATGCAAGAATTATGTCACATCAGAGGAAAATAGAAAAAGTTAAAGAAAATAAAGTATCTTAGAAAGAACAGGACGGCCTGAGCAAGGTATTTTTATGTTTTTATACCTTAATACTTAATTTTTCAGGTTCTACAAAAGATATGTTTTCTCAACTTAATTTAACCTAACGGAGCAATCGAATTATTATCTCTAACAAATAATATTAAGATATGACGGCAAAGCGAACACGGGATGCATGAATTATGTCACACCAGAGGAAAATTGAAAAAGATATGGAAAATGAAGTAACTTAGAAAGAAGAGGACGGCCTGAAAAGATATTTTTATGTTTTTTTATCTTAATACTTTTTTTTTTTCATCTACATAAGAAAAGTTTTTTCAACTTAATTATACGTATCAGAGCAATCGAATTATTATCTCTAACAAATATTATTAAGATATAACGGAAAAGCGAACACGGGAAGCTAGAATTATGTCACATCAGAGGAAAATAGAGAAAGATAAAGAAAAGGAAATATCTTAGAAAGAACAGGACGGCCTGAGCAAGGTATTTTTATGTTTTTATACCTTAATACTTAATTTTTCAGCTTCTACAAAAGATATGTTTTCTCAACTTAATTTGACCTAACGGAGCAATCGAATTATTATCTCTAACAAATAATATTAAGATATGACGGCAAAGCGAAGACGGGATGCAAGAATTATGTCACATCAGAGGAAAATTGAAAAAGATGTGGAAAATGAAGTATCTTAGAAAGAAGAGGCTGGCCCGAGCGAGGTAATTTTATGTTTTTGTAACTTAACACTTTATTTTTCAGCATCTACAAAAGAAAAGTTTTTTCAACTTAGTTTGACGTAGCGGAGCAATCGAATTATTAACTCTAACAAATATTATTAAGATATAACGGAAAAGCGAACACGGGAAGCTAGAATTATGTCACATCAGAGGAAAATAGAAAAAGATAAAGAAAATGAAGTATCTTAGAAAGAAGAGGACGGCCTGAGCAAGGTATTTTTATGTTTTTTTACCTTAATACTTAATTTTTCAGGTTCTACAAAAGAAAAGCTTTCTCAACTTAGTTTGACCTAACGGAGCAATCGAATTATTATCTCTAACAAATAATATTAAGATATGACGGCAAAGCGAACACGGGATGCAAGAATTATGTCACATCAGAGGAAAATTGAAAAAGATATGGAAAATGAAATATCTTAGAAAGAAGAGGCTGGCCTGAGCTAGGTATTTTTAGGTTTTTTTACCTTAATACTTAATTTTTCAGCTTCTACAAAAGATATGTTTTCTCAACTTAATTTGACGTAAAGGAGCAATCGAATTATTAACTCTTACAAATATTAATAAGATATAACGGAAAAGCGAACACGGGAAGCTAGAATTATGTCACATCAGAGGAAAATAGAAAAAGATAAAGAAAATAAAGTATCTTAGAAAGAACAGGACGGCCAGAGCGAGGTATTTTTATGTTTTTTTTACCTTAATACATAATTTTTCAGCTTCTTCAAAAGATATGTTTTCTCAACTTAATTTGACCTAACGCAGCAATCGAATTATTATCTCTAACAAATAATATTAAGATATGACGGCAAAGCGAACACGGGATGCATGAATTATGTCACATCAGAGGAAAATTGAAAAAGATGTGGAAAATGAAGTATCTTAGAAAGAAGAGGCTGGCCTGAGCGAGGTAATTTTATGTTTTTGTAACTTAACTCTTTATTTTTCAGCATCTACAAAAGAAAAGTTTTCTCAACTTAGTTTGACGTAGCGGAGCAATCGAATTATTAGTTCTAACAAATATTATTAAGATATAACGTAAAAGCGAACTCGGGAAGCTAGAATTATGTCACATCAGAGGAAAATAGAAAAAGATAAAAAAAATAAAGTATCTTAGAAAGAAGAGGACGGCCTGAAAAGGTATTTTTATGTTTTTTTATCTTAATACTTTTTTTTTAGCATCTACATAAGAAATGTTTTTTCAACTGAATTATACGTATCAGAGCAATCGAATTATTATCTCTAACAAATAATATTAAGATATGACGGCAAAGCGAACACGGGATGCAAGAATTATGTCACATCAGAGAAAAATTGAAAAAGATATGGAAAATGAAGTATCTTAGAAAGAACAGGACGGCCTGAGCAAGGTATTTTTATGTTTTTATACCTTAATACTTAATTTTTCAGGTTCTACAAAAGATATGTTTTCTCAACTTAATTTAACCTAACGGAGCAATCGAATTATTATCTCTAACAAATAACATTAAGATATGACGGCAAAGCGAACACGGGATGCATGAATTATGTCACGCCAGAGGAAAATCGAAAAAGATATGGAAAATGAAGTATCTTAGAAAGAAGAGGACGGCCTGAAAAGGTATTTTTATGTTTTTTTATCTTAATACTTTTTTTTTTTCATCTACATAAGAAAAGTTTTTTCAACTTAATTATACGTATCAGAGCAATCGAATTATTATCTCTAACAAATATTATTAAGATATAACGGAAAAGCGAACACGGGAAGCTAGAATTATGTCACATCAGAGGAAAATAGAAAAAGATAAAAAAAATAAAGTATCTTAGAAAGAAGAGGACGGCCTGAAAAGGTATTTTTATGTTTTTATACCTTAATACTTAATTTTTCAGCTTCTACAAAAGATATGTTTTCTCAACTTAATTTGACCTAACGGAGCAATCGAATTATTAACTCTAACAAATATTATTAAGATATAACGGAAAAGCGAACACGGGAAGCTAGAATTATGTCACATCACAGGAAAATAGAAAAATATAAAGAAAATGAAGTATCTTAGAAAGAAGAGGCTGGCCTGAGCGAGGTAATTTTATGTTTTTGTAACTTAACACTTTATTTTTCAGCATCTACAAAAGAAAAGTTTTCTCAACTTAGTTTGACGTAGCGGAGCAATCGAATTATTAACTCTAACAAATATTATTAAGATATAACGGAAAAGCGAACACGGGAAGCTAGAATTATGTTACATCAGAGGAAAATAGAAAAAGATAAAGAAAATGAAGTATCTTAGAAAGAAGAGGACGGCCTGAGCATGGTATTTTTATGTTTTTTTACCTTAATACTTAATTTTTCAGCTTCTACAAAAGATATGTTTTCTCAACTTAATCTGACCTATTGGAGCAATCGAATTATTATCTCTAACAAATAATATTAAGATATGACGGCAAAGCGAACACGGGATGCAAGAATTATGTCACATCAGAGGAAAATTGAAAAAGATGTGGAAAATGAAGTATCTTAGAAAGAAGTGGCTGGCCTGAGCGAGGTAATGTTATGTTTTTGTAACTTAACTCTTTATTTTTCAGCATCTACAAAAGAAAAGTTTTCTCAACTTAGTTTGACGTAGCGGAGCAATCGAATTATTAGTTCTAACAAATATTATTAAGATATAACGTAAAAGCGAACTCGGGAAGCTAGAATTATGTCACATCAGAGGAAAATAGAAAAAGATAAAAAAAATAAAGTATCTTAGAAAGAAGAGGACGGCCTGAAAAGGTATTTATATGTTTTTTTACCTTAATACTTTTTTTTTCAGCATCTACAAAAGAAATGTTTTCTCAACTTAATTTGACGTAAAGGAGCAATCGAATTATTAACTCTTACAAATATTAATAAGATATAACGGAAAAGCGAACACGGGAAGCTAGAATTATGTCACTTCAGAGGAAAATAGAAAAAGTTAAAGAAAATAAAGTATCTTAGAAAGAACAGGACGGCCTGAGCAAGGTATTTTTATGTTTTTTTTACCTTAATACTTAATTTTTCAGCTTCTTCAAAAGATATGTTTTCTCAGCTTAATTTGACCTAACGGAGCAATCGAATTATTATCTCTAACAAATAATATTAAGATATGACGACAAAGCGAACACGGGATGCAAGAATTATGTCACATCAGAGGAAAATAGAAAAAGTTAAAGAAAATAAAGTATCTTAGAAAGAACAGGACGGCCTGAGCAAGGTATTTTTATGTTTTTATACCTTAATACTTAATTTTTCAGCTTCTACAAAAGATATGTTTTCTCAACTTAATTTGACCTAACGGAGCAATCGAATTATTATCTCTAACAAATAATATTAAGATATGACGGCAAAGCGAACACGGGATGCAAGAATTATGTCACATCAGAGGAAAATTGAAAAAGATGTGGAAAATGAAGTATCTTAGAAAGAAGAGGCTGGCCTGAGCGAGGTAATTTTATGTTTTTGTAACTTAACACTTTATTTTTCAGCATCTACAAAAGAAAAGTTTTCTCAACTTAGTTTGACGTAGCGGAGCAATCGAATTATTAACTCTAACAAATATTATTAAGATATAACGGAAAAGCGAACACTGGAAGCTAGAATTATGTCGCATCAGAGGAAAATAGAAAAAGATAAAGAAAATGAAGTATCTTAGAAAGAAGAGGACGGCCTGAGCATGGTATTTTTATGTTTTTTTACCTTAATACTTAATTTTTCAGCTTCTACAAAAGATATGTTTTCTCAACTTAATCTGACCTATTGGAGCAATCGAATTATTATCTCTAACAAATAATATTAAGATATGACGGCAAAGCGAACACGGGATGCAAGAATTATGTCACATCAGAGGAAAATTGAAAAAGATGTGGAAAATGAAGTATCTTAGAAAGAAGAGGCTGGCCTGAGCGAGGTAATTTTATGTTTTTGTAACTTAACTCTTTATTTTTCAGCATCTACAAAAGAAAAGTTTTCTCAACTTAGTTTGACGTAGCGGAGCAATCGAATTATTAACTCTAACAAATATTATTAAGATATAACGGAAAAGCGAACACGGGAAGCTAGAATTATGTCACATCAGAGGAAAATAGAAAAAGATAAAGAAAATGAAGTATCTTAGAAAGAAGAGGACGGCCTGAGCAAGGTATTTTTATGTTTTTTTACCTTAATACTTAATTTTTCAGGTTCTACAAAAGATGTTTTCTCAACTTAATTTGACCTAACGGAGCAATCGAATTATTATCTCTAACAAATAATATTAAGATATGACGGCAAAGCGAACACGGGATGCAAGAATTATGTCACATCAGAGGAAAATAGAAAAAGTTAAAGAAAATAAGGTATCTTAGAAAGAACAGGACGGCCTGAGCAAGGTATTTTTATGTTTTTATACCTTAATACTTAATTTTTCAGCTTCTACAAAAGATATGTTTTCTCAACTTAATTTGACCTAACGGAGCAATCGAATTATTATCTCTAACAAATAATATTAAGATATGACGGCAAAGCGAACACGGGATGCAAGAATTATGTCACATCAGAGGAAAATTGAAAAAGATGTGGAAAATGAAGTATCTTAGAAAGAAGAGGCTGGCCTGAGCGAGGTAATTTTATGTTTTTGTAACTTAACACTTTATTTTTCAGCATCTACAAAAGAAAAGTTTTCTCAACTTAGTTTGACGTAGCGGAGCAATCGAATTATTAACTCTAACAAATATTATTAAGATATAACGGAAAAGCGAACACGGGAAGCTAGAATTATGTCACATCAGAGGAAAATAGAAAAAGATAAAGAAAATGAAGTATCTTAGAAAGAAGAGGACGGCCTGAGCATGGTATTTTTATGTTTTTTTACCTTAATACTTAATTTTTCAGCTTCTACAAAAGATATGTTTTCTCAACTTAATCTGACCTATTGGAGCAATCGAATTATTAACTCTAACAAATAATATTAAGATATGACGGCAAAGCGAACACGGGATGCAAGAATTATGTCACATCAGAGGAAAATTGAAAAAGATGTGGAAAATGAAGTATCTTAGAAAGAAGAGGCTGGCCTGAGCGAGGTAATTTTATGTTTTTGTAACTTAACTCTTTATTTTTCAGCATCTACAAAAGAAAAGTTTTCTCAACTTAGTTTGACGTAGCGGAGCAATCGAATTATTAGTTCTAACAAATATTATTAAGACATAACGTAAAAGCGAACTCGGGAAGCTAGAATTATGTCACATCAGAGGAAAATAGAAAAAGATAAAAAAAATAAAGTATCTTAGAAAGAAGAGGACGGCCTGAAAAGGTATTTATATGTTTTTTTACCTTAATACTTTTTTTTTCAGCATCTACAAAAGAAATGTTTTCTCAACTTAATTTGACGTAAAGGAGCAATCGAATTATTAACTCTTACAAATATTAATAAGATATAACGGAAAAGCGAACACGGGAAGCTAGAATTATGTCACTTCAGAGGAAAATAGAAAAAGTTAAAGAAAATAAAGTATCTTTGAAAGAACAGGACGGCCTGAGCAAGGTATTTTTATGTTTTTTTTACCTTAATACTTAATTTTTCAGCTTCTTCAAAAGATATGTTTTCTCAGCTTAATTTGACCTAACGGAGCAATCGAATTATTATCTCTAACAAATAATATTAAGATATGACGGCAAAGCGAACACGGGATGCAAGAATTATGTCACATCAGAGGAAAATTGAAAAAGATGTGGAAAATGAAGTATCTTAGAAAGAAGAGGCTGGCCTGAGCGAGGTAATTTTATGATTTTGTAACTTAACACTTTATTTTTCAGCATCTACAAAAGAAAAGTTTTCTCAACTTAGTTTGACGTAGCGGAGCAATCGAATTATTAACTCTAACAAATATTATTAAGATATAACGGAAAAGCGAACACGGGAAGCTAGAATTATGTCACATCAGAGGAAAATAGAAAAAGATAAAGAAAATGAAGTATCTTAGAAAGAAGAGGACGGCCTGAGCATGGTATTTTTATGTTTTTTTACCTTAATACTTAATTTTTTAGGTTCTACAAAAGATATGTTTTCTCAACTTAATTTGACCTAACGGAGCAATCGAATTATTATCTCTAACAAATAATATTAAGATATGACGGCAAAGCGAACACGGGATGCAAGAATTATGTCACATCAGAGGAAAATTGAAAAAGATGTGGAAAATGAAGTATCTTAGAAAGAAGAGGCTGGCCTGAGCGAGGTAATTTTATGTTTTTGTAACTTAACTCTTTATTTTTCAGCATCTACAAAAGAAAAGTTTTCTCAACTTAGTTTGACGTAGCGGAGCAATCGAATTATTAACTCTAACAAATATTATTAAGATATAACGGAAAAGCGAACACGGGAAGCTAGAATTATGTCACATCAGAGGAAAATAGAAAAAGATAAAGAAAATGAAGTATCTTAGAAAGAAGAGGACGGCCTGAGCAAGGTATTTTTTACCTTAATACTTAATTTTTCAGCTTCTACAAAAGATATGTTTTCTCAACTTAATCTGACCTATTGGAGCAATCGAATTATTATCTCTAACAAATAATATTAAGATATGACGGCAAAGCGAACACGGGATGCAAGAATTATGTCACATCAGAGGAAAATTGAAAAAGATGTGGAAAATGAAGTATCTTAGAAAGAAGAGGACGGCCTGAAAAGGTATTTTTATGTTTTTTTATCTTAATACTTTTTTTTTAGCATCTACATAAGAAAAGTTTTTTCAACTGAATTATACGTATCAGAGCAATCGAATTATAATCTCTAACAAATATTATTAAGATATAACGGAAAAGCGAACTCGGGAAGCTAGAATTATGTCACATCAGAGGAAAATAAAAAAAGTTAAAGAAAATAAAGTATCTTAGAAAGAACAGGACGGCCTGAGCAAGGTATTTTTATGTTTTTTTACCTTAATAATTTATTTTTCAGCATCTACCAAACAAAACTTTACTCAACTTAATTTGACCTAACGGAGCAATCGAATTATTATCTTTAACAAATAATATTAAGATATGACGGCAAAGCGAACACGGGATGCAAGAATTATGTCACATCAGAGGAAAATTGAAAAAGATATGGAAAATGAAGTATCTTAGAAAGAAGAGGCTGGCCTGAGCGAGGTAATTTTATGTTTTTGTAACTTAACACTTTATTTTTCAGCATCTACAAAAGAAAAGCTTTCTCAACTTAGTTTGACCTAACGGAGCAATCGAATTATTATCTCTAACAAATAATATTAAGATATGACGGCAAAGCGAACACGGGATGCAAGAATTATGTCACATCAGAGGAAAATTGAAAAAGATATGGAAAATGAAGTATCTTAGAAAGAAGAGGCTGGCCTGAGCTAGGTAATTTTATGTTTTTGTAACTTAACTCTTTATTTTTCAGCATCTACAAAAGAAAAGTTTTCTCAACTTAGTTTGACGTAGCGGAGCAATCGAATTATTAGTTCTAACAAATATTATTAAGATATAACGTAAAAGCGAACACGGGAAGCTAGAATTATGTCACATCAGAGGAAAATAGAAAAAGATAAAGAAAATAAAGTATCTTAGAAAGAACAGGACGGCCAGAGCAAGGTATTTTTATGTTTTTTTACCTTAATACTTAATTTTTCAGCATCTACAAAAGAAAAGTTTTCTCAACTTAGTTTGACGTAAAGGAGCAATCGAATTATTAACTCTAACAAATATTATTAAGATAAAACGGAAAAGCGAACTCGGGAAGCTAGAATTATGTCACATCAGAGGAAAATAGAAAAAGATAAAAAAAATGAAGTATCTTAGAAAGAAGAGGCTGGCCTGAGCTAGGTAATTTTATGTTTTTGTAACTTAACTCTTTATTTTTCAGCATCTACAAAAGAAAAGTTTTCTCAACTTAGTTTGACGTAAAGGAGCAATCGAATTATTAACTCTTACAAATATTATTAAGATATAACGGAAAAGCGAACTCGGGAAGCTAGAATTATGTCGCATCAGAGGAAAATAGAAAAAGATAAAAAAAATAAAGTATCTTAGAAAGAAGAGGACGGCCTGAAAAGGTATTTATATGTTTTTTTACCTTAATATTTTTTTTTTCAGCATCTACAAAAGAAATGTTTTCTCAACTTAATTTGACGTAAAGGAGCAATCGAATTATTAACTCTTACAAATATTAATAAGATATAACGGAAAAGCGAACACGGGAAGCTAGAATTATGTCACATCAGAGGAAAATAGAAAAAGATAAAGAAAATAAAGTATCTTAGAAAGAACAGGACGGCCAGAGCGAGGTATTTTTATGTTTTTTTTACCTTAATACATAATTTTTCAGCTTCTTCAAAAGATATGTTTTCTCAACTTAATTTGACCTAACGCAGCAATCGAATTATTATCTCTAACAAATAATATTAAGATATGACGGCAAAGCGAACACGGGATGCATGAATTATGTCACATCAGAGGAAAATTGAAAAAGATGTGGAAAATGAAGTATCTTAGAAAGAAGAGGCTGGCCTGAGCGAGGTAATTTTATGTTTTTGTAACTTAACTCTTTATTTTTCAGCATCTACAAAAGAAAAGTTTTCTCAACTTAGTTTGACGTAGCGGAGCAATCGAATTATTAGTTCTAACAAATATTATTAAGATATAACGTAAAAGCGAACTCGGGAAGCTAGAATTATGTCACATCAGAGGAAAATAGAAAAAGATAAAAAAAATAAAGTATCTTAGAAAGAAGAGGACGGCCTGAAAAGGTATTTTTATGTTTTTTTATCTTAATACTTTTTTTTTAGCATCTACATAAGAAATGTTTTTTCAACTGAATTATACGTATCAGAGCAATCGAATTATAATCTCTAACAAATATTATTAAGATATGACGGCAAAGCGAACACGGGATGCATGAATTATGTCACATCAGAGGAAAATAGAAAAAGATAAAAAAAATAAAGTATCTTAGAAAGAAGAGGACGGCCTGAAAAGGTATTTATATGTTTTTTTACCTTAATACTTTTTTTTTCAGCATCTACAAAAGAAATGTTTTCTCAACTTAATTTGACGTAACGGAGCAATCGAGTTATTAACTCTAACAAATATTATTAAGATATAACGGAAAAGCGACCTCGGGAAGCTAGAATTATGTCACATCAGAGGAAAATAGAAAAAGATAAAAAAAATAAAGTATCTTAGAAAGAAGAGGACGGCCTGAAAAGGTATTTATATGTTTTTTTACCTTAATATTTTTTTTTTCAGCATCTACAAAAGAAATGTTTTCTCAACTTAATTTGACGTAAAGGAGCAATCGAATTATTAACTCTTACAAATATTAATAAGATATAACGGAAAAGTGAACACGGGAAGCTAGAATTATGTCACATCAGAGGAAAATAGAAAAAGGTAAAGAAAATAAAGTATCTTAGAAAGAACAGGACGGCCTGAGCAAGGTATTTTTATGTTTTTTTTACCTTAATACATAATTTTTCAGCTTCTTCAAAAGATATGTTTTCTCAACTTAATTTGACCTAACGGAGCAATCGAATTATTATCTCTAACAAATAATATTAAGATATGACGGCAAAGCGAAAACGGGATGCAAGAATTATGTCACATCAGAGGAAAATAGAAAAAGTTAAAGAAAATAAAGTATCTTAGAAAGAACAGGACGGCCTGAGCAAGGTATTTTTATGTTTTTTTACCTTAATAATTTATTTTTCAACATCTACAAAAGAAATGTTTTCTCAATTTAATTTGACGTAAAGGAGCAATCGAATTATTAACTCTTACAAATATTATTAAGATATAACGGAAAAGCGAACTCGGGAAGCTAGAATTATGTCACATCAGAGGAAAATAGAAAAAGATAAAAAAAATAAAGTATCTTAGAAAGAAGAGGACGGCCTGAAAAGGTATTTATATGTTTTTTTACCTTAATACTTTTTTTTTCAGCATCTACAAAAGAAATGTTTTCTCAACTTAATTTGACGTAACGGAGCAATCGAATTATTAACTCTAACAAATATTATTAAGATATAACGGAAAAGCGACCTCGGGAAGCTAGAATTATGTCACATCAGAGGAAAATAGAAAAAGATAAAAAAAATAAAGTATCTTAGAAAGAAGAGGACGGCCTGAAAAGGTATTTATATGTTTTTTTACCTTAATATTTTTTTTTTCAGCATCTACAAAAGAAATGTTTTCTCAACTTAATTTGACGTAAAGGAGCAATCGAATTATTAACTCTTACAAATATTAATAAGATATAACGGAAAAGCGAACACGGGAAGCTAGAATTATGTCACATCAGAGGAAAATTGAAAAAGATGTGGAAAATGAAGTATCTTAGAAAGAAGAGGCTGGCCTGAGCCAGGTAATTTTATGTTTTTGTAACTTAACTCTTTATTTTTCAGCATCTACAAAAGAAAAGTTTTCTCAACTTAGTTTGACGTAGCGGAGCAATCGAATTATTAGTTCTAACAAATATTATTAAGATATAACGTAAAAGCGAACACGGGAAGCTAGAATTATGTCACATCAGAGGAAAATAGAAAAAGATAAAGAAAATAAAGTATCTTAGAAAGAACAGGACGGCCAGAGCAAGGTATTTTTATGTTTTTTTACCTTAATACTTAATTTTTCAGCATCTACAAAAGAAAAGTTTTCTCAACTTAGTTTGACGTAAAGGAGCAATCGAATTATTAACTCTAACAAATATTATTAAGATATAACGGAAAAGCGAACTCGGGAAGCTAGAATTATGTCACATCAGAGGAAAATAGAAAAAGATAAAAAAAATAAAGTATCTTAGAAAGAAGAGGACGGCCTGAAAAGGTATTTATATGTTTTTTTACCTTAATACTTTTTTTTTCAGCATCTACAAAAGAAATGATTTCTCAACTTAATTTGACGTAAAGGAGCAATCGAATTATTAACTCTTACAAATATTAATAAGATATAACGGAAAAGTGAACACGGGAAGCTAGAATTATGTCACATCAGAGGAAAATAGAAAAAGGTAAAGAAAATAAAGTATCTTAGAAAGAACAGGACGGCCTGAGCAAGGTATTTTTATGTTTTTTTTACCTTAATACATAATTTTTCAGCTTCTTCAAAAGATATGTTTTCTCAACTTAATTTGACCTAACGGAGCAATCGAATTATTATCTCTAACAAATAATATTAAGATATGACGGCAAAGCGAAAACGGGATGCAAGAATTATGTCACATCAGAGGAAAATAGAAAAAGTAAAAGAAAATAAAGTATCTTAGAAAGAACAGGACGGCCTGAGCAAGGTATTTTTATGTTTTTTTACCTTAATAATTTATTTTTCAGCATCTACCAAACAAAACTTTACTCAACTTAATTTGACCTAACGGAGCAATCGAATTATTATCTTTAACAAATAATATTAAGATATGACGGCAAAGCGAACACGGGATGCAAGAATTATGTCACATCAGAGGAAAATAGAAAAAGTTAAAGAAAATAAAGTATCTTAGAAAGAAGAGGCTGGCCTGAGCGAGGTAATTTTATGTTTTTGTAACTTAACTCTTTATTTTTCAGCATCTACAAAAGAAAAGTTTTCTCAACTTAGTTTGACGTAGCGGAGCAATCGAATTATTAGTTCTAACAAATATTATTAAGATATAACGTAAAAGCGAACTCGGGAAGCTAGAATTATGTCACATCAGAGGAAAATAGAAAAAGATAAAAAAAATAAAGTATCTTAGAAAGAAGAGGACGGCCTGAAAAGGTATTTATATGTTTTTTTACCTTAATACTTTTTTTTTCAGCATCTACAAAAGAAAAGTTTTCTCAACTTAGTTTGACGTAGCGGAGCAATCGAATTATTAGTTCTAACAAATATTATTAAGATATAACGTAAAAGCGAACTCGGGAAGCTAGAATTATGTCACATCAGAGGAAAATAGAAAAAGATAAAAAAAATAAAGTATCTTAGAAAGAAGAGGACGGCCTGAAAAGGTATTTATATGTTTTTTTACCTTAATACTTTTTTTTTCAGCATCTACAAAAGAAATGTTTTCTCAATTTAATTTGACGTAAAGGAGCAATCGAATTATTAACTCTTACAAATATTATTAAGATATAACGGAAAAGCGAACTCGGGAAGCTAGAATTATGTCACATCAGAGGAAAATAGAAAAAGATAAAAAAAATAAAGTATCTTAGAAAGAAGAGGACGGCCTGAAAAGGTATTTATATGTTTTTTTACCTTAATACTTTTTTTTTCAGCATCTACAAAAGAAATGTTTTCTCAACTTAATTTGACGTAACGGAGCAATCGAATTATTAACTCTAACAAATATTATTAAGATATAACGGAAAAGCGACCTCGGGAAGCTAGAATTATGTCACATCAGAGGAAAATAGAAAAAAATAAAAAAAATAAAGTATCTTAGAAAGAAGAGGACGGCCTGAGCAAGGTATTTTTATGTTTTTTTTACCTTAATACATAATTTTTCAGCTTCTTCAAAAGATATGTTTTCTCAACTTAATTTGACCTAACGGAGCAATCGAATTATTATCTCTAACAAATAATATTAAGATATGACGGCAAAGCGAAAACGGGATGCAAGAATTATGTCACATCAGAGGAAAATAGAAAAAGTTAAAGAAAATAAAGTATCTTAGAAAGAACAGGACGGCCTGAGCAAGGTATTTTTATGTTTTTTTACCTTAATAATTTATTTTTCAGCATCTACCAAACAAAACTTTACTCAACTTAATTTGACCTAACGGAGCAATCGAATTATTATCTTTAACAAATAATATTAAGATATGACGGCAAAGCGAACACGGGATGCAAGAATTATGTCACATCAGAGGAAAATTGAAAAAGATATGGAAAATGAAGTATCTTAGAAAGAAGAGGCTGGCCTGAGCGAGGTAATTTTATGTTTTTGTAACTTAACACTTTATTTTTCAGCATCTACAAAAGAAAAGCTTTCTCAACTTAGTTTGACCTAACGGAGCAATCGAATTATTATCTCTAACAAATAATATTAAGATATGACGGCAAAGCGAACACGGGATGCAAGAATTATGTCACATCAGAGGAAAATTGAAAAAGATTTGGAAAATGAAGTATCTTAGAAAGAAGAGGCTGGCCTGAGCGAGGTAATTTTATGTTTTTGTAACTTAACACTTTATTTTTCAGCATCTACAAAAGAAAAGTTTTCTCAACTTAGTTTGACGTAGCGGAGCAATCGAATTATTAGTTCTAACAAATATTATTAAGATATAACGTAAAAGCGAACACGGGAAGCTAGAATTATGTCACATCAGAGGAAAATAGAAAAAGATAAAAAAAATAAAGTATCTTAGAAAGAAGAGGACGGCCTGAAAAGGTATTTATATGTTTTTTTACCTTAATACTTTTTTTTTCAGCATCTACAAAAGAAATGTTTTCTCAACTTAATTTGACGTAACGGAGCAATCGAATTATTAACTCTAACAAATATTATTAAGATATAACGGAAAAGCGACCTCGGGAAGCTAGAATTATGTCACATCAGAGGAAAATAGAAAAAGATAAAAAAAATAAAGTATCTTAGAAAGAAGAGGACGGCCTGAAAAGGTATTTATATGTTTTTTACCTTAATATTTTTTTTTTCAGCATCTACAAAAGAAATGTTTTCTCAACTTAATTTGACGTAAAGGAGCAATCGAATTATTAACTCTTACAAATATTAATAAGATATAACGGAAAAGCGAACACGGGAAGCTAGAATTATGTCACATCAGAGGAAAATAGAAAAAGGTAAAGAAAATAAAGTATCTTAGAAAGAACAGGACGGCCTGAGCAAGGTATTTTTATGTTTTTTTTACCTTAATACATAATTTTTCAGCTTCTTCAAAAGATATGTTTTTTCAACTTAATTTGACCTAACGGAGCAATCGAATTATTATCTCTAACAAATAATATTAAGATATGACGGCAAAGCGAAAACGGGATGCAAGAATTATGTCACATCAGAGGAAAATAGAAAAAGTTAAAGAAAATAAAGTATCTTAGAAAGAACAGGACGGCCTGAGCAAGGTATTTTTATGTTTTTATACCTTAATACTTAATTTTTCAGCTTCTACAAAAGATATGTTTTCTCAACTTAATTTGACCTAACGCAGCAATCGAATTATTATCTCTAACAAATAATATTAAGATATGACGGCAAAGCGAACACGGGATGCAAGAATTATGTCACATCAGAGGAAAATTGAAAAAGATGTGGAAAATGAAGTATCTTAGAAAGAAGAGGCTGGCCTGAGCGAGGTAATTTTATGTTTTTGTAACTTAACTCTTTATTTTTCAGCATCTACAAAAGAAAAGTTTTCTCAACTTAGTTTGACGTAGCGGAGCAATCGAATTATTAGTTCTAACAAATATTATTAAGATATAACGTAAAAGCGAACTCGGGAAGCTAGAATTATGTCACATCAGAGGAAAATAGAAAAAGATAAAAAAAAAAAAGTATCTTAGAAAGAAGAGGACGGCCTGAAAAGGTATTTATATGTTTTTTTACCTTAATACTTTTTTTTTCAGCATCTACAAAAGAAATGTTTTCTCAACTTAATTTGACGTAAAGGAGCAATCGAATTATTAACTCTTACAAATATTAATAAGATATAACGGAAAAGCGAACACGGGAAGCTAGAATTATGTCACTTCAGAGGAAAATAGAAAAAGTTAAAGAAAATAAAGTATCTTAGAAAGAACAGGACGGCCTGAGCAAGGTATTTTTATGTTTTTTTTACCTTAATACTTAATTTTTCAGCTTCTTCAAAAGATATGTTTTCTCAGCTTAATTTGACCTAACGGAGCAATCGAATTATTATCTCTAACAAATAATATTAAGATATGACGGCAAAGCGAACACGGGATGCAAGAATCATGTCACATCAGAGGAAAATAGAAAAAGTTAAAGAAAATAAAGTATCTTAGAAAGAACAGGACGGCCTGAGCAAGGTATTTTTATGTTTTTATACCTTAATACTTAATTTTTCAGCTTCTACAAAAGATATGTTTTCTCAACTTAATTTGACCTAACGCAGCAATCGAATTATTATCTCTAACAAATAATATTAAGATATGACGGCAAAGCGAACACGGGATGCAAGAATTATGTCACATCAGAGGAAAATTGAAAAAGATGTGGAAAATGAAGTATCTTAGAAAGAAGAGGCTGGCCTGAGCGAGGTAATTTTATGTTTTTGTAACTTAACTCTTTATTTTTCAGCATCTACAAAAGAAAAGTTTTCTCAACTTAGTTTGACGTAGCGGAGCAATCGAATTATTAGTTCTAACAAATATTATTAAGATATAACGTAAAAGCGAACTCGGGAAGCTAGAATTATGTCACATCAGAGGAAAATAGAAAAAGATAAAAAAAATAAAGTATCTTAGAAAGAAGAGGACGGCCTGAAAAGGTATTTATATGTTTTTTTACCTTAATACTTTTTTTTTCAGCATCTACAAAAGAAATGTTTTCTCAACTTAATTTGACGTAAAGGAGCAATCGAATTATTAACTCTTACAAATATTAATAAGATATAACGGAAAAGCGAACACGGGAAGCTAGAATTATGTCACTTCAGAGGAAAATAGAAAAAGTTAAAGAAAATAAAGTATCTTAGAAAGAACAGGACGGCCTGAGCAAGGTATTTTTATGTTTTTTTTACCTTAATACTTAATTTTTCAGCTTCTTCAAAAGATATGTTTTCTCAGCTTAATTTGACCTAACGGAGCAATCGAATTATTATCTCTAACAAATAATATTAAGATATGACGGCAAAGCGAACACGGGATGCAAGAATTATGTCACATCAGAGGAAAATAGAAAAAGTTAAAGAAAATAAAGTATCTTAGAAAGAACAGGACGGCCTGAGCAAGGTATTTTTATGTTTTTATACCTTAATACTTAATTTTCAGCTTCTACAAAAGATATGTTTTCTCAACTTAATTTGACCTAACGGAGCAATCGAATTATTATCTCTAACAAATAATATTAAGATATGACCGCAAAGCGAACACGGGATGCAAGAATTATGTCACATCAGAGGAAAATTGAAAAAGATGTGGAAAATGAAGTATCTTAGAAAGAAGAGGCTGGCCTGAGCGAGGTAATTTTATGTTTTTGTAACTTAACACTTTATTTTTCAGCATCTACAAAAGAAAAGTTTTCTCAACTTAGTTTGACGTAGCGGAACAATCGAATTATTAACTCTAACAAATATTATTAAGATATAACGGAAAAGCGAACACGGGAAGCTAGAATTATGTCACATCAGAGGAAAATAGAAAAAGATAAAGAAAATGAAGTATCTTAGAAAGAAGAGGACGGCCTGAGCATGGTATTTTTATGTTTTTTTTACCTTAATACATAATTTTTCAGCTTCTTCAAAAGATATGTTTTCTCAACTTAATTTGACCTAACGGAGCAATCGAATTATTATCTCTAACAAATAATATTAAGATATGACGGCAAAGCGAAAACGGGATGCAAGAATTATGTCACATCAGAGGAAAATAGAAAAAGTTAAAGAAAATAAAGTATCTTAGAAAGAACAGGACGGCCTGAGCAAGGTATTTTTATGTTTTTTTACCTTAATAATTTATTTTTCAGCATCTACCAAACAAAACTTTACTCAACTTAATTTGACCTAACGGAGCAATCGAATTATTATCTTTAACAAATAATATTAAGATATGACGGCAAAGCGAACACGGGATGCAAGAATTATGTCACATCAGAGGAAAATTGAAAAAGATATGGAAAATGAAGTATCTTAGAAAGAAGAGGCTGGCCTGAGCGAGGTAATTTTATGTTTTTGTAACTTAACACTTTATTTTTCAGCATCTACAAAAGAAAAGCTTTCTCAACTTAGTTTGACCTAACGGAGCAATCGAATTATTATCTCTAACAAATAATATTAAGATATGACGGCAAAGCGAACACGGGATGCAAGAATTATGTCACATCAGAGGAAAATTGAAAAAGATATGGAAAATGAAGTATCTTAGAAAGAAGAGGCTGGCCTGAGCTAGGTAATTTTATGTTTTTGTAACTTAACTCTTTATTTTTCAGCATCTACAAAAGAAAAGTTTTCTCAACTTAGTTTGACGTAGCGGAGCAATCGAATTATTAGTTCTAACAAATATTATTAAGATATAACGTAAAAGCGAACACGGGAAGCTAGAATTATGTCACATCAGAGGAAAATAGAAAAAGATAAAGAAAATAAAGTATTTTAGAAAGAACAGGACGGCCAGAGCAAGGTATTTTTATGTTTTTTTACCTTAATACTTAATTTTTCAGCATCTACAAAAGAAAAGTTTTCTCAACTTAGTTTGACGTAAAGGAGCAATCGAATTATTAACTCTAACAAATATTATTAAGATATAACGGAAAAGCGAACTCGGGAAGCTAGAATTATGTCACATCAGAGGAAAATAGAAAAAGATAAAAAAAATAAAGTATCTTAGAAAGAAGAGGACGGCCTGAAAAGGTAATTATATGTTTTTTTACCTTAATACTTTTTTTTTCAGCATCTACAAAAGAAATGTTTTCTCAATTTAATTTGACGTAAAGGAGCAATCGAATTATTAACTCTTACAAATATTATTAAGATATAACGGAAAAGCGAACTCGGGAAGCTAGAATTATGTCACATCAGAGGAAAATAGAAAAAGATAAAAAAAATAAAGTATCTTAGAAAGAAGAGGACGGCCTGAAAAGGTATTTATATGTTTTTTTACCTTAATACTTTTTTTTTCAGCAT
Organism: Troilus luridus; assembly: GCA_964056705.1. NCBI lineage: Eukaryota > Metazoa > Arthropoda > Insecta > Hemiptera > Pentatomidae > Troilus > Troilus luridus. The sequence goes on along the minus strand of OZ057412.1, from coordinate 186,772,146 downwards.
CTACAAAAGAAATGTTTTCTCAACTTAATTTGACGTAACGGAGCAATCGAATTATTAACTCTAACAAATATTATTAAGATATAACGGAAAAGCGACCTCGGGAAGCTAGAATTATGTCACATCAGAGGAAAATAGAAAAAGATAAAAAAAATAAAGTATCTTAGAAAGAAGAGGACGGCCTGAAAAGGTATTTATATGTTTTTTTACCTTAATATTTTTTTTTTCAGGATCTACAAAAGAAATGTTTTCTCAACTTAATTTGACGTAAAGGAGCAATCGAATTATTAACTCTTACAAATATTAATAAGATATAACGGAAAAGCGAACACGGGAAGCTAGAATTATGTCACATCAGAGGAAAATAGAAAAAGGTAAAGAAAATAAAGTATCTTAGAAAGAACAGGACGGCCTGAGCAAGGTATTTTTATGTTTTTTTTACCTTAATACATAATTTTTCAGCTTCTTCAAAAGATATGTTTTCTCAACTTAATTTGACCTAACGGAGCAATCGAATTATTATCTCTAACAAATAATATTAAGATATGACGGCAAAGCGAAAACGGGATGCAAGAATTATGTCACATCAGAGGAAAATAGAAAAAGTTAAAGAAAATAAAGTATCTTAGAAAGAACAGGACGGCCTGAGCAAGGTATTTTTATGTTTTTATACCTTAATACTTAATTTTTCAGCATCTACAAAAGAAAAGTTTTCTCAACTTAGTTTGACGTAGCGGAGCAATCGAATTATTAGTTCTAACAAATATTATTAAGATATAACGTAAAAGCGAACTCGGGAAGCTAGAATTATGTCACATCAGAGGAAAATAGAAAAAGATAAAAAAAATAAAGTATCTTAGAAAGAAGAGGACGGCCTGAAAAGGTATTTATATGTTTTTTTACCTTAATACTTTTTTTTTCAGCATCTACAAAAGAAATGTTTTCTCAACTTAATTTGACGTAAAGGAGCAATCGAATTATTAACTCTTACAAATATTAATAAGATATAACGGAAAAGCGAACACGGGAAGCTAGAATTATGTCACTTCAGAGGAAAATAGAAAAAGTTAAAGAAAATAAAGTATCTTAGAAAGAACAGGACGGCCTGAGCAAGGTATTTTTATGTTTTTTTTACCTTAATACTTAATTTTTCAGCTTCTTCAAAAGATATGTTTTCTCAGCTTAATTTGACCTAACGGAGCAATCGAATTATTATCTCTAACAAATAATATTAAGATATGACGGCAAAGCGAACACGGGATGCAAGAATTATGTCACATCAGAGGAAAATAGTAAAAGTTAAAGAAAATAAAGTATCTTAGAAAGAAGAGGACGGCCTGAAAAGGTATTTATATGTTTTTTTACCTTAATACTTTTTTTTTCAGCATCTACAAAAGAAATGTTTTCTCAACTTAATTTGACGTAAAGGAGCAATCGAATTATTAACTCTTACAAATATTAATAAGATATAACGGAAAAGCGAACACGGGAAGCTAGAATTATGTCACTTCAGAGGAAAATAGAAAAAGTTAAAGAAAATAAAGTATCTTAGAAAGAACAGGACGGCCTGAGCAAGGTATTTTTATGTTTTTTTTACCTTAATACTTAATTTTTCAGCTTCTTCAAAAGATATGTTTTCTCAGCTTAATTTGACCTAACGGAGCAATCGAATTATTATCTCTAACAAATAATATTAAGATATGACGGCAAAGCGAACACGGGATGCAAGAATTATGTCACATCAGAGGAAAATAGAAAAAGTTAAAGAAAATAAAGTATCTTAGAAAGAACAGGACGGCCTGAGCAAGGTATTTTTATGTTTTTATACCTTAATACTTAATTTTCAGCTTCTACAAAAGATATGTTTTCTCAACTTAATTTGACCTAACGGAGCAATCGAATTATTATCTCTAACAAATAATATTAAGATATGACCGCAAAGCGAACACGGGATGCAAGAATTATGTCACATCAGAGGAAAATTGAAAAAGATGTGGAAAATGAAGTATCTTAGAAAGAAGAGGCTGGCCTGAGCGAGGTAATTTTATGTTTTTGTAACTTAACACTTTATTTTTCAGCATCTACAAAAGAAAAGTTTTCTCAACTTAGTTTGACGTAGCGGAACAATCGAATTATTAACTCTAACAAATATTATTAAGATATAACGGAAAAGCGAACACGGGAAGCTAGAATTATGTCACATCAGAGGAAAATAGAAAAAGATAAAGAAAATGAAGTATCTTAGAAAGAAGAGGACGGCCTGAGCATGGTATTTTTATGTTTTTTTTACCTTAATACATAATTTTTCAGCTTCTTCAAAAGATATGTTTTCTCAACTTAATTTGACCTAACGGAGCAATCGAATTATTATCTCTAACAAATAATATTAAGATATGACGGCAAAGCGAAAACGGGATGCAAGAATTATGTCACATCAGAGGAAAATAGAAAAAGTTAAAGAAAATAAAGTATCTTAGAAAGAACAGGACGGCCTGAGCAAGGTATTTTTATGTTTTTTTACCTTAATAATTTATTTTTCAGCATCTACCAAACAAAACTTTACTCAACTTAATTTGACCTAACGGAGCAATCGAATTATTATCTTTAACAAATAATATTAAGATATGACGGCAAAGCGAACACGGGATGCAAGAATTATGTCACATCAGAGGAAAATTGAAAAAGATATGGAAAATGAAGTATCTTAGAAAGAAGAGGCTGGCCTGAGCGAGGTAATTTTATGTTTTTGTAACTTAACACTTTATTTTTCAGCATCTACAAAAGAAAAGCTTTCTCAACTTAGTTTGACCTAACGGAGCAATCGAATTATTATCTCTAACAAATAATATTAAGATATGACGGCAAAGCGAACACGGGATGCAAGAATTATGTCACATCAGAGGAAAATTGAAAAAGATATGGAAAATGAAGTATCTTAGAAAGAAGAGGCTGGCCTGAGCTAGGTAATTTTATGTTTTTGTAACTTAACTCTTTATTTTTCAGCATCTACAAAAGAAAAGTTTTCTCAACTTAGTTTGACGTAGCGGAGCAATCGAATTATTAGTTCTAACAAATATTATTAAGATATAACGTAAAAGCGAACACGGGAAGCTAGAATTATGTCACATCAGAGGAAAATAGAAAAAGATAAAGAAAATAAAGTATCTTAGAAAGAACAGGACGGCCAGAGCAAGGTATTTTTATGTTTTTTTACCTTAATACTTAATTTTTCAGCATCTACAAAAGAAAAGTTTTCTCAACTTAGTTTGACGTAAAGGAGCAATCGAATTATTAACTCTAACAAATATTATTAAGATATAACGGAAAAGCGAACTCGGGAAGCTAGAATTATGTCACATCAGAGGAAAATAGAAAAAGATAAAAAAAATAAAGTATCTTAGAAAGAAGAGGACGGCCTGAAAAGGTAATTATATGTTTTTTTACCTTAATACTTTTTTTTTCAGCATCTACAAAAGAAATGTTTTCTCAATTTAATTTGACGTAAAGGAGCAATCGAATTATTAACTCTTACAAATATTATTAAGATATAACGGAAAAGCGAACTCGGGAAGCTAGAATTATGTCACATCAGAGGAAAATAGAAAAAGATAAAAAAAATAAAGTATCTTAGAAAGAAGAGGACGGCCTGAAAAGGTATTTATATGTTTTTTTACCTTAATACTTTTTTTTTCAGCATCTACAAAAGAAATGTTTTCTCAACTTAATTTGACGTAACGGAGCAATCGAATTATTAACTCTAACAAATATTATTAAGATATAACGGAAAAGCGACCTCGGGAAGCTAGAATTATGTCACATCAGAGGAAAATAGAAAAAGATAAAAAAAATAAAGTATCTTAGAAAGAAGAGGACGGCCTGAAAAGGTATTTATATGTTTTTTTACCTTAATATTTTTTTTTTCAGCATCTACAAAAGAAATGTTTTCTCAACTTAATTTGACGTAAAGGAGCAATCGAATTATTAACTCTTACAAATATTAATAAGATATAACGGAAAAGCGAACACGGGAAGCTAGAATTATGTCACATCAGAGGAAAATAGAAAAAGGTAAAGAAAATAAAGTATCTTAGAAAGAACAGGACGGCCTGAGCAAGGTATTTTTATGTTTTTTTTACCTTAATACATAATTTTTCAGCTTCTTCAAAAGATATGTTTTCTCAACTTAATTTGACCTAACGGAGCAATCGAATTATTATCTCTAACAAATAATATTAAGATATGACGGCAAAGCGAAAACGGGATGCAAGAATTATGTCACATCAGAGGAAAATAGAAAAAGTTAAAGAAAATAAAGTATCTTAGAAAGAACAGGACGGCCTGAGCAAGGTATTTTTATGTTTTTATACCTTAATACTTAATTTTTCAGCTTCTACAAAAGATATGTTTTCTCAACTTAATTTGACCTAACGCAGCAATCGAATTATTATCTCTAACAAATAATATTAAGATATGACGGCAAAGCGAACACGGGATGCAAGAATTATGTCACATCAGAGGAAAATTGAAAAAGATGTGGAAAATGAAGTATCTTAGAAAGAAGAGGCTGGCCTGAGCGAGGTAATTTTATGTTTTTGTAACTTAACTCTTTATTTTTCAGCATCTACAAAAGAAAAGTTTTCTCAACTTAGTTTGACGTAGCGGAGCAATCGAATTATTAGTTCTAACAAATATTATTAAGATATAACGTAAAAGCGAACTCGGGAAGCTAGAATTATGTCACATCAGAGGAAAATAGAAAAAGATAAAAAAAATAAAGTATCTTAGAAAGAAGAGGACGGCCTGAAAAGGTATTTATATGTTTTTTTACCTTAATACTTTTTTTTTCAGCATCTACAAAAGAAATGTTTTCTCAACTTAATTTGACGTAAAGGAGCAATCGAATTATTAACTCTTACAAATATTAATAAGATATAACGGAAAAGCGAACACGGGAAGCTAGAATTATGTCACTTCAGAGGAAAATAGAAAAAGTTAAAGAAAATAAAGTATCTTAGAAAGAACAGGACGGCCTGAGCAAGGTATTTTTATGTTTTTTTTACCTTAATACTTAATTTTTCAGCTTCTTCAAAAGATATGTTTTCTCAGCTTAATTTGACCTAACGGAGCAATCGAATTATTATCTCTAACAAATAATATTAAGATATGACGGCAAAGCGAACACGGGATGCAAGAATTATGTCACATCAGAGGAAAATAGTAAAAGTTAAAGAAAATAAAGTATCTTAGAAAGAACAGGACGGCCTGAGCAAGGTATTTTTATGTTTTTATACCTTAATACTTAATTTTTCAGCTTCTACAAAAGATATGTTTTCTCAACTTAATTTGACCTAACGGAGCAATCGAATTATTATCTCTAACAAATAATATTAAGATATGACGGCAAAGCGAACACGGGATGCAAGAGTTATGTCACATCAGAGGAAAATTGAAAAAGATGTGGAAAATGAAGTATCTTAGAAAGAAGAGGCTGGCCTGAGCGAGGTAATTTTATGTTTTTGTAACTTAACACTTTATTTTTCAGCATCTACAAAAGAAAAGTTTTCTCAACTTAGCTTGACGTAGCGGAGCAATCGAATTATTAACTCTAACAAATATTATTAAGATATAACGGAAAAGCGAACACGGGAAGCTAGAATTATGTCACATCAGAGGAAAATAGAAAAAGATAAAGAAAATGAAGTATCTTAGAAAGAAGAGGACGGCCTGAGCATGGTATTTTTATGTTTTTTTACCTTAATACTTAATTTTTCAGGTTCTACAAAAGATATGTTTTCTCAACTTAATTTGACCTAACGGAGCAATCGAATTATTATCTCTAACAAATATTATTAAGATATAACGGAAAAGCGAACTCGGGAAGCTAGAATTATGTCACATCAGAGGAAAATAGAAAAAGATAAAAAAAATAAAGTATCTTAGAAAGAAGAGGACGGCCTGAAAAGGTATTTATATGTTTTTTTACCTTAATACTTTTTTTTTCAGCATCTACAAAAGAAATGTTTTCTCAATTTAATTTGACGTAAAGGAGCAATCGAATTATTAACTCTTACAAATATTATTAAGATATAACGGAAAAGCGAACTCGGGAAGCTAGAATTATGTCACATCAGAGGAAAATAGAAAAAGATAAAAAAAATAAAGTATCTTAGAAAGAAGAGGACGGCCTGAAAAGGTATTTATATGTTTTTTTACCTTAATACTTTTTTTTTCAGCATCTACAAAAGAAATGTTTTCTCAACTTAATTTGACGTAACGGAGCAATCGAATTATTAACTCTAACAAATATTATTAAGATATAACGGAAAAGCGACCTCGGGAAGCTAGAATTATGTCACATCAGAGGAAAATAGAAAAAGTTAAAGAAAATAAAGTATCTTAGAAAGAACAGGACGGCCTGAGCAAGGTATTTTTATGTTTTTATACCTTAATACTTAATTTTTCAGCTTCTACAAAAGATATGTTTTCTCAACTTAATTTGACCTAACGCAGCAATCGAATTATTATCTCTAACAAATAATATTAAGATATGACGGCAAAGCGAACACGGGATGCAAGAATTATGTCACATCAGAGGAAAATTGAAAAAGATGTGGAAAATGAAGTATCTTAGAAAGAAGAGGCTGGCCTGAGCGAGGTAATTTTATGTTTTTGTAACTTAACTCTTTATTTTTCAGCATCTACAAAAGAAAAGTTTTCTCAACTTAGTTTGACGTAGCGGAGCAATCGAATTATTAGTTCTAACAAATATTATTAAGATATAACGTAAAAGCGAACTCGGGAAGCTAGAATTATGTCACATCAGAGGAAAATTGAAAAAGATGTGGAAAATGAAGTATCTTAGAAAGAAGAGGCTGGCCTGAGCGAGGTAATTTTATGTTTTTGTAACTTAACACTTTATTTTTCAGCATCTACAAAAGAAAAGTTTTCTCAATTTAGTTTGACGTAGCGGAGCAATCGAATTATTATCTCTAACAAATAATATTAAGATATGACGGCAAAGCGAACACGGGATGCAAGAATTATGTCACATCAGAGGAAAATAGAAAAAGTTAAAGAAAATAAAGTATCTTAGAAAGAACAGGACGGCCTGAGCAAGGTATTTTTATGTTTTTATACCTTAATACTTAATTTTTCAGCTTCTACAAAAGATATGTTTTCTCAACTTAATTTGACCTAACGGAGCAATCGAATTATTATCTCTAACAAATAATATTAAGATATGACGGCAAAGCGAACACCGGATGCAAGAATTATGTCACATCAGAGGAAAATTGAAAAAGATGTGGAAAATGAAGTATCTTAGAAAGAAGAGGCTGGCCTGAGCGAGGTAATTTTATGTTTTTGTAACTTAACACTTTATTTTTCAGCATCTACAAAAGAAAAGTTTTCTCAACTTAGTTTGACGTAGCGGAGCAATCGAATTATTAACTCTAACAAATATTATTAAGATATAACGGAAAAGCGAACACGGGAAGCTAGAATTATGTCACATCAGAGGAAAATAGAAAAAGATAAAGAAAATGAAGTATCTTAGAAAGAAGAGGACGGCCTGAGCATGGTATTTTTATGTTTTTTTACCTTAATACTTAATTTTTCAGGTTCTACAAAAGATATGTTTTCTCAACTTAATTTGACCTAACGGAGCAATCGAATTATTATCTCTAACAAATAATATTAAGATATGACGGCAAAGCGAACACGGGATGCATGAATTATGTCACATCAGAGGAAAATGGAAAAAGATATGGAAAATGAAGTATCTTAGAAAGAAGAGGACGGCCTGAGCAAGGTATTTTTATGTTTTTTTACCTTAATACTTAATTTTTCAGCTTCTACAAAAGATATGTTTTCTCAACTTAATCTGACCTATTGGAGCAATCGAATTATTATCTCTAACAAATAATATTAAGATATGACGGCAAAGCGAACACGGGATGCAAGAATTATGTCACTTAAAGGAAAATTGAAAAAGATGTGGAAAATGAAGTATCTTAGAAAGAAGAGGCTGGCCTGAGCATGGTATTTTTATGTTTTTTTACCTTAATACTTAATTTTTCAGGTTCTACAAAAGAAAAGTTTTCTCAACTTAGTTTGACGTAGCGGAGCAATCGAATTATTATCTCTAACAAATAATATTAAGATATGACGGCAAAGCGAACACGGGATGCATGAATTATGTCACATCAGAGGAAAATTGAAAAAGATATGGAAAATGAAGTATCTTAGAAAGAAGAGGACGGCCTGAGCAAGGTATTTTTATGTTTTTTTACCTTAATACTTAATTTTTCAGCTTCTACAAAAGATATGTTTTCTCAACTTAATCTGACCTATTGGAGCAATCGAATTATTATCTCTAACAAATAATATTAAGATATGACGGCAAAGCGAACACGGGATGCAAGAATTATGTCACATCAGAGGAAAATTGAAAAAGATGTGGAAAATGAAGTATCTTAGAAAGAACAGGACGGCCTGAGCAAGGTATTTTTATGTTTTTATACCTTAATACTTAATTTTTCAGCTTCTAATAAAGATATGTTTTCTCAACTTAATTTGACCTAACGGAGCAATCGAATTATTATCTCTAACAAATAATATTAAGATATGACGGCAAAGCGAACACGGGATGCAAGAATTATGTCACATCAGAGGAAAATTGAAAAAGATGTGGAAAATGAAGTATCTTAGAAAGAAGAGGCTGGCCTGAGCGAGGTAATTTTATGTTTTTGTAACTTAACACTTTATTTTTCAGCATCTACAAAAGAAAAGTTTTTTCAACTGAATTATACGTATCAGAGCAATCGAATTATTATCTCTAACAAATATTATTAAGATATAACGGAAAAGCGAACACGGGAAGCTAGAATTATGTCACATCAGAAGAAAATAGAAAAAGATAAAAAAAATAAAGTATCTTAGAAAGAAGAGGACGGCCTGAAAAGGTATTTTTATGTTTTTTTTACCTTAATACTTAATTTTTCAGCTTCTTCAAAAGATATGTTTTCTCAGCTTAATTTGACCTAACGGAGCAATCGAATTATTATCTCTAACAAATAATATTAAGATATGACGGCAAAGCGAACACGGGATGCATGAATTATGTCACATCAGAGGAAAATTGAAAAAGATATGGAAAATGAAGTATCTTAGAAAGAAGAGGACGGCCTGAGCAAGGTATTTTTATGTTTTTTTACCTTAATACTTAATTTTTCAGCTTCTACAAAAGATATGTTTTCTCAACTTAATCTGACCTATTGGAGCAATCGAATTATTATCTCTAACAAATAATATTAAGATATGACGGCAAAGCGAACACGGGATGCAAGAATTATGTCACTTAAAGGAAAATTGAAAAAGATGTGGAAAATGAAGTATCTTAGAAAGAAGAGGCTGGCCTGAGCATGGTATTTTTATGTTTTTTTACCTTAATACTTAATTTTTCAGGTTCTACAAAAGAAAAGTTTTCTCAACTTAGTTTGACGTAGCGGAGCAATCGAATTATTATCTCTAACAAATAATATTAAGATATGACGGCAAAGCGAACACGGGATGCATGAATTATGTCACATCAGAGGAAAATTGAAAAAGATATGGAAAATGAAGTATCTTAGAAAGAAGAGGACGGCCTGAGCAAGGTATTTTTATGTTTTTTTACCTTAATACTTAATTTTTCAGCTTCTACAAAAGATATGTTTTCTCAACTTAATCTGACCTATTGGAGCAATCGAATTATTATCTCTAACAAATAATATTAAGATATGACGGCAAAGCGAACACGGGATGCAAGAATTATGTCACATCAGAGGAAAATTGAAAAAGATGTGGAAAATGAAGTATCTTAGAAAGAACAGGACGGCCTGAGCAAGGTATTTTTATGTTTTTATACCTTAATACTTAATTTTTCAGCTTCTAATAAAGATATGTTTTCTCAACTTAATTTGACCTAACGGAGCAATCGAATTATTATCTCTAACAAATAATATTAAGATATGACGGCAAAGCGAACACGGGATGCAAGAATTATGTCACATCAGAGGAAAATTGAAAAAGATGTGGAAAATGAAGTATCTTAGAAAGAAGAGGACGGCCTGAGCAAGGTATTTTTATGTTTTTTTACCTTAATACTTAATTTTTCAGGTTCTACAAAAGATATGTTTTCTCACCTTTATTTGACCTATTGGAGCAATCGAATTATTATCTCTAACAAATAATATTAAGATATGACGGCAAAGCGAACACGGGATGCATGAATTATGTCACATCAGAGGAAAATTGAAAAAGATATGGAAAATGAAGTATCATAGAAAGAAGAGGACGGCCTGAAAAGGTATTTTTATGTTTTTTTATCTTAATACTTTTTTTTTAGCATCTACATAAGAAAAGTTTTTTCAACTGAATTATACGTATCAGAGCAATCGAATTATTATCTCTAACAAATATTATTAAGATATAACGGAAAAGCGAACATGGGATGCAAGAATTATGTCACATCAGAGGAAAATTGAATAAGATATGGAAAATGAAGTATCATAGAAAGAAGAGGCTGGCCTGAGCGAGGTAATTTTATGTTTTTGTAACTTAACACTTTATTTTTCAGCATCTACAAAAGAAAAGTTTTTTCAACTGAATTATACGTATCAGAGCAATCGAATTATTATCTCTAACAAATATTATTAAGATATAACGGAAAAGCGAACACGGGAAGCTAGAATTATGTCACATCAGAAGAAAATAGAAAAAGATAAAAAAAATAAAGTATCTTAGAAAGAAGAGGACGGCCTGAAAAGGTATTTTTATGTTTTTTTTACCTTGATACTTAATTTTTCAGCTTCTTCAAAAGATATGTTTTCTCAGCTTAATTTGACCTAACGGAGCAATCGAATTATTATCTCTAACAAATAATATTAAGATATGACGGCAAAGCGAACACGGGATGCAAGAATTATGTCACATCAGAGGAAAATAGAAAAAGTTAAAGAAAATAAAGTATCTTAGAAAGAACAGGACGGCCTGAGCAAGGTATTTTTATGTTTTTATACCTTAATACTTAATTTTTCAGCTTCTACAAAAGATATGTTTTCTCAACTTAATTTGACCTAACGGAGCAATCGAATTATTATCTCTAACAAATAATATTAAGATATGACGGCAAAGCGAACACGGGATGCAAGAATTATGTCACATCAGAGGAAAATTGAAAAAGATGTGGAAAATGAAGTATCTTAGAAAGAAGAGGCTGGCCTGAGCGAGGTAATTTTATGTTTTTGTAACTTAACACTTTATTTTTCAGCATCTACAAAAGAAAAGTTTTCTCAACTTAGTTTGACGTAGCGGAGCAATCGAATTATTAACTCTAACAAATATTATTAAGATATAACGGAAAAGCGAACACGGGAAGCTAGAATTATGTCACATCAGAGGAAAATAGAAAAAGATAAAGAAAATGAAGTATCTTAGAAAGAAGAGGACGGCCTGAGCAAGGTATTTTTATGTTTTTTTACCTTAATACTTAATTTTTCAGGTTCTACAAAAGATATGTTTTCTCAACTTAATTTAACCTAACGGAGCAATCGAATTATTATCTCCAACAAATAACATTAAGATATGACGGCAAAGCGAACACGGGATGCAAGAATTATGTCACATCAGAGGAAAATAGAAAAAGTTAAAGAAAATAAAGTATCTTAGAAAGAACAGGACGGCCTGAGCAAGGTATTTTTATGTTTTTATACCTTAATACTTAATTTTTCAGCTTCTAATAAAGATATGTTTTCTCAACTTAATTTGACCTAACGGAGCAATCGAATTATTATCTCTAACAAATAATATTAAGATATGACGGCAAAGCGAACACGGGATGCAAGAATTATGTCACATCAGAGGAAAATTGAAAAAGATGTGGAAAATGAAGTATCTTAGAAAGAAGAGGCTGGCCTGAGCGAGGTAATTTTATGTTTTTGTAACTTAACACTTTATTTTTCAGCATCTACAAAAGAAAAGTTTTCTCAACTTAGTTTGACGTAGCGGAGCAATCGAATTATTAACTCTAACAAATATTATTAAGATATAACGGAAAAGCGAACACGGGAAGCTAGAATTATGTCACATCAGAGGAAAATAGAAAAAGATAAAGAAAATGAAGTATCTTAGAAAGAAGAGGACGGCCTGAGCATGGTATTTTTATGTTTTTTTACCTTAATACTTAATTTTTCAGGTTCTACAAAAGATATGTTTTCTCAACTTAATTTGACCTAACGGAGCAATCGAATTATTATCTCTAACAAATAATATTAAGATATGACGGCAAAGCGAACACGGGATGCATGAATTATGTCACATCAGAGGAAAATTGAAAAAGATATGGAAAATGAAGTATCTTAGAAAGAAGAGGACGGCCTGAGCAAGGTATTTTTATGTTTTTTTACCTTAATACTTAATTTTTCAGGTTCTACAAAAGATATGTTTTCTCAACTTAATTTAACCTAACGGAGCAATCGAATTATTATCTCCAACAAATAACATTAAGATATGACGGCAAAGCGAACACGGGATGCAAGAATTATGTCACATCAGAGGAAAATAGAAAAAGTTAAAGAAAATAAAGTATCTTAGAAAGAACAGGACGGCCTGAGCAAGGTATTTTTATGTTTTTATACCTTAATACTTAATTTTTCAGCTTCTAATAAAGATATGTTTTCTCAACTTAATTTGACCTAACGGAGCAATCGAATTATTATCTCTAACAAATAATATTAAGATATGACGGCAAAGCGAACACGGGATGCAAGAATTATGTCACATCAGAGGAAAATTGAAAAAGATGTGGAAAATGAAGTATCTTAGAAAGAAGAGGCTGGCCTGAGCGAGGTAATTTTATGTTTTTGTAACTTAACACTTTATTTTTCAGCATCTACAAAAGAAAAGTTTTCTCAACTTAGTTTGACGTAGCGGAGCAATCGAATTATTAACTCTAACAAATATTATTAAGATATAACGGAAAAGCGAACACGGGAAGCTAGAATTATGTCACATCAGAGGAAAATAGAAAAAGATAAAGAAAATGAAGTATCTTAGAAAGAAGAGGACGGCCTGAGCATGGTATTTTTATGTTTTTTTACCTTAATACTTAATTTTTCAGGTTCTACAAAAGATATGTTTTCTCAACTTAATTTGACCTAACGGAGCAATCGAATTATTATCTCTAACAAATAATATTAAGATATGACGGCAAAGCGAACACGGGATGCATGAATTATGTCACATCAGAGGAAAATTGAAAAAGATATGGAAAATGAAGTATCTTAGAAAGAAGAGGACGGCCTGAGCAAGGTATTTTTATGTTTTTTTACCTTAATACTTAATTTTTCAGCTTCTACAAAAGAAATGTTTTCTCAACTTAATCTGACCTAACGGAGCAATCGAATTATTATCTCTAACAAATAATATTAAGATATGACGGCAAAGCGAACACGGGATGCATGAATTATGTCACATCAGAGGAAAATTGAAAAAGATATGGAAAATGAAGTATCTTAGAAAGAAGAGGACGGCCTGAGCAAGGTATTTTTATGTTTTTTTACCTTAATACTTAATTTTTCAGCTTCTACAAAAGATATGTTTTCTCAACTTAATCTGACCTATTGGAGCAATCGAATTATTATCTCTAACAAATAATATTAAGATATGACGGCAAAGCGAACACGGGATGCAAGAATTATGTCACATCAGAGGAAAATTGAAAAAGATGTGGAAAATGAAGTATCTTAGAAAGAAGAGGCTGGCCTGAGCGAGGTAATTTTATGTATTTGTAACTTAACTCTTTATTTTTCAGCATCTACAAAAGAAAAGTTTTCTCAACTTAGTTTGACGTAGCGGAGCAATCGAATTATTAGTTCTAACAAATATTATTAAGATATAACGTAAAAGCGAACTCGGGAAGCTAGAATTATGTCACATCAGAGGAAAATAGAAAAAGATAAAAAAAATAAAGTATCTTAGAAAGAAGAGGACGGCCTGAAAAGGTATTTATATGTTTTTTTACCTTAATACTTTTTTTTTCAGCATCTACAAAAGAAATGTTTTCTCAACTTAATTTGACGTAAAGGAGCAATCGAATTATTAACTCTTACAAATATTAATAAGATATAACGGAAAAGCGAACCCGGGAAGCTAGAATTATGTCACTTCAGAGGAAAATAGAAAAAGTTAAAGAAAATAAAGTATCTTAGAAAGAACAGGACGGCCTGAGCAAGGTATTTTTATGTTTTTTTTACCTTAATACTTAATTTTTCAGCTTCTTCAAAAGATATGTTTTCTCAGCTTAATTTGACCTGACGGAGCAATCGAATTATTATCTCTAACAAATAATATTAAGATATGACGGCAAAGCGAACACGGGATGCAAGAATTATGTCACATCAGAGGAAAATAGAAAAAGTTAAAGAAAATAAAGTATCTTAGAAAGAACAGGACGGCCTGAGCAAGGTATTTTTATGTTTTTATACCTTAATACTTAATTTTTCAGCTTCTACAAAAGATATGTTTTCTCAACTTAATTTGACCTAACGGAGCAATCGAATTATTATCTCTAACAAATAATATTAAGATATGACGGCAAAGCGAACACGGGATGCAAGAATTATGTCACATCAGAGGAAAATTGAAAAAGATGTGGAAAATGAAGTATCTTAGAAAGAAGAGGCTGGCCTGAGCGAGGTAATTTTATGTTTTTGTAACTTAACACTTTATTTTTCAGCATCTACAAAAGAAAAGTTTTTTCAACTGAATTATACGTATCAGAGCAATCGTATTATTATCTCTAACAAATATTATTAAGATATAACGGAAAAGCGAACACGGGAAGCTAGAATTATGTCACATCAGAAGAAAATAGAAAAAGATAAAAAAAATAAAGTATCTTAGAAAGAAGAGGACGGCCTGAAAAGGTATTTTTATGTTTTTTTTACCTTAATACTTAATTTTTCAGCTTCTTCAAAAGATATGTTTTCTCAGCTTAATTTGACCTAACGGAGCAATCGAATTATTATCTCTAACAAATAATATTAAGATATGACGGCAAAGCGAACACGGGATGCATGAATTATGTCACATCAGAGGAAAATTGAAAAAGATATGGAAAATGAAGTATCTTAGAAAGAAGTGGACGGCCTGAGCAAGGTATTTTTATGTTTTTTTACCTTAATACTTAATTTTTCAGCTTCTACAAAAGATATGTTTTCTCAACTTAATCTGACCTATTGGAGCAATCGAATTATTATCTCTAACAAATAATATTAAGATATGACAGCAAAGCGAACACGGGATGCAAGAATTATGTCACTTAAAGGAAAATTGAAAAAGATGTGGAAAATGAAGTATCTTAGAAAGAAGAGGCTGGCCTGAGCATGGTATTTTTATGTTTTTTTACCTTAATACTTAATTTTTCAGGTTCTACAAAAGAAAAGTTTTCTCAACTTAGTTTGACGTAGCGGAGCAATCGAATTATTATCTCTAACAAATAATATTAAGATATGACGGCAAAGCGAACACGGGATGCATGAATTATGTCACATCAGAGGAAAATTGAAAAAGATATGGAAAATGAAGTATCTTAGAAAGAAGAGGACGGCCTGAGCAAGGTATTTTTATGTTTTTTTACCTTAATACTTAATTTTTCAGCTTCTACAAAAGATATGTTTTCTCAACTTAATCTGACCTATTGGAGCAATCGAATTATTATCTCTAACAAATAATATTAAGATATGACGGCAAAGCGAACACGGGATGCAAGAATTATGTCACATCAGAGGAAAATTGAAAAAGATGTGGAAAATGAAGTATCTTAGAAAGAACAGGACGGCCTGAGCAAGGTATTTTTATGTTTTTATACCTTAATACTTAATTTTTCAGCTTCTAATAAAGATATGTTTTCTCAACTTAATTTGACCTAACGGAGCAATCGAATTATTATCTCTAACAAATAATATTAAGATATGACGGCAAAGCGAACACGGGATGCAAGAATTATGTCACATCAGAGGAAAATTGAAAAAGATGTGGAAAATGAAGTATCTTAGAAAGAAGAGGACGGCCTGAAAAGGTATTTTTATGTTTTTTTATCTTAATACTTTTTTTTTAGCATCTACATAAGAAAAGTTTTTTCAACTGAATTATACGTATCAGAGCAATCGAATTATAATCTCTAACAAATATTATTAAGATATAACGGAAAAGCGAACTCGGGAAGCTAGAATTATGTCACATCAGAGGAAAATAAAAAAAGTTAAAGAAAATAAAGTATCTTAGAAAGAAGAGGCTGGCCTGAGCGAGGTAATTTTATGTTTTTGTAACTTAACACTTTATTTTTCAGCATCTACAAAAGAAAAGTTTTTTCAACTGAATTATACGTATCAGAGCAATCGAATTATTATCTCTAACAAATATTATTAAGATATAACGGAAAAGCGAACACGGGAAGCTAGAATTATGTCACATCAGAAGAAAATAGAAAAAGATAAAAAAAATAAAGTATCTTAGAAAGAAGAGGACGGCCTGAAAAGGTATTTTTATGTTTTTTTTACCTTAATACTTAATTTTTCAGCTTCTTCAAAAGATATGTTTTCTCAGCTTAATTTGACCTAACGGAGCAATCGAATTATTATCTCTAACAAATAATATTAAGATATGACGGCAAAGCGAACACGGGATGCATGAATTATGTCACATCAGAGGAAAATTGAAAAAGATTTGGAAAATGAAGTATCTTAGAAAGAAGAGGACGGCCTGAGCAAGGTATTTTTATGTTTTTTTACCTTAATACTTAATTTTTCAGCTTCTACAAAAGATATGTTTTCTCAACTTAATCTGACCTATTGGAGCAATCGAATTATTATCTCTAACAAATATTATTAAGATATAACGGAAAAGCGAACTCGGGAAGCTAGAATTATGTCACATCAGAGGAAAATAAAAAAAGTTAAAG
The DNA here is from genome assembly GCA_964056705.1 of Troilus luridus. Lineage (NCBI taxonomy): Eukaryota > Metazoa > Arthropoda > Insecta > Hemiptera > Pentatomidae > Troilus > Troilus luridus. Next base: position 186,755,147 of record OZ057412.1, on the reverse strand, counting down.
AAAATAAAGTATCTTAGAAAGAACAGGATGGCCTGAGCAAGGTATTTTTATGTTTTTTTACCTTAATAATTTATTTTTTAGCATCTACCAAACAAAACTTTACTCAACTTAATTTGACCTAACGGAGCAATCGAATTATTATCTCTAACAAATATTATTAAGATATAACGGAAAAGCGAACACGGGAAGCTAGAATTATGCCACATCAGAGGAAAATAGAAAAAGATAAAGAAAAGGAAGTATCTTAGAATGAAGAGGACGGCCTGAGCAAGGTATTTTTATGTTTTTTTACCTTAATACTTAATTTTTCAGGTTCTACAAAAGATATGTTTTCTCACCTTTATTTGACCTATTGGAGCAATCGAATTATTATCTCTAACAAATAATATTAAGATATGACGGCAAAGCGAACACGGGATGCATGAATTATGTCACATCAGAGGAAAATTGAAAAAGATATGGAAAATGAAGTATCATAGAAAGAAGAGGACGGCCTGAAAAGGTATTTTTATGTTTTTTTATCTTAATACTTTTTTTTTAGCATCTACATAAGAAAAGTTTTTTCAACTGAATTATACGTATCAGAGCAATCGAATTATTATCTCTAACAAATATTATTAAGATATAACGGAAAAGCGAACATGGGATGCAAGAATTATGTCACATCAGAGGAAAATTGAATAAGATATGGAAAATGAAGTATCATAGAAAGAAGAGGCTGGCCTGAGCGAGGTAATTTTATGTTTTTGTAACTTAACACTTTATTTTTCAGCATCTACAAAAGAAAAGTTTTTTCAACTGAATTATACGTATCAGAGCAATCGAATTATTATCTCTAACAAATATTATTAAGATATAACGGAAAAGCGAACACGGGAAGCTAGAATTATGTCACATCAGAAGAAAATAGAAAAAGATAAAAAAAATAAAGTATCTTAGAAAGAAGAGGACGGCCTGAAAAGGTATTTTTATGTTTTTTTTACCTTGATACTTAATTTTTCAGCTTCTTCAAAAGATATGTTTTCTCAGCTTAATTTGACCTAACGGAGCAATCGAATTATTATCTCTAACAAATAATATTAAGATATGACGGCAAAGCGAACACGGGATGCAAGAATTATGTCACATCAGAGGAAAATAGAAAAAGTTAAAGAAAATAAAGTATCTTAGAAAGAACAGGACGGCCTGAGCAAGGTATTTTTATGTTTTTATACCTTAATACTTAATTTTTCAGCTTCTACAAAAGATATGTTTTCTCAACTTAATTTGACCTAACGGAGCAATCGAATTATTATCTCTAACAAATAATATTAAGATATGACGGCAAAGCGAACACGGGATGCAAGAATTATGTCACATCAGAGGAAAATTGAAAAAGATGTGGAAAATGAAGTATCTTAGAAAGAAGAGGCTGGCCTGAGCGAGGTAATTTTATGTTTTTGTAACTTAACACTTTATTTTTCAGCATCTACAAAAGAAAAGTTTTCTCAACTTAGTTTGACGTAGCGGAGCAATCGAATTATTAACTCTAACAAATATTATTAAGATATAACGGAAAAGCGAACACGGGAAGCTAGAATTATGTCACATCAGAGGAAAATAGAAAAAGATAAAGAAAATGAAGTATCTTAGAAAGAAGAGGACGGCCTGAGCAAGGTATTTTTATGTTTTTTTACCTTAATACTTAATTTTTCAGGTTCTACAAAAGATATGTTTTCTCAACTTAATTTAACCTAACGGAGCAATCGAATTATTATCTCTAACAAATAACATTAAGATATGACGGCAAAGCGAACACGGGATGCAAGAATTATGTCACATCAGAGGAAAATAGAAAAAGTTAAAGAAAATAAAGTATCTTAGAAAGAACAGGACGGCCTGAGCAAGGTATTTTTATGTTTTTATACCTTAATACTTAATTTTTCAGCTTCTAATAAAGATATGTTTTCTCAACTTAATTTGACCTAACGGAGCAATCGAATTATTATCTCTAACAAATAATATTAAGATATGACGGCAAAGCGAACACGGGATGCAAGAATTATGTCACATCAGAGGAAAATTGAAAAAGATGTGGAAAATGAAGTATCTTAGAAAGAAGAGGCTGGCCTGAGCGAGGTAATTTTATGTTTTTGTAACTTAACACTTTATTTTTCAGCATCTACAAAAGAAAAGTTTTCTCAACTTAGTTTGACGTAGCGGAGCAATCGAATTATTAACTCTAACAAATATTATTAAGATATAACGGAAAAGCGAACACGGGAAGCTAGAATTATGTCACATCAGAGGAAAATAGAAAAAGATAAAGAAAATGAAGTATCTTAGAAAGAAGAGGACGGCCTGAGCATGGTATTTTTATGTTTTTTTACCTTAATACTTAATTTTTCAGGTTCTACAAAAGATATGTTTTCTCAACTTAATTTGACCTAACGGAGCAATCGAATTATTATCTCTAACAAATAATATTAAGATATGACGGCAAAGCGAACACGGGATGCATGAATTATGTCACATCAGAGGAAAATTGAAAAAGATATGGAAAATGAAGTATCTTAGAAAGAAGAGGACGGCCTGAGCAAGGTATTTTTATGTTTTTTTACCTTAATACTTAATTTTTCAGCTTCTACAAAAGAAATGTTTTCTCAACTTAATCTGACCTAACGGAGCAATCGAATTATTATCTCTAACAAATAATATTAAGATATGACGGCAAAGCGAACACGGGATGCATGAATTATGTCACATCAGAGGAAAATTGAAAAAGATATGGAAAATGAAGTATCTTAGAAAGAAGAGGACGGCCTGAGCAAGGTATTTTTATGTTTTTTTACCTTAATACTTAATTTTTCAGCTTCTACAAAAGATATGTTTTCTCAACTTAATCTGACCTATTGGAGCAATCGAATTATTATCTCTAACAAATAATATTAGGATATGACGGCAAAGCGAACACGGGATGCAAGAATTATGTCACATCAGAGGAAAATTGAAAAAGATGTGGAAAATGAAGTATCTTAGAAAGAAGAGGCTGGCCTGAGCGAGGTAATTTTATGTATTTGTAACTTAACTCTTTATTTTTCAGCATCTACAAAAGAAAAGTTTTCTCAACTTAGTTTGACGTAGCGGAGCAATCGAATTATTAGTTCTAACAAATATTATTAAGATATAACGTAAAAGCGAACTCGGGAAGCTAGAATTATGTCACATCAGAGGAAAATAGAAAAAGATAAAAAAAATAAAGTATCTTAGAAAGAAGAGGACGGCCTGAAAAGGTATTTATATGTTTTTTTACCTTAATACTTTTTTTTTCAGCATCTACAAAAGAAATGTTTTCTCAACTTAATTTGACGTAAAGGAGCAATCGAATTATTATCTCTAACAAATAATATTAAGATATGACGGCAAAGCGAACACGGGATGCATGAATTATGTCACATCAGAGGAAAATTGAAAAAGATATGGAAAATGAAGTATCTTAGAAAGAAGAGGACGGTCTGAGCAAGGTATTTTTATGTTTTTTTACCTTAATACTTAATTTTTCAGCTTCTACAAAAGATATGTTTTCTCAACTTAATCTGACCTATTGGAGCAATCGAATTATTATCTCTAACAAATAATATTAAGATATGACGGCAAAGCGAACACGGGATGCAAGAATTATGTCACATCAGAGGAAAATTGAAAAAGATGTGGAAAATGAAGTATCTTAGAAAGAAGAGGCTGGCCTGAGCGAGGTAATTTTATGTTTTTGTAACTTAACTCTTTATTTTTCAGCATCTACAAAAGAAAAGTTTTCTCAACTTAGTTTGACGTAGCGGAGCAATCGAATTATTAACTCTAACAAATATTATTAAGATATAACGGAAAAGCGAACACGGGAAGCTAGAATTATGTCACATCAGAGGAAAATAGAAAAAGATAAAGAAAATGAAGTATCTTAGAAAGAAGAGGACGGCCTGAGCATGGTATTTTTATGTTTTTTTACCTTAATACTTAATTTTTCAGGTTCTACAAAAGATATGTTTTCTCAACTTAATTTGACCTAACGGAGCAATCGAATTATTATCTGTAACAAATAATATTAAGATATGACGGCAAAGCGAACACGGGATGCATGAATTATGTCACATCAGAGGAAAATTGAAAAAGATATGGAAAATGAAGTATCTTAGAAAGAAGAGGACGGCCTGAGCAAGGTATTTTTATGTTTTTTTACCTTAATACTTAATTTTTCAGCTTCTACAAAAGATATGTTTTCTCAACTTAATCTGACCTATTGGAGCAATCGAATTATTATCTCTAACAAATAATATTAAGATATGACGGCAAAGCGAACACGGGATGCAAGAATTATGTCACATCAGAGGAAAATTGAAAAAGATGTGGAAAATGAAGTATCTTAGAAAGAAGAGGCTGGCCTGAGCGAGGTAATTTTATGTTTTTGTAACTTAACTCTTTATTTTTCAGCATCTACAAAAGAAAAGTTTTCTCAACTTAGTTTGACGTAGCGGAGCAATCGAATTATTAACTCTAACAAATATTATTAAGATATAACGGAAAAGCGAACACGGGAAGCTAGAATTATGTCACATCAGAGGAAAATAGAAAAAGATAAAGAAAATGAAGTATCTTAGAAAGAAGAGGACGGCCTGAGCAAGGTATTTTTATGTTTTTTTACCTTAATACTTAATTTTTCAGGTTCTACAAAAGATATGTTTTCTCAACTTAATTTAACCTAACGGAGCAATCGAATTATTATCTCTAACAAATAACATTAAGATATGACGGCAAAGCGAACACGGGATGCAAGAATTATGTCACATCAGAGGAAAATAGAAAAAGTTAAAGAAAATAAAGTATCTTAGAAAGAACAGGACGGCCTGAGCAAGGTATTTTTATGTTTTTATACCTTAATACTTAATTTTTCAGCTTCTACAAAAGATATGTTTTCTCAACTTAATCTGACCTAACGGAGCAATCGAATTATTATCTCTAACAAATAATATTAAGATATGACGGCAAAGCGAACACGGGATGCAAGAATTATGTCACATCAGAGGAAAATTGAAAAAGATGTGGAAAATGAAGTATCTTAGAAAGAAGAGGCTGGCCTGAGCGAGGTAATTTTATGTTTTTGTAACTTAACTCTTTATTTTTCAGCATCTACAAAAGAAAAGTTTTCTCAACTTAGTTTGACGTAGCGGAGCAATCGAATTATTAACTCTAACAAATATTATTAAGATATAACGGAAAAGCGAACTCGGGAAGCTAGAATTATGTCACATCAGAGGAAAATAAAAAAAGTTAAAGAAAATAAAGTATCTTAGAAAGAACAGGATGGCCTGAGCAAGGTATTTTTATGTTTTTTTACCTTAATAATTTATTTTTTAGCATCTACCAAACAAAACTTTACTCAACTTAATTTGACCTAACGGAGCAATCGAATTATTATCTCTAACAAATATTATTAAGATATAACGGAAAAGCGAACACGGGAAGCTAGAATTATGTCACATCAGAGGAAAATAGAAAAAGATAAAGAAAAGGAAGTATCTTAGAATGAAGAGGACGGCCTGAGCAAGGTATTTTTATGTTTTGTTACCTTAATACTTAATTTTTCAGGTTCTACAAAAGATATGTTTTCTCAACTTAATTTGACCTATTGGAGCAATCGAATTATTATCTCTAACAAATAATATTAAGATATGACGGCAAAGCGAACACGGGATGCATGACTTATGTCACATCAGAGGAAAATTGAAAAAGATATGGAAAATGAAGTATCTTAGAAAGAAGAGGACGGCCTGAAAAGGTATTTTTATGTTTTTTTATCTTAATACTTTTTTTTTAGCATCTACATAAGAAAAGTTTTTTCAACTGAATTATACGTATCAGAGCAATCGAATTATTATCTCTAACAAATATTATTAAGATATAACGGAAAAGCGAACATGGGATGCAAGAATTATGTCACATCAGAGGAAAATTGAATAAGATATGGAAAATGAAGTATCATAGAAAGAAGAGGCTGGCCTGAGCGAGGTAATTTTATGTTTTTGTAACTTTACACTTTATTTTTCAGCATCTACAAAAGAAAAGTTTTTTCAACTGAATTATACGTATCAGAGCAATCGAATTATTATCTCTAACAAATATTATTAAGATATAACGGAAAAGCGAACACGGGAAGCTAGAATTATGTCACATCAGAGGAAAATAGAAAAAGATAAAAAAAATAAAGTATCTTAGAAAGAAGAGGACGGCCTGAAAAGGTATTTTTATGTTTTTTTTACCTTAATATTTAATTTTTCAGCTTCTTCAAAAGATATGTTTTCTCAGCTTAATTTGACCTAACGGAGCAATCGAATTATTATCTCTAACAAATAATATTAAGATATGACGGCAAAGCGAACACGGGATGCAAGAATTATGTCACATCAGAGGAAAATAGAAAAAGTTAAAGAAAATAAAGTATCATAGAAAGAACAGGACGGCCTGAGCAAGGTATTTTTATGTTTTTATACCTTAATACTTAATTTTTCAGCTTCTACAAAAGATATGTTTTCTCAACTTAATTTGACCTAACGGAGCAATCGAATTAATATCTCTAACAAATAATATTAAGATATGACGGCAAAGCGAACACGGGATGCAAGAATTATGTCACATCAGAGGAAAATTGAAAAAGATGTGGAAAATGAAGTATCTTAGAAAGAAGAGGCTGGCCTGAGCGAGGTAATTTTATGTTTTTGTAACTTAACACTTTATTTTTCAGCATCTACAAAAGAAAAGTTTTCTCAACTTAGTTTGACGTAGCGGAGCAATCGAATTATTAACTCTAACAAATATTATTAAGATATAACGGAAAAGCGAACACGGGAAGCTAGAATTATGTCACATCAGAGGAAAATAGAAAAAGATAAAGAAAATGAAGTATCTTAGAAAGAAGAGGACGGCCTGAGCATGGTATTTTTATGTTTTTTTACCTTAATACTTAATTTTTCAGGTTCTACAAAAGATATGTTTTCTCAACTTAATTTGACCTAACGGAGCAATCGAATTATTATCTCTAACAAATAATATTAAGATATGACGGCAAAGCGAACACGGGATGCATGAATTATGTCACATCAGAGGAAAATTGAAAAAGATATGGAAAATGAAGTATCTTAGAAAGAAGAGGACGGCCTGAGCAAGGTATTTTTATGTTTTTTTACCTTAATACTTAATTTTTCAGCTTCTACAAAAGAAATGTTTTCTCAACTTAATCTGACCTATTGGAGCAATCGAATTATTATCTCTAACAAATAATATTAAGATATGACGGCAAAGCGAACACGGGATGCAAGAATTATGTCACATCAGAGGAAAATTGAAAAAGATGTGGAAAATGAAGTATCTTAGAAAGAAGAGGCTGGCCTGAGCGAGGTAATTTTATGTTTTTGTAACTTAACTCTTTATTTTTCAGCATCTACAAAAGAAAAGTTTTCTCAACTTAGTTTGACGTAGCGGAGCAATCGAATTATTAACTCTAACAAATATTATTAAGATATAACGGAAAAGCGAACACGGGAAGCTAGAATTATGTCACATCAGAGGAAAATAGAAAAAGATAAAGAAAATGAAGTATCTTAGAAAGAAGAGGACGGCCTGAGCAAGGTATTTTTATGTTTTTTTACCTTAATACTTAATTTTTCAGGTTCTACAAAAGATATGTTTTCTCAACTTAATTTAACCTAACGGAGCAATCGAATTATTATCTCTAACAAATAACATTAAGATATGACGGCAAAGCGAACACGGGATGCAAGAATTATGTCACATCAGAGGAAAATAGTAAAAGTTAAAGAAAATAAAGTATCTTAGAAAGAACAGGACGGCCTGAGCAAGGTATTTTTATGTTTTTATACCTTAATACTTAATTTTTCAGCTTCTAATAAAGATATGTTTTCTCAACTTAATTTGACCTAACGGAGCAATCGAATTATTATCTCTAACAAATAATATTAAGATATGACGGCAAAGCGAACACGGGATGCAAGAATTATGTCACATCAGAGGAAAATTGAAAAAGATGTGGAAAATGAAGTATCTTAGAAAGAAGAAGACGGCCTGAAAAGGTATTTTTATGTTTTTTTATCTTAATACTTTTTTTTTAGCATCTACATAAGAAAAGTTTTTTCAACTGAATTATACGTATCAGAGCAATAGAATTATAATCTCTAACAAATATTATTAAGATATAACGGAAAAGCGAACTCGGGAAGCTAGAATTATGTCACATCAGAGGAAAATAAAAAAAGTTAAAGAAAATAAAGTATCTTAGAAAGAACAGGATGGCCTGAGCAAGGTATTTTTATGTTTTTGTACCTTAATAATTTATTTTTTAGCATCAACCAAACAAAACTTTACTCAACTTAATTTGACCTAACGGAGCAAACGAATTATTATCTCTAACAAATATTATTAAGATATAACGGAAAAGCGAACACGGGAAGCTAGAATTATGTCACATCAGAGGAAAATAGAAAAAGATAAAGAAAAGGAAGTATCTTAGAATGAAGAGGACGGCCTGAGCAAGGTATTTTTATGTTTTTTTACCTTAATACTTAATTTTTCAGGTTCTACAAAAGATATGTTTTCTCAACTTAATTTGACCTATTGGAGCAATCGAATTATTATCTCTAACAAATAATATTAAGATATGACGGCAAAGCGAACACGGGATGCATGAATTATGTCACATCAGAGGAAAATTGAAAAAGATATGGAAAATGAAGTATCTTAGAAAGAAGAGGACGGCCTGAAAAGGTATTTTTATGTTTTTTTATCTTAATACTTTTTTTTTAGCATCTACATAAGAAAAGTTTTTTCAACTGAATTATACGTATCAGAGCAATCGAATTATTATCTCTAACAAATATTATTAAGATATAACGGAAAAGCGAACATGGGATGCAAGAATTATGTCACATCAGAGGAAAATTGAATAAGATATGGAAAATGAAGTATCATAGAAAGAAGAGGCTGGCCTGAGCGAGGTAATTTTATGTTTTTGTAACTTAACACTTTATTTTTCAGCATCTACAAAAGAAAAGTTTTTTCAACTGAATTATACGTATCAGAGCAATCGAATTATTATCTCTAACAAATATTATTAAGATATAACGGAAAAGCGAACACGGGAAGCTAGAATTATGTCACATCAGAGGAAAATAGAAAAAGATAAAAAAAATAAAGTATCTTAGAAAGAAGAGGACGGCCTGAAAAGGTATTTATATGTTTTTTTACCTTAATACTTTTTTTTCAGCATCTACAAAAGAAATGTTTTCTCAACTTAATTTGACGTAAAGGAGCAATCGAATTATTAACTCTTACAAATATTAATAAGATATATCGGAAAAGCGAACACGGGAAGTTAGAATTATGTCACATCAGAGGAAAATAGAAAAAGATAAAGAAAAGGAAGTATCTTAGAATGAAGAGGACGGCCTGAGCAAGGTATTTTTATGTTTTTTTACCTTAATACTTAATTTTTCAGGTTCTACAAAAGATATGTTTTCTCAACTTAATTTGACCTAACGGAGCAATCGAATTATTATCTCTAACAGATAATATTAAGATATGACGGCAAAGCGAACACGGGATGCATGAATTATGTCACACCAGAGGAAAATTGAAAAAGTTATGGAAAATGAAGTATCTTAGAAAGAAGAGGACGGCCTGAAAAGGTATTTTTATGTTTTTTTATCTTAATACTTTTTTTTTAGCATCTACATAAGAAATGTTTTTTCAACTGAATTATACGTATCAGAGCAATCGAATTATAATCTCTAACAAATATTATTAAGATATGACGGCAAAGCGAACACGGGATGCATGAATTATGTCACATCAGAGGAAAATAGAAAAAGATAAAGAAAAGGAAGTATCTTAGAATGAAGAGGACGGCCTGAGCAAGGTATTTTTATGTTTTTTTACCTTAATACTTAATTTTTCAGGTTCTACAAAAGATATGTTTTCTCAACTTAATTTGACCTAACGGAGCAATCGAATTATTATCTCTAACAAATAATATTAAGATATGACGGCAAAGCGAACACGGGATGCATGAATTATGTCACACCAGAGGAAAATTGAAAAAGTTATGGAAAATGAAGTATCTTAGAAAGAAGAGGACGGCCTGAAAAGGTATTTTTATGTTTTTTTATCTTAATACTTTTTTTTTAGCATCTACATAAGAAAAGTTTTTTCAACTGAATTATACGTATCAGAGCAATCGAATTATAATCTCTAACAAATATTATTAAGATATAACGGAAAAGCGAACTCGGGAAGCTAGAATTATGTCACATCAGAGGAAAATAAAAAAAGTTAAAGAAAATAAAGTATCTTAGAAAGAACAGGATGGCCTGAGCAAGGTATTTTTATGTTTTTTTACCTTAATAATTTATTTTTTAGCATCTACCAAACAAAACTTTACTCAACTTAATTTGACCTAACGGAGCAATCGAATTATTATCTCTAACAAATATTATTAAGATATAACGGAAAAGCGAACACGGGAAGCTAGAATTATGTCACATCAGAGGAAAATAGAAAAAGATAAAGAAAAGGAAGTATCTTAGAATGAAGAGGACGGCCTGAGCAAGGTATTTTTATGTTTTTTTACCTTAATACTTAATTTTTCAGGTTCTACAAAAGATATGTTTTCTCAACTTAATTTGACCTATTGGAGCAATCGAATTATTATCTCTAACAAATAATATTAAGATATGACGGCAAAGCGAACACGGGATGCATGAATTATGTCACATCAGAGGAAAATTGAAAAAGATATGGAAAATGAAGTATCTTAGAAAGAAGAGGACGGCCTGAAAAGGTATTTTTATGTTTTTTTATCTTAATACTTTTTTTTTAGCATCTACATAAGAAAAGTTTTTTCGCCTGAATTATACGTATCAGAGCAATCGAATTATTATCTCTAACAAATATTATTAAGATATAACGGAAAAGCGAACATGGGATGCAAGAATTATGTCACATCAGAGGAAAATTGAATAAGATATGGAAAATGAAGTATCATAGAAAGAAGAGGCTGGCCTGAGCGAGGTAATTTTATGTTTTTGTAACTTAACACTTTATTTTTCAGCATCTACAAAAGAAAAGTTTTTTCAACTGAATTATACGTATCAGAGCAATCGAATTATTATCTCTAACAAATATTATTAAGATATAACGGAAAAGCGAACACGGGAAGCTAGAATTATGTCACATCAGAGGAAAATAGAAAAAGATAAAAAAAATAAAGTATCTTAGAAAGAAGAGGACGGCCTGAAAAGGTATTTTTATGTTTTTTTTACCTTAATACTTAATTTTTCAGCTTCTTCAAAAGAAATGTTTTCTCAACTTAATTTGACGTAAAGGAGCAATCGAATTATTAACTCTTACAAATATTAATAAGATATAACGGAAAAGCGAACACGGGAAGCTAGAATTATGTCACATCAGAGGAAAATAGAAAAAGTTAAAGAAAATAAAGTATCTTAGAAAGAACAGGACGGCCTGAGCAAGGTATTTTTATGTTTTTATACCTTAATACTTAATTTTTCAGCTTCTACAAAAGATATGTTTTCTCAACTTAATTTGACCTAACGGAGCAATCGAATTATTATCTCTAACAAATAATATTAAGATATGACGGCAAAGCGAACACGGGATGCAAGAATTATGTCACATCAGAGGAAAATAGAAAAAGTTAAAGAAAATAAAGTATCTTAGAAAGAACAGGACGGCCTGAGCAAGGTATTTTTATGTTTTTATACCTTAATACTTAATTTTTCAGCTTCTACAAAAGATATGTTTTCTCAACTTAATTTGACCTAACGGAGCAATCGAATTATTATCTCTAACAAATAATATTAAGATATGACGGCAAAGCGAACACGGGATGCAAGAATTATGTCACATCAGAGGAAAATTGAAAAAGATGTGGAAAATGAAGTATCTTAGAAAGAAGAGGCTGGCCTGAGCGAGGTAATTTTATGTTTTTGTAACTTAACACTTAATTTTTCAGCATCTACAAAAGAAAAGTTTTCTCAACTTAGTTTGACGTAGCGGAGCAATCGAATTATTAACTCTAACAAATATTATTAAGATATAACGGAAAAGCGAACACGGGAAGCTAGAATTATGTCACATCAGAGGAAAATAGAAAAAGATAAAGAAAATGAAGTATCTTAGAAAGAATTGGACGGCCTGAGCATGGTATTTTTATGTTTTTTTACCTTAATACTTAATTTTTCAGGTTCTACAAAAGATATGTTTTCTCAACTTAATTTGACCTAACGGAGCAATCGAATTATTATCTCTAACAAATAATATTAAGATATGACGGCAAAGCGAACACGGGATGCATGAATTATGTCACATCAGAGGAAAATTGAAAAAGATATGGAAAATGAAGTATCTTAGAAAGAAGAGGACGGCCTGAAAAGGTATTTTTATGTTTTTTTATCTTAATACTTTTTTTTCAGCATCTACAAAAGAAAAGTTGTTTCAACTGAATTATACGTATCAGAGCAATCGAATTATTATCTCTAACAAATATTATTAAGATATAACGGAAAAGCGAACACGGGAAGCTAGAATTATGTCACATCAGAGGAAAATAGAAAAAGTTAAAGAAAATAAAGTATCTTAGAAAGAACAGGACGGCCTGAGCAAGGTATTTTTATGTTTTTATACCTTAATACTTAATTTTTCAGCTTCTACAAAAGATATGTTTTCTCAGTTTAATTTGACCTAACGGAGCAATCGAATTATTATCTCTAACAAATAATATTAAGATATGACGGCAAAGCGAACACGGGATGCATGAATTATGTCACATCAGAGGAAAATTGAAAAAGATATGGAAAATGAAGTATCTTAGAAAGAAGAGGACGGCCTGAGCAAGGTATTTTTATGTTTTTTTACCTTAATACTTAATTTTTCAGCTTCTACAAAAGAAATGTTTTCTCAACTTAATCTGACCTATTGGAGCAATCGAATTATTATCTCTAACAAATAATATTAAGATATGACGGCAAAGCGAACACGGGATGCAAGAATTATGTCACATCAGAGGAAAATAGAAAAAGTTAAAGAAAAAAAAGTATCTTAGAAAGAACAGGACGGCCTGAGCAAGGTATTTTTATGTTTTTATACCTTAATACTTAATTTTTCAGCTTCTAATAAAGATATGTTTTCTCAACTTAATTTGACCTAACGGAGCAATCGAATTATTATCTCTAACAAATAATATTAAGATATGACGGCAAAGCGAACACGGGATGCAAGAATTATGTCACATCAGAGGAAAATTGAAAAAGATGTGGAAAATGAAGTATCTTAGAAAGAAGAAGACGGCCTGAAAAGGTATTTTTATGTTTTTTTATCTTAATACTTTTTTTTTAGCATCTACATAAGAAAAGTTTTTTCAACTGAATTATACGTATCAGAGCAATCGAATTATAATCTCTAACAAATATTATTAAGATATAACGGAAAAGCGAACTCGGGAAGCTAGAATTATGTCACATCAGAGGAAAATAAAAAAAGTTAAAGAAAATAAAGTATCTTAGAAAGAACAGGATGGCCTGAGCAAGGTATTTTTATGTTTTTTTACCTTAATAATTTATTTTTTAGCATCTACCAAACAAAACTTTACTCAACGTAATTTGACCTAACGGAGCAATCGAATTATTATCTCTAACAAATATTATTAAGATATAACGGAAAAGCGAACACGGGAAGCTAGAATTATGTCACATCAGAGGAAAATAGAAAAAGATAAAGAAAAGGAAGTATCTTAGAATGAAGAGGACGGCCTGAGCAAGGTATTTTTATGTTTTTTTACCTTAATACTTAATTTTTCAGGTTCTACAAAAGATATGTTTTCTCAACTTAATTTGACCTAACGGAGCAATCGAATTATTATCTCTAACAGATAATATTAAGATATGACGGCAAAGCGAACACGGGATGCATGAATTATGTCACACCAGAGGAAAATTGAAAAAGTTATGGAAAATGAAGTATCTTAGAAAGAAGAGGACGGCCTGAAAAGGTATTTTTATGTTTTTTTATCTTAATACTTTTTTTTTAGCATCTACATAAGAAATGTTTTTTCAACTGAATTATACGTATCAGAGCAATCGAATTATAATCTCTAACAAATATTATTAAGATATGACGGCAAAGCGAACACGGGATGCATGAATTATGTCACATCAGAGGAAAATAGAAAAAGATAAAGAAAAGGAAGTATCTTAGAATGAAGAGGACGGCCTGAGCAAGGTATTTTTATGTTTTTTTACCTTAATACTTAATTTTTCAGGTTCTACAAAAGATATGTTTTCTCAACTTAATTTGACCTAACGGAGCAATCGAATTATTATCTCTAACAAATAATATTAAGATATGACGGCAAAGCGAACACGGGATGCATGAATTATGTCACACCAGAGGAAAATTGAAAAAGTTATGGAAAATGAAGTATCTTAGAAAGAAGAGGACGGCCTGAAAAGGTATTTTTATGTTTTTTTATCTTAATACTTTTTTTTTAGCATCTACATAAGAAATGTTTTTTCAACTGAATTATACGTATCAGAGCAATCGAATTATAATCTCTAACAAATATTATTAAGATATAACGGAAAAGCGAACTCGGGAAGCTAGAATTATGTCACATCAGAGGAAAATAAAAAAAGTTAAAGAAAATAAAGTATCTTAGAAAGAACAGGACGGCCTGAGCAAGGTATTTTTATGTTTTTTTACCTTAATAATTTATTTTTCAGCATCTACCAAACAAAACTTTACTCAACTTAATTTGACCTAACGGAGCAATCGAATTATTATCTCTAACAAATAATATTAAGATATGACGGCAAAGCGAACACGGGATGCATGAATTATGTCACATCAGAGGAAAATTGAAAAAGATATGGAAAATGAAGTATCTTAGAAAGAAGAGGACGGCCTGAGCAAGGTATTTTTATGTTTTTTTACCTTAATACTTAATTTTTCAGCTTCTACAAAAGATATGTTTTCTCAACTTAATTTGACCTAACGGAGCAATCGAATTATTATCTCTAACAAATAATATTAAGATATGACGGCAAAGCGAACACGGGAAGCTAGAATTATGTCACATCAGAGGAAAATAGAAAAAGATAAAGAAAATGAAGTATCTTAGAAAGAAGAGGACGGCCTGAGCATGGTTTTTTTATGTTTTTTTACCTTAATACTTAATTGTTCAGGTTATACAAAAGATATGTTTTCTCAACTTAATTTGACCTAACGGAGCAATCGAATTATTATCTCTAACAAATAATATTAAGATATGACGGCAAGGCGAACACGGGATGCATGAATTATGTCACCCCAGAGGAAAATTGAAAAAGTTATGGAAAATGAAGTATCTTAGAAAGAAGAGGACGGCCTGAAAAGGTATTTTTATGTTTTTTTATCTTAATACTTTTTTTTTAGCATCTACAAAAGAAATGTTTTCTCAACTTAATTTGACCTATTGGAGCAATCGAATTATTATCCCTAACAAATAATATTAAGATATGACGGCAAAGCGAACACGGGATGCAAGAATTATGTCACATCAGAGGTTAATTGAAAAAGATATGGAAAATGAAGTATCTTAGAAAGAAGAGGCTGGCCTGAGCGAGGTAATTTATGTTTTTGTAACTTAACACTTTATTTTTCAGCATCTACAAAAGAAAAGCTTTCTCAACTTAGTTTGACCTAACGGAGCAATCGAATTATTATCTCTAACAAATAATATTAAGATATGACGGCAAAGCGAACACGGGATGCAAGAATTATGTCACATCAGAGGAAAATTGAAAAAGATATGGAAAATGAAGTATCTTAGAAAGAAGAGGCTGGCCTGAGCTAGGTAATTTTATGTTTTTGTAACTTAACTCTTTATTTTTCAGCATATACAAAAGAAAAGTTTTCTCAACTTAGTTTGACGTAGCGGAGCAATCGAATTATTAGTTCTAACAAATATTATTAAGATATAACGTAAAAGCGAACACGGGAAGCTAGAATTATGTCACATCAGAGGAAAATAGAAAAAGATAAAGAAAATAAAGTATCTTAGAAAGAACAGGACGGCCAGAGCAAGGTATTTTTATGTTTTTTTACCTTAATACTTAATTTTTCAGCATCTACAAAAGAAAAGTTTTCTCAACTTAGTTTGACGTAAAGGAGCAATCGAATTATTAACTCTAACAAATATTATTAAGATATAACGGAAAAGCGAACTCGGGAAGCTAGAATTATGTCACATCAGAGGAAAATAGAAAAAGATAAAAAAAATAAAGTATCTTAGAAAGAAGAGGACGGCCTGAAAAGGTATTTATATGTTGTTTTACCTTAATACTTTTTTTTTCAGCATCTACAAAAGAAATGTTTTCTCAATTTAATTTGACGTAAAGGAGCAATCGAATTATTAACTCTTACAAATATTATTAAGATATAACGGAAAAGCGAACTCGGGAAGCTAGAATTATGTCACATCAGAGGAAAATAGAAAAAGATAAAAAAAATAAAGTATCTTAGAAAGAAGAGGACGGCCTGAAAAGGTATTTATATGTTTTTTTACCTTAATACTTTTTTTTCAGCATCTACAAAAGAAATGTTTTCTCAACTTAATTTGACGTAAAGGAGCAATCGAATTATTAACTCTAACAAATAATATTAAGATATGACGGCAAAGCGAAAACGGGATGCAAGAATTATGTCACATCAGAGGAAAATAGAAAAAGTTAAAGAAAATAAAGTATCTTAGAAAGAACAGGACGGCCTGAGCAAGGTATTTTTATGTTTTTATACCTTAATACTTAATTTTTCAGCTTCTACAAAAGATATGTTTTCTCAACTTAATTTGACCTAACGCAGCAATCGAATTATTATCTCTAACAAATAATATTAAGATATGACGGCAAAGCGAACACGGGATGCAAGAATTATGTCACATCAGAGGAAAATTGAAAAAGATGTGGAAAATTAAGTATCTTAGAAAGAAGAGGCTGGCCTGAGCGAGGTAATTTTATGTTTTTGTAACTTAACACTTTATTTTTCAGCATCTACAAAAGAAAAGTTTTCTCAACTTAGTTTGACGTAGCGGAGCAATCGAATTATTAACTCTAACAAATATTATTAAGATATAACGGAAAAGCGAACACGGGAAGCTAGAATTATGTCACATCAGAGGAAAATAGAAAAAGACAAAGAAAATGAAGTATCTTAGAAAGAAGAGGACGGCCTGAGCAAGGTATTTTTATGTTTTTTTACCTTAATACTTAATTTTTCAGGTTCTACAAAAGATATGTTATCTCAACTTAATTTGACCTAACGGAGCAATCGAATTATTATCTCTAACAAATAATATTAAGATATGACGGCAAAGCGAACACGGGATGCATGAATTATGTCACATCAGAGGAAAATAGAAAAAGATAAAGAAAAGGAAGTATCTTAGAATGAAGAGGACGGCCTGAGCAAGGTATTTTTATGTTTTTTTACCTTAATACTTAATTTTTCAGGTTCTACAAAATAAATGTTTTCTCAACTTAATTTGACCTATTGGAGCAATCGAATTATTATCTCTAACAAATAATATTAAGATATGACGGCAAAGCGAACACGGGATGCAAGAATTATGTCACATCAGAGGAAAATTGAAAAAGATATGGAAAATGAAGTATCTTAGAAAGAAGAGGCTGGCCTGAGCTAGGTAATTTTATGTTTTTGTAACTTAACTCTTTATTTTTCAGCATCTACAAAAGAAAAGTTTTCTCAACTTAGTTTGACGTAGCGGAGCAATCGAATTATTTGTTCTAACAAATATTATTAAGATATAACGTAAAAGCGAACTCGGGAAGCTAGAATTATGTCACATCAGAGGAAAATAGAAAAAGATAAAAAAAATAAAGTATCTTAGAAAGAAGAGGCTGGCCTGAGCGAGGTAATTTTATGTTTTTGTAACTTAACACTTTATTTTTCAGCATCTACAAAAGAAAAGCTTTCTCAACTTAGTTTGACCTAACGGAGCAATCGAATTATTATCTCTAACAAATAATATTAAGATATGACGGCAAAGCGAACACGGGATGCAAGAATTATGTCACATCAGAGGAAAATTGAAAAAGATATGGAAAATGAAGTATCTTAGAAAGAAGAGGCTGGCCTGAGCTAGGTAATTTTATGTTTTTGTAACTTAACTATTTATTTTTCAGCATCTACAAAAGAAAAGTTTTCTCAACTTAGTTTGACGTAGCGGAGCAATCGAATTATTAGTTCTAACAAATATTATTAAGATATAACGTAAAAGCGAACTCGGGAAGCTAGAATTATGTCACATCAGAGGAAAATAGAAAAACATAAAAAAAATAAAGTATCTTAGAAAGAAGAGGACGGCCTGAAAAGGTATTTATATGTTTTTTTACCTTAATACTTTTTTTTTCAGCATCTACAAAAGAAATGTTTTCTCAACTTAATTTGACGTAAAGGAGCAATCGAATTATTAACTCTTACAAATATTAATAAGATATAACGGAAAAGCGAACACGGGAAGCTAGAATTATGTCACATCAGAGGAAAATAGAAAAAGTTAAAGAAAATAAAGTATCTTAGAAAGAACAGGACGGCCTGAGCAAGGTATTTTTATGTTTTTATACCTTAATACTTAATTTTTCAGCTTCTACAAAAGATATGTTTTCTCAACTTAATTTGACCTAACGGAGCAATCGAATTATTATCTCTAACAAATAATATTAAGATATGACGGCAAAGCGAACACGGGATGCATGAATTATGTCACATCAGAGGAAAATTGAAAAAGATATGGAAAATGAAGTATCTTAGAAAGAAGAGGACGGCCTGAGCAAGGTATTTTTATGTTTTTTTACCTTAATACTTAATTTTTCAGCTTCTACAAAAGATATGTTTTCTCAACTTAATTTGACCTATTGGAGCAATCGAATTATTATCTCTAACAAATAATATTAAGATATGACGGCAAAGCGAACACGGGATGCAAGAATTATGTCACCCCAGAGGAAAATTGAAAAAGTTATGGAAAATGAAGTATCTTAGAAAGAAGAGGACGGCCTGAAAAGGTATTTTTATGTTTTTTTATCTTAATACTTTTTTTTTAGCATCTACAAAAGAAATGTTTTCTCAACTTAATTTTACCTATTGGAGCAATCGAATTATTATCTCTAACAAATAATATTAAGATATGACGGCAAAGCGAACACGGGATGCAAGAATTATGTCACATCAGAGGAAAATTGAAAAAGATATGGAAAATGAAGTATCTTAGAAAGAAGAGGCTGGCCTGAGCGAGGTAATTTTATGTTTTTGTAACTTAACACTTTATTTTTCAGCATCTACAAAAGAAAAGCTTTCTCAACTTAGTTTGACCTAACGGAGCAATCGAATTATTATCTCTAACAAATAATATTAAGATATGACGGCAAAGCGAACACGGGATGCAAGAATTATGTCACATCAGAGGAAAATTGAAAAAGATATGGAAAATGAAGTATCTTAGAAAGAAGAGGCTGGCCTGAGCTAGGTAATTTTATGTTTTTGTAACTTAACTCTTTATTTTTCAGCATCTACAAAAGAAAAGTTTTCTCAACTTAGTTTGACGTAGCGGAGCAATCGAATTATTAGTTCTAACAAATATTATTAAGATATAACGTAAAAGCGAACTCGGGAAGCTAGAATTATGTCACATCAGAGGAAAATAGAAAAAGATAAAAAAAATAAAGTATCTTAGAAAGAAGAGGCTGGCCTGAGCGAGGTAATTTTATGTTTTTGTAACTTAACACTTTATTTTTCAGCATCTACAAAAGAAAAGCTTTCTCAACTTAGTTTGACCTAACGGAGCAATCGAATTATTATCTCTAACAAATAATATTAAGATATGACGGCAAAGCGAACACGGGATGCAAGAATTATGTCACATCAGAGGAAAATTGAAAAAGATATGGAAAATGAAGTATCTTAGAAAGAAGAGGCTGGCCTGAGCTAGGTAATTTTATGTTTTTGTAACTTAACTATTTATTTTTCAGCATCTACAAAAGAAAAGTTTTCTCAACTTAGTTTGACGTAGCGGAGCAATCGAATTATTAGTTCTAACAAATATTATTAAGATATAACGTAAAAGCGAACTCGGGAAGCTAGAATTATGTCACATCAGAGGAAAATAGAAAAACATAAAAAAAATAAAGTATCTTAGAAAGAAGAGGACGGCCTGAAAAGGTATTTATATGTTTTTTTACCTTAATACTTTTTTTTTCAGCATCTACAAAAGAAATGTTTTCTCAACTTAATTTGACGTAAAGGAGCAATCGAATTATTAACTCTTACAAATATTAATAAGATATAACGGAAAAGCGAACACGGGAAGCTAGAATTATGTCACATCAGAGGAAAATAGAAAAAGTTAAAGAAAATAAAGTATCTTAGAAAGAACAGGACGGCCTGAGCAAGGTATTTTTATGTTTTTATACCTTAATACTTAATTTTTCAGCTTCTACAAAAGATATGTTTTCTCAACTTAATTTGACCTAACGGAGCAATCGAATTATTATCTCTAACAAATAATATTAAGATATGACGGCAAAGCGAACACGGGATGCATGAATTATGTCACATCAGAGGAAAATTGAAAAAGATATGGAAAATGAAGTATCTTAGAAAGAAGAGGACGGCCTGAGCAAGGTATTTTTATGTTTTTTTACCTTAATACTTAATTTTTCAGCTTCTACAAAAGATATGTTTTCTCAACTTAATTTGACCTAACGGAGCAATCGAATTATTATCTCTAACAAATAATATTAAGATATGACGGCAAAGCGAACACGGGATGCATGAATTATGTCACACCAGAGGAAAATTGAAAAAGTTATGGAAAATGAAGTATCTTAGAAAGAAGAGGACGGCCTGAAAAGGTATTTTTATGTTTTTTTATCTTAATACTTTTTTTTTAGCATCTACATAAGAAATGTTTTATCAACTGAATTATACGTATCAGAGCAATCGAATTATAATCTCTAACAAATATTATTAAGATATAACGGAAAAGCGAACTCGGGAAGCTAGAATTATGTCACATCAGAGGAAAATAAAAAAATTAAAGAAAATAAAGTATCTTAGAAAGAACAGGACGGCCTGAGCAAGGTATTTTTATGTTTTTTTACCTTAATAATTTATTTTTCAGCATCTACCAAACAAAACTATACTCAACTTAATTTGACATAACGGATCAATCGAATTATAAACTTTAGCAAATAATATTACGATATGACGGCAAAGCGAACACGGGATGCATGAATTATGTCACATCAGAGGTAAATTGAAAAAGATATGGAAAATGAAGTATCTTAGAAAGAAGAGGACGGCCTGAGCAAGGTATTTTTATGTTTTTTTACCTTAATACTTAATTTTTCAGCTTCTACAAAAGATATGTTTTCTCAACTTAATTTGACCTATTGGAGCAATCGAATTATTATCTCTAACAAATAATATTAAGATATGACGGCAAAGCGAACACGGGATGCAAGAATTATGTCACATCAGAGGAAAATTGAAAAAGATATGGAAAATGAAGTATCTTAGAAAGAAGAGGCTGGCCTGAGCGAGGTAATTTTATGTTTTTGTAACTTAACACTTTATTTTTCAGCATCTACAAAAGAAAAGCTTTCTCAACTTAGTTTGACCTAACGGAGCAATCGAATTATTATCTCTAACAAATAATATTAAGATATGACGGCAAAGCGAACACGGGATGCAAGAATTATGTCACATCAGAGGAAAATAGAAAAAGATAAAAAAAATAAAGTATCTTAGAAAGAAGAGGACGGCCTGAAAAGGTATTTATATGTTTTTTACCTTAATACTTTTTTTTTCAGCATCTACAAAAGAAATGTTTTCTCAACTTAATTTGACGTAAAGGAGCAATCGAATTATTAACTATTACAAATATTAATAAGATATAACGGAAAAGCGAACACGGGAAGCTAGAATTATGTCACATCAGAGGAAAATAGAAAAAGTTAAAGAAAATAAAGTATCTTAGAAAGAACAGGACGGCCTGAGCAAGGTATTTTTATGTTTTTTTACCTTAATATTTTTTTTTTCAGCATCTACAAAAGAAATGTTTTCTCAACTTAATTTGACGTAAAGGAGCAATCGAATTATTAACTCTAACAAATAATATTAAGATATGACGGCAAAGCGAAAACGGGATGCAAGAATTATGTCACATCAGAGGAAAATAGAAAAAGTTAAAGAAAATAAAGTATCTTAGAAAGAACAGGACGGCCTGAGCAAGGTATTTTTATGTTTTTATACCTTAATACTTAATTTTTCAGCTTCTACAAAAGATATGTTTTCTCAACTTAATTTGACCTAACGCAGCAATCGAATTATTATCTCTAACAAATAATATTAAGATATGACGGCAAAGTGAACACGGGATGCAAGAATTATGTCACATCAGAGGAAAATTGAAAAAGATGTGGAAAATTAAGTATCTTAGAAAGAAGAGGCTGGCCTGAGCGAGGTAATTTTATGTTTTTGTAACTTAACACTTTATTTTTCAGCATCTACAAAAGAAAAGTTTTCTCAACTTAGTTTGACGTAGCGGAGCAATCGAATTATTAACTCTAACAAATATTATTAAGATATAACGGAAAAGCGAACACGGGAAGCTAGAATTATGTCACATCAGAGGAAAATAGAAAAAGACAAAGAAAATGAAGTATCTTAGAAAGAAGAGGACTGCCTGAGCAAGGTATTTTTATGTTTTTTTACCTTAATACTTAATTTTTCAGGTTCTACAAAAGATATGTTATCTCAACTTAATTTGACCTAACGGAGCAATCGAATTATTATCTCTAACAAATAATATTAAGATATGACGGCAAAGCGAACACGGGATGCATGAATTATGTCACATCAGAGGAAAATAGAAAAAGATAAAGAAAAGGAAGTATCTTAGAATGAAGAGGACGGCCTGAGCAAGGTATTTTTATGTTTTTTTACCTTAATACTTAATTTTTCAGGTTCTACAAAAGATATGTTTTCTCAACTTAATTTGACCTAACGGAGCAATCGAATTATTATCTCTAACAAATAATATTAAGATATGACGGCAAGGCGAACACGGGATGCATGAATTATGTCACCCCAGAGGAAAATTGAAAAAGTTATGGAAAATGAAGTATCTTAGAAAGAAGAGGACGGCCTGAAAAGGTATTTTTATGTTTTTTTATCTTAATACTTTTTTTTTAGCATCTACAAAAGAAATGTTTTCTCAACTTAATTTGACCTATTGGAGCAATCGAATTATTATCTCTAACAAATAATATTAAGATATGACGGCAAAGCGAACACGGGATGCAAGAATTATGTCACATCAGAGGAAAATTGAAAAAGATATGGAAAATGAAGTATCTTAGAAAGAAGAGGCTGGCCTGAGCGAGGTAATTTTATGTTTTTGTAACTTAACACTTTATTTTTCAGCATCTACAAAAGAAAAGCTTTCTCAACTTAGTTTGACCTAACGGAGCAATCGAATTATTATCTCTAACAAATAATATTAAGATATGACGGCAAAGCGAACACGGGATGCAAGAATTATGTCACATCAGAGGAAAATTGAAAAAGATATGGAAAATGAAGTATCTTAGAAAGAAGAGGCTGGCCTGAGCTAGGTAATTTTATGTTTTTGTAACTTAACTCTTTATTTTTCAGCATCTACAAAAGAAAAGTTTTCTCAACTTAGTTTGACGTAGCGGAGCAATCGAATTATTAGTTCTAAAAATTATTATTAAGATATAACGTAAAAGCGAACTCGGGAAGCTAGAATTATGTCACATCAGAGGAAAATAGAAAAAGATAAAAAAAATAAAGTATCTTAGAAAGAAGAGGCTGGCCTGAGCGAGGTAATTTTATGTTTTTGTAACTTAACACTTTATTTTTCAGCATCTACAAAAGAAAAGCTTTCTCAACTTAGTTTGACCTAACGGAGCAATCGAATTATTATCTCTAACAAATAATATTAAGATATGACGGCAAAGCGAACAGAGGATGCAAGAATTATGTCACATCAGAGGAAAATTGAAAAAGATATGGAAAATGAAGTATCTTAGAAAGAAGAGGCTGGCCTGAGCTAGGTAATTTTATGTTTTTGAAACTTAACTCTTTATTTTTCAGCATCTACAAAAGAAAAGATTTCTCAACTTAGTTTGACGTAGCGGAGCAATCGAATTATTAGTTCTAACAAATATTATTAAGATATAACGTAAAAGCGAACTCGGGAAGCTAGAATTATGTCACATCAGAGGAAAATAGAAAAAGATAAAAAAAATAAAGTATCTTAGAAAGAAGAGGACGGCCTGAAAAGGTATTTATATGTTTTTTTACCTTAATACTTTTTTTTCAGCATCTACAAAAGAAATGTTTTCTCAACTTAATTTGACGTAAAGGAGCAATCGAATTATTAACTCTTACAAATATTAATAAGATATAACGGAAAAGCGAACACGGGAAGCTAGAATTATGTCACATCAGAGGAAAATAGAAAAAGTTAAAGAAAGTAAAGTATCTTAGAAAGAACAGGACGGCCTGAGCAAGGTATTTTTATGTTTTTTTTACCTTAATACTTAATTTTTCAGCTTCTTCAAAAGATATGTTTTCTCAACTTAATTTGACCTAACGGAGCAATCGAATTATTATCTCTAACAAATAATATTAAGATATGACGGCAAAGCGAACACGGGATGCAAGAATTATGTCACATCAGAGGAAAATAGAAAAAGTTAAAGAAAATAAAGTATCTTAGAAAGAACAGGACGGCCTGAGCAAGGTATTTTTATGTTTTTATACCTTAATACTTAATTTTTCAGCTTCTACAAAAGATATGTTTTCTCAACTTAATTTGACCTAACGGAGCAATCGAATTATTATCTCTAACAAATAATATTAAGATATGACGGCAAAGCGAACACGGGATGCATGAATTATGTCACATCAGAGGAAAATTGAAAAAGATATGGAAAATGAAGTATCTTAGAAAGAAGAGGACGGCCTGAGCAAGGTATTTTTATGTTTTTTTACCTTAATACTTAATTTTTCAGCTTCTACAAAAGATATGTTTTCTCAACTTAATTTGACCTAACGGAGCAATCGAATTATTATCTCTAACAAATAATATTAAGATATGAAGGCAAAGCGAACACGGGATGCATGAATTATGTCACACCAGAGGAAAATTGAAAAAGTTATGGAAAATGAAGTATCTTAGAAAGAAGAGGACGGCCTGAAAAGGTATTTTTATGTTTTTTTATCTTAATACTTTTTTTTTAGCATCTACATAAGAAATGTTTTATCAACTGAATTATACGTATCAGAGCAATCGAATTATAATCTCTAACAAATATTATTAAGATATAACGGAAAAGCGAACTCGGGAAGCTAGAATTATGTCACATCAGAGGAAAATAAAAAAAGTTAAAGAAAATAAAGTATCTTAGAAAGAACAGGACGGCCTGAGCAAGGTATTTTTATGTTTTTTTACCTTAATAATTTATTTTTCAGCATCTACCAAACAAAACTATACTCAACTTAATTTGACATAACGGAGCAATCGAATTATTATCTTTAGCAAATAATATTACGATATGACGGCAAAGCGAACACGGGATGCATGAATTATGTCACATCAGAGGTAAATAGAAAAAGATATGGAAAATGAAGTATCTTAGAAAGAAGAGGACGGCCTGAGCAAGGTATTTTTATGTTTTTTTACCTTAATACTTAATTTTTCAGCTTCTACAAAAGATATGTTTTCTCAACTTAATTTGACCTATTGGAGCAATCGAATTATTATCTCTAACAAATAATATTAAGATATGACGGCAAAGCGAACACGGGATGCAAGAATTATGTCACATCAGAGGAAAATTGAAAAAGATATGGAAAATGAAGTATCTTAGAAAGAAGAGGCTGGCCTGAGCGAGGTAATTTTATGTTTTTGTAACTTAACACTTTATTTTTCAGCATCTACAAAAGAAAAGCTTTCTCAACTTAGTTTGACCTAACGGAGCAATCGAATTATTATCTCTAACAAATAATATTAAGATATGACGGCAAAGCGAACACGGGATGCAAGAATTATGTCACATCAGAGGAAAATAGAAAAAGATAAAAAAAATAAAGTATCTTAGAAAGAAGAGGACGGCCTGAAAAGTTATTTATATGTTTTTTACCTTAATACTTTTTTTTTCAGCATCTACAAAAGAAATGTTTTCTCAACTTAATTTGACGTAAAGGAGCAATCGAATTATTAACTATTACAAATATTAATAAGATATAACGGAAAAGCGAACACGGGAAGCTAGAATTATGTCACATCAGAGGAAAATAGAAAAAGTTAAAGAAAATAAAGTATCTTAGAAAGAACAGGACGGCCTGAGCAAGGTATTTTTATGTTTTTTTTACCTTAATACTTAATTTTTCAGCTTCTTCAAAAGATATGTTTTCTCAACTTAATTTGACCTAACGGAGCAATCGAATTATTATCTCTAACAAATAATATTAAGATATGACGGCAAAGCGAACACGGGATGCAAGAATTATGTCACATCAGAGGAAAATTGAAAAAGATATGGAAAATGAAGTATCTTAGAAAGAAGAGGCTGGCCTGAGCGAGGTAATTTTATGTTTTTGTAACTTAACACTTTATTTTTCAGCATCTACAAAAGATATGTTTTCTCAACTTAATTTGACCTAACGGAGCAATCGAATTATTATCTCTAACAAATAATATTAAGATATGACGGCAAAGCGAACACGGGATGCATGAATTATGTCACATCAGAGGAAAATTGAAAAAGATATGGAAAATGAAGTATCTTAGAAAGAAGAGGACGGCCTGAGCAAGGTATTTTTATGTTTTTTTACTTTAATACTTAATTTTTCTGCTTCTACAAAAGATATGTTTTCTCAACTTAATTTGACCTAACGGAGCAATCGAATTATTATCTCTAACAAATAATATTAAGATATGACGGCAAAGCGAACACGGGATGCATGAATTATGTCACACCAGAGGAAAATTGAAAAAGTTATGGAAAATGAAGTATCTTAGAAAGAAGAGGACGGCCTGAAAAGGTATTTTTATGTTTTTTTATCTTAATACTTTTTTTTTAGCATCTACATAAGAAATGTTTTATCAACTGAATTATACGTATCAGAGCAATCGAATTATAATCTCTAACAAATATTATTAAGATATAACGGAAAAGCGAACTCGGGAAGCTAGAATTATGTCACATCAGAGGAAAATAAAAAAAGTTAAAGAAAATAAACTATCTTAGAAAGAACAGGACGGCCTGAGCAAGGTATTTTTATGTTTTTTTACCTTAATAATTTATTTTTCAGCATCTACCAAACAAAACTATACTCAACTTAATTTGACATAACGGAGCAATCGAATTATTATCTTTAGCAAATAATATTACGATATGACGGCAAAGCGAACACGGGATGCATGAATTATGTCACATCAGAGGTAAATTGAAAAAGATATGGAAAATGAAGTATCTTAGAAAGAAGAGGACGGCCTGAGCAAGGTATTTTTATGTTTTTTTACCTTAATACTTAATTTTTCAGCTTCTACAAAAGATATGTTTTCTCAACTTAATTTGACCTATTGGAGCAATCGAATTATTATCTCTAACAAATAATATTAAGATATGACGGCAAAGCGAACACGGGATGCAAGAATTATGTCACATCAGAGGAAAATTGAAAAAGATATGGAAAATGAAGTATCTTAGAAAGAAGAGGCTGGCCTGAGCGAGGTAATTTTATGTTTTTGTAACTTAACACTTTATTTTTCAGCATCTACAAAAGAAAAGCTTTCTCAACTTAGTTTGACCTAACGGAGCAATCGAATTATTATCTCTAACAAATAATATTAAGATATGACGGCAAAGCGAACACGGGATGCAAGAATTATGTCACATCAGAGGAAAATAGAAAAAGATAAAAAAAATAAAGTATCTTAGAAAGAAGAGGACGGCCTGAAAAGGTATTTATATGTTTTTTACCTTAATACTTTTTTTTTCAGCATCTACAAAAGAAATGTTTTCTCAACTTAATTTGACGTAAAGGAGCAATCGAATTATTAACTATTACAAATATTAATAAGATATAACGGAAAAGCGAACACGGGAAGCTAGAATTATGTCACATCAGAGGAAAATAGAAAAAGTTAAAGAAAATAAAGTATCTTAGAAAGAACAGGACGGCCTGAGCAAGGTATTTTTATGTTTTTTTTACCTTAATACTTAATTTTTCAGCTTCTTCAAAAGATATGTTTTCTCAACTTAATTTGACCTAACGGAGCAATCGAATTATTATCTCTAACAAATAATATTAAGATATGACGGCAAAGCGAACACGGGATGCAAGAATTATGTCACATCAGAGGAAAATTGAAAAAGATATGGAAAATGAAGTATCTTAGAAAGAAGAGGCTGGCCTGAGCGAGGTAATTTTATGTTTTTGTAACTTAACACTTTATTTTTCAGCATCTACAAAAGATATGTTTTCTCAACTTAATTTGACCTAACGGAGCAATCGAATTATTATCTCTAACAAATAATATTAAGATATGACGGCAAAGCGAACACGGGATGCATGAATTATGTCACATCAGAGGAAAATTGAAAAAGATATGGAAAATGAAGTATCTTAGAAAGAAGAGGACGGCCTGAGCAAGGTATTTTTATGTTTTTTTACCTTAATACTTAATTTTTCTGCTTCTACAAAAGATATGTTTTCTCAACTTAATTTGACCTAACGGAGCAATCGAATTATTATCTCTAACAAATAATATTAAAATATGACGGCAAAGCGAACACGGGATGCATGAATTATGTCACACCAGAGGAAAATTGAAAAAGTTATGGAAAATGAAGTATCTTAGAAAGAAGAGGACGGCCTGAAAAGGTATTTTTATGTTTTTTTATCTTAATACTTTTTTTTTAGCATCTACATAAGAAATGTTTTATCAACTGAATTATACGTATCAGAGCAATCGAATTATAATCTCTAACAAATAATATTAAGATATGACGGCAAAGCGAACACGGGATGCATGAATTATGTCACATCAGAGGAAAATAGAAAAAGATAAAGAAAAGGAAGTATCTTAGAATGAAGAGGACGGCCTGAGCAAGGTATTTTTATGTTTTTTTACCTTAATACTTAATTTTTCAGGTTCTACAAAAGATATGTTTTCTCAACTTAATTTGACCTAACGGAGCAATCGAATTATTATCTCTAACAAATAATATTAAGATATGACGGCAAGGCGAACACGGGATGCATGAATTATGTCACCCCAGAGGAAAATTGAAAAAGTTATGGAAAATGAAGTATCTTAGAAAGAAGAGGACGGCCTGAAAAGGTATTTTTATGTTTTTTTATCTTAATACTTTTTTTTTAGCATCTACAAAAGAAATGTTTTCTCAACTTAATTTGACCTATTGGAGCAATCGAATTATTATCTCTAACAAATAATATTAAGATATGACGGCAAAGCGAACACGGGATGCAAGAATTATGTCACATCAGAGGAAAATTGAAAAAGATATGGAAAATGAAGTATCTTAGAAAGAAGAGGCTGGCCTGAGCGAGGTAATTTTATGTTTTTGTAACTTAACACTTTATTTTTCAGCATCTACAAAAGAAAAGCTTTCTCAACTTAGTTTGACCTAACGGAGCAATCGAATTATTATCTCTAACAAATAATATTAAGATATGACGGCAAAGCGAACACGGGATGCAAGAATTATGTCACATCAGAGGAAAATTGAAAAAGATATGGAAAATGAAGTATCTTAGAAAGAAGAGGCTGGCCTGAGCTAGGTAATTTTATGTTTTTGTAACTTAACTCTTTATTTTTCAGCATCTACAAAAGAAAAGTTTTCTCAACTTAGTTTGACGTAGCGGAGCAATCGAATTATTAGTTCTAACAAATATTATTAAGATATAACGTAAAAGCGAACTCGGGAAGCTAGAATTATGTCACATCAGAGGAAAATAGAAAAAGATAAAAAAAATAAAGTATCTTAGAAAGAAGAGGACGGCCTGAAAAGGTATTTATATGTTTTTTTACCTTAATACTTTTTTTTTCAGCATCTACAAAAGAAATGTTTTCTCAACTTAATTTGACGTAAAGGAGCAATCGAATTATTAACTCTTACAAATATTAATAAGATATAACGGAAAAGCGAACACGGGAAGCTAGAATTATGTCACATCAGAGGAAAATAGAAAAAGTTAAAGAAAGTAAAGTATCTTAGAAAGAACAGGACGGCCTGAGCAAGGTATTTTTATGTTTTTTTTACCTTAATACTTAATTTTTCAGCTTCTTCAAAAGATATGTTTTCTCAACTTAATTTGACCTAACGGAGCAATCGAATTATTATCTCTAACAAATAATATTAAGATATGACGGCAAAGCGAACACGGGATGCAAGAATTATGTCACATCAGAGGAAAATAGAAAAAGTTAAAGAAAATAAAGTATCTTAGAAAGAACAGGACGGCCTGAGCAAGGTATTGTTACGGGCTACTGGGTGTAAAATGGACTAAACTATTACTTAATTCAAGAATCTAATATTTATTAACAAATTAAAAAGAATACAATGAGATTATTTAAAACAGTTAAATTATTAAACTAATATCAATTTACAATAACAATATTCTACTAAATGTTATCTAATTTCTAAAATAATAAACAAACAATATAATATTTTGGTAATACTAAATAACTAAACTATTTATAAATTTGCACAAATACAATAATATTACACTATAGTTTACAATTACAAATTAACACTTACAGTTCGCTAACTAAAGTCCACCGACCGTAAGACTCTCCAAATATGACAAACTGCCACACAGTTTATTACACTTATTACACAGCCACTAATTGTCACTGTTGCTCACTAAGCACTTAATACAGACTGATACTAACACTAACTAACTCACACACACTGCCACTAGTTAACAACTGCTACTCACTGGCTTACTACTGACTCGTCTTATTACTACTGCCGCGGCCGAAAACGCTGTCCTTTTTATATAGGCAAGGTAGGTCGTGGTGGGGCATTACTCGGAACACGGACGAGGACCACCTAGACCGATCTAGAAGGTTCTACGCCATTCTATAATCCCTTCCGCTTAATCCCATTGTTTGCCTAATCCGCTCTAGGCAGATCAGAAGCCGGTCCTGCTTTCCGCTCTGACCGTAACACTGCCTCCTCCTTAAAAGTGCTCTGCCCCAGAGCATAGTCCGGAGAAATCGGGCGGTCATGAGCTTCCCTCGATGGAGACGCATTTCCTTTCCAGGGGTTGAACGTGCACACCAATATGGCGACTCCAGAGTTGGCGAATATCTGTTCAAGCATGTTCCTGACAACCTTCCACTCCAGGCCGTCATATCCACAGCCCAACTTAGGGATCGCGAGCTTGGTGACACGCAGTCTCAGAAGCTTACTCCGCAGGTCGTCGAGGCTTCGCCGCAGTGCGTCATATGTGGGCTTCTGATCAGTAGCACACTTTGTAACTAAGTAGAACAGGTGTCGTCCTTCGTGCGTATGGTGGAGTGCTTTCCCGACGCGTGGTCCTTGGCGTTCCAGTTCCTCAGTTCCAGCAAACCTCTTCCTGAAGACGGTTGCAATCCCTCGGGAAGTCCTCAGATCTTCGGCTACACAATGGGCCAGAGAATAGTCCGCGGGTAACGAGAAGATATCTCTGTATACTGCCTGAGTTACTCCACGGGAACCTTGTACCTTAGGTTGTGCAACTGATACCTTACTGGCCTCCACGTTGTTGAGGTACCTGACTTGCTGGTCTTTTGTCGGGCCATGGTCTCCTTTGTATGGGGCCAGTCTATTAAAATGGACTACCCTGGGTTTTCCTTTTGGCTGCTTTCTGATCCTATAGATGACGTCGTTGATCCTATTGATGATCTCAAACGGGCCATCCCAGGAGTTCTGAAGTTTAGGTGAGTAGCCTCGCCTTCTTCGAGGATCATGTAGCCAGACCAAATCTCCAGGTTGGAATCCACCTTTCTCTGTCCTGATGTCGTAACGCTCCTTCATTCTGTCACTGGCTCCCTGGATGTTTGCACGAACCTTTTCGTGGATATTATCCATCCGCTTCCGTAGATTCGTGACGTATTCCTCTCCGTTAACTTCCTCGTCTGGCTTGAACCCGAATTTCAGATCACAAGGCAAACGAAGTTCTCGGCCGAAGACCACATTTGCGGGGGTCTGCCCCGTTGCTTCATGGACTGAACTCCGGTAGGCTAACAAGAACAAGTGAAGATACTGGTCCCAGTCTCGCTGATGCTCGGAGACCACTTTAGACAAATATCGACCCATTGTCCTGTTCATGCGCTCCACCATGCCATCCGATTGAGGGTGAAGAGGTGTCGTCCTGGTTTTCCGTATTCCCAGTGCTTCGCACATCCCGGAGAAGACTGCAGACTCAAAGTTTCTTCCCTGGTCAGCGTGAAGTTCCATGGGTACTCCGAACCGGCTGACGAGCTGCTTCACAAGTACGTCTGCAACCGTGACTGCCTCTTGATTCGGAAGGGCATACGCTTCCACCCACTTAGAAAAATAGTCCATGGCCACGAGAATATATCGGTTGCCTTCATCCGTCACAGGGAAAGGACCAGCGATGTCAATCGCTATCCTCTCGAACGGTGCTCCCACGTTGTACTTCTTCATAGGGGCCTTCTTTCTTCTTGTTGGTCCGTTAGAAGCCGCACAAGTCGCACAACGCCTGCACCAGTCCAACACATCGTCCTTAAGGTTTGCCCAGTAAAAGCGTTCACGAACTTTTTCCAATGTACGGTGAACTCCAAGATGGCCGCCAGTTACACCGTCATGTAGTTCCCTAAGCACTTCGGGCACTTTATTCCTTGGAACGATGAGCTGTAGCCTGCGCTGATCTCCTTCCGCGTTCTCCAATGCCCGTTTCAGCAGCCCGTTGTCCACTACAATGGAGTTCCATTGGGCCCAGTACGTTTTTACATTCTTCGACATTGGAGCCACATCCTGCCAGGTCGGTCTTCCTCGCCCCGATATTTTCCATTCCTTTATTTGTTTTAAGTCCGGGTCCTCGTCCTGTTCCTTTGACACCTCTGTGTCCCGCCAACTGTCGATAACAACCGTTGTCCTCAATACTGTTCCCTGCTTCTCTTCTTGTCGGGAACAATGCCTGCATTCTTCATCTTCACATGGTCTTCTTGACAGCGCATCCGCATTCCTGTGGCTCGTTCCAGAACGATGAGCAGATTCAAAGTCGTACTCTTGAAGGCGCTCGATCCACCTCGCCACTTGTCCCTCCGGTGACTTGAATCGCAGCAGCCACATTAGAGCCGCGTGGTCCGTTCTCAGCAGGAACCTTCTTCCGTATAGATATTTATGGAAGTGCTCTATGGATTTTACTACTGCCAGAAGCTCTTTCCTTGTGACACAGTAGTTGCGTTCCGGAGCTGAGAGTGCTTTGCTGAAATATCCAATCACCCTTTCTTCTCCGTCTTGAAGCTGAGAGAGGACACTTCCAATGGCGATGTTGCTGGCATCTGTGTCAAGTATGAACTTGCCCTCGGGACGTGGATAGCTCAGAATAGGAGCACTACTCAATTTGCTCTTCAGCTCCTCGAAGGATGCCTGGCACTCGTGATCCCAATGAAAAGTCCTTTTCTCCTCGGTTAGCCTGGTAAGAGGTTTTGCGATGTTAGCAAATCCTTTCACGTACCTCCGGTAATAGGTGCAGAGCCCGAGAAAACTTCTCACCTGGTGCTTATCTCGAGGTACTGGCCAGTTGGTGATCGCTGCTATCTTCTCTGGGTCAACAGCAACTCCGTTATCTGACACAATATGCCCCAGGTAGTTGACTTGCCTTCGGAAGAGATTACACTTCTTCGGGTTCAACTTTAGGTTCGCTGCACGCAGTCGTTCGAAGACCTTCTCCAGATTCTTCAGATGGTGAGCGAAGGACTTTCCCAGCACAATAATGTCGTCTAGGTATACCAGGCATACCTCCCAAGAGAGACCTCTTAACACGTTTTCCATCAGCCTCTCGAATGTGGCAGGAGCATTGCAAAGCCCGAATGGCATTACAGTAAACTGCCAGAGCCCAGTGCCAATTGAAAACGCCGTCTTCTCTTTATCCTCAGGTGCCAATCCAACCTGCCAATATCCACTGCGGAGATCCAAAGTAGAGAAGAGTTTACACCCCTCTAGGGTGTCCAGCGTATCGTCAATCCTGGGAAGCGGATAGCTGTCCTTCTTGGTGACGTTGTTCAGAAGACGGTAGTCTACGCAGAACCTCGTTGTGCCGTCTTTCTTCTTCACCAATACGACAGGAGACATCCAGGGGCTACTCGAAGGCTCAATGACACCATCAGCCGCCATCTCCTTTATGATCTTCTCGGCGTCCTCCCGTTTGGCTAACGGCAGCCTCCGCGGGACCTGTCGGATGGGCTTCGCATCCCCGGTGTCAATCCTGTGCTGGACGATATCCGTTCTGCCCCGTGGTCCTGGTCCGATCTCGAAGACGTCATGCCATCGGATAATCATGTTCTTCACTTCCTCGCTCTGTTCAGGTGAAAGGTCGCGGCATGACTCGTTAACAAATCCTTTTAGTTCTTCTGGCAGTCCTCGGAGCTCGGTGGGACGACGTTGCAGCTGACGAACCACTGAGGTAGCGGTTGTACACTCCCCGACCGGTGTTCCTTTCTTCAGCGTTACCGGGAAGCTGTTCAGGTTCATTAGCCGGATTGGAGTCGTCCGTCCGGCCTTGATGAGAGACCTAGCAACCAGTACGCCGCGTCCGATCTCTTGTTCTTCGTGCGTTCCGGGTTCCAGTAGTACACATTGACCCTCTGGTAGATGTCCTTCGACCGTCCCATGCGTCACGATTTGGCTCTGTGCAGGTAAAGTGGTGTCTTCTAGTAAGAGCACTCGTGCATACAGATCCTTTCCCTGCCGAAGGATGACTTCCTCGTCTCCCATCGTCAACACACCTTTCGACATGTCCAGCTTGATCCCGTATGCGATCATGAAGTCCATGCCCAATATGACATCTTCATCGATTTCTGCCACGAGAGCGCGGTGCTTCAGATGTTGACCCCCGATGATGAAGGTGGCAACTGTCTCCCCGTAGACCTTGGCTGGCTGTCCCGTGGCAGTCCGTAATGCCCAAGTTGTTGGTAAGATCTTCTCAGCTGGAAGTGTTTTCGAGTTCAAGATTGTCATGGTTGCGCCGGTATCTATTAGCAGACTTCGCAGCTGCCCGTTCACCATCCCATCAACGTAGAAACTGTTCGTTCTGCTTCCTATTGACGCAACTCTGATGGCCTTCCTGGGGCCTTTGACGTTACGGGTTGACAGTTGCCCCCTCCCATCAACCCTACTTAGTTTTCCTGTGGCTTTTCTTGCTTCTTAGATGGACACTTGCTTCTAGGGTGTCCAATTTGGCCGCAGCTCCAACAGCGTATCTCCTTCTTACGGGTCCTGAGAGCCTCTAAAACTTTCGTCACTAGGTCCTCAAAGCTGGGGACTACATTTGGCTCCGCTTCTGCTGCTCGTACGCGCGCATGGCCCCGTACAGACTGTCTAACAGCCTCGAACTCCATGGCCTGGGATAATGCGTCTCCTAAAGTTTTCGGCCGGGCGAGCTTCACTGCTTGTTGTGTCTCTGGGTCCCGAAGTCCATCGAGGAATTTGTCGACAGCCAAGCTTTCGTAGACATCGTCGGTGACCGATGGGTAGGCGTTCCTCACTAGCCGGGCAATATCCGCTTCAAATTCCTGTAAAGTCTCGTTGGTCTTCTGGATCCTGCTTCTCAGCTGTGAGCGATACAGCTGGTCCATGTGGCGGTGGCCGAAACGCATCTCCAGTCTTCTCATCAGCTCCCCGTAGTTGGACCGCTCCGACATGGGCATCCCCTGCAGCACTCCTAAGGCGTCTCCGCGCAGAGCCAGGCACAAAGCTGAAGCTTGGGTCTCCTGTGACCACCCGTGGATCGAAGCAGCTGTCTCGAAGAGAGTCATGTAGTCCTCCCACGGCGCCTTTCCGTCGAATACTGGAATGGTATTGTGAGTTGGTGGCGCCCCAGCATAGGCAGGCAGAATGGTGTCACGATGGCTGCCCTCGGAGGAATGGTCAGTATCGTTCGTCGGTGGGTTGCTCTTACGTCCCTCGAGAGCTTCCATTCTTAGCCTAATTTCGTTCACTTTTTCTCCTAGCCTAGATTCTATATCAGCTACTTTATTATTTACATCGGCTAACTTATTATCTACATTAGCTAACTTATTATCTACATTAGCTAGCTTATTATCTACATTTTCCATTAACTTAGTCTCTAATGTGCCTAACTTAGACTCTAATGTATCCATTAAATCATTTTTTACAGTACCTAGCTCATTTTTAACATTGCCTAATTCCTTACCTAGCTTATTTTCTACATTGCCTAACTCATTTTTAACACTGCTTAATTCATTACCTAGCTTATTTTCTACATTGCCTAATTCATTTTTAACACTGCTTAATTCATTACCTAGCTTATTTTCTACATTGCCTAATTCATTTTTAAAAGTTGCAGACAACTTGCTCAAATCAGTTTCAAACAGAACGTCATCTGGATTTTCCCCTAACTCTACAAAAAATTGACGCAAGCGATGTTGCAGTACACTTTTATTTCCGGAAGAATCCAGATCACGTTCTTCTAATTCCCGTTTTAAATCCGCAACTTTTAAATCCATTAATTTAAGACTCTGAGAAGCCATTTTTCATACAGTAGCCCAATAATTACAAAATAATAACAATTACACAAAATACCCCACACCTGACACCAATTTGTTACGGGCTACTGGGTGTAAAATGGACTAAACTATTACTTAATTCAAGAATCTAATATTTATTAACAAATTAAAAAGAATACAATGAGATTATTTAAAACAGTTAAATTATTAAACTAATATCAATTTACAATAACAATATTCTACTAAATGTTATCTAATTTCTAAAATAATAAACAAACAATATAATATTTTGGTAATACTAAATAACTAAACTATTTATAAATTTGCACAAATACAATAATATTACACTATAGTTTACAATTACAAATTAACACTTACAGTTCGCTAACTAAAGTCCACCGACCGTAAGACTCTCCAAATATGACAAACTGCCACACAGTTTATTACACTTATTACACAGCCACTAATTGTCACTGTTGCTCACTAAGCACTTAATACAGACTGATACTAACACTAACTAACTCACACACACTGCCACTAGTTAACAACTGCTACTCACTGGCTTACTACTGACTCGTCTTATTACTACTGCCGCGGCCGAAAACGCTGTCCTTTTTATATAGGCAAGGTAGGTCGTGGTGGGGCATTACTCGGAACACGGACGAGGACCACCTAGACCGATCTAGAAGGTTCTACGCCATTCTATAATCCCTTCCGCTTAATCCCATTGTTTGCCTAATCCGCTCTAGGCAGATCAGAAGCCGGTCCTGCTTTCCGCTCTGACCGTAACAGTATTTTTATGTTTTTATACCTTAATACTTAATTTTTCAGCTTCTACAAAAGATATGTTTTCTCAACTTAATTTGACCTAACGGAGCAATCGAATTATTATCTCTAACAAATAATATTAAGATATGACGGCAAAGCGAACACGGGATGCATGAATTATGTCACATCAGAGGAAAATTGAAAAAGATATGGAAAATGAAGTACCTTAGAAAGAAGAGGACGGCCTGAGCAAGGTATTTTTATGTTTTTTTACCTTAATACTTAATTTTTCAGCTTCTACAAAAGATATGTTTTCTCAACTTAATTTGACCTAACGGAGCAATCGAATTATTATCTCTAACAAATAATATTAAGATATGACGGCAAGGCGAACACGGGATGCATGAATTATGTCACCCCAGAGGAAAATTGAAAAAGTTATGGAAAATGAAGTATCTTAGAAAGAAGAGGACGGCCTGAAAAGGTATTTTTATGTTTTTTTATCTTAATACTTTTTTTTTAGCATCTACAAAAGAAATGTTTTCTCAACTTAATTTGACCTATTGGAGCAATCGAATTATTATCTCTAACAAATAATATTAAGATATGACGGCAAAGCGAACACGGGATGCAAGAATTATGTCACATCAGAGGAAAATTGAAAAAGATATGGAAAATGAAGTATCTTAGAAAGAAGAGGCTGGCCTGAGCGAGGTAATTTTATGTTTTTGTAACTTAACACTTTATTTTTCAGCATCTACAAAAGAAAAGCTTTCTCAACTTAGTTTGACCTAACGGAGCAATCGAATTATTATCTCTAACAAATAATATTAAGATATGACGGCAAAGCGAACACGGGATGCAAGAATTATGTCACATCAGAGGAAAATTGAAAAAGATATGGAAAATGAAGTATCTTAGAAAGAAGAGGCTGGCCTGAGCTAGGTAATTTTATGTTTTTGTAACTTAACTCTTTATTTTTCAGCATCTACAAAAGAAAAGTTTTCTCAACTTAGTTTGACGTAGCGGAGCAATCGAATTATTAGTTCTAACAAATATTATTAAGATATAACGTAAAAGCGAACTCGGGAAGCTAGAATTATGTCACATCAGAGGAAAATAGAAAAAGATAAAAAAAATAAAGTATCTTAGAAAGAAGAGGACGGCCTGAAAAGGTATTTATATGTTTTTTTACCTTAATACTTTTTTTTTCAGCATCTACAAAAGAAATGTTTTCTCAACTTAATTTGACGTAAAGGAGCAATCGAATTATTAACTCTTACAAATATTAATAAGATATAACGGAAAAGCGAACACGGGAAGCTAGAATTATGTCACATCAGAGGAAAATAGAAAAAGTTAAAGAAAGTAAAGTATCTTAGAAAGAACAGGACGGCCTGAGCAAGGTATTTTTATGTTTTTTTTACCTTAATACTTAATTTTTCAGCTTCTTCAAAAGATATGTTTTCTCAACTTAATTTGACCTAACGGAGCAATCGAATTATTATCTCTAACAAATAATATTAAGATATGACGGCAAAGCGAACACGGGATGCAAGAATTATGTCACATCAGAGGAAAATAGAAAAAGTTAAAGAAAATAAAGTATCTTAGAAAGAACAGGACGGCCTGAGCAAGGTATTTTTATGTTTTTATACCTTAATACTTAATTTTTCAGCTTCTACAAAAGATATGTTTTCTCAACTTAATTTGACCTAACGGAGCAATCGAATTATTATCTCTAACAAATAATATTAAGATATGACGGCAAAGCGAACACGGGATGCATGAATTATGTCACATCAGAGGAAAATTGAAAAAGATATGGAAAATGAAGTACCTTAGAAAGAAGAGGACGGCCTGAGCAAGGTATTTTTATGTTTTTTTACCTTAATACTTAATTTTTCAGCTTCTACAAAAGATATGTTTTCTCAACTTAATTTGACCTAACGGAGCAATCGAATTATTATCTCTAACAAATAATATTAAGATATGACGGCAAAGCGAACACGGGATGCATGAATTATGTCACACCAGAGGAAAATTGAAAAAGTTATGGAAAATGAAGTATCTTAGAAAGAAGAGGACGGCCTGAAAAGGTATTTTTATGTTTTTTTATCTTAATACTTTTTTTTTAGCATCTACATAAGAAATGTTTTATCAACTGAATTATACGTATCAGAGCAATCGAATTATAATCTCTAACAAATATTATTAAGATATAACGGAAAAGCGAACTCGGGAAGCTAGAATTATGTCACATCAGAGGAAAATAAAAAAAGTTAAAGAAAATAAAGTATCTTAGAAAGAACAGGACGGCCTGAGCAAGGTATTTTTATGTTTTTTTACCTTAATAATTTATTTTTCAGCATCTACCAAACAAAACTATACTCAACTTAATTTGACATAACGGAGCAATCGAATTATTATCTTTAGCAAATAATATTACGATATGACGGCAAAGCGAACACGGGATGCATGAATTATGTCACATCAGAGGTAAATTGAAAAAGATATGGAAAATGAAGTATCTTAGAAAGAAGAGGACGGCCTGAGCAAGGTATTTTTATGTTTTTTTACCTTAATACTTAATTTTTCAGCTTCTACAAAAGATATGTTTTCTCAACTTAATTTGACCTAACGGAGCAATCGAATTATTATCTCTAACAAATAATATTAAGATATGACGGCAAAGCGAACACGGGATGCATGAATTATGTCACATCAGAGGAAAATTGAAAAAGATATGGAAAATGAAGTACCTTAGAAAGAAGAGGACGGCCTGAGCAAGGTATTTTTATGTTTTTTTACCTTAATACTTAATTTTTCAGCTTCTACAAAAGATATGTTTTCTCAACTTAATTTGACCTAACGGAGCAATCGAATTATTATCTCTAACAAATAATATTAAGATATGACGGCAAAGCGAACACGGGATGCATGAATTATGTCACACCAGAGGAAAATTGAAAAAGTTATGGAAAATGAAGTATCTTAGAAAGAAGAGGACGGCCTGAAAAGGTATTTTTATGTTTTTTTATCTTAATACTTTTTTTTTAGCATCTACATAAGAAATGTTTTATCAACTGAATTATACGTATCAGAGCAATCGAATTATAATCTCTAACAAATATTATTAAGATATAACGGAAAAGCGAACTCGGGAAGCTAGAATTATGTCACATCAGAGGAAAATAAAAAAAGTTAAAGAAAATAAAGTATCTTAGAAAGAACAGGACGGCCTGAGCAAGGTATTTTTATGTTTTTTTACCTTAATAATTTATTTTTCAGCATCTACCAAACAAAACTATACTCAACTTAATTTGACATAACGGAGCAATCGAATTATTATCTTTAGCAAATAATATTACGATATGACGGCAAAGCGAACACGGGATGCATGAATTATGTCACATCAGAGGTAAATTGAAAAAGATATGGAAAATGAAGTATCTTAGAAAGAAGAGGACGGCCTGAGCAAGGTATTTTTATGTTTTTTTACCTTAATACTTAATTTTTCAGCTTCTACAAAAGATATGTTTTCTCAACTTAATTTGACCTATTGGAGCAATCGAATTATTATCTCTAACAAATAATATTAAGATATGACGGCAAAGCGAACACGGGATGCAAGAATTATGTCACATCAGAGGAAAATTGAAAAAGATATGGAAAATGAAGTATCTTAGAAAGAAGAGGCTGGCCTGAGCGAGGTAATTTTATGTTTTTGTAACTTAACACTTTATTTTTCAGCATCTACAAAAGAAAAGCTTTCTCAACTTAGTTTGACCTAACGGAGCAATCGAATTATTATCTCTAACAAATAATATTAAGATATGACGGCAAAGCGAACACGGGATGCAAGAATTATGTCACATCAGAGGAAAATAGAAAAAGATAAAAAAAATAAAGTATCTTAGAAAGAAGAGGACGGCCTGAAAAGGTATTTATATGTTTTTTACCTTAATACTTTTTTTTTCAGCATCTACAAAAGAAATGTTTTCTCAACTTAATTTGACGTAAAGGAGCAATCGAATTATTAACTATTACAAATATTAATAAGATATAACGGAAAAGCGAACACGGGAAGCTAGAATTATGTCACATCAGAGGAAAATAGAAAAAGTTAAAGAAAATAAAGTATCTTAGAAAGAACAGGACGGCCTGAGCAAGGTATTTTTATGTTTTTTTTACCTTAATACTTAATTTTTCAGCTTCTTCAAAAGATATGTTTTCTCAACTTAATTTGACCTAACGGAGCAATCGAATTATTATCTCTAACAAATAATATTAAGATATGACGGCAAAGCGAACACGGGATGCAAGAATTATGTCACATCAGAGGAAAATTGAAAAAGATATGGAAAATGAAGTATCTTAAAAGAAGAGGCTGGCCTGAGCGAGGTAATTTTATGTTTTTGTAACTTAACACTTTATTTTTCAGCATCTACAAAAGATATGTTTTCTCAACTTAATTTGACCTAACGGAGCAATCGAATTATTATCTCTAACAAATAATATTAAGATATGACGGCAAAGCGAACACGGGATGCATGAATTATGTCACATCAGAGGAAAATTGAAAAAGATATGGAAAATGAAGTATCTTAGAAAGAAGAGGACGGCCTGAGCAAGGTATTTTTATGTTTTTTTACCTTAATACTTAATTTTTCTGCTTCTACAAAAGATATGTTTTCTCAACTTAATTTGACCTAACGGAGCAATCGAATTATTATCTCTAACAAATAATATTAAGATATGACGGCAAAGCGAACACGGGATGCATGAATTATGTCACACCAGAGGAAAATTGAAAACGTTATGGAAAATGAAGTATCTTAGAAAGAAGAGGACGGCCTGAAAAGGTATTTTTATGTTTTTTTATCTTAATACTTTTTTTTTAGCATCTACATAAGAAATGTTTTATCAACTGAATTATACGTATCAGAGCAATCGAATTATAATCTCTAACAAATATTATTAAGATATAACGGAAAAGCGAACTCGGGAAGCTAGAATTATGTC
Organism: Troilus luridus; assembly: GCA_964056705.1. Classification (NCBI taxonomy): domain Eukaryota; kingdom Metazoa; phylum Arthropoda; class Insecta; order Hemiptera; family Pentatomidae; genus Troilus; species Troilus luridus. The sequence goes on along the minus strand of OZ057412.1, from coordinate 186,712,414 downwards.
ACATCAGAGGAAAATAAAAAAAGTTATGGAAAATGAAGTATCTTAGAAAGAAGAGGACGGCCTGAAAAGGTATTTTTATGTTTTTTTATCTTAATACTTTTTTTTTAGCATCTACATAAGAAATGTTTTATCAACTGAATTATACGTATCAGAGCAATCGAATTATAATCTCTAACAAATATTATTAAGATATAACGGAAAAGCGAACTCGGGAAGCTAGAATTATGTCACATCAGAGGAAAATAAAAAAAGTTAAAGAAAATAAAGTATCTTAGAAAGAACAGGACGGCCTGAGCAAGGTATTTTTATGTTTTTTTACCTTAATAATTTATTTTTCAGCATCTACCAAACAAAACTATACTCAACTTAATTTGACATAACGGAGCAATCGAATTATAATCTCTAACAAATATTATTAAGATATAACGGAAAAGCGAACTCGGGAAGCTAGAATTATGTCACATCAGAGGAAAATAAAAAAAGTTAAAGAAAATAAAGTATCTTAGAAAGAACAGGACGGCCTGAGCAAGGTATTTTTATGTTTTTTTACCTTAATAATTTATTTTTCAGCATCTACCAAACAAAACTATACTCAACTTAATTTGACATAACGGAGCAATCGAATTATTATCTTTAGCAAATAATATTACGATATGACGGCAAAGCGAACACGGGATGCATGAATTATGTCACATCAGAGGTAAATTGAAAAAGATATGGAAAATGAAGTATCTTAGAAAGAAGAGGACGGCCTGAGCAAGGTATTTTTATGTTTTTTTACCTTAATACTTAATTTTTCAGCTTCTACAAAAGATATGTTTTCTCAACTTAATTTGACCTATTGGATCAATCGAATTATTATCTCTAACAAATAATATTAAGATATGACGGCAAAGCGAACACGGGATGCAAGAATTATGTCACATCAGAGGAAAATTGAAAAAGATATGGAAAATGAAGTATCTTAGAAAGAAGAGGCTGTCCTGAGCGAGGTAATTTTATGTTTTTGTAACTTAACACTTTTTTTTTCAGCATCTACAAAAGAAAAGCTTTCTCAACTTAGTTTGACCTAACGGAGCAATCGAATTATTATCTCTAACAAAAAATATTAAGATATGACGGCAAAGCGAACACGGGATGCAAGAATTATGTCACATCAGAGGAAAATAAAAAAAGTTAAAGAAAATAAAGTATCTTAGAAAGAACAGGACGGCCTGAGCAAGGTATTTTTATGTTTTTTTACCTTAATAATTTATTTTTCAGCATCTACCAAACAAAACTATACTCAACTTAATTTGACATAACGGAGCAATCGAATTATTATCTTTAGCAAATAATATTACGATATGACGGCAAAGCGAACACGGGATGCATGAATTATGTCACACCAGAGGAAAATTGAAAAAGATATGGAAAATGAAGTATCTTAGAAAGAAGAGGACGGCCTGAAAAGGTATTTTTATGTTTTTTTATCTTAATACTTTTTTTTTAGCATCTACATAAGAAATGTTTTATCAACTGAATTATACGTATCAGAGCAATCGAATTATAATCTCTAACAAATATTATTAAGATATAACGGAAAAGCGAACTCGGGAAGCTAGAATTATGTCACATCAGAGGAAAATAAAAAAAGTTATGGAAAATGAAGTATCTTAGAAAGAAGAGGACGGCCTGAAAAGGTATTTTTATGTTTTTTTATTTTAATACTTTTTTTTTAGCATCTACATAAGAAATGTTTTATCAACTGAATTATACGTATCAGAGCAATCGAATTATAATCTCTAACAAATATTATTAAGATATAACGGAAAAGCGAACTCGGGAAGCTAGAATTATGTCACATCAGAGGAAAATAAAAAAAGTTAAAGAAAATAAAGTATCTTAGAAAGAACAGGACGGCCTGAGCAAGGTATTTTTATGTTTTTTTACCTTAATAATTTATTTTTCAGCATCTACCAAACAAAACTATACTCAACTTAATTTGACATAACGGAGCAATCGAATTATTATCTTTAGCAAATAATATTACGATATGACGGCAAAGCGAACACGGGATGCATGAATTATGTCACATCAGAGGTAAATTGAAAAAGATATGGAAAATGAAGTATCTTAGAAAGAAGAGGACGGCCTGAGCAAGGTATTTTTATGTTTTTTTACCTTAATACTTAATTTTTCAGCTTCTACAAAAGATATGTTTTCTCAACTTAATTTGACCTATTGGATCAATCGAATTATTATCTCTAACAAATAATATTAAGATATGACGGCAAAGCGAACACGGGATGCAAGAATTATGTCACATCAGAGGAAAATTGAAAAAGATATGGAAAATGAAGTATCTTAGAAAGAAGAGGCTGTCCTGAGCGAGGTAATTTTATGTTTTTGTAACTTAACACTTTATTTTTCAGCATCTACAAAAGAAAAGCTTTCTCAACTTAGTTTGACCTAACGGAGCAATCGAATTATTATCTCTAACAAAAAATATTAAGATATGACGGCAAAGCGAACACGGGATGCAAGAATTATGTCACATCAGAGGAAAATTGAAAAAGATATGGAAAATGAAGTATCTTAGAAAGAAGAGGCTGGCCTGAGCTAGGTATTTTTATGTTTTTTTTACCTTAATACTTAATTTTTCAGCTTCTTCAAAAGATATGTTTTCTCAACTTAATTTGACCTAACGGAGCTTTCGAATTATTATCTCTAACAAATAATATTAAGATATGACGGCAAAGCGAACACGGGATGCATGAATTATGTCACATCAGAGGAAAATTGAAAAAGATATGGAAAATGAAGTATCTTAGAAAGAAGAGGACGGCCTGAGCAAGGTATTTTTATGTTTTTTTACCTTAATACTTAATTTTTCAGCTTCTACAAAAGATATGTTTTCTCAACTTAATTTGACCTAACGGAGCAATCGAATTATTATCTCTAACAAATAATATTAAGATATGACGGCAAAGCGAACACGGGATGCATGAATTATGTCACACCAGAGGAAAATTGAAAAAGTTATGGAAAATGAAGTTTCTTAGAAAGAAGAGGACGGCCTGAAAAGGTATTTTTATGTTTTTTTATCTTAATACTTAATTTTTCAACTTCTTCAAAAGATATGTTTTCTCAACTTAATTTGACCTAACGGAGCAATCGAATTATTATCTCTAACAAATAATATTAAGATATGACGGCAAAGCGAACACGGGATGCATGAATTATGTCACATCAGAGGAAAATTGAAAAAGATATGGAAAATGAAGTATCTTAGAAAGAAGAGGACGGCCTGAGCAAGGTATTTTTATGTTTTTTTACCTTAATACTTAATTTTTCAGCTTCTACAAAAGATATGTTTTCTCAACTTAATTTGACCTAACGGAGCAATCGAATTATTATCTCTAACAAATAATATTAGGATATGACGGCAAAGCGAACACGGGATGCATGAATTATGTCACACCAGAGGAAAATTGAAAAAGTTATGGAAAATGAAGTTTCTTAGAAAGAAGAGGACGGCCTGAAAAGTTATTTTTATGTTTTTTTATCTTAATACTTTTTTTTTAGCATCTACATAAGAAATGTTTTATCAACTGAATTATACGTATCAGAGCAATCGAATTATAATCTCTAACAAATATTATTAAGATATTACGGAAAAGCGAACTCGGGAAGCTAGAATTATGTCACATCAGAGGAAAATAAAAAAAGTTAAAGAAAATAAAGTATCTTAGAAAGAACAGGACGGCCTGAGCAAGGTATTTTTATGTTTTTTTACCTTAATAATTTATTTTTCAGCATCTACCAAACAAAACTATACTCAACTTAATTTGACATAACGGAGCAATCGAATTATTATCTTTAGCAAATAATATTACGATATGACGGCAAAGCGAACACGGGATGCATGAATTATGTCACATCAGAGGTAAATTGAAAAAGATATGGAAAATGAAGTATCTTAGAAAGAAGAGGACGGCCTGAGCAAGGTATTTTTATGTTTTTTTACCTTAATACTTAATTTTTCAGCTTCTACAAAAGATATGTTTTCTCAACTTAATTTGACCTATTGGAGCAATCGAATTATTATCTCTAACAAATAATATTAAGATATGACGGCAAAGCGAACACGGGATGCAAGAATTATGTCACATCAGAGGAAAATTGAAAAAGATATGGAAAATGAAGTATCTTAGAAAGAAGAGGCTGGCCTGAGCGAGGTAATTTTATGTTTTTGTAACTTAACACTTTATTTTTCAGCATCTACAAAAGAAAAGCTTTCTCAACTTAGTTTGACCTAACGGAGCAATCGAATTATTATCTCTAACAAATAATATTAAGATATGACGGCCAAGCGAACACGGGATGCAAGAATTATGTCACATCAGAGGAAAATTGAAAAAGATATGGAAAATGAAGTATCTTAGAAAGAAGAGGCTGGCCTGAGCTAGGTAATTTTATGTTTTTGTAACTTAACTCTTTATTTTTCAGCATCTACAAAAGAAAAGTTTTCTCAACTTAGTTTGACGTAGCGGAGCAATCGAATTATTAGTTCTAACAAATATTAATAAGATATAACGTAAAAGCGAACTCGGGAAGCTAGAATTATGTCACATCAGAGGAAAATAGAAAAAGATAAAAAAAATAAAGTATCTTAGAAAGAAGAGGACGGCCTGAAAAGGTATTTATATGTTTTTTACCTTAATACTTTTTTTTTCAGCATCTACAAAAGAAATGTTTTCTCAACTTAATTTGACGTAAAGGAGCAATCGAATTATTAACTATTACAAATATTAATAAGATATAACGGAAAAGCGAACACGGGAAGCTAGAATTATGTCACATCAGAGGAAAATAGAAAAAGTTAAAGAAAATAAAGTATCTTAGAAAGAACTGGACGGCCTGAGCAAGGTATTTTTATGTTTTTTTTACCTTAATACTTAATTTTTCAGCTTCTTCAAAAGATATGTTTTCTCAACTTAATTTGACCTAACGGAGCAATCGAATTATATCTCTAACAAATAATATTAAGATATGACGGCAAAGCGAACACGGGATGCAAGAATTATGTCACATCAGAGGAAAATAAAAAAAGTTAAAGAAAATAAAGTATCTTAGAAAGAACAGGAAGGCCTGAGCAAGGTATTTTTATGTTTTTTTACCTTAATAATTTATTTTTTAGCATCTACCAAACAAAACTATACTCAACTTAATTTGACATAACGGAGCAATCGAATTATTATCTTTAACAAATAATATTACGATATGACGGCAAAGCGAACACGGGATGCATGAATTATGTCACATCAGAGGTAAATTGAAAAAGATATGGAAAATGAAGTATCTTAGAAAGAAGAGGACGGCCTGAGCGAGGTAATTTTATGTTTTTGTAACTTAACACTTTATTTTTCAGCATCTACAAAAGATATGTTTTCTCAACTTAATTTGACCTAACGGAGCAATCGAATTATTATCTCTAACAAATAATATTAAGATATGACGGCAAAGCGAACACGGGATGCATGAATTATGTCACATCAGAGGAAAATTGAAAAAGATATGGAAAATGAAGTATCTTAGAAAGAAGAGGACGGCCTGAGCAAGGTATTTTTATGTTTTTTTACCTTAATACTTAATTTTTCAGCTTCTACAAAAGATATGTTTTCTCAACTTAATTTGACCTAACGGAGCAATCGAATTATTATCTCTAACAAATAATATTAAGATATGACGGCAAAGCGAACACGGGATGCATGAATTATGTCACACCAGAGGAAAATTGAAAAAGTTATGGAAAATGAAATATCTTAGAAAGAAGAGGACGGCCTGAAAAGGTATTTTTATGTTTTTTTATCTTAATACTTTTTTTTTAGCATCTACATAAGAAATGTTTTATCAACTGAATTATACGTATCAGAGCAATCGAATTATAATCTCTAACAAATATTATTAAGATATAACGGAAAAGCGAACTCGGGAAGCTAGAATTATGTCACATCAGAGGAAAATAAAAAAAGTTATGGAAAATGAAGTATCTTAGAAAGAAGAGGACGGCCTGAAAAGGTATTTTTATGTTTTTTTATCTTAATACTTTTTTTTTAGCATCTACATAAGAAATGTTTTATCAACTGAATTATACGTATCAGAGCAATCGAATTATAATCTCTAACAAATATTATTAAGATATAACGGAAAAGCGAACTCGGGAAGCTAGAATTATGTCACATCAGAGGAAAATAAAAAAAGTTAAAGAAAATAAAGTATCTTAGAAAGAACAGGACGGCATGAGCAAGGGATTTTTATGTTTTTTTACCTTAATAATTTATTTTTCAGCATCTACCAAACAAAACTATACTCAACTTAATTTGACATAACGGAGCAATCGAATTATTATCTTTAGCAAATAATATTACGATATGACGGCAAAGCGAACACGGGATGCAAGAATTATGTCACATCAGAGGAAAATTGAAAAAGATATGGAAAATGAAGTATCTTAGAAAGAAGAGGCTGGCCTGAGCAAGGTATTTTTATATTTTTTTACCTTAATACTTAATTTTTCAGCTTCTACAAAAGATATGTTTTCTCAACTTAATTTGACCTATTGGAGCAATCGAATTATTATCTCTAACAAATAATATTAAGATATGACGGCAAAGCGAACACGGGATGCAAGAATTATGTCACATCAGAGGAAAATTGAAAAAGATATGGAAAATGAAGTATCTTAGAAAGAAGAGGCTGGCCTGAGCGAGGTAATTTTATGTTTTTGTAACTTAACACTTTATTTTTCAGCATCTACAAAAGAAAAGCTTTCTCAACTTAGTTTGACCTAACGGAGCAATCGAATTATTATCTCTAACAAATAATATTAAGATATGACGGCCAAGCGAACACGGGATGCAAGAATTATGTCACATCAGAGGAAAATTGAAAAAGATATGGAAAATGAAGTATCTTAGAAAGAAGAGGCTGGCCTGAGCTAGGTAATTTTATGTTTTTGTAACTTAACTCTTTATTTTTCAGCATCTACAAAAGAAAAGTTTTCTCAACTTAGTTTGACGTAGCGGAGCAATCGAATTATTAGTTCTAACAAATATTAATAAGATATAACGTAAAAGCGAACTCGGGAAGCTAGAATTATGTCACATCAGAGGAAAATAGAAAAAGATAAAAAAAATAAAGTATCTTAGAAAGAAGAGGACGGCCTGAAAAGGTATTTATATGTTTTTTACCTTAATACTTTTTTTTTCAGCATCTACAAAAGAAATGTTTTCTCAACTTAATTTGACGTAAAGGAGCAATCGAATTATTAACTATTACAAATATTAATAAGATATAACGGAAAAGCGAACACGGGAAGCTAGAATTATGTCACATCAGAGGAAAATAGAAAAAGTTAAAGAAAATAAAGTATCTTAGAAAGAACTGGACGGCCTGAGCAAGGTATTTTTATGTTTTTTTTACCTTAATACTTAATTTTTCAGCTTCTTCAAAAGATATGTTTTCTCAACTTAATTTGACCTAACGGAGCAATCGAATTATATCTCTAACAAATAATATTAAGATATGACGGCAAAGCGAACACGGGATGCAAGAATTATGTCACATCAGAGGAAAATAAAAAAAGTTAAAGAAAATAAAGTATCTTAGAAAGAACAGGACGGCCTGAGCAAGGTATTTTTATGTTTTTTTACCTTAATAATTTATTTTTTAGCATCTACCAAACAAAACTATACTCAACTTAATTTGACATAACGGAGCAATCGAATTATTATCTTTAACAAATAATATTACGATATGACGGCAAAGCGAACACGGGATGCATGAATTATGTCACATCAGAGGTAAATTGAAAAAGATATGGAAAATGAAGTATCTTAGAAAGAAGAGGACGGCCTGAGCGAGGTAATTTTATGTTTTTGTAACTTAACACTTTATTTTTCAGCATCTACAAAAGATATGTTTTCTCAACTTAATTTGACCTAACGGAGCAATCGAATTATTATCTCTAACAAATAATATTAAGATATGACGGCAAAGCGAACACGGGATGCATGAATTATGTCACATCAGAGGAAAATTGAAAAAGATATGGAAAATGAAGTATCTTAGAAAGAAGAGGACGGCCTGAGCAAGGTATTTTTATGTTTTTTTACCTTAATACTTAATTTTTCAGCTTCTACAAAAGATATGTTTTCTCAACTTAATTTGACCTAACGGAGCAATCGAATTATTATCTCTAACAAATAATATTAAGATATGACGGCAAAGCGAACACGGGATGCATGAATTATGTCACACCAGAGGAAAATTGAAAAAGTTATGGAAAATGAAATATCTTAGAAAGAAGAGGACGGCCTGAAAAGGTATTTTTATGTTTTTTTATCTTAATACTTTTTTTTTAGCATCTACATAAGAAATGTTTTATCAACTGAATTATACGTATCAGAGCAATCGAATTATAATCTCTAACAAATATTATTAAGATATAACGGAAAAGCGAACTCGGGAAGCTAGAATTATGTCACATCAGAGGAAAATAAAAAAAGTTATGGAAAATGAAGTATCTTAGAAAGAAGAGGACGGCCTGAAAAGGTATTTTTATGTTTTTTTATCTTAATACTTTTTTTTTAGCATCTACATAAGAAATGTTTTATCAACTGAATTATACGTATCAGAGCAATCGAATTATAATCTCTAACAAATATTATTAAGATATAACGGAAAAGCGAACTCGGGAAGCTAGAATTATGTCACATCAGAGGAAAATAAAAAAAGTTAAAGAAAATAAAGTATCTTAGAAAGAACAGGACGGCATGAGCAAGGGATTTTTATGTTTTTTTACCTTAATAATTTATTTTTCAGCATCTACCAAACAAAACTATACTCAACTTAATTTGACATAACGGAGCAATCGAATTATTATCTTTAGCAAATAATATTACGATATGACGGCAAAGCGAACACGGGATGCATGAATTATGTCACATCAGAGGTAAATTGAAAAAGATATGGAAAATGAAGTATCTTAGAAAGAAGAGGACGGCCTGAGCAAGGTATTTTTATGTTTTTTTACCTTAATACTTAATTTTTCAGCTTCTACAAAAGATATGTTTTCTCAACTTAATTTGACCTATTGGAGCAATCGAATTATTATCTCTAACAAATAATATTAAGATATGACGGCAAAGCGAACACGGGATGCAAGAATTATGTCACATCAGAGGAAAATTGAAAAAGATATGGACAATGAAGTATCTTAGAATGAAGAGGCTGGCCTGAGCGAGGTAATTTTATGTTTTTGTAACTTAACACTTTATTTTTCAGCATCTACAAAAGAAAAGCTTTCTCAACTTAGTTTGACCTAACGGTGCAATCGAATTATTATCTCTAACAAATAATATTAAGATATGACGGCAAAGCGAACACGGGATGCAAGAATTATGTCACATCAGAGGAAAATTGAAAAAGATATGGAAAATGAAGTATCTAAGAAAGAAGAGGCTGGCCTGAGCTAGGTATTTTTATGTTTTTTTTACCTTAATACTTAATTTTTCAGCTTCTTCAAAAGATATGTTTTCTCAACTTAATTTGACCTAACGGAGCAATCGAATTATTATCTCTAACAAATAATATTAAGATATGACGGCAAAGCGAACACGGGATGCAAGAATTATGTCACATCAGAGGAAAATAGAAAAAGTTAAAGAAAATAAAGTATCTTAGAAAGAACAGGACGGCCTGAGCAAGGTATCTTTATGTTTTTATACCTTAATACTTAATTTTTCAGCTTCTACAAAAGATATGTTTTCTCAACTTAATTTGACCTAACGGAGCAATCGAATTATTATCTCTAACAAATAATATTAAGATATGACGGCAAAGCGAACACGGGATGCATGAATTATGTCACACCAGAGGAAAATTGAAAAAGATATGGAAAATGAAGTATCTTAGAAAGAAGAGGACGGCCTGAAAAGGTATTTTTATGTTTTTTTATCTTAATACTTTTTTTTTAGCATCTACATAAGAAATGTTTTATCAACTGAATTATACGTATCAGAGCAATCGAATTATAATCTCTAACAAATATTATTAAGATATAACGGAAAAGCGAACTCGGGAAGCTAGAATTATGTCACATCAGAGGAAAATAAAAAAAGTTAAAGAAAATAAAGTATCTTAGAAAGAACAGGACGGCATGAGCAAGGGATTTTTATGTTTTTTTACCTTAATAATTTATTTTTCAGCATCTACCAAACAAAACTATACTCAACTTAATTTGACATAACGGAGCAATCGAATTATTATCTTTAGCAAATAATATTACGATATGACGGCAAAGCGAACACGGGATGCATGAAATATGTCACATCAGAGGTAAATTGAAAAAGTTAAAGAAAATAAAGTATCTTAGAAAGAACTGGACGGCCTGAGCAAGGTATTTTTATGTTTTTTTTACCTTAATACTTAATTTTTCAGCTTCTTCAAAAGATATGTTTTCTCAACTTAATTTGACCTAACGGAGCAATCGAATTATTATCTCTAACAAATAATATTAAGATATGACGGCAAAGCGAACACGGGATGCAAGAATTATGTCACATCAGAGGAAAATAAAAAAAGTTAAAGAAAATAAAGTATCTTAGAAAGAACAGGACGGCCTGAGCAAGGTATTTTTATGTTTTTTTACCTTAATAATTTATTTTTTAGCATCTACCAAACAAAACTATACTCAACTTAATTTGACATAACGGAGCAATCGAATTATTATCTTTAACAAATAATATTACGATATGACGGCAAAGCGAACACGGGATGCATGAATTATGTCACATCAGAGGTAAATTGAAAAAGATATGGAAAATGAAGTATCTTAGAAAGAAGAGGACGGCCTGAGCGAGGTAATTTTATGTTTTTGTAACTTAACACTTTATTTTTCAGCATCTACAAAAGATATGTTTTCTCAACTTAATTTGACCTAACGGAGCAATCGAATTATTATCTCTAACAAATAATATTAAGATATGACGGCAAAGCGAACACGGGATGCATGAATTATGTCACATCAGAGGAAAATTGAAAAAGATATGGAAAATGAAGTATCTTAGAAAGAAGAGGACGGCCTGAGCAAGGTATTTTTATGTTTTTTTACCTTAATACTTAATTTTTCAGCTTCTACAAAAGATATGTTTTCTCAACTTAATTTGACCTAACGGAGCAATCGAATTATTATCTCTAACAAATAATATTAAGATATGACGGCAAAGCGAACACGGGATGCATGAATTATGTCACACCAGAGGAAAATTGAAAAAGTTATGGAAAATGAAATATCTTAGAAAGAAGAGGACGGCCTGAAAAGGTATTTTTATGTTTTTTTATCTTAATACTTTTTTTTTAGCATCTACATAAGAAATGTTTTATCAACTGAATTATACGTATCAGAGCAATCGAATTATAATCTCTAACAAATATTATTAAGATATAACGGAAAAGCGAACTCGGGAAGCTAGAATTATGTCACATCAGAGGAAAATAAAAAAAGTTATGGAAAATGAAGTATCTTAGAAAGAAGAGGACGGCCTGAAAAGGTATTTTTATGTTTTTTTATCTTAATACTTTTTTTTTAGCATCTACATAAGAAATGTTTTATCAACTGAATTATACGTATCAGAGCAATCGAATTATAATCTCTAACAAATATTATTAAGATATAACGGAAAAGCGAACTCGGGAAGCTAGAATTATGTCACATCAGAGGAAAATAAAAAAAGTTAAAGAAAATAAAGTATCTTAGAAAGAACAGGACGGCATGAGCAAGGGATTTTTATGTTTTTTTACCTTAATAATTTATTTTTCAGCATCTACCAAACAAAACTATACTCAACTTAATTTGACATAACGGAGCAATCGAATTATTATCTTTAGCAAATAATATTACGATATGACGGCAAAGCGAACACGGGATGCATGAATTATGTCACATCAGAGGTAAATTGAAAAAGATATGGAAAATGAAGTATCTTAGAAAGAAGAGGACGGCCTGAGCAAGGTATTTTTATGTTTTTTTACCTTAATACTTAATTTTTCAGCTTCTACAAAAGATATGTTTTCTCAACTTAATTTGACCTATTGGAGCAATCGAATTATTATCTCTAACAAATAATATTAAGATATGACGGCAAAGCGAACACGGGATGCAAGAATTATGTCACATCAGAGGAAAATTGAAAAAGATATGGAAAATGAAGTATCTTAGAAAGAAGAGGCTGGCCTGAGCGAGGTAATTTTATGTTTTTGTAACTTAACACTTTATTTTTCAGCATCTACAAAAGAAAAGCTTTCTCAACTTAGTTTGACCTAACGGTGCAATCGAATTATTATCTCTAACAAATAATATTAAGATATGACGGCAAAGCGAACACGGGATGCAAGAATTATGTCACATCAGAGGAAAATTGAAAAAGATATGGAAAATGAAGTATCTAAGAAAGAAGAGGCTGGCCTGAGCTAGGTATTTTTATGTTTTTTTTACCTTAATACTTAATTTTTCAGCTTCTTCAAAAGATATGTTTTCTCAACTTAATTTGACCTAACGGAGCAATCGAATTATTATCTCTAACAAATAATATTAAGATATGACGGCAAAGCGAACACGGGATGCAAGAATTATGTCACATCAGAGGAAAATAGAAAAAGTTAAAGAAAATAAAGTATCTTAGAAAGAACAGGACGGCCTGAGCAAGGTATTTTTATGTTTTTATACCTTAATACTTAATTTTTCAGCTTCTACAAAAGATATGTTTTCTCAACTTAATTTGACCTAACGGAGCAATCGAATTATTATCTCTAACAAATAATATTAAGATATGACGGCAAAGCGAACACGGGATGCATGAATTATGTCACATCAGAGGAAAATTGAAAAAGATATGGAAAATGAAGTATCTTAGAAAGAAGAGGTCGGCCTGAGCAAGGTATTTTTATGTTTTTTTACCTTAATACTTAATTTTTCAGCTTCTACAAAAGATATGTTTTCTCAACTTAATTTGACCTAACGGAGCAATCGAATTATTATCTCTAACAAATAATATTAAGATATGACGGCAAAGCGAACACGGGATGCATGAATTATGTCACATCAAGGGAAAATTGAAAAAGATATGGAAAATGAAGTATCTTAGAAAGAAGAGGTCGGCCTGAGCAAGGTATTTTTATGTTTTTTTACCTTAATACTTAATTTTTCAGCTTCTACAAAAGATATGTTTTCTCAACTTAATTTGACCTAACGGAGCAATCGAATTATTATCTCTAACAAATAATATTAAGATATGACGGCAAAGCGAACACGGGATGCATGAATTATGTCACATCAGAGGAAAATTGAAAAAGATATGGAAAATGAAGTATCTTAGAAAGAAGAGGACGGCCTGAGCAAGGTATTTTTATGTTTTTTTACCTTAATACTTAATTTTTCAGCTTCTACAAAAGATATGTTTTCTCAACTTAATTTGACCTAACGGAGCAATCGAATTATTATCTCTAACAAATAATATTAAGATATGACGGCAAAGCGAACACGGGATGCATGAATTATGTCACACCAGAGGAAAATTGAAAAAGATATGGAAAATGAAGTATCTTAGAAAGAAGAGGACGGCCTGAAAAGGTATTTTTATGTTTTTTTATCTTAATACTTTTTTTTTAGCATCTACATAAGAAATGTTTTATCAACTGAATTATACGTATCAGAGCAATCGAATTATAATCTCTAACAAATATTATTAAGATATAACGGAAAAGCGAACTCGGGAAGCTAGAATTATGTCACATCAGAGGAAAATAAAAAAAGTTAAAGAAAATAAAGTATCTTAGAAAGAACAGGACGGCATGAGCAAGGGATTTTTATGTTTTTTTACCTTAATAATTTATTTTTCAGCATCTACCAAACAAAACTATACTCAACTTAATTTGACATAACGGAGCAATCGAATGATTATCTTTAGCAAATAATATTACGATATGACGGCAAAGCGAACACGGGATGCATGAATTATGTCACATCAGAGGTAAATTGAAAAAGATATGGAAAATGAAGTATCTTAGAAAGAAGAGGACGGCCTGAGCAAGGTATTTTTATGTTTTTTTACCTTAATACTTAATTTTTCAGCTTCTACAAAAGATATGTTTTCTCAACTTAATTTGACCTAACGGAGCAATCGAATTATTATCTCTAACAAATAATATTAAGATATGACGGCAAAGCGAACACGGGATGCAAGAATTATGTCACATCAGAGGAAAATAGAAAAAGTTAAAGAAAATAAAGTATCTTAGAAAGAACAGGACGGCCTGAGCAAGGTATTTTTATATTTTTTTACCTTAATACTTAATTTTTCAGCTTCTTCAAAAGATATGTTTTCTCAACTTAATTTGACCTAACGGAGCAATCGAATTATTATCTCTAACAAATAATATTAAGATATGACGGCAAAGCGAACACGGGATGCATGAATTATGTCACATCAGAGGAAAATTGAAAAAGATATGGAAAATGAAGTATCTTAGAAAGAAGAGGACGGCCTGAGCAAGGTATTTTTATGTTTTTTTACCTTAATACTTAATTTTTCAGCTTCTACAAAAGATATGTTTTCTCAACTTAATTTGACCTAACGGAGCAATCGAATTATTATCTCTAACAAATAATATTAAGATATGACGGCAAAGCGAACACGGGATGCATGAATTATGTCACATCAGAGGAAAATTGAAAAAGATATGGAAAATGAAGTATCTTAGAAAGAAGAGGACGGCCTGAGCAAGGTATTTTTATGTTTTTTTACCTTAATACTTAATTTTTCAGCTTCTACAAAAGATATGTTTTCTCAACTTAATTTGACCTAACGGAGCAATCGAATTATTATCTCTAACAAATAATATTAAGATATGACGGCAAAGCGAACACGGGATGCAAGAATTATGTCACATCAGAGGAAAATTGAAAAAGTTATGGAAAATGAAGTATCTTAGAAAGAAGAGGACGGCCTGAAAAGGTATTTTTATGTTTTTTTATCTTAATACTTTTTTTTTAGCATCTACATAAGAAATGTTTTATCAACTGAATTATACGTATCAGAGCAATCGAATTATAATCTCTAACAAATATTATTAAGATATAACGGAAAAGCGAACTCGGGAAGCTAGAATTATGTCACATCAGAGGAAAATAAAAAAAGTTAAAGAAAATAAAGTATCTTAGAAAGAACAGGACGGCCTGAGCTAGGTAATTTTATGTTTTTGTAACTTAACTCTTTATTTTTCAGCATCTACAAAAGAAAAGTTTTCTCAACTTAATTTGACGTAAAGGAGCAATCGAATTATTAACTATTACAAATAATATTAAGATATGACGGCAAAGCGAACACGGGATGCAAGAATTATGTCACATCAGAGGAAAATTGAAAAAGATATGGAAAATGAAGTATCTTAGAAAGAAGAGGCTGGCCTGAGCTAGGTAATTTTATGTTTTTTACCTTAATACTTTTTTTTTCAGCATCTACAAAAGAAATGTTTTCTCAACTTAATTTGACGTAAAGGAGCAATCGAATTATTATCTCTAACAAATAATATTAAGATATGACGGCAAAGCGAACACGGGATGCATGAATTATGTCACATCAGAGGTAAATTGAAAAAGATATGGAAAATGAAGTATCTTAGAAAGAAGAGGACGGCCTGAGCAAGGTATTTTTATGTTTTTTTACCTTAATACTTAATTTTTCAGCTTCTACAAAAGATATGTTTTCTCAACTTAATTTGACCTATTGGAGCAATCGAATTATTATCTCTAACAAATAATATTAAGATATGACGGCAAAGCGAACACGGGATGCAAGAATTATGTCACATCAGAGGAAAATTGAAAAAGATATGGAAAATGAAGTATCTTAGAAAGAAGAGGCTGGCCTGAGCGAGGTAATTTTATGTTTTTGTAACTTAACACTTTATTTTTCAGCATCTACAAAAGAAAAGCTTTCTCAACTTAGTTTGACCTAACGGAGCAATCGAATTATTATCTCTAACAAATAATATTAAGATATGACGGCAAAGCGAACACGGGATGCAAGAATTATGTCACATCAGAGGAAAATTGAAAAAGATATGGAAAATGAAGTATCTTAGAAAGAAGAGGACGGCCTGAGCAAGGTATTTTTATGTTTTTTTACCTTAATACTTAATTTTTCAGCTTCTACAAAAGATATGTTTTCTCAACTTAATTTGACCTAACGGAGCAATCGAATTATTATCTCTAACAAATAATATTAAGATATGACGGCAAAGCGAACACGGGATGCATGAATTATGTCACATCAGAGGAAAATTGAAAAAGATATGGAAAATGAAGTATCTTAGAAAGAAGAGGACGGCCTGAGCAAGGTATTTTTATGTTTTTTTACCTTAATACTTAATTTTTCAGCTTCTACAAAAGATATGTTTTCTCAACTTAATTTGACCTAACGGAGCAATCGAATTATTATCTCTAACAAATAATATTAAGATATGACGGCAAAGCGAACACGGGATGCATGAATTATGTCACACCAGAGGAAAATTGAAAAAGTTATGGAAAATGAAGTATCTTAGAAAGAAGAGGACGGCCTGAAAAGGTATTTTTATGTTTTTTTATCTTAATACTTTTTTTTTAGCATCTACATAAGAAATGTTTTATCAACTGAATTATACGTATCAGAGCAATCGAATTATAATCTCTAACAAATATTATTAAGATATAACGGAAAAGCGAACTCGGGAAGCTAGAATTATGTCACATCAGAGGAAAATAAAAAAAGTTAAAGAAAATAAAGTATCTTAGAAAGAACAGGACGGCCTGAGCTAGGTAATTTTATGTTTTTGTAACTTAACTCTTTATTTTTCAGCATCTACAAAAGAAAAGTTTTCTCAACTTAATTTGACGTAAAGGAGCAATCGAATTATTAACTATTACAAATAATATTAAGATATGACGGCAAAGCGAACACGGGATGCAAGAATTATGTCACATCAGAGGAAAATTGAAAAAGATATGGAAAATGAAGTATCTTAGAAAGAAGAGGCTGGCCTGAGCTAGGTAATTTTATGTTTTTTACCTTAATACTTTTTTTTTCAGCATCTACAAAAGAAATGTTTTCTCAACTTAATTTGACGTAAAGGAGCAATCGAATTATTAACTATTACAAATATTAATAAGATATAACGGAAAAGCGAACACGGGAAGCTAGAATTATGTCACATCAGAGGAAAATAGAAAAAGTTAAAGAAAATAAAGTATCTTAGAAAGAACAGGACGGCCTGAGCAAGGTATTTTTATGTTTTTTTTACCTTAATACTTAATTTTTCAGCTTCTTCAAAAGATATGTTTTCTCAACTTAATTTGACCTAACGGAGCAATCGAATTATTATCTCTAACAAATAATATTAAGATATGACGGCAAAGCGAACACGGGATGCAAGAATTATGTCACATCAGAGGAAAATAAAAAAAGTTAAAGAAAATAAAGTATCTTAGAAAGAACAGGACGGCCTGAGCAAGGTATTTTTATGTTTTTTTACCTTAATAATTTATTTTTCAGCATCTACCAAACAAAACTATACTCAACTTAATTTGACATAACGGAGCAATCGAATTATTATCTTTAACAAATAATATTACGATATGACGGCAAAGCGAACACGGGATGCATGAATTATGTCACATCAGAGGTAAATTGAAAAAGATATGGAAAATGAAGTATCTTAGAAAGAAGAGGACGGCC
The DNA here is from genome assembly GCA_964056705.1 of Troilus luridus. NCBI lineage: Eukaryota > Metazoa > Arthropoda > Insecta > Hemiptera > Pentatomidae > Troilus > Troilus luridus. The sequence continues at coordinate 186,694,595 of OZ057412.1, read as the reverse complement.
TGAGCAAGGTATTTTTATGTTTTTTTTACCTTAATACTTAATTTTTCAGCTTCTACAAAAGATATGTTTTCTCAACTTAATTTGACCTATTGGAGCAATCGAATTATTATCTCTAACAAATAATATTAAGATATGACGGCAAAGCGAACACGGGATGCATGAATTATGTCACATCAGAGGTAAATTGAAAAAGATATGGAAAATGAAGTATCTTAGAAAGAAGAGGACGGCCTGAGCAAGGTATTTTTATGTTTTTTTACCTTAATACTTAATTTTTCAGCTTCTACAAAAGATATGTTTTCTCAACTTAATTTGACCTATTGGAGCAATCGAATTATTATCTCTAACAAATAATATTAAGATATGACGGCAAAGCGAACACGGGATGCAAGAATTATGTCACATCAGAGGAAAATTGAAAAAGATATGGAAAATGAAGTATCTTAGAAAGAAGAGGCTGGCCTGAGCGAGGTAATTTTATGTTTTTGTAACTTAACACTTTATTTTTCAGCATCTACAAAAGAAAAGCTTTCTCAACTTAGTTTGACCTAACGGAGCAATCGAATTATTATCTCTAACAAATAATATTAAGATATGACGGCAAAGCGAACACGGGATGCAAGAATTATGTCACATCAGAGGAAAATTGAAAAAGATATGGAAAATGAAGTATCTTAGAAAGAAGAGGCTGGCCTGAGCTAGGTAATTTTATGTTTTTGTAACTTAACTCTTTATTTTTCAGCATCTACAAAAGAAAAGTTTTCTCAACTTAGTTTGACGTAGCGGAGCAATCGAATTATTAGTTCTAACAAATATTATTAAGATATAACGTAAAAGCGAACTCGGGAAGCTAGAATTATGTCACATCAGAGGAAAATAGAAAAAGATAAAAAAAATAAAGTATCTTAGAAAGAAGAGGACGACCTGAAAAGGTATTGATATGTTTTTTACCTTAATACTTTTTTTTTTCAGCATCTACAAAAGATATGTTTTCTCAACTTAATTTGACCTAACGGAGCAATCGAATTTTTATCTCTAACAAATAATATTAAGATATGACGGCAAAGCGAACACGGGATGCATGAATTATGTCACATCAGAGGAAAATTGAAAAAGATATGGAAAATGAAGTATCTTAGAAAGAAGAGGACGGCCTGAGCAAGGTATTTTTATATTTTTTTACCTTAATACTTAATTTTTTAGCTTCTACAAAAGATATGTTTTCTCAACTTAATTTGACCTATTGGAGCAATCGAATTATTATCTTTAACAAATAATATTAAGATATGACGGCAAAGCGAACACGGGATGCATGAATTATGTCACACCAGAGGAAAATTGAAAAAGTTATGGAAAATGAAGTATCTTAGAAAGAAGAGGACGGCCTGAAAAGGTATTTTTATGTTTTTTTATCTTAATACTTTTTTTTTAGCATCTACATAAGAAATGTTTTATCAACTGAATTATACGTATCAGAGCAATCGAATTATAATCTCTAACAAATATTATTAAGATATAACGGAAAAGCGAACTCGGGAAGCTAGAATTATGTCACATCAGAGGAAAATAAAAAAAGTTAAAGAAAATAAAGTATCTTAGAAAGAACAGGACGGCCTGAGCTAGGTAATTTTATGTTTTTGTAACTTAACTCTTTATTTTTCAGCATCTACAAAAGAAAAGTTTTCTCAACTTAATTTGACGTAAAGGAGCAATCGAATTATTAACTATTACAAATAATATTAAGATATGACGGCAAAGCGAACACGGGATGCAAGAATTATGTCACATCAGAGGAAAATTGAAAAAGATATGGAAAATGAAGTATCTTAGAAAGAAGAGGCTGGCCTGAGCTAGGTAATTTTATGTTTTTTACCTTAATACTTTTTTTTTCAGCATCTACAAAAGAAATGTTTTCTCAACTTAATTTGACGTAAAGGAGCAATCGAATTATTATCTCTAACAAATAATATTAAGATATGACGGCAAAGCGAACACGGGATGCATGAATTATGTCACATCAGAGGTAAATTGAAAAAGATATGGAAAATGAAGTATCTTAGAAAGAAGAGGACGGCCTGAGCAAGGTATTTTTATGTTTTTTTACCTTAATACTTAATTTTTCAGCTTCTACAAAAGATATGTTTTCTCAACTTAATTTGACCTATTGGAGCAATCGAATTATTATCTCTAACAAATAATATTAAGATATGACGGCAAAGCGAACACGGGATGCAAGAATTATGTCACATCAGAGGAAAATTGAAAAAGATATGGAAAATGAAGTATCTTAGAAAGAAGAGGCTGGCCTGAGCGAGGTAATTTTATGTTTTTGTAACTTAACACTTTATTTTTCAGCATCTACAAAAGAAAAGCTTTCTCAACTTAGTTTGACCTAACGGAGCAATCGAATTATTATCTCTAACAAATAATATTAAGATATGACGGCAAAGCGAACACGGGATGCAAGAATTATGTCACATCAGAGGAAAATTGAAAAAGATATGGAAAATGAAGTATCTTAGAAAGAAGAGGACGGCCTGAGCAAGGTATTTTTATGTTTTTTTACCTTAATACTTAATTTTTCAGCTTCTACAAAAGATATGTTTTCTCAACTTAATTTGACCTAACGGAGCAATCGAATTATTATCTCTAACAAATAATATTAAGATATGACGGCAAAGCGAACACGGGATGCATGAATTATGTCACATCAGAGGAAAATTGAAAAAGATATGGAAAATGAAGTATCTTAGAAAGAAGAGGACGGCCTGAGCAAGGTATTTTTATGTTTTTTTACCTTAATACTTAATTTTTCAGCTTCTACAAAAGATATGTTTTCTCAACTTAATTTGACCTAACGGAGCAATCGAATTATTATCTCTAACAAATAATATTAAGATATGACGGCAAAGCGAACACGGGATGCATGAATTATGTCACACCAGAGGAAAATTGAAAAAGTTATGGAAAATGAAGTATCTTAGAAAGAAGAGGACGGCCTGAAAAGGTATTTTTATGTTTTTTTATCTTAATACTTTTTTTTTAGCATCTACATAAGAAATGTTTTATCAACTGAATTATACGTATCAGAGCAATCGAATTATAATCTCTAACAAATATTATTAAGATATAACGGAAAAGCGAACTCGGGAAGCTAGAATTATGTCACATCAGAGGAAAATAAAAAAAGTTAAAGAAAATAAAGTATCTTAGAAAGAACAGGACGGCCTGAGCTAGGTAATTTTATGTTTTTGTAACTTAACTCTTTATTTTTCAGCATCTACAAAAGAAAAGTTTTCTCAACTTAATTTGACGTAAAGGAGCAATCGAATTATTAACTATTACAAATAATATTAAGATATGACGGCAAAGCGAACACGGGATGCAAGAATTATGTCACATCAGAGGAAAATTGAAAAAGATATGGAAAATGAAGTATCTTAGAAAGAAGAGGCTGGCCTGAGCTAGGTAATTTTATGTTTTTTACCTTAATACTTTTTTTTTCAGCATCTACAAAAGAAATGTTTTCTCAACTTAATTTGACGTAAAGGAGCAATCGAATTATTAACTATTACAAATATTAATAAGATATAACGGAAAAGCGAACACGGGAAGCTAGAATTATGTCACATCAGAGGAAAATAGAAAAAGTTAAAGAAAATAAAGTATCTTAGAAAGAACAGGACGGCCTGAGCAAGGTATTTTTATGTTTTTTTTACCTTAATACTTAATTTTTCAGCTTCTTCAAAAGATATGTTTTCTCAACTTAATTTGACCTAACGGAGCAATCGAATTATTATCTCTAACAAATAATATTAAGATATGACGGCAAAGCGAACACGGGATGCAAGAATTATGTCACATCAGAGGAAAATAAAAAAAGTTAAAGAAAATAAAGTATCTTAGAAAGAACAGGACGGCCTGAGCAAGGTATTTTTATGTTTTTTTACCTTAATAATTTATTTTTCAGCATCTACCAAACAAAACTATACTCAACTTAATTTGACATAACGGAGCAATCGAATTATTATCTTTAACAAATAATATTACGATATGACGGCAAAGCGAACACGGGATGCATGAATTATGTCACATCAGAGGTAAATTGAAAAAGATATGGAAAATGAAGTATCTTAGAAAGAAGAGGACGGCCTGAGCAAGGTATTTTTATGTTTTTTTTACCTTAATACTTAATTTTTCAGCTTCTACAAAAGATATGTTTTCTCAACTTAATTTGACCTATTGGAGCAATCGAATTATTATCTCTAACAAATAATATTAAGATATGACGGCAAAGCGAACACGGGATGCATGAATTATGTCACATCAGAGGTAAATTGAAAAAGATATGGAAAATGAAGTATCTTAGAAAGAAGAGGACGGCCTGAGCAAGGTATTTTTATGTTTTTTTACCTTAATACTTAATTTTTCAGCTTCTACAAAAGATATGTTTTCTCAACTTAATTTGACCTATTGGAGCAATCGAATTATTATCTCTAACAAATAATATTAAGATATGACGGCAAAGCGAACACGGGATGCAAGAATTATGTCACATCAGAGGAAAATTGAAAAAGATTTGGAAAATGAAGTATCTTAGAAAGAAGAGGCTGGCCTGAGCGAGGTAATTTTATGTTTTTGTAACTTAACACTTTATTTTTCAGCATCTACAAAAGAAAAGCTTTCTCAACTTAGTTTGACCTAACGGAGCAATCGAATTATTATCTCTAACAAATAATATTAAGATATGACGGCAAAGCGAACACGGGATGCAAGAATTATGTCACATCAGAGGAAAATTGAAAAAGATATGGAAAATGAAGTATCTTAGAAAGAAGAGGCTGGCCTGAGCTAGGTAATTTTATGTTTTTGTAACTTAACTCTTTATTTTTCAGCATCTACAAAAGAAAAGTTTTCTCAACTTAGTTTGACGTAGCGGAGCAATCGAATTATTAGTTCTAACAAATATTATTAAGATATAACGTAAAAGCGAACTCGGGAAGCTAGAATTATGTCACATCAGAGGAAAATAGAAAAAGATAAAAAAAATAAAGTATCTTAGAAAGAAGAGGACGACCTGAAAAGGTATTGATATGTTTTTTACCTTAATACTTTTTTTTTTCAGCATCTACAAAAGATATGTTTTCTCAACTTAATTTGACCTAACGGAGCAATCGAATTTTTATCTCTAACAAATAATATTAAGATATGACGGCAAAGCGAACACGGGATGCATGAATTATGTCACATCAGAGGAAAATTGAAAAAGATATGGAAAATGAAGTATCTTAGAAAGAAGAGGACGGCCTGAGCAAGGTATTTTTATATTTTTTTACCTTAATACTTAATTTTTCAGCTTCTACAAAAGATATGTTTTCTCAACTTAATTTGACCTATTGGAGCAATCGAATTATTATCTTTAACAAATAATATTAAGATATGACGGCAAAGCGAACACGGGATGCATGAATTATGTCACACCAGAGTAAAATTGAAAAAGATATGGAAAATGAAGTATCTTAGAAAGAAGAAGACGGCCTGAAAAGGTATTTTTATTTTTTTTATCTTAATACTTTTTTTTTAGCATCTACATAAGAAAACTTTTTTCAACTTAATTATACGTATCAGAGCAATCGAATTATTATCTCTAACAAATATTATTAAGATATAACGGAAAAGCGAACACGGGAAGCTAGAATTATGTCACATCAGAGGAAAATAGAAAAAGTTAAAGAAAATAAAGTATCTTAGAAAGAACAGGACGGCCTGAGCTAGGTAATTTTATGTTTTTGTAACTTAACTCTTTATTTTTCAGCATCTACAAAAGAAAAGTTTTCTCAACTTAATTTGACGTAAAGGAGCAATCGAATTATTAACTATTACAAATAATATTAAGATATGACGGCAAAGCGAACACGGGATGCAAGAATTATGTCACATCAGAGGAAAATTGAAAAAGATATGGAAAATGAAGTATCTTAGAAAGAAGAGGCTGGCCTGAGCTAGGTAATTTTATGTTTTTTACCTTAATACTTTTTTTTTCAGCATCTACAAAAGAAATGTTTTCTCAACTTAATTTGACGTAAAGGAGCAATCGAATTATTATCTCTAACAAATAATATTAAGATATGACGGCAAAGCGAACACGGGATGCATGAATTATGTCACATCAGAGGTAAATTGAAAAAGATATGGAAAATGAAGTATCTTAGAAAGAAGAGGACGGCCTGAGCAAGGTATTTTTATGTTTTTTTACCTTAATACTTAATTTTTCAGCTTCTACAAAAGATATGTTTTCTCAACTTAATTTGACCTATTGGAGCAATCGAATTATTATCTCTAACAAATAATATTAAGATATGACGGCAAAGCGAACACGGGATGCAAGAATTATGTCACATCAGAGGAAAATTGAAAAAGATATGGAAAATGAAGTATCTTAGAAAGAAGAGGCTGGCCTGAGCGAGGTAATTTTATGTTTTTGTAACTTAACACTTTATTTTTCAGCATCTACAAAAGAAAAGCTTTCTCAACTTAGTTTGACCTAACGGAGCAATCGAATTATTATCTCTAACAAATAATATTAAGATATGACGGCAAAGCGAACACGGGATGCAAGAATTATGTCACATCAGAGGAAAATTGAAAAAGATATGGAAAATGAAGTATCTTAGAAAGAAGAGGACGGCCTGAGCAAGGTATTTTTATGTTTTTTTACCTTAATACTTAATTTTTCAGCTTCTACAAAAGATATGTTTTCTCAACTTAATTTGACCTAACGGAGCAATCGAATTATTATCTCTAACAAATAATATTAAGATATGACGGCAAAGCGAACACGGGATGCATGAATTATGTCACATCAGAGGAAAATTGAAAAAGATATGGAAAATGAAGTATCTTAGAAAGAAGAGGACGGCCTGAGCAAGGTATTTTTATGTTTTTTTACCTTAATACTTAATTTTTCAGCTTCTACAAAAGATATGTTTTCTCAACTTAATTTGACCTAACGGAGCAATCGAATTATTATCTCTAACAAATAATATTAAGATATGACGGCAAAGCGAACACGGGATGCATGAATTATGTCACACCAGAGGAAAATTGAAAAAGTTATGGAAAATGAAGTATCTTAGAAAGAAGAGGACGGCCTGAAAAGGTATTTTTATGTTTTTTTATCTTAATACTTTTTTTTTAGCATCTACATAAGAAATGTTTTATCAACTGAATTATACGTATCAGAGCAATCGAATTATAATCTCTAACAAATATTATTAAGATATAACGGAAAAGCGAACTCGGGAAGCTAGAATTATGTCACATCAGAGGAAAATAAAAAAAGTTAAAGAAAATAAAGTATCTTAGAAAGAACAGGACGGCCTGAGCTAGGTAATTTTATGTTTTTGTAACTTAACTCTTTATTTTTCAGCATCTACAAAAGAAAAGTTTTCTCAACTTAATTTGACGTAAAGGAGCAATCGAATTATTAACTATTACAAATAATATTAAGATATGACGGCAAAGCGAACACGGGATGCAAGAATTATGTCACATCAGAGGAAAATTGAAAAAGATATGGAAAATGAAGTATCTTAGAAAGAAGAGGCTGGCCTGAGCTAGGTAATTTTATGTTTTTTACCTTAATACTTTTTTTTTCAGCATCTACAAAAGAAATGTTTTCTCAACTTAATTTGACGTAAAGGAGCAATCGAATTATTAACTATTACAAATATTAATAAGATATAACGGAAAAGCGAACACGGGAAGCTAGAATTATGTCACATCAGAGGAAAATAGAAAAAGTTAAAGAAAATAAAGTATCTTAGAAAGAACAGGACGGCCTGAGCAAGGTATTTTTATGTTTTTTTTACCTTAATACTTAATTTTTCAGCTTCTTCAAAAGATATGTTTTCTCAACTTAATTTGACCTAACGGAGCAATCGAATTATTATCTCTAACAAATAATATTAAGATATGACGGCAAAGCGAACACGGGATGCAAGAATTATGTCACATCAGAGGAAAATAAAAAAAGTTAAAGAAAATAAAGTATCTTAGAAAGAACAGGACGGCCTGAGCAAGGTATTTTTATGTTTTTTTACCTTAATAATTTATTTTTCAGCATCTACCAAACAAAACTATACTCAACTTAATTTGACATAACGGAGCAATCGAATTATTATCTTTAACAAATAATATTACGATATGACGGCAAAGCGAACACGGGATGCATGAATTATGTCACATCAGAGGTAAATTGAAAAAGATATGGAAAATGAAGTATCTTAGAAAGAAGAGGACGGCCTGAGCAAGGTATTTTTATGTTTTTTTTACCTTAATACTTAATTTTTCAGCTTCTACAAAAGATATGTTTTCTCAACTTAATTTGACCTATTGGAGCAATCGAATTATTATCTCTAACAAATAATATTAAGATATGACGGCAAAGCGAACACGGGATGCATGAATTATGTCACATCAGAGGTAAATTGAAAAAGATATGGAAAATGAAGTATCTTAGAAAGAAGAGGACGGCCTGAGCAAGGTATTTTTATGTTTTTTTACCTTAATACTTAATTTTTCAGCTTCTACAAAAGATATGTTTTCTCAACTTAATTTGACCTATTGGAGCAATCGAATTATTATCTCTAACAAATAATATTAAGATATGACGGCAAAGCGAACACGGGATGCAAGAATTATGTCACATCAGAGGAAAATTGAAAAAGATATGGAAAATGAAGTATCTTAGAAAGAAGAGGCTGGCCTGAGCGAGGTAATTTTATGTTTTTGTAACTTAACACTTTATTTTTCAGCATCTACAAAAGAAAAGCTTTCTCAACTTAGTTTGACCTAACGGAGCAATCGAATTATTATCTCTAACAAATAATATTAAGATATGACGGCAAAGCGAACACGGGATGCAAGAATTATGTCACATCAGAGGAAAATTGAAAAAGATATGGAAAATGAAGTATCTTAGAAAGAAGAGGCTGGCCTGAGCTAGGTAATTTTATGTTTTTGTAACTTAACTCTTTATTTTTCAGCATCTACAAAAGAAAAGTTTTCTCAACTTAGTTTGACGTAGCGGAGCAATCGAATTATTAGTTCTAACAAATATTATTAAGATATAACGTAAAAGCGAACTCGGGAAGCTAGAATTATGTCACATCAGAGGAAAATAGAAAAAGATAAAAAAAATAAAGTATCTTAGAAAGAAGAGGACGACCTGAAAAGGTATTGATATGTTTTTTACCTTAATACTTTTTTTTTTCAGCATCTACAAAAGATATGTTTTCTCAACTTAATTTGACCTAACGGAGCAATCGAATTTTTATCTCTAACAAATAATATTAAGATATGACGGCAAAGCGAACACGGGATGCATGAATTATGTCACATCAGAGGAAAATTGAAAAAGATATGGAAAATGAAGTATCTTAGAAAGAAGAGGACGGCCTGAGCAAGGTATTTTTATATTTTTTTACCTTAATACTTAATTTTTCAGCTTCTACAAAAGATATGTTTTCTCAACTTAATTTGACCTATTGGAGCAATCGAATTATTATCTTTAACAAATAATATTAAGATATGACGGCAAAGCGAACACGGGATGCATGAATTATGTCACACCAGAGTAAAATTGAAAAAGATATGGAAAATGAAGTATCTTAGAAAGAAGAAGACGGCCTGAAAAGGTATTTTTATTTTTTTTATCTTAATACTTTTTTTTTAGCATCTACATAAGAAAACTTTTTTCAACTTAATTATACGTATCAGAGCAATCGAATTATTATCTCTAACAAATATTATTAAGATATAACGGAAAAGCGAACACGGGAAGCTAGAATTATGTCACATCAGAGGAAAATAGAAAAAGATAAAGAAAAGGAAGTATCTTAGAATGAAGAGGACGGCCTGAGCAAGGTATTTTTATGTTTTTTTACCTTAATACTTAATTTTTCAGGTTCTACAAAAGATATGTTTTCTCAACTTAATTTGACCTATTGGAGCAATCGAATTATTATCTCTAACAAATAATATTAAGATATGACGGCAAAGCGAACACGGGATGCATGAATTATGTCACATCAGAGGAAAATTGAAAAAGATATGGAAAATGAAGTATCTTAGAAAGAAGAGGACGGCCTGAAAAGGTATTTTTATGTTTTTTTATCTTAATACTTTTTTTTTAGCATCTACATAAGAAAAGTTTTTTCAACTGAATTATACGTATCAGAGCGATCGAATTATTAGTTCTAACAAATATTATTAAGATATAACGGAAAAGCGAACATGGGATGCAAGAAATATGTCACATCAGAGGAAAATTGAATAAGATATGGAAAATGAAGTATCTTAGAAAGAAGAGGCTGGCCTGAGCGAGGTAATTTTATGTTTTTGTAACTTAACACTTTATTTTTCAGCATCTACAAAAGAAAAGTTTTTTCAACTGAATTATACGTATCAGAGTAATCGAATTATTATCTCTAACAAATATTATTAAGATATAACGTAAAAGCGAACTCGGGAAGCTAGAATTATGTCACATCAGAGGAAAATAGAAAAAGATAAAAAAAATAAAGTATCTTAGAAAGAAGAGGACGGCCTGAAAAGGTATTTATATGTTTTTTTACCTTAATACTTTTTTTTTCAGCATCTACAAAAGAAATGTTTTCTCAACTTAATTTGACGTAAAGGAGCAATCGAATTATTAACTCTTACAAATATTAATGAGATATAACGGAAAAGAGAACACGGGAAGCTAGAATTATGTCACATCAGAGGAAAATAGAAAAAGTTAAAGAAAGTAAAGTATATTAGAAAGAACAGGACGGCCTGAGCAAGGTATTTTTATGTTTTTTTTACCTTAATACTTAATTTTTCAGCTTCTTCAAAAGATATGTTTTCTCAACTTAATTTGACCTAACGGAGCAATCGAATTATTATCTCTAACAAATGATATTAAGATATGACGGCAAAGCGAACACGGGATGCAAGAATTATTTCACATCAGAGGAAAATAGAAAAAGTTAAAGAAAATAAAGTATCTTAGAAAGAACAGGACGGCCTGAGCAAGGTATTTTTATGTTTTTATACCTTAATACTTAATTTTTCAGCTTCTACAAAAGATATGTTTTCTCATCTAAATTTGACCTAACGGAGCAATCGAATTATTATCCCTAACAAATAATATTTAGATATGACGGCAAAGCGAACACGGGATGCAAGAATTATGTCACATCAGAGGAAAATTGAAAAAGATGTGGAAAATGAAGTATCTTAGAAAGAAGAGGCTGGCCTGAGCGAGGTAATTTTATGTTTTTGTAACTTAACACTTTATTTTTCAGCATCTACAAAAGAAAAGTTTTCTCAACTTAGTTTGACGTAGCGGAGCAATCGAATTATTAACTCTAACAAATATTATTAAGATATAACGGAAAAGCGAACACGGGAAGCTAGAATTATGTCACATCAGAGGAAAATAGAAAAAGATAAAGAAAATGAAGTATCTTAGAAAGAAGAGGACGGCCTGAGCAAGGTATTTTTATGTTTTTTTACCTTAATACTTAATTTTTCAGCTTCTACAAAAGATATGTTTTCTCAACTTAATTTGACCTATTGGAGCAATCGAATTATTATCTCTAACAAATAATATTAAGATATGACGGCAAAGCGAACACGGGATGCATGAATTATGTCACACCAGAGGAAAATTGAAAAAGATATGGAAAATGAAGTATCTTAGAAAGAAGAGGACGGCCTGAAAAGGTATTTTTATGTTTTTTTATCTTAATACTTTTTTTTTAGCATCTACATAAGAAAAGTTTTTTCAACTTAATTATACGTATCAGTGCAATCGAATTATTATCTCTAACAAATATTATTAAGATATAACGGAAAAGCGAACACGGGAAGCTAGAATTATGTCACATCAGAGGAAAATAGAAAAAGATAAAGAAAAGGAAGTATCTTAGAATGAAGACGACGGCCTGAGCAAGGTATTTTTATGTTTTTTTACCTTAATACTTAGTTTTTCAGGTTCTACAAAAGATATGTTTTCTCAACTTAATTTGACCTAACGGAGCAATCGAATTATTATCTCTAACAAATAATATTAAGATATGACGGCAAAGCGAACACGGGATGCATGAATTATGTCACACCAGAGGAAAATTGAAAAAGATATGGAAAATGAAGTATCTTAGAAAGAAGAGGACGGCCTGAAAAGGTATTTTTATGTTTTTTTATCTTAATACTTTTTTTTTAGCATCTACATAAGAAAAGTTTTTTCAACTTAATTATACGTATCAGAGCAATCGAATTATTATCTCTAACAAATATTATTAAGATATAACGGAAAAGCGAACACGGGAAGCTAGAATTATGTCACATCAGAGGAAAATAGAAAAAGATAAAGAAAAGGAAGTATCTTAGAATGAAGAGGACGGCCTGAGCAAGGTATTTTTATGTTTTTTTACCTTAATACTTAATTTTTCAGGTTCTACAAAAGATATGTTTTCTCAACTTAATTTGACCTATTGGAGCAATCGAATTATTATCTCTAACAAATAATATTAAGATATGACGGCAAAGCGAACACGGGATGCATGAATTATGTCACATCAGAGGAAAATTGAAAAAGATATGGAAAATGAAGTATCTTAGAAAGAAGAGGACGGCCTGAAAAGGTATTTTTATGTTTTTTTATCTTAATACTTTTTTTTTAGCATCTACATAAGAAAAGTTTTTTCAACTGAATTATACGTATCAGAGCGATCGAATTATTAGTTCTAACAAATATTATTAAGATATAACGGAAAAGCGAACATGGGATGCAAGAAATATGTCACATCAGAGGAAAATTGAATAAGATATGGAAAATGAAGTATCTTAGAAAGAAGAGGCTGGCCTGAGCGAGGTAATTTTATGTTTTTGTAACTTAACACTTTATTTTTCAGCATCTACAAAAGAAAAGTTTTTTCAACTGAATTATACGTATCAGAGTAATCGAATTATTATCTCTAACAAATATTATTAAGATATAACGTAAAAGCGAACTCGGGAAGCTAGAATTATGTCACATCAGAGGAAAATAGAAAAAGATAAAAAAAATAAAGTATCTTAGAAAGAAGAGGACGGCCTGAAAAGGTATTTATATGTTTTTTTACCTTAATACTTTTTTTTTCAGCATCTACAAAAGAAATGTTTTCTCAACTTAATTTGACGTAAAGGAGCAATCGAATTATTAACTCTTACAAATATTAATGAGATATAACGGAAAAGAGAACACGGGAAGCTAGAATTATGTCACATCAGAGGAAAATAGAAAAAGTTAAAGAAAGTAAAGTATATTAGAAAGAACAGGACGGCCTGAGCAAGGTATTTTTATGTTTTTTTTACCTTAATACTTAATTTTTCAGCTTCTTCAAAAGATATGTTTTCTCAACTTAATTTGACCTAACGGAGCAATCGAATTATTATCTCTAACAAATGATATTAAGATATGACGGCAAAGCGAACACGGGATGCAAGAATTATTTCACATCAGAGGAAAATAGAAAAAGTTAAAGAAAATAAAGTATCTTAGAAAGAACAGGACGGCCTGAGCAAGGTATTTTTATGTTTTTATACCTTAATACTTAATTTTTCAGCTTCTACAAAAGATATGTTTTCTCATCTAAATTTGACCTAACGGAGCAATCGAATTATTATCCCTAACAAATAATATTTAGATATGACGGCAAAGCGAACACGGGATGCAAGAATTATGTCACATCAGAGGAAAATTGAAAAAGATGTGGAAAATGAAGTATCTTAGAAAGAAGAGGCTGGCCTGAGCGAGGTAATTTTATGTTTTTGTAACTTAACACTTTATTTTTCAGCATCTACAAAAGAAAAGTTTTCTCAACTTAGTTTGACGTAGCGGAGCAATCGAATTATTAACTCTAACAAATATTATTAAGATATAACGGAAAAGCGAACACGGGAAGCTAGAATTATGTCACATCAGAGGAAAATAGAAAAAGATAAAGAAAATGAAGTATCTTAGAAAGAAGAGGACGGCCTGAGCAAGGTATTTTTATGTTTTTTTACCTTAATACTTAATTTTTCAGCTTCTACAAAAGATATGTTTTCTCAACTTAATTTGACCTATTGGAGCAATCGAATTATTATCTCTAACAAATAATATTAAGATATGACGGCAAAGCGAACACGGGATGCATGAATTATGTCACACCAGAGGAAAATTGAAAAAGATATGGAAAATGAAGTATCTTAGAAAGAAGAGGACGGCCTGAAAAGGTATTTTTATGTTTTTTTATCTTAATACTTTTTTTTTAGCATCTACATAAGAAAAGTTTTTTCAACTTAATTATACGTATCAGTGCAATCGAATTATTATCTCTAACAAATATTATTAAGATATAACGGAAAAGCGAACACGGGAAGCTAGAATTATGTCACATCAGAGGAAAATAGAAAAAGATAAAGAAAAGGAAGTATCTTAGAATGAAGACGACGGCCTGAGCAAGGTATTTTTATGTTTTTTTACCTTAATACTTAGTTTTTCAGGTTCTACAAAAGATATGTTTTCTCAACTTAATTTGACCTAACGGAGCAATCGAATTATTATCTCTAACAAATAATATTAAGATATGACGGCAAAGCGAACACGGGATGCATGAATTATGTCACACCAGAGGAAAATTGAAAAAGATATGGAAAATGAAGTATCTTAGAAAGAAGAGGACGGCCTGAAAAGGTATTTTTATGTTTTTTTATCTTAATACTTTTTTTTTAGCATCTACATAAGAAAAGTTTTTTCAACTTAATTATACGTATCAGAGCAATCGAATTATTATCTCTAACAAATATTATTAAGATATAACGGAAAAGCGAACACGGGAAGCTAGAATTATGTCACATCAGAGGAAAATAGAAAAAGATAAAGAAAAGGAAGTATCTTAGAATGAAGAGGACGGCCTGAGCAAGGTATTTTTATGTTTTTTTACCTTAATACTTAATTTTTCAGGTTCTACAAAAGATATGTTTTCTCAACTTAATTTGACCTAACGGAGCAATCGAATTATTATCTCTAACAAATAATATTAAGATATGACGGCAAAGCGAACACGGGATGCATGAATTATGTCACATCAGAGGAAAATTGAAAAAGATATGGAAAATGAAGTATCTTAGAAAGAAGAGGACGGCCTGAAAAGGTATTTTTATGTTTTTTTATCTTAAAACTTTTTTTTTAGCATCTACATAAGAAAAGTTTTTTCAACTTAATTATACGTATAAGAGCAATCGAATTATTATCTCTAACAAATATTATTAAGATATAACGGAAAAGCGAACACGGGAAGCTAGAATTATGTCACATCAGAGGAAAATAGAAAAAGATAAAGAAAAGGAAGCAACTTAGAATGAAGAGGACGGCCTGAGCAAGGTTTTTTATGTTTTTTTACCTTAATACTTAATTTTTCAGGTTCTACAAAAGATATGTTTTCTCAACTTAATTTGACCTAACGGAGCAATCGAATTATTATCTCTAACAAATAATATTAAGATATGACAACAAAGCGAACACGGGATGCATGAATTATGTCACATCAGAGGAAAATTGAAAAAGATATGGAAAATGAAGTATCTTAGAAAGAAGAGGACGGCCTGAAAAGGTATTTTTATGTTTTTTTATCTTAATACTTTTTTTTTAGCATCTACATAAGAAAAGTTTTTTCAACTTAATTATACGTATCAGAGCAATCGAATTATTATCTCTAACAAATATTATTAAGATATAACGGAAAAGCGAACACGGGAAGCTAGAATTATGTCACATCAGAGGAAAATAGAAAAAGATAAAGAAAAGGAAGCAACTTAGAATGAAGAGGACGGCCTGAGCAAGGTATTTTTATGTTTTTTTACCTTAATATTTAATTTTTCAGGTTCTACAAAAGATATGTTTTCTCAACTTAATATGACCTAACGGAGCAATCGAATTATTATCTCTAACAAATAATATTAAGATATGACGGCAAAGCGAACATGGGATGCATGAATTATGTCACACCAGAGGAAAATTGAAAAAGATATGGAAAATGAAGTATCTTAGAAAGAAGAGGACGGCCTGAGCAAGGTATTTTTATGTTTTTTTATCTTAATACTTTTTTTTTAGCATCTACATAAGAAAAGTTTTTTCAACTGAATTATACGTATCAGAGCAATCGAATTATTATCTCTAACAAATAATATTAAGATATAATGGAAAAGCGAACATGGGATGCAAGAATTATGTCACATCAGAGGAAAATTGAAAAAGATGTTGAAAATGAAGTATCTTAGAAAGAAGAGGCTGGCCTGAGCGAGGTAATTTTATGTTTTTGTAACTCAACACTTTATTTTTCAGCATCTACAAAAGAAAAGTTTTCTCAACTTAGTTTGACGTAGCGGAGCAATCGAATTATTATCTCTAACAAATAATATTAAGATATGACGGCAAAGCGAACACGGGATGCAAGAATTATGTCACATCAGAGGAAAATTGAAAAAGATATGGAAAATGAAGTATCTTAGAAAGAAGAGGCTGGCCTGAGCTAGGTAATTTTATGTTTTTGTAACTTAACTCTTTATTTTTCAGCATCTACAAAAGAAAAGTTTTCTCAACTTAGTTTGACGTAGCGGAGCAATCGAATTATTAGTTCTAACAAATATTATTAAGATATAACGTAAAAGCGAACTCGGGAAGCTAGAATTATGTCACATCAGAGGAAAATAGAAAAAGATAAAAAAAATAAAGTATCTTAGAAAGAAGAGGACGGCCTGAGCAAGGTATTTTTATGTTTTTTTACCTTAATACTTAATTTTTCAGCTTCTACAAAAGATATGTTTTCTCAACTTAATTTGACCTATTGGAGCAATCGAATTATTATCTCTAACAAATAATATTAAGATATGACGGCAAAGCGAACACGGGATGCATGAATTATGTCACACCAGAGGAAAATTGAAAAAGATATGGAAAATGAAGTATCTTAGAAAGAAGAGGACGGCCTGAAAAGGTATTTTTATGTTTTTTTATCTTAATACTTTTTTTTTAGCATCTACATAAGAAAAGTTTTTTCAACTTAATTATACGTATCAGAGCAATCGAATTATTATCTCTAACAAATATTATTAAGATATAACGGAAAAGCGAACACGGGAAGCTAGAATTATGTCACATCAGAGGAAAATAGAAAAAGATAAAGAAAAGGAAGTATCTTAGAATGAAGACGACGGCCTGAGCAAGGTATTTTTATGTTTTTTTACCTTAATACTTAATTTTTCAGGTTCTACAAAAGATATGTTTTCTCAACTTAATTTGACCTAACGGAGCAATCGAATTATTATCTCTAACAAATAATATTAAGATATGACGGCAAAGCGAACACGGGATGCATGAATTATGTCACACCAGAGGAAAATTGAAAAAGATATGGAAAATGAAGTATCTTAGAAAGAAGAGGACGGCCTGAAAAGTTATTTTTATGTTTTTTTATCTTAATACTTTTTTTTTTAGCATCTACATAAGAAAAGTTTTTTCAACTTAATTATACGTATCAGAGCAATCGAATTATTATCTCTAACAAATATTATTAAGATATAACGGAAAAGCGAACACGGGAAGCTAGAATTATGTCACATCAGAGGAAAATAGAAAAAGATAAAGAAAAGGAAGTATCTTAGAATGAAGAGGACGGCCTGAGCAAGGTATTTTTATGTTTTTTTACCTTAATACTTAATTTTTCAGGTTCTACAAAAGATATGTTTTCTCAACTTAATTTGACCTAACGGAGCAATCGAATTATTATCTCTAACAAATAATATTAAGATATGACGGCAAAGCGAACACGGGATGCATGAATTATGTCACATCAGAGGAAAATTGAAAAAGATATGGAAAATGAAGTATCTTAGAAAGAAGAGGACGGCCTGAAAAGGTATTTTTATGTTTTTTATCTTAATACTTTTTTTTTAGCATCTACATAAGAAAAGTTTTTTCAACTTAATTATACGTATAAGAGCAATCGAATTATTATCTCTAACAAATATTATTAAGATATAACGGAAAAGCGAACACGGGAAGCTAGAATTATGTCACATCAGAGGAAAATAGAAAAAGATAAAGAAAAGGAAGTATCTTAGAATGAAGAGGACGGCCTGAGCAAGGTATTTTTATGTTTTTTTACCTTAATACTTAATTTTTCAGGTTCTACAAAAGATATGTTTTCTCAACTTAATTTGACCTAACGGAGCAATCGAATTATTATCTCTAACAAATAATATTAAGATATGACGGCAAAGCGAACACGGGATGCATGAATTATGTCACATCAGAGGAAAATTGAAAAAGATATGGAAAATGAAGTATCTTAGAAAGAAGAGGACGGCCTGAAAAGGTATTTTTATGTTTTTTTATCTTAATACTTTTTTTTTAGCATCTACATAAGAAAAGTTTTTTCAACTTAATTATACGTATAAGAGCAATCGAATTATTATCTCTAACAAATATTATTAAGATATAACGGAAAAGCGAACACGGGAAGCTAGAATTATGTCACATCAGAGGAAAAAAGAAAAAGATAAAGAAAAGGAAGCAACTTAGAATGAAGAGGACGGCCTGAGCAAGGTATTTTTATGTTTTTTTACCTTAATACTTAATTTTTCAGGTTCTACAAAAGATATGTTTTCTCAACTTAATATGACCTAACGGAGCAATCGAATTATTATCTCTAACAAATAATATTAAGATATGACGGCAAAGCGAACACGGGATGCATGAATTATGTCACACCAGAGGAAAATTGAAAAAGATATGGAAAATGAAGTATCTTAGAAAGAAGAGGACGGCCTGAGTGAGGTAATTTTATGTTTTTGTAACTTAACTCTTTATTTTTCAGCATCTACAAAAGAAAAGTTTTCTCAACTTAGTTTGACGTAGCGGAACAATCGAATTATTATCTCTAACAAATAATATTAAGATATGACGGAAAAGCGAACACGGGATGCATGAATTATGTCACACCAGAGGAAAATTGAAAAAGATATGGAAAATGAAGTATCTTAGAAAGAAGAGGACGGCCTGAAAAGGTATTTTTATGTTTTTTTATCTTAATACTTTTTTTTTAGCATCTACATAAGAAAAGTTTTTTCAACTTAATTATACGTATCAGAGCAATCGAATTATTATCTCTAACAAATATTATTAAGATATAACGGAAAAGCGAACACGGGAAGCTAGAATTATGTCACATCAGAGGAAAATAGAAAAAGATAAAGAAAAGGAAGTATCTTAGAATGAAGAGGACGGCCTGAGCAAGGTATTTTTATGTTTTTTTACCTTAATACTTAATTTTTCAGGTTCTACAAAAGATATGTTTTCTCAACTTAATTTGACCTAACGGAGCAATCGAATTATTATCTCTAACAAATAATATTAAGATATGACGGCAAAGCGAACACGGGATGCATGAATTATGTCACACCAGAGGAAAATTGAAAAAGATATGGAAAATGAAGTATCTTAGAAAGAAGAGGACGGCCTGAAAAGGTATTTTTATGTTTTTTTATCTTAATACTTTTTTTTTAGCATCTACATAAGAAAAGTTTTTTCAACTTAATTATACGTATCAGAGCAATCGAATTATTATCTCTAACAAATATTATTAAGATATAACGGAAAAGCGAACACGGGAAGCTAGAATTATGTCACATCAGAGGAAAATAGAAAAAGATAAAGAAAAGGAAGCAACTTAGAATGAAGAGGACGGCCTGAGCAAGGTATTTTTATGTTTTTTTACCTTAATACTTAATTTTTCAGGTTCTACAAAAGATATGTTTTCTCAACTTAATATGACCTAACGGAGCAATCGAATTATTATCTCTAACAAATAATATTAAGATATGACGGCAAAGCGAACACGGGATGCATGAATTATGTCACACCAGAGGAAAATTGAAAAAGATATGGAAAATGAAGTATCTTAGAAAGAAGAGGACGGCCTGAGTGAGGTAATTTTATGTTTTTGTAACTTAACTCTTTATTTTTCAGCATCTACAAAAGAAAAGTTTTCTCAACTTAGTTTGACGTAGCGGAACAATCGAATTATTATCTCTAACAAATAATATTAAGATATGACGGAAAAGCGAACACGGGATGCATGAATTATGTCACACCAGAGGAAAATTGAAAAAGATATGGAAAATGAAGTATCTTAGAAAGAAGAGGACGGCCTGAAAAGGTATTTTTATGTTTTTTTATCTTAATACTTAATTTTTCAGCTTCTACAAAAGATATGTTTTCTCATCTAAATTTGACCTAACGGAAAAATCGAATTATTATCCCTAACAAATAATATTTAGATATGACGGCAAAGCGAACATGGGATGCATGAATTATGTCACACCAGAGGAAAATTGAAAAAGATATGGAAAATGAAGTATCTTAGAAAGAAGAGGACGGCCTGAGCAAGGTATTTTTATGTTTTTTTATCTTAATACTTTTTTTTTAGCATCTACATAAGAAAAGTTTTTTCAACTGAATTATACGTATCAGAGCAATCGAAATATTATCTCTAACAAATATTATTAAGATATAACGGAAAAGCGAACACGGGAAGCTAGAATTATGTCACATCAGAGGAAAATAGAAAAAGATAAAGAAAAGGAAGCAACTTAGAATGAAGAGGACGGCCTGAGCAAGGTATTTTTATGTTTTTTTACCTTAATATTTAATTTTTCAGGTTCTACAAAAGATATGTTTTCTCAACTTAATATGACCTAACGGAGCAATCGAATTATTATCTCTAACAAATAATATTAAGATATGACGGCAAAGCGAACATGGGATGCATGAATTATGTCACACCAGAGGAAAATTGAAAAAGATATGGAAAATGAAGTATCTTAGAAAGAAGAGGACGGCCTGAGCAAGGTATTTTTATGTTTTTTTATCTTAATACTTTTTTTTTAGCATCTACATAAGAAAAGTTTTTTCAACTGAATTATACGTATCAGAGCAATCGAATTATTATCTCTAACAAATATTATTAAGATATAATGGAAAAGCGAACATGGGATGCAAGAATTATGTCACATCAGAGGAAAATTGAAAAAGATGTGGAAAATGAAGTATCTTAGAAAGAAGAGGCTGGCCTGAGCGAGGTAATTTTATGTTTTTGTAACTCAACACTTTATTTTTCAGCATCTACAAAAGAAAAGTTTTCTCAACTTAGTTTGACGTAGCGGAGCAATCGAATTATTAACTCTAACAAATATTATTAAGATATAACGGAAAAGCGAACACGGGAAGCTAGAATTATGTCACATCAGAGGAAAATAGAAAAAGATAAAGAAAATGAAGTATCTTAGAAAGAAGAGGACGGCCTGAGCAAGGTATTTTTATGTTTTTTTACCTTAATACTTAATTTTTCAGGTTCTACAAAAGATATGTTTTCTCAACTTAATTTAATCTAACGGAGCAATCGAATTATTATCTCTAACAAATAACATTAAGATATGACGGCAAAGCGAACACGGGATTCATGAATTATGTCACATCTGAGGAAAATTGAAAAAGATATGGAAAATGAAGTATCTTAGAAAGAAGAGGACGGCCTGAGCAAGGTATTTTTATGTTTTTTTACCTTAATACTTAATTTTTCAGCTTCTACAAAAGATATGTTTTCTCAACTTAATTTGACCTATTGGAGCAATCGAATTATTATCTCTAACAAATAATATTAAGATATGACGGCAAAGCGAACACGGGATGCATGAATTATGTCACACCAGAGGAAAATTGAAAAAGATATGGAAAATGAAGTATCTTAGAAAGAAGAGGACGGCCTGAAAAGGTATTTTTATGTTTTTTTATCTTAATACTTTTTTTTTAGCATCTACATAAGAAAAGTTTTTTCAACTTAATTATACGTATCAGAGCAATCGAATTTTAATCTCTAACAAATATTATTAAGATATAACGGAAAAGCGAACACGGGAAGCTAGAATTATGTCACATCAGAGGAAAATAGAAAAAGATAAAGAAAAGGAAGTATCTTAGAATGAAGACGACGGCCTGAGCAAGGTATTTTTATGTTTTTTTACCTTAATACTTAATTTTTCAGGTTCTACAAAAGATATGTTTTCTCAACTTAATTTGACCTAACGGAGCAATCGAATTATTATCTCTAACAAATAATATTAAGATATGACGGCAAAGCGAACACGGGATGCATGAATTATGTCACACCAGAGGAAAATTGAAAAAGATATGGAAAATGAAGTATCTTAGAAAGAAGAGGACGGCCTGAAAAGGTATTTTTATGTTTTTTTATCTTAATACTTTTTTTTTTAGCATCTACATAAGAAAAGTTTTTTCAACTTAATTATACGTATCAGAGCAATCGAATTATTATCTCTAACAAATATTATTAAGATATAACGGAAAAGCGAACACGGGAAGCTAGAATTATGTCACATCAGAGGAAAATAGAAAAAGATAAAGAAAAGGAAGTATCTTAGAATGAAGAGGACGGCCTGAGCAAGGTATTTTTATGTTTTTTTACCTTAATACTTAATTTTTCAGGTTCTACAAAAGATATGTTTTCTCAACTTAATTTGACCTAACGGAGCAATCGAATTATTATCTCTAACAAATAATATTAAGATATGACGGCAAAGCGAACACGGGATGCATGAATTATGTCACATCAGAGGAAAATTGAAAAAGATATGGAAAATGAAGTATCTTAGAAAGAAGAGGACGGCCTGAAAAGGTATTTTTATGTTTTTTTATCTTAATACTTTTTTTTTAGCATCTACATAAGAAAAGTTTTTTCAACTTAATTATACGTATAAGAGCAATCGAATTATTATCTCTAACAAATATTATTAAGATATAACGGAAAAGCGAACACGGGAAGCTAGAATTATGTCACATCAGAGGAAAATAGAAAAAGATAAAGAAAAGGAAGTATCTTAGAATGAAGAGGACGGCCTGAGCAAGGTATTTTTATGTTTTTTTACCTTAATACTTAATTTTTCAGGTTCTACAAAAGATATGTTTTCTCAACTTAATTTGACCTAACGGAGCAATCGAATTATTATCTCTAACAAATAATATTAAGATATGACGGCAAAGCGAACACGGGATGCATGAATTATGTCACATCAGAGGAAAATTGAAAAAGATATGGAAAATGAAGTATCTTAGAAAGAAGAGGACGGCCTGAAAAGGTATTTTTATGTTTTTTTATCTTAATACTTTTTTTTTAGCATCTACATAAGAAAAGTTTTTTCAACTTAATTATACGTATAAGAGCAATCGAATTATTATCTCTAACAAATATTATTAAGATATAACGGAAAAGCGAACACGGGAAGCTAGAATTATGTCACATCAGAGGAAAAAAGAAAAAGATAAAGAAAAGGAAGCAACTTAGAATGAAGAGGACGGCCTGAGCAAGGTATTTTTATGTTTTTTTACCTTAATACTTAATTTTTCAGGTTCTACAAAAGATATGTTTTCTCAACTTAATATGACCTAACGGAGCAATCGAATTATTATCTCTAACAAATAATATTAAGATATGACGGCAAAGCGAACACGGGATGCATGAATTATGTCACACCAGAGGAAAATTGAAAAAGATATGGAAAATGAAGTATCTTAGAAAGAAGAGGACGGCCTGAGTGAGGTAATTTTATGTTTTTGTAACTTAACTCTTTATTTTTCAGCATCTACAAAAGAAAAGTTTTCTCAACTTAGTTTGACGTAGCGGAACAATCGAATTATTATCTCTAACAAATAATATTAAGATATGACGGAAAAGCGAACACGGGATGCATGAATTATGTCACACCAGAGGAAAATTGAAAAAGATATGGAAAATGAAGTATCTTAGAAAGAAGAGGACGGCCTGAAAAGGTATTTTTATGTTTTTTTATCTTAATACTTTTTTTTTAGCATCTACATAAGAAAAGTTTTTTCAACTTAATTATACGTATCAGAGCAATCGAATTATTATCTCTAACAAATATTATTAAGATATAACGGAAAAGCGAACACGGGAAGCTAGAATTATGTCACATCAGAGGAAAATAGAAAAAGATAAAGAAAAGGAAGTATCTTAGAATGAAGAGGACGGCCTGAGCAAGGTATTTTTATGTTTTTTTACCTTAATACTTAATTTTTCAGGTTCTACAAAAGATATGTTTTCTCAACTTAATTTGACCTAACGGAGCAATCGAATTATTATCTCTAACAAATAATATTAAGATATGACGGCAAAGCGAACACGGGATGCATGAATTATGTCACATCAGAGGAAAATTGAAAAAGATATGGAAAATGAAGTATCTTAGAAAGAAGAGGACGGCCTGAAAAGGTATTTTTATGTTTTTTTATCTTAATACTTTTTTTTTAGCATCTACATAAGAAAAGTTTTTTCAACTTAATTATACGTATCAGAGCAATCGAATTATTATCTCTAACAAATATTATTAAGATATAACGGAAAAGCGAACACGGGAAGCTAGAATTATGTCACATCAGAGGAAAATAGAAAAAGATAAAGAAAAGGAAGCAACTTAGAATGAAGAGGACGGCCTGAGCAAGGTATTTTTATGTTTTTTTACCTTAATATTTAATTTTTCAGGTTCTACAAAAGATATGTTTTCTCAACTTAATATGACCTAACGGAGCAATCGAATTATTATCTCTAACAAATAATATTAAGATATAACGGCAAAGCGAACATGGGATGCATGAATTATGTCACACCAGAGGAAAATTGAAAAAGATATGGAAAATGAAGTATCTTAGAAAGAAGAGGACGGCCTGAGTGAGGTAATTTTATGTTTTTGTAACTTAACTCTTTATTTTTCAGCATCTACAAAAGAAAAGTTTTCTCAACTTAGTTTGACGTAGCGGAACAATCGAATTATTATCTCTAACAAATAATATTAAGATATGACGGAAAAGCGAACACGGGATGCATGAATTATGTCACACCAGAGGAAAATTGAAAAAGATATGGAAAATGAAGTATCTTAGAAAGAAGAGGACGGCCTGAAAAGGTATTTTTATGTTTTTTTATCTTAATACTTTTTTTTTAGCATCTACATAAGAAAAGTTTTTTCAACTTAATTATACGTATCAGAGCAATCGAATTATTATCTCTAACAAATATTATTAAGATATAACGGAAAAGCGAACACGGGAAGCTAGAATTATGTCACATCAGAGGAAAATAGAAAAAGATAAAGAAAAGGAAGTATCTTAGAATGAAGAGGACGGCCTGAGCAAGGTATTTTTATGTTTTTTTACCTTAATACTTAATTTTTCAGGTTCTACAAAAGATATGTTTTCTCAACTTAATTTGACCTAACGGAGCAATCGAATTATTATCTCTAACAAATAATATTAAGATATGACGGCAAAGCGAACACGGGATGCATGAATTATGTCACATCAGAGGAAAATTGAAAAAGATATGGAAAATGAAGTATCTTAGAAAGAAGAGGACGGCCTGAAAAGGTATTTTTATGTTTTTTTATCTTAATACTTTTTTTTTAGCATCTACATAAGAAAAGTTTTTTCAACTTAATTATACGTATCAGAGCAATCGAATTATTATCTCTAACAAATATTATTAAGATATAACGGAAAAGCGAACACGGGAAGCTAGAATTATGTCACATCAGAGGAAAATAGAAAAAGATAAAGAAAAGGAAGCAACTTAGAATGAAGAGGACGGCCTGAGCAAGGTATTTTTATGTTTTTTTACCTTAATATTTAATTTTTCAGGTTCTACAAAAGATATGTTTTCTCAACTTAATATGACCTAACGGAGCAATCGAATTATTATCTCTAACAAATAATATTAAGATATGACGGCAAAGCGAACATGGGATGCATGAATTATGTCACACCAGAGGAAAATTGAAAAAGATATGGAAAATGAAGTATCTTAGAAAGAAGAGGACGGCCTGAGCAAGGTATTTTTATGTTTTTTTATCTTAATACTTTTTTTTTAGCATCTACATAGGAAAAGTTTTTTCAACTGAATTATACGTATCAGAGCAATCGAATTATTATCTCTAACAAATATTATTAAGATATAATGGAAAAGCGAACATGGGATGCAAGAATTATGTCACATCAGAGGAAAATTGAAAAAGATGTGGAAAATGAAGTATCTTAGAAAGAAGAGGCTGGCCTGAGCGAGGTAATTTTATGTTTTTGTAACTCAACACTTTATTTTTCAGCATCTACAAAAGAAAAGTTTTCTCAACTTAATTTGACGTAGCGGAGCAATCGAATTATTAACTCTAACAAATATTATTAAGATATAACGGAAAAGCGAACACGGGAAGCTAGAATTATGTCACATCAGAGGAAAATAGAAAAAGATAAAGAAAATGAAGTATCTTAGAAAGAAGAGGACGGCCTAAGCAAGGTATTTTTATGTTTTTTTACCTTAATACTTAATTTTTCAGGTTCTACAAAAGATATGTTTTCTCAACTTAATTTAACCTAACGGAGCAATCGAATTATTATCTCTAACAAATAACATTAAGATATGACGGCAAAGCGAACACGGGATTCATGAATTATGTCACATCAGAGGAAAATTGAAAAAGATATGGAAAATGAAGTATCTTAGAAAGAAGAGGACGGCCTGAGCAAGGTATTTTTATGTTTTTTTACCTTAATACTTAATTTTTCAGCTTCTACAAAAGATATGTTTTCTCAACTTAATTTGACCTATTGGAGCAATCGAATTATTATCTCTAACAAATAATATTAAGATATGACGGCAAAGCGAACACGGGATGCATGAATTATGTCACACCAGAGGAAAATTGAAAAAGATATGGAAAATGAAGTATCTTAGAAAGAAGAGGACGGCCTGAAAAGGTATTTTTATGTTTTTTTATCTTAATACTTTTTTTTTAGCATCTACATAAGAAAAGTTTTTTCAACTTAATTATACGTATCAGAGCAATCGAATTATTATCTCTAACAAATATTATTAAGATATAACGGAAAAGCGAACACGGGAAGCTAGAATTATGTCACATCAGAGGAAAATAGAAAAATATAAAGAAAAGGAAGTATCTTAGAATGAAGACGACGGCCTGAGCAAGGTATTTTTATGTTTTTTTACCTTAATACTTAATTTTTCAGGTTCTACAAAAGATATGTTTTCTCAACTTAATTTGACCTAACGGAGCAATCGAATTATTATCTCTAACAAATAATATTAAGATATGACGGCAAAGCGAACACGGGATGCATGAATTATGTCACACCAGAGGAAAATTGAAAAAGATATGGAAAATGAAGTATCTTAGAAAGAAGAGGACGGCCTGAAAAGGTATTTTTATGTTTTTTTATCTTAATACTTTTTTTTTAGCATCTACATAAGAAAAGTTTTTTCAACTTAATTATACGTATCAGAGCAATAGAATTATTATCTCTAACAAATATTATTAAGATATAACGGAAAAGCGAACACGGGAAGCTAGAATTATGTCACATCAGAGGAAAATAGAAAAAGATAAAGAAAAGGAAGTATCTTAGAATGAAGAGGACGGCCTGAGCAATGTATTTTTATGTTTTTTTACCTTAATACTTAATTTTTCAGGTTCTACAAAAGATATGTTTTCTCAACTTAATTTGACCTAACGGAGCAATCGAATTATTATCTCTAACAAATAATATTAAGATATGACGGCAAAGCGAACACGGGATGCATGAATTATGTCACATCAGAGGAAAATTGAAAAATATATGGAAAATGAAGTATCATAGAAAGAAGAGGACGGCCTGAAAAGGTATTTTTATGTTTTTTTATCTTAATACTTTTTTTTTAGCATCTACATAAGAAAAGTTTTTTCAACTTAATTATACGTATCAGAGCAATCGAATTATTATCTCTAACAAATATTATTAAGATATAACGGAAAAGCGAACACGGGAAGCTAGAATTATGTCACATCAGAGGAAAATAGAAAAAGATAAAGAAAAGGAAGCAACTTAGAATGAAGAGGACGGCCTGAGCAAGGTATTTGTATGTTTTTTTACCTTAATACTTAATTTTTCAGGTTCTACAAAAGATATGTTTTCTCAACTTAATATGACCTAACGGAGCAATCGAATTATTATCTCTAACAAATAATATTAAGATATGACGGGAAAGCGAACACGGGATGCATGAATTATGTCACACCAGAGGAAAATTGAAAAAGATATGGAAAATGAAGTATTTTAGAAAGAAGAGGACGGCCTGAGTGAGGTAATTTTATGTTTTTGTAACTTAACTCTTTATTTTTCAGCATCTACAAAAGAAAAGTTTTCTCAACATAGTTTGACGTAGCGGAACAATCGAATTATTATCTCTAACAAATAATATTAAGATATGACGGAAAAGCGAACACGGGATGCATGAATTATGTCACACCAGAGGAAAATTGAAAAAGATATGGAAAATGAAGTATTTTAGAAAGAAGAGGACGGCCTGAGTGAGGTAATTTTATGTTTTTGTAACTTAACTCTTTATTTTTCAGCATCTACAAAAGAAAAGTTTTCTCAACATAGTTTGACGTAGCGGAACAATCGAATTATTATCTCTAACAAATAATATTAAGATATGACGGAAAAGCGAACACGGGATGCATGAATTATGTCAAACCAGAGGAAAATTGAAAAAGATATGGAAAATGAAGTATCTTAGAAAGAAGAGGACGGCCTGAAAAGGTATTTTTATGTTTTTTTATCTTAATACTTTTTTTTTAGCATCTACATAAGAAAAGTTTTTTCAACTTAATTATACGTATCAGAGCAATCGAATTATTATCTCTAACAAATATTATTAAGATATAACGGAAAAGCGAACACGGGAAGCTAGAATTATGTCACATCAGAGGAAAATAGAAAAAGATAAAGAAAAGGAAGTATCTTAGAATGAAGAGGACGGCCTGAGCAAGGTATTTTTATGTTTTTTTACCTTAATACTTAATTTTTCAGGTTCTACAAAAGATATGTTTTCTCAACTTAATTTGACCTAACGGAGCAATCGAATTATTATCTCTAACAAATAATATTAAGATATGACGGCAAAGCGAACACGGGATGCATGAATTATGTCACATCAGAGGAAAATTGAAAAAGATATGGAAAATGAAGTATCTTAGAAAGAAGAGGACGGCCTGAAAAGGTATTTTTATGTTTTTTTATCTTAATACTTTTTTTTTAGCATCTACATAAGAAAAGTTTTTTCAACTTAATTATACGTATCAGAGCAATCGAATTATTATCTCTAACAAATATTATTAAGATATAACGGAAAAGCGAACACGGGAAGCTAGAATTATGTCACATCAGAGGAAAATAGAAAAAGATAAAGAAAAGGAAGCAACTTAGAATGAAGAGGACGGCCTGAGCAAGGTATTTTTATGTTTTTTTACCTTAATACTTAATTTTTCAGGTTCTACAAAAGATATGTTTTCTCAACTTAATATGACCTAACGGAGCAATCGAATTATTATCTCTAACAAATAATATTAAGATATGACGGCAAAGCGAACACGGTATGCATGAATTATGTCACATCAGAGTAAAATTGAAAAAGATATGGAAAATGAAGTATCTTAGAAAGAAGAGGACGGCCTGAGCAAGGTATTTTTATGTTTTTTTACCTTAATACTTAATTTTTCAGCTTCTACAAAAGATATGTTTTCTCAACTTAATTTGACCTATTGGAGCAATCGAATTATTATCTCTAACAAATAATATTAAGATATGACGGCAAAGCGAACACGGGATGCATGAATTATGTCACACCAGAGGAAAATTGAAAAAGATATGGAAAATGAAGTATCTTAGAAAGAAGAGGACGGCCTGAAAAGGTATTTTTATGTTTTTTTACCTTAATACTTAATTTTTCAGGTTCTACAAAAGATATGTTTTCTCAACTTAATTTGACCTAACGGAGCAATCGAATTATTATCTCTAACAAATAATATTAAGATATGACGGCAAAGCGAACACGTGATGCTAGAATTATGTCACATCAGAGGAAAATTGAAAAAGATATGGAAAATGAGGTATCTTAGAAAGAAGAGGACGGCCTGAAAAGGTATTTTTATGTTTTTTTATCTTAATACTTTTTTTTTAGCATCTACATAAGAAAAGTTTTTTTAACTTAATTATACGTATCAGAGCAATCGAATTATTATCTCTAACAAATATTATTAAGATATAACGGAAAAGCGAACACGGGAAGCTAGAACTATGTCACATCAGAGGAAAATAGAAAAAGATAAAGAAAATAAAGTATCTTAGAAAGAAGAGGACGGCCTGAGCAAGGTATTTTTATGTTTTTTTACCTTAATACTTAATTTTTCAGCTTCTACAAAAGATATGTTTTCTCAACTTAATTATACGTATCAGAGCAATCGAATTATTATCTCTAACAAATATTATAAAGATATAACGGAAAAGCGAACACGGGATGCTAAAATTATGTCACATCAGAGGAAAATTGAAAAAGATATGGAAAATGAAGTATCTTAGAAAGAAGAGGCTGGCCTGAGCGAGGTAATTTTATGTTTTTGTAACTTAACACTTTATTTTTCAGCATCTACAAAAGAAAAGTTTTCTCAACTTAATTTGACCTAACGGAGCAATCGAATTATTATCTCTAACAAATAATATTAAGATATGACGGCAAAGCGAACACGGGATGCTAGAATTATGTCACATCAGAGGAAAATTGAAAAAGATATGGAAAATGAGGTATCTTAGAAAGAAGAGGACGGCCTGAAAAGGTATTTTTATGTTTTTTTATCTTAATACTTTTTTTTTAGCATCTACATAAGAAAAGTTTTTTTAACTTAATTATACGTATCAGAGCAATCGAATTATTATCTCTAACAAATATTATTAAGATATAACGGAAAAGCGAACACGGGAAGCTAGAACTATGTCACATCAGAGGAAAATAGAAAAAGATAAAGAAAATAAAGTATCTTAGAAAGAAGAGGACGGCCTGAGCAAGGTATTTTTATGTTTTTTTACCTTAATACTTAATTTTTCAGCTTCTACAAAAGATATGTTTTCTCAACTTAATTATACGTATCAGAGCAATCGAATTATTATCTCTAACAAATATTATTAAGATATAACGGAAAAGCGAACACGGGATGCTAAAATTATGTCACATCAGAGGAAAATTGAAAAAGATATGGAAAATGAAGTATCTTAGAAAGAAGAGGCTGGCCTGAGCGAGGTAATTTTATGTTTTTGTAACTTAACACTTTATTTTTCAGCATCTACAAAAGAAAAGTTTTCTCAACTTAATTTGACCTAACGGAGCAATCGAATTATTATCTCTAACAAATAATATTAAGATATGACGGCAAAGCGAACACGGGATGCTAGAATTATGTCACATCAGAGGAAAATTGAAAAAGATATGGAAAATGAGGTATCTTAGAAAGAAGAGGACGGCCTGAAAAGGTATTTTTATGTTTTTTTATCTTAATACTTTTTTTTTAGCATCTACATAAGAAAAGTTTTTTTAACTTAATTATACGTATCAGAGCAATCGAATTATTATCTCTAACAAATATTATTAAGATATAACGGAAAAGCGAACACGGGATGCAAGAAATATGTCACATCAGAGGAAAATTGAATAAGATATGGAAAATGAAGTATCTTAGAAAGAAGAGGACGGCCTGAGCAAGGTATTTTTATGTTTTTTTACCTTAATACTTAATTTTTCAGGTTCTACAAAAGATATGTTTTCTCAACTTAATTTGACCTAACGGAGCAATCGAATTATTATCTCTAACAAATAATATTAAGATATGACGGCAAAGCGAACACGGTATGCATGAATTATGTCACATCAGAGTAAATTTGAAAAAGATATGGAAAATGAAGTATCTTAGAAAGAAGAGGACGGCCTGAGCAAGGTATTTTTATGTTTTTTTACCTTAATACTTAATTTTTCAGCTTCTACAAAAGATATGTTTTCTCAACTTAATTTGACCTATTGGAGCAATCGAATTATTATCTCTAACAAATAATATTAAGATATGACGGCAAAGCGAACACGGGATGCATGAATTATGTCACACCAGAGGAAAATTGAAAAAGATATGGAAAATGAAGTATCTTAGAAAGAAGAGGACGGCCTGAAAAGGTATTTTTATGTTTTTTTACCTTAATACTTAATTTTTCAGGTTCTACAAAAGATATGTTTTCTCAACTTAATTTGACCTAACGGAGCAATCGAATTATTATCTCTAACAAATAATATTAAGATATGACGGCAAAGCGAACACGGTATGCATGAATTATGTCACATCAGAGTAAAATTGAAAAAGATATGGAAAATGAAGTATCTTAGAAAGAAGAGGACGGCCTGAGCAAGGTATTTTTATGTTTTTTTACCTTAATACTTAATTTTTCAGCTTCTACAAAAGATATGTTTTCTCAACTTAATTTGACCTATTGGAGCAATCGAATTATTATCTCTAACAAATAATATTAAGATATGACGGCAAAGCGAACACGGGATGCATGAATTATGTCACACCAGAGGAAAATTGAAAAAGATATGGAAAATGAAGTATCTTAGAAAGAAGAGGACGGCCTGAAAAGGTATTTTAAAGTTTTTTTACCTTAATACTTAATTTTTCAGGTTCTACAAAAGATATGTTTTCTCAACTTAATTTGACCTAACGGAGCAATCGAATTATTATCTCTAACAAATAATATTAAGATATGACGGCAAAGCGAACACGTGATGCTAGAATTATGTCACATCAGAGGAAAATTGAAAAAGATATGGAAAATGAGGTATCTTAGAAAGAAGAGGACGGCCTGAAAAGGTATTTTTATGTTTTTTTATCTTAATACTTTTTTTTTAGCATCTACATAAGAAAAGTTTTTTTAACTTAATTATACGTATCAGAGCAATCGAATTATTATCTCTAACAAATATTATTAAGATATAACGGAAAAGCGAACACTGGATGCTAAAATTATGTCACATCAGAGGAAAATTGAAAAAGATATGGAAAATGAAGTATCTTAGAAAGAAGAGGCTGGCCTGAGCGAGGTAATTTTATGTTTTTGTAACTTAACACTTTATTTTTCAGCATCTACAAAAGAAAAGTTTTCTCAACTTAATTTGACCTAACGGAGCAATCGAATTATTATCTCTAACAAATAATATTAAGATATGACGGCAAAGCGAACACGGGATGCTAGAATTATGTCACATCAGAGGAAAATTGAAAAAGATATGGAAAATGAGGTATCTTAGAAAGAAGAGGACGGCCTGAAAAGGTATTTTTATGTTTTTTTATCTTAATACTTTTTTTTTAGCATCTACATAAGAAAAGTTTTTTTAACTTAATTATACGTATCAGAGCAATCGAATTATTATCTCTAACAAATATTATTAAGATATAACGGAAAAGCGAACACGGGAAGCTAGAACTATGTCACATCAGAGGAAAATAGAAAAAGATAAAGAAAATAAAGTATCTTAGAAAGAAGAGGACGGCCTGAGCAAGGTATTTTTATGTTTTTTTACCTTAATACTTAATTTTTCAGCTTCTACAAAAGATATGTTTTCTCAACTTAATTATACGTATCAGAGCAATCGAATTATTATCTCTAACAAATATTATTAAGATATAACGGAAAAGCGAACACGGGATGCTAAAATTATGTCACATCAGAGGAAAATTGAAAAAGATATGGAAAATGAAGTATCTTAGAAAGAAGAGGCTGGCCTGAGCGAGGTAATTTTATGTTTTTGTAACTTAACACTTTATTTTTCAGCATCTACAAAAGAAAAGTTTTCTCAACTTAATTTGACCTAACGGAGCAATCGAATTATTATCTCTAACAAATAATATTAAGATATGACGGCAAAGCGAACACGGGATGCTAGAATTATGTCACATCAGAGGAAAATTGAAAAAGATATGGAAAATGAGGTATCTTAGAAAGAAGAGGACGGCCTGAAAAGGTATTTTTATGTTTTTTTATCTTAATACTTTTTTTTTAGCATCTACATAAGAAAAGTTTTTTTAACTTAATTATACGTATCAGAGCAATCGAATTATTATCTCTAACAAATATTATTAAGATATAACGGAAAAGCGAACACGGGAAGCTAGAACTATGTCACATCAGAGGAAAATTGAAAAAGATAAAGAAAATAAAGTATCTTAGAAAGAAGAGGACGGCCTGAGCAAGGGTTTTTTTATGTTTTTTTACCTTAATACTTAATTTTTCAGCTTCTACAAAAGATATGTTTTCTCAACTTAATCTGACCTATTGGAGCAATCGAATTATTATCTCTAACAAATAATAGTAAGATATGACGGCAAAGCGAACACGGTATGCATGAATTATGTCACATCAGAGGAAAATTGAAAAAGATATGGAAAATGAAGTATCTTAGAAAGAAGAGGACGGCCTGAAAAGGTATTTTTATGTTTTTTTATCTTAATACTTTTTTTTTAGCATCTACATAAGAAAAGTTTTTTCAACTTAATTATACGTATCAGAGCAATCGAATTATTATCTCTAACAAATATTATTAAGGTATAACGGAAAAGCGAACATGGGATGCAAGAAATATGTCACATCAGAGGAAAATTGAATAAGATATGGAAAATGAAGTATCTTAGAAAGAAGAGGCTGGCCTGAGTGAGGTAATTTTATGTTTTTGTAACTTAACTCTTTATTTTTCAGCATCTACAAAAGAAAAGTTTTCTCAACTTAGTTTGACGTAGCGGAGCAATCGAATTATTAACTCAAACAAATATTATTAAGATATAACGGAAAAGCGAACACGGGATGCATGAATTATGTCCTATCAGAGGAAAATTGAAAAAGATATGGAAAATGAAGTATCTTAGAAAGAAGAGGACGGCCTGAAAAGGTATTTTTATGTTTTTTTATCTTAATACTTTTTTTTTAGCATCTACATAAGAAAAGTTTTTTCAACTTAATTATACGTATCAGAGCAATCGAATTATTATCTCTAACAAATATTATTAAGATATAACGGAAAAGCGAACACGGGATGCTAGAATTATGTCACATCAGAGGAAAATTGAAAAAGATATGGAAAATGAAGTATCTTAGAAAGAAGAGGCTGGCCTGAGCGAGGTAATTTTATGTTTTTGTAACTTAACACTTTATTTTTCAGCATCTACAAAAGAAAAGTTTTCTCAACTTAGTTTGACGTAAAGGAGTAATCGAATTATTAACTCTAACAAATATTATTAAGATATAACGGAAAAGTGAACTCGGGAAGCTAGAATTATGTCACATCAGAGGAAAATTGAAAAAGATATGGAAAATGAAGTATCTTAGAAAGAAGAGGACGGCCTGAAAAGGTATTTTTATGTTTTTTTATCTTAATACTTTTTTTTTAGCATCTACATAAGAAAAGTTTTTTCAACTGAATTATACGTATCAGAGCAATCGAATTATTATCTCTAACAAATATTATTAAGATATAACGGAAAAGCGAACATGGGATGCAAGAAATATGTCACATCAGAGGAAAATTGAATAAGATATGGAAAATGAAGTATCTTAGAAAGAAGAGGCTGGCCTGAGTGAGGTAATTTTATGTTTTTGTAACTTAACTCTTTATTTTTCAGCATCTACAAAAGAAAAGTTTTCTCAACTTAGTTTGACGTAGCGGAGCAATCGAATTATTAACTCAAACAAATATTATTAAGATATAACGGAAAAGCGAACACGGGATGCATGAATTATGTCCTATCAGAGGAAAATTGAAAAAGATATGGAAAATGAAGTATCTTAGAAAGAAGAGGACGGCCTGAGCAAGGTATTTTTATGTTTTTTTACCTTAATACTTAATTTTTCAGCTTCTACAAAAGATATGTTTTCTCAACTTAATCTGACCTATTGGAGCAATCGAATTATTATCCCTAACAAATAATATTAAGATATGACGGCAAAGCGAACACGGGATGCAAGAATTATGTCACATCAGAGGAAAATTGAAAAAGATGTGGAAAATGAAGTATCTTAGAAAGAAGAGGCTGGCCTGAGTGAGGTAATTTTATGTTTTTGTAACTTAACTCTTTATTTTTCAGCATCTACAAAAGAAAAGTTTTCTCAACTTAGTTTGACGTAGCGGAGCAATCGAATTATTAACTCAAACAAATATTATTAAGATATAACGGAAAAGCGAACACGGGATGCATGAATTATGTCCTATCAGAGGAAAATTGAAAAAGATATGGAAAATGAAGTATCTTAGAAAGAAGAGGACGGCCTGAAAAGGTATTTTTATGGTTTTTTATCTTAATACTTTTTT
The DNA here is from genome assembly GCA_964056705.1 of Troilus luridus. Taxonomy (NCBI): domain Eukaryota; kingdom Metazoa; phylum Arthropoda; class Insecta; order Hemiptera; family Pentatomidae; genus Troilus; species Troilus luridus. The sequence continues at coordinate 186,658,149 of OZ057412.1, read as the reverse complement.
TTTAGCATCTACATAAGAAAAGTTTTTTCAACTTAATTATACGTATCAGAGCAATCGAATTATTATCTCTAACAAATATTATTAAGATATAACGGAAAAGCGAACACGGGATGCTAGAATTATGTCACATCAGAGAAAAATTGAAAAAGATATGGAAAATGAAGTATCTTAGAAAGAAGAGGCTGGCCTGAGCGAGGTAATTTTATGTTTTTGTAACTTAACACTTTATTTTTCAGCATCTACGAAAGAAAAGTTTTCTCAACTTAGTTTGACGTAAAGGAGTAATCGAATTATTAACTCTAACAAATATTATTAAGATATAACGGAAAAGTGAACTCGGGAAGCTAGAATTATGTCACATCAGAGGAAAATTGAAAAAGATATGGAAAATGAAGTATCTTGGAAAGAAGAGGACGGCCTGAAAAGGTATTTTTATGTTTTTTTATCTTAATACTTTTTTTTTAGCATCTACATAAGAAAAGTTTTTTCAACTGAATTATACGTATCAGAGCAATCGAATTATTATCTCTAACAAATATTATTAAGATATAACGGAAAAGCGAACATGGGATGCAAGAAATATGTCACATCAGAGGAAAATTGAATAAGATATAGAAAATGAAGTATCTTAGAAAGAAGAGGCTGGCCTGAGTGAGGTAATTTTATGTTTTTGTAACTTAACTCTTTATTTTTCAGCATCTACAAAAGAAAAGTTTTCTCAACTTAGTTTGACGTAGCGGAGCAATCGAATTATTAACTCAAACAAATATTATTAAGATATAACGGAAAAGCGAACACGGGATGCATGAATTATGTCCTATCAGAGGAAAATTGAAAAAGATATGGAAAATGAAGTATCTTAGAAAGAAGAGGACGGCCTGAGCAAGGTATTTTTATGTTTTTTTACCTTAATACTTAATTTTTCAGCTTCTACAAAAGATATGTTTTCTCAACTTAATCTGACCTATTGGAGCAATCGAATTATTTTCTCTAACAAATAATAGTAAGAAATGACGGCAAAACTAACACGGGATGCAAGAATTATGTCACATCAGAGGAAAATTGAAAAAGATATGGAAAATGAAGTATCTTAGAAAGAAGAGGACGGCCTGAAAAGGTATTTATATGTTTTTTTATCTTAATACTTTTTTTTTAGCATCTACAAAAGAAAAGTTTTCTCAACTTAGTTTGACGTAAAGGAGTAATCGAATTATTAACTCTAACAAATATTATTAAGATATAACGGAAAAGTGAACTCGGGAAGCTAGAATTATGTCACATCAGAGGAAAATTGAAAAAGATAAAAAAAATAAAGTATCTTAGAAAGAAGAGGACGGCCTGAATAGTTATTTATATGTTTTTTTACCTTAATACTTTTATTTTCAGCATCTACAAAAGAAATGTTTTCTCAACTTAATTTGACGTAAAGGAGCAATCGATTTATTAACTCTTACAAATATTAATAAGATATAACGGAAAAGCGAACACGGGAAGCTAGAATTATGTCACATCAGAGGAAAATCGAAAAAGTTAAAGAAAATAAAGTATCTTAGATAGAACAGGACGGCCTGAGCAAGGTATTTTTATGTTTTTGTAACTTAACTCTTTATTTTTCAGCATCTACAAAAGAAAAGTTTTCTCAACTTAGTTTGACGTAGCGGAGCAATCGAATTATTAGTTCTAACAAATATTATTAAGATATAACGTAAAAGCGAACACGGGAAGCTAGACTTATGTCACATCAGAGGAAAATAGAAAAAGATAAAGAAAATAAAGTATCTTAGAAAGAACAGGACGGCCAGAGCAAGGTATTTTTATGTTTTTTTACCTTAATACTTTATTTTTCAGCATCTACAAAAGAAAAGTTTTCTCAACTTAGTTTGACGTATCGGAGCAATCGAATTATTATCTCTAACAAGTATAATTAAGTTCTGACGGCAAAGCGAACACGGGAAGATAGAATTATGACACATCAAAGGAAAATTGAAGAAGATATGGAAAATAAAGTATCTTAGAATGAAGAGGACGGCCTGAAAAGGTATTTAAATTTTTTTTACCTTAATACTTTTTTTTCAGCATCTACAAAAGAAATGTTTTCTCAACTTAATTTGACGTAACGGACCAATCGAATTATTAGTTCTAACAAATATTATTAAGATATAACGGAAAAGCGAACTCGGGAAGCTAGAATTATGTCACATCAGAGGAAAATAGAAAAAGATAAAGAAAATAAAGTATCTTAGAATGAAGAGGATGGCCTGAAAAGGTATTTATATTTTTTTTACCTTAATACTTTTTTTTTCAGCATCTACAAAAGAAATGTTTTCTCAACTTAATTTGACGTAAAGGAGCAATCGAATTATTAACTCTTACAAATATTAATAAGATATAACGGAAAAGCGAACACGGGAAGCTAGAATTATGTCACATCAGGGGAAAATAGAAAAAGTTAAAGAAAATAAAGTATCTTAGAAAGAACAGGACGGCCTGAGCAAGGTATTTTTATGTTTTTTTACCTTAATACTTTATTTTTCAGCATCTACCAAAAAAAACTTTACTCAACTTAATTTGACGTAACGGAGCAATCGAATTATTAACTCTAACAAATATTATTAAGATATGACGGCTAAGCGAACACGGGAAGATAGAATTATGACACATCAAAGGAAAATTGAAGAAGATATGGAAAATAAAGTATCTTAGAAAGAAGAGGACGGCCTGAAAAGGTATTTATATGTTTTTTTACCTTAATACTTTTTTTTTCAGCATCTACAAAAGAAATGTTTTCTCAACTTAATTTGACGTAACGGACCAATCGAATTATTATCTCTAACAAATAATATTAAGATATAACGGAAAAGCGAACTCGGGAAGCTAGAATTATGTCACATCATAGGAAAATAGAAAAAGATAAAGAAAATAAAGTATCTTTGAAAGAACAGGACGGCCAGAGCAAGGTATTTTTATGTTTTTTTACCTTAATACTTAATTTTTCAGCATCTACAAAAGAAAAGTTTTCTCAACTTAGTTTGACGTAAAGGAGAATCGAATTATTAACTCTAACAAATATTATTAAGATATAACGGAAAAGCGAACTCGGGAAGCTAGAATTATGTCACATCAGAGGAAAATAGAAAAAGATAAAAAAAATAAAGTATCTTAGAAAGAAGAGGACGGCCTGAAAAGGTATTTATATGTTTTTTTACCTTAATACTTAATTTTTCAGCTTCTACAAAAGATATGTTTTCTCAACTTAATTTGACCTTACGGAGCAATCGAATTATTATCTCTAACAAATAATATTAAGATAAGACGGCAAAGCGAACACGGGATGCTAGAATTATGTCACATCAGAGGAAAATTGAAAAAGATATGGAAAATGAAGTATCTTAGAAAGAAGAGGACGGCCTGAGCATAGTATTTTTATGTTTTTTTACCTTAATACTTAATTTTTCAGCTTCTACAAAAGATATGTTTTCTCAACTTAATTTGACCTTACGGAGCAATCGAATTATTAACTCTAACAAATATTATTAAGATATAACGGAAAAGCGAACTCGGGAAGCTAGAACTATGTCACATCAGAGGAAAATAGAAAAAGATAAAAAAAATAAAGTATCTTAGAAAGAAGAGGACGGCCTGAAAAGGTATTTATATGTTTTTTTACCTTAATACTTAATTTTTCAGCTTCTACAAAAGATATGTTTTCTCAACTTAATTTGACCTTACGGAGCAATCGAATTATTATCTCTAACAAATAATATTAAGATAAGACGGCAAAGCGAACACGGGATGCTAGAATTATGTCACATCAGAGGAAAATTGAAAAAGATATGGAAAATGAAGTATCTTAGAAAGAAGAGGACGGCCTGAGCATAGTATTTTTATGTTTTTTTACCTTAATACTTAATTTTTCAGCTTCTACAAAAGATATGTTTTCTCAACTTAATTTGACCTTACGGAGCAATCGAATTATTAACTCTAACAAATATTATTAAGATATAACGGAAAAGCGAACACGGGAAGCTAGAATTATGTCACATCATATAAAAAATAGAAAAAGATAAAGAAAATAAAATATCTTTGAAAGAACAGGACGGCCAGAGCAAGGTATTTTTATGTTTTTTTACCTTAATACTTAATTTTTCAGCATCTACAAAAGAAAAGTTTTCTCAACTTAGTTTTACGTAAAGGAGTAATCGAATTATTAACTCTAACAAATATTATTAAGATATAACGGAAAAGTAAACTCGGGAAGCTAGAATTATGTCACATCAGAGGAAAATTGAAAAAGATAAAAAAAATAAAGTATCTTAGAAAGAAGAGGACGGCCTGAAAAGGTATTTATATGTTTTTTTACCTTAATACTTTTTTTTTCAGCATCTACAAAAGAAATGTTTTCTCAACTTAATTTGACGTAAAGGAGCAATCGATTTATTAACTCTTACAAATATTAATAAGATATAACGGAAAAGCGAACACGGGAAGCTAGAATTATGTCACATCAGAGGAAAATAGAAAAAGTTAAAGAAAATAAAGTATCTTAGATAGAACAGGACGGCCTGAGCAAGGTATTTTTATGTTTTTGTAACTTAACTCTTTATTTTTCAGCATCTACAAAAGAAAAGTTTTCTCAACTTAGTTTGACGTAAAGGAGAATCGAATTATTAACTCTAACAAATATTATTAAGATATAACGGAAAAGCGAACTCGGGAAGCTAGAATTATGTCACATCAGAGGAAAATAGAAAAAGATAAAAAAAATAAAGTATCTTAGAAAGAAGAGGACGGCCTGAAAAGGTATTTATATGTTTTTTTACCTTAATACTTAATTTTTCAGCTTCTACAAAAGATATGTTTTCTCAACTTAATTTGACCTTACGGAGCAATCGAATTATTATCTCTAACAAATAATATTAAGATAAGACGGCAAAGCGAACACGGGATGCTAGAATTATGTCACATCAGAGGAAAATTGAAAAAGATATGGAAAATGAAGTATCTTAGAAAGAAGAGGACGGCCTGAGCATAGTATTTTTATGTTTTTTTACCTTAATACTTAATTTTTCAGCTTCTACAAAAGATATGTTTTCTCAACTTAATTTGACCTTACGGAGCAATCGAATTATTAACTCTAACAAATATTATTAAGATATAACGGAAAAGCGAACACGGGAAGCTAGAATTATGTCACATCATAATAAAAATAGAAAAAGATAAAGAAAATAAAATATCTTTGAAAGAACAGGACGGCCAGAGCAAGGTATTTTTATGTTTTTTTACCTTAATACTTAATTTTTCAGCATCTACAAAAGAAAAGTTTTCTCAACTTAGTTTTACGTAAAGGAGTAATCGAATTATTAACTCTAACAAATATTATTAAGATATAACGGAAAAGTAAACTCGGGAAGCTAGAATTATGTCACATCAGAGGAAAATTGAAAAAGATAAAAAAAATAAAGTATCTTAGAAAGAAGAGGACGGCCTGAAAAGGTATTTATATGTTTTTTTACCTTAATACTTTTTTTTTCAGCATCTACAAAAGAAATGTTTTCTCAACTTAATTTGACGTAAAGGAGCAATCGATTTATTAACTCTTACAAATATTAATAAGATATAACGGAAAAGCGAACACGGGAAGCTAGAATTATGTCACATCAGAGGAAAATAGAAAAAGTTAAAGAAAATAAAGTATCTTAGATAGAACAGGACGGCCTGAGCAAGGTATTTTTATGTTTTTGTAACTTAACTCTTTATTTTTCAGCATCTACAAAAGAAAAGTTTTCTCAACTTAGTTTGACGTAGCGGAGCAATCGAATTATTAGTTCTAACAAATATTATTAAGATATAACGTAAAAGCGAACACGGGAAGCTAGACTTATGTCACATCAGAGGAAAATAGAAAAAGATAAAGAAAATAAAGTATCTTAGAAAGAACAGGACGGCCAGAGCAAGGTATTTTTATGTTTTTTTACCTTAATACTTAACTTTTCAGCATCTACAAAAGAAAAGTTTTCTCAACTTAGTTTGACGTAAAGGAGCAATCGAATTATTAACTCTAACAAATATTATTAAGATATAACGGAAAAGCGAACTCGGGAAGCTAGAATTATGTCACATCAGAGGAAAATAGAAAAAGATAAAAAAAATAAAGTATCTTAGAAAGAAGAGGACGGCCTGAAAAGGTATTTATATGTTTTTTTACCTTAATACTTAATTTTTCAGCTTCTACAAAAGATATGTTTTCTCAACTTAATTTGACCTTACGGAGCAATCGAATTATTAACTCTAACAAATATTATTAAGATATAACGGAAAAGCGAACACGGGAAGCTAGAATTATGTCACATCATAGGAAAATAGAAAAAGATAAAGAAAATAAAGTATCTTTGAAAGAACAGGACGGCCAGAGCAAGGTATTTTTATGTTTTTTTACCTTAATACTTAATTTTTCAGCATCTACAAAAGAAAAGTTTTCTCAACTTAGTTTGACGTAAAGAAGTAATCGAATTATTAACTCTAACAAATATTATTAAGATATAACGGAAAAGTGAACTCGGGAAGCTAGAATTATGTCACATCAGAGGAAAATTGAAAAAGATAAAAAAAATAAAGTATCTTAGAAAGAAGAGGACGGCCTGAAAAGGTATTTATATGTTTTTTTACCTTAATACTTTTTTTTTCAGCATCTAAAAAAGAAATGTTTTCTCAACTTAATTTGACGTAAAGGAGCAATCGATTTATTAACTCTTACAAATATTAATAAGATATAACGGAAAAGCGAACACGGGAAGCTAGAATTATGTCACATCAGAGGAAAATAGAAAAAGTTAAAGAAAATAAAGTATCTTAGATAGAACAGGACGGCCTGAGCAAGGTATTTTTATGTTTTTGTAACTTAACTCTTTATTTTTCAGCATCTACAAAAGAAAAGTTTTCTCAACTTAGTTTGACGTAGCGGAGCAATCGAATTATTAACTCTTACAAATATTAATAAGATATAACGGAAAAGCGAACACGGGAAGCTAGACTTATGTCACATCAGAGGAAAATAGAAAAAGATAAAGAAAATAAAGTATCTTAGAAAGATCAGGACGGCCAGAGCAAGGTATTTTTATGTTTTTTTACCTTAATACTTAATTTTTCAGCATGTACAAAAGAAAAGTTTTCTTAACTTAGTTTGACGTAAAGGAGCAATCGAATTATTAACTCTTACAAATATTAATAAGATATAACGGAAAAGCGAACACGGGAAGCTAGAATTATGTCACATCAGAGGAAAATAGAAAAAGATAAAAAAAAAAAAGTATGTTAGAAAGAAGAGGACGGCCTGAATAGGTATTTATATGTTTTTTTACCTTAATACTTTTTTTTTCAGCATCTACAAAAGAAATATTTTCTCAACTTAATTTGACGTAAAGGAGCAATCGATTTACTGACTCTTACAAATATTAATAAGATTTAACGGAAAAGCGAACACGGGAAGCTAGAATTATGTCACATCAGGAGAAAATAGAAAAAGTTAAAGAAAATAAAGTATCTTAGAAAGAACAGGACGGCCTGAGCAAGGTATTTTTATGTTTTTTTACCTTAATACTTTATTTTTCAGCATCTACCAAACAAAACTTTACTCAACTTAATTTGACGTAACGGAGCAATCGAATTATTAACTCTAACAAATATTATTAAGATATGACGGCTAAGTGAACACGGGATGCTAGAATTATGTAACATCAGAGGAAAATTGAAAAAGATATGGAAAATGAAGTATCTTAGAAAGAAGAGGCTGGCCTGAGCGAGGTAATTTTATGTTTTTGTAACTTAACACTTTATTTTTCAGCATCTACAAAAGAAAAGTTTTCTCAACTTAGTTTGACGTATCGGAGCAATCGAATTATTATCTCTAACAAGTATTATTAAGTTTTGACGGCAAAGCGAACACGGGAAGATAGAATTATGACACATCGAAGGAAAATTGAAGAAGATATGGAAAATAAAGTATCTTAGAAAGAAGAGGACGGCCTGAAAAGGTATTTATATGTTTTTTTACCTTAATACTTTTTTTTCAGCATCTACAAAAGAAATGTTTTCTCAACTTAATTTGACGTAACGGACCAATCGAATTATTAGTTCTAACAAATATTATTAAGATATAACGTAAAAGCGAACACGGGAAGCTAGACTTATGTCACATCAGAGGAAAATAGAAAAAGATAAAGAAAATAAAGTATCTTAGAAAGAACAGGACGGCCAGAGCAAGGTATTTTTATGTTTTTTTACCTTAATACTTAATTTTTCAGCATCTACAAAACAAAAGTTTTCTCAACTTAGTTTGACGTAAAGGAGCAATCGAATTATTAACTCTAACAAATATTATTAAGATATAACGGAAAAGCGAACTCGGGAAGCTAGAATTATGTAACATCAGAGGAAAATAGAAAAAGATAAAAAAAATAAAGTATCTTAGAAAGAAGAGGACGGCCTGAAAAGGTATTTATATGTTTTTTTACCTTAATACTTTTTTTTTTCAGCATCTACAAAAGAAATGTTTTCTCAACTTAATTTGACGTAAAGGAGCAATCGAATTATTAACTCTTACAAATATTAATAAGATATAACGGAAAAGCGAACACGGGAAGCTAGAATTATGTCACATCAGAGGAAAATAGAAAAAGATAAAAAAACTAAAGTATCTTAGAAAGAAGAGGACGGCCTGAAAAGGTATTTATATGTTTTTTTACCTTAATACTTTTTTTTTCAGCATCGACAAAAGAAATATTATCTCAACTTAATTTGACGTAAAGGAGCAATCGATTTACTGACTCTTACAAATATTAATAAGATTTAACGGAAAAGCGAACACGGGAAGCTAGAATTATGTCACATCAGGGGAAAATAGAAAAAGTTAAAGAAAATAAAGTATCTTAGAAAGAACAGGACGGCCTGAGCAAGGTATTTTTATGTTTTTTTACCTTAATACTTTATTTTTCAGCATCTACCAAACAAAACTTTACTCAACTTAATTTGACGTAACGGAGCAATCGAATTATTAACTCTAACAAATATTATTAAGATATGACGGCTAAGCGAACACGGGATGCTAGAATTATGTCACATCAGAGGAAAATTGAAAAAGATATGGAAAATGAAGTATCTTAGAAAGAAGAGGCTGGCCTGAGCGAGGTAATTTTATGTTTTTGTAACTTAACACTTTATTTTTCAGCATCTACAAAAGAAAAGTTTTCTCAACTTAGTTTGACGTATCGGAGCAATCGAATTATTATCTCTAACAAGTATTATTAAGTTTTGACGGCAAAGCGAACACGGGAAGATAGAATTATGACACATCAAAGGAAAATTGAAGAAGATATGGAAAATAAAGTATCTTAGAAAGAAGAGGACGGCCTGAAAAGGTATTTATATGTTTTTTTACCTTAATACTTTTTTTTTCAGCATCTACAAAAGAAATGTTTTCTCAACTTAATTTGACGTAAAGGAGCAATCGATTTATTAACTCTTACAAATATTAATAAGATATAACGGAAAAGCGAACACGGGAAGCTAGAATTATGTCACATCAGAGGAAAATAGAAAAAGTTAAAGAAAATAAAGTATCTTAGATAGAACAGGACGGCCTGAGCAAGGTATTTTTATGTTTTTGTAACTTAACTCTTTATTTTTCAGCATCTACAAAAGAAAAGTTTTCTCAACTTAGTTTGACCTTACGGAGCAATCGAATTATTATCTCTAACAAATAATATTAAGATAAGACGGCAAAACGAACACGGGATGCTAGAATTATGTCACATCAGAGGAAAATTGAAAAAGATATGGAAAATGAAGTATCTTAGAAAGAAGAGGACGGCCTGAGCATAGTATTTTTATGTTTTTTTACCTTAATACTTAATTTTTCAGCATCTACAAAACAAAAGTTTTCTCAACTTAGTTTGACGTAAAGGAGCAATCGAATTATTAACTCTAACAAATATTATTAAGATATAACGGAAAAGCGAACTCGGGAAGCTAGAATTATGTAACATCAGAGGAAAATAGAAAAAGATAAAAAAAATAAAGTATCTTAGAAAGAAGAGGACGGCCTGAAAAGGTATTTATATGTTTTTTTACCTTAATACTTTTTTTTTTCTGCATCTACAAAAGAAATGTTTTCTCAACTTAATTTGACGTAAAGGAGCAATCGAATTATTAACTCTTACAAATATTAATAAGATATAACGGAAAAGCGAACACGGGAAGCTAGAATTATGTCACATCAGAGGAAAATAGAAAAAGATAAAAAAACTAAAGTATCTTAGAAAGAAGAGGACGGCCTGAAAAGGTATTTATATGTTTTTTTACCTTAATACTTTTTTTTTCAGCATCGAAAAAAGAAATATTATCTCAACTTAATTTGACGTAAAGGAGCAATCGATTTACTGACTCTTACAAATATTAATAAGATTTAACGGAAAAGCGAACACGGGAAGCTAGAATTATGTCACATCAGGGGAAAATAGAAAAAGTTAAAGAATATAAAGTATCTTAGAAAGAACAGGACGGCCTGAGCAAGGTATTTTTATGTTTTTTTACCTTAATACTTTATTTTTCAGCATCTACCAAACAAAACTTTACTCAACTTAATTTGACGTAACGGAGCAATCGAATTATTAACTCTAACAAATATTATTAAGATATGACGGCTAAGCGAACACGGGATGCTAGAATTATGTCACATCAGAGGAAAATTGAAAAAGATATGGAAAATGAAGTATCTTAGAAAGAAGAGGCTGGCCTGAGCGAGGTAATTTTATGTTTTTGTAACTTAACACTTTATTTTTCAGCATCTACAAAAGAAAAGTTTTCTCAACTTAGTTTGACGTATCGGAGCAATCGAATTATTATCTCTAACAAGTATTATTAAGTTTTGACGGCAAAGCGAACACGGGAAGATAGAATTATGACACATCAAAGGAAAATTGAAGAAGATATGGAAAATAAAGTATCTTAGAAAGAAGAGGACGGCCTGAAAAGGTATTTATATGTTTTTTTACCTTAATACTTTTTTTTTCAGCATCTACAAAAGAAATGTTTTCTCAACTTAATTTGACGTAAAGGAGCAATCGATTTATTAACTCTTACAAATATTAATAAGATATAACGGAAAAGCGAACACGGGAAGCTAGAATTATGTCACATCAGAGGAAAATAGAAAAAGTTAAAGAAAATAAAGTATCTTAGATAGAACAGGACGGCCTGAGCAAGGTATTTTTATGTTTTTGTAACTTAACTCTTTATTTTTCAGCATCTACAAAAGAAAAGTTTTCTCAACTTAGTTTGACGTAAAGGAGAATCGAATTATTAACTCTAACAAATATTATTAAGATATAACGGAAAAGCGAACTCGGGAAGCTAGAATTATGTCACATCAGAGGAAAATAGAAAAAGATAAAAAAAATAAAGTATCTTAGAAAGAAGAGGACGGCCTGAAAAGGTATTTATATGTTTTTTTACCTTAATACTTAATTTTTCAGCTTCTACAAAAGATATGTTTTCTCAACTTAATTTGACCTTACGGAGCAATCGAATTATTATCTCTAACAAATAATATTAAGATAAGACGGCAAAGCGAACACGGGATGCTAGAATTATGTCACATCAGAGGAAAATTGAAAAAGATATGGAAAATGAAGTATCTTAGAAAGAAGAGGACGGCCTGAGCATAGTATTTTTATGTTTTTTTACCTTAATACTTAATTTTTCAGCTTCTACAAAAGATATGTTTTCTCAACTTAATTTGACCTTACGGAGCAATCGAATTATTAACTCTAACAAATATTATTAAGATATAACGGAAAAGCGAACACGGGAAGCTAGAATTATGTCACATCATATAAAAAATAGAAAAAGATAAAGAAAATAAAATATCTTTGAAAGAACAGGACGGCCAGAGCAAGGTATTTTTATGTTTTTTTACCTTAATACTTAATTTTTCAGCATCTACAAAAGAAAAGTTTTCTCAACTTAGTTTTACGTAAAGGAGTAATCGAATTATTAACTCTAACAAATATTATTAAGATATAACGGAAAAGTAAACTCGGGAAGCTAGAATTATGTCACATCAGAGGAAAATTGAAAAAGATAAAAAAAATAAAGTATCTTAGAAAGAAGAGGACGGCCTGAAAAGGTATTTATATGTTTTTTTACCTTAATACTTTTTTTTTCAGCATCTACAAAAGAAATGTTTTCTCAACTTAATTTGACGTAAAGGAGCAATCGATTTATTAACTCTTACAAATATTAATAAGATATAACGGAAAAGCGAACACGGGAAGCTAGAATTATGTCACATCAGAGGAAAATAGAAAAAGTTAAAGAAAATAAAGTATCTTAGATAGAACAGGACGGCCTGAGCAAGGTATTTTTTTGTTTTTGTAACTTAACTCTTTATTTTTCAGCATCTACAAAAGAAAAGTTTTCTCAACTTAGTTTGACGTAAAGGAGAATCGAATTATTAACTCTAACAAATATTATTAAGATATAACGGAAAAGCGAACTCGGGAAGCTAGAATTATGTCACATCAGAGGAAAATAGAAAAAGATAAAAAAAATAAAGTATCTTAGAAAGAAGAGGACGGCCTGAAAAGGTATTTATATGTTTTTTTACCTTAATACTTAATTTTTCAGCTTCTACAAAAGATATGTTTTCTCAACTTAATTTGACCTTACGGAGCAATCGAATTATTATCTCTAACAAATAATATTAAGATAAGACGGCAAAGCGAACACGGGATGCTAGAATTATGTCACATCAGAGGAAAATTGAAAAAGATATGGAAAATGAAGTATCTTAGAAAGAAGAGGACGGCCTGAGCATAGTATTTTTATGTTTTTTTACCTTAATACTTAATTTTTCAGCTTCTACAAAAGATATGTTTTCTCAACTTAATTTGACCTTACGGAGCAATCGAATTATTAACTCTAACAAATATTATTAAGATATAACGGAAAAGCGAACACGGGAAGCTAGAATTATGTCACATCATATAAAAAATAGAAAAAGATAAAGAAAATAAAATATCTTTGAAAGAACAGGACGGCCAGAGCAAGGTATTTTTATGTTTTTTTACCTTAATACTTAATTTTTCAGCATCTACAAAAGAAAAGTTTTCTCAACTTAGTTTTACGTAAAGGAGTAATCGAATTATTAACTCTAACAAATATTATTAAGATATAACGGAAAAGTAAAATCGGGAAGCTAGAATTATGTCACATCAGAGGAAAATTGAAAAAGATAAAAAAAATAAAGTATCTTAGAAAGAAGAGGACGGCCTGAAAAGGTATTTATATGTTTTTTTACCTTAATACTTTTTTTTTCAGCATCTACAAAAGAAATGTTTTCTCAACTTAATTTGACGTAAAGGAGCAATCGATTTATTAACTCTTACAAATATTAATAAGATATAACGGAAAAGCGAACACGGGAAGCTAGAATTATGTCACATCATATAAAAAATAGAAAAAGATAAAGAAAATAAAATATCTTTGAAAGAACAGGACGGCCAGAGCAAGGTATTTTTATGTTTTTTTACCTTAATACTTTTTTTTTCAGCATCTAAAAAAGAAATGTTTTCTCAACTTAATTTGACGTAAAGGAGCAATCGATTTATTAACTCTTACAAATATTAATAAGATATAACGGAAAAGCGAACACGGGAAGCTAGAATTATGTCACATCAGAGGAAAATAGAAAAAGTTAAAGAAAATAAAGTATCTTAGATAGAACAGGACGGCCTGAGCAAGGTATTTTTATGTTTTTGTAACTTAACTCTTTATTTTTCAGCATCTACAAAAGAAAAGTTTTCTCAACTTAGTTTGACGTAGCGGAGCAATCGAATTATTAACTCTTACAAATATTAATAAGATATAACGGAAAAGCGAACACGGGAAGCTAGACTTATGTCACATCAGAGGAAAATAGAAAAAGATAAAGAAAATAAAGTATCTTAGAAAGATCAGGACGGCCAGAGCAAGGTATTTTTATGTTTTTTTACCTTAATACTTAATTTTTCAGCATGTACAAAAGAAAAGTTTTCTTAACTTAGTTTGACGTAAAGGAGCAATCGAATTATTAACTCTAACAAATATTATTAAGATATAACGGAAAAGCGAACTCGGGAAGCTAGAATTATGTCACATCAGAGGAAAATAGAAAAAGATAAAAAAAATAAAGTATCTTAGAAAGAAGAGGACGGCCTGAAAAGGTATTTATATGTTTTTTTACCTTAATACTTTTTTTTTTCAGCATCTACAAAAGAAATGTTTTCTCAACTTAATTTGACGTAAAGGAGCAATCGAATTATTAACTCTTACAAATATTAATAAGATATAACGGAAAAGCGAACACGGGAAGCTAGAATTATGTCACATCAGAGGAAAATAGAAAAAGATAAAAAAAAAAAAGTATGTTAGAAAGAAGAGGACGGCCTGAATAGGTATTTATATGTTTTTTTACCTTAATACTTTTTTTTTCAGCATCTACAAAAGAAATATTTTCTCAACTTAATTTGACGTAAAGGAGCAATCGATTTACTGACTCTTACAAATATTAATAAGATTTAACGGAAAAGCGAACACGGGAAGCTAGAATTATGTCACATCAGGAGAAAATAGAAAAAGTTAAAGAAAATAAAGTATCTTAGAAAGAACAGGACGGCCTGAGCAAGGTATTTTTATGTTTTTTTACCTTAATACTTTATTTTTCAGCATCTACCAAACAAAACTTTACTCAACTTAATTTGACGTAACGGAGCAATCGAATTATTAACTCTAACAAATATTATTAAGATATGACGGCTAAGTGAACACGGGATGCTAGAATTATGTAACATCAGAGGAAAATTGAAAAAGATATGGAAAATGAAGTATCTTAGAAAGAAGAGGCTGGCCTGAGCGAGGTAATTTTATGTTTTTGTAACTTAACACTTTATTTTTCAGCATCTACAAAAGAAAAGTTTTCTCAACTTAGTTTGACGTATCGGAGCAATCGAATTATTATCTCTAACAAGTATTATTAAGTTTTGACGGCAAAGCGAACACGGGAAGATAGAATTATGACACATCAAAGGAAAATTGAAGAAGATATGGAAAATAAAGTATCTTAGAAAGAAGAGGACGGCCTGAAAAGGTATTTATATGTTTTTTTACCTTAATACTTTTTTTTCAGCATCTACAAAAGAAATGTTTTCTCAACTTAATTTGACGTAACGGACCAATCGAATTATTAGTTCTAACAAATATTATTAAGATATAACGTAAAAGCGAACACGGGAAGCTAGACTTATGTCACATCAGAGGAAAATAGAAAAAGATAAAGAAAATAAAGTATTTTAGAAAGAACAGGACGGCCAGAGCAAGGTATTTTTATGTTTTTTTACCTTAATACTTAATTTTTCAGCATCTACAAAACAAAAGTTTTCTCAACTTAGTTTGACGTAAAGGAGCAATCGAATTATTAACTCTAACAAATATTATTAAGATATAACGGAAAAGCGAACTCGGGAAGCTAGAATTATGTAACATCAGAGGAAAATAGAAAAAGATAAAAAAAATAAAGTATCTTAGAAAGAAGAGGACGGCCTGAAAAGGTATTTATATGTTTTTTTACCTTAATACTTTTTTTTTTCAGCATCTACAAAAGAAATGTTTTCTCAACTTAATTTGACGTAAAGGAGCAATCGAATTATTAACTCTTACAAATATTAATAAGATATAACGGAAAAGCGAACACGGGAAGCTAGAATTATGTCACATCAGAGGAAAATAGAAAAAGATAAAAAAACTAAAGTATCCTAGAAAGAAGAGGACGGCCTGAAAAGGTATTTATATGTTTTTTTACCTTAATACTTTTTTTTTCAGCATCGACAAAAGAAATATTATCTCAACTTAATTTGACGTAAAGGAGCAATCGATTTACTGACTCTTACAAATATTAATAAGATTTAACGGAAAAGCGAACACGGGAAGCTAGAATTATGTCACATCAGGGGAAAATAGAAAAAGTTAAAGAAAATAAAGTATCTTAGAAAGAACAGGACGGCCTGAGCAAGGTATTTTTATGTTTTTTTACCTTAATACTTTATTTTTCAGATTCTACCAAACAAAACTTTACTCAACTTAATTTGACGTAACGGAGCAATCGAATTATTAACTCTAACAAATATTATTAAGATATGACGGCTAAGCGAACACGGGATGCTAGAATTATGTCACATCAGAGGAAAATTGAAAAAGATATGGAAAATGAAGTATCTTAGAAAGAAGAGGCTGGCCTGAGCGAGGTAATTTTATGTTTTTGTAACTTAACACTTTATTTTTCAGCATCTACAAAAGAAAAGTTTTCTCAACTTAGTTTGACGTATCGGAGCAATCGAATTATTATCTCTAACAAGTATTATTAAGTTTTGACGGCAAAGCGAACACGGGAAGATAGAATTATGACACATCAAAGGAAAATTGAAGAAGATATGGAAAATAAAGTATCTTAGAAAGAAGAAGACGGCCTGAAAAGGTATTTATATGTTTTTTTACCTTAATACTTTTTTTTACAGCATCTACAAAAGAAATGTTTTCTCAACTTAATTTGACGTAACGGACCAATCGAATTATTATCTCTAACAAATAATATTAAGATATGACGGCAAAGCGAACACGGGATGCTAGAATTTTGTCACATCAGAGGAAAATTGAAAAAGATATGGAAAATGAAGTATCTTAGAAAGAACAGGACGGCCAGAGCAAGGTATTTATATGTTTTTTTACCTTAACTCTTTATTTTTCAGCATCTACAAAAGAAAAGTTTTCTCAACTTAGTTTGACGTAGCGGAGCAATCGAATTATTAACTCTAACAAATATTATTAAGATATAACGGAAAAGCGAACTCGGGAAGCTAGAATTATGTCACATCAGAGGAAAATAGAAAAAGATAAAAAAAATAAAGTATCTTAGAAAGAAGAGGACGGCCTGAAAAGGTATTTATATGTTTTTTTACCTTAATACTTTTTTTTTCAGCATCTACAAAAGAAATGTTTTCTCAACTTAATTTGACGTAACGGACCAATCGAATTATTATCTCTAACAAATAATATTAAGATATGACGGCAAAGCGAACACGGGATGCTAGAATTTTGTCACATCAGAGGAAAATTGAAAAAGATATGGAAAATGAAGTATCTTAGAAAGAACAGGACGGCCAGAGCAAGGTATTTTTATGTTTTTTTACCTTAACTCTTTATTTTTCAGCATCTACAAAAGAAAAGTTTTCTCAACTTAGTTTGACGTAGCGGAGCAATCGAATTATTAACTCTAACAAATATTATTAAGATATAACGGAAAAGCGAAAACGGAAAGCTAGAATTATGTCACATCATAGGAAAATAGAAAAAGATAAAGAAAATAAAGTATCTTTGAAAGAACAGGACGGCCAGAGCAAGGTATTTTTATGTTTTTTTACCTTAATACTTAATTTTTCAGCATCTACAAAAGAAAAGTTTTCTCAACTTAGTTTGACGTAAAGGAGCAATCGAATTATTAACTCTAACAAATATTATTAAGATATAACGGAAAAGCGAACTCGGGAAGCTAGAATTATGTCACATCAGAGGAAAATAGAAAAAGATAAAAAAAATAAAGTATCTTAGAAAGAAGAGGACGGCCTGAAAAGGTATTTATATGTTTTTTTACCTTAATACTTTTTTTTCCAGCATCTACAAAAGAAATGTTTTCTCAACTTAATTTGACGTAAAGGAGCAATCGAATTATTAACTCTTACAAATATTAATAAGATATAACGGAAAAGCGAACACGGGAAGCTAGAATTATGTCACATCAGAGGAAAATAGAAAAAGATAAAAAAAAAAAAGTATCTTAGAAAGAAGAGGACGGCCTGAAAAGGTATTTATATGTTTTTTTACCTTAATACTTTTTTTTTCAGCATCTACAAAAGAAATATTTTCTCAACTTAATTTGACGTAAAGGAGCAATCGATTTACTGACTCTTACAAATATTAATAAGATTTAACGGAAAAGCGAACACGGGAAGCTAGAATTATGTCACATCAGGGGAAAATAGAAAAAGTTAAAGAAAATAAAGTATCTTAGAAAGAACAGGACGGCCTGAGCAAGGTATTTTTATGTTTTTTTACCTTAATACTTTATTTTTCAGCATCTACCAAACAAAACTTTACTCAACTTAATTTGACGTAGCGGACCAATCGAATTATTATCTCTAACAAATAATATTAAGATATGACGGCAAAGCGAACACGGGATGCTAGAATTTTTTCACATCAGAGGAAAATTGAAAAAGATATGGAAAATGAAGTATCTTAGAAAGAACAGGACGGCCAGAGCAAGGTATTTATATGTTTTTTTACCTTAACTCTTTATTTTTCAGCATCTACAAAAGAAAAGTTTTCTCAACTTAGGATGACGTAGCGGAGCAATCGAATTATTAACTCTAACAAATATTATTAAGATATAATGGAAAAGCGAAAACGGGAAGCTAGAATTATGTCACGTCATAGGAAAATAGAAAAAGATAAAGAAAATAAAGTATCTTTGAAAGAACAGGACGGCCAGAGCAAGGTATTTTTATGTTTTTTTACCTTAATACTTAATTTTTCAGCATCTACAAAAGAAAAGTTTTCTCAACTTAGTTTGACGTAAAGGATCAATCGAATTATTAACTCTAACAAATATTATTAAGATATAACGGAAAAGCGAACTCGGGAAGCTAGAATTATGTCACATCAGAGGAAAATAGAAAAAGATAAAAAAAATAAAGTATCTTAGAAAGAAGAGGACGGCCTGAGCATAGTATTTTTATGTTTTTTTACCTTAATACTTAATTTTTCAGCTTCTACAAAAGATATGTTTTCTCAACTTAATTTGACCTAACGGAGCAATCGAATTATTATCTCTAACAAATAATATTAAGATATGACGGCCAAGCGAACACGGGATGCAAGAATTATGTCACATCAGAGGAAAATTGAAAAAGATGTGGAAAATGAAGTATCTTAGAAAGAAGAGGCTGGCCTGAGCGAGGTAATTTTATGTTTTTGTAACTTAACACTTTATTTTTCAGCATCTACAAAAGAAAAGTTTTCTCAACTTAGTCTGACGTAGCGGAGCAATCGAATTATTAACTCTAACAAATATTATTAAGATATAACGGAAAAGCGAACACGGGAAGCTAGAATTATGTCACATCAGAGGGAAATAGAAAAAGATAAAGAAAATGAAGTATCTTAGAAAGAAGAGGACGGCCTGAGCAAGGTATTTTTATGTTTTTTTACCTTAATACTTAATTTTTCAGGTTCTACAAAAGATATGTTTTCTCAACTTAATTTGACCTAACGGAGCAATCGAATTATTATCTCTAACAAATAATATTAAGATATGACGGCAAAGCGAACACGGGATGCTAGAATTTTGTCACATCAGAGGAAAATTGAAAAAGATATGGAAAATGAAGTATCTTAGAAAGAACAGGACGGCCAGAGCAAGGTATTTTTATGTTTTTTTACCTTAACTCTTTATTTTTCAGCATCTACAAAAGAAAAGTTTTCTCAACTTAGTTTGACGTAGCGGAGCAATCGAATTATTAGTTCTAACAAATATTATTAAGATATAACGTAAAAGCGAACACGGGAAGCTAGACTTATGTCACATCAGAGGAAAATAGAAAAAGATAAAGAAAATAAAGTATCTTAGAAAGAACAGGACGGCCAGAGCAAGGTATTTTTATGTTTTTTTACCTTAACACTTAATTTTTCAGCATCTACAAAAGAAAAGTTTTCTCAACTTAGTTTGACGTAAAGGAGCAATCGAATTATTAACTCTAACAAATATTATTAAGATATAACGGAAAAGCGAACTCGGGAAGCTAGAATTATGTCACATCAGAGGAAAATAGAAAAAGATAAAAAAAATAAAATATCTTAGAAAGAAGAGGACGGCCTGAAAAGGTATTTATATGTTTTTTTACCTTAATACTTTTTTTTTCAGCATCTACAAAAGAAATGTTTTCTCAACTTAATTTGACGTAAAGGAGCAATCGAATTATTAACTCTTACAAATATTAATAAGATATAACGGAAAAGCGAACACGGGAAGCTAGAATTATGTCACATCAGAGGAAAATAGAAAAAGATAAAAAAAATAAAGTATCTTAGAAAGAAGAGGACGGCCTGAAAAGGTATTTATATGTTTTTTTACCTTAATACTTTTTTTTTCAGCATCTACAAAAGAAATATTTTCTCAACTTAATTTGACGTAAAGGAGCAATCGATTTACTGACTCTTACAAATATTAATAAGATTTAACGGAAAAGCGAACACGGGAAGCTAGAATTATGTCACATCAGGAGAAAATAGAAAAAGTTAAAGAAAATAAAGTATCTTAGAAAGAACAGGACGGCCTGAGCAAGGTATTTTTATGTTTTTTTACCTTAATACTTTATTTTTCAGCATCTACCAAACAAAACTTTACTCAACTTAATTTGACGTAACGGAGCAATCGAATTATTAACTCTAACAAATATTATTAAGATATGACGGCTAAGTGAACACGGGATGCTAGAATTATGTAACATCAGAGGAAAATTGAAAAAGATATGGAAAATGAAGTATCTTAGAAAGAAGAGGCTGGCCTGAGCGAGGTAATTTTATGTTTTTGTAACTTAACACTTTATTTTTCAGCATCTACAAAAGAAAAGTTTTCTCAACTTAGTTTGACGTATCGGAGCAATCGAATTATTATCTCTAACAAGTATTATTAAGTTTTGACGGCAAAGCGAACACGGGAAGATAGAATTATGACAAATCAAAGGAAAATTGAAGAAGATATGGAAAATAAAGTATCTTAGAAAGAAGAGGACGGCCTGAAAAGCAATTTATATGTTTTTTTACCTTAATACTTTTTTTTCAGCATCTACAAAAGAAATGTTTTCTCAACTTAATTTGACGTAACGGACCAATCGAATTATTAGTTCTAACAAATATTATTAAGATATAACGTAAAAGCGAACACGGGATGCTAGAATTATGTCACATCAGAGGAAAATAGAAAAAGATAAAAAAAATAAAGTATCTTAGAAAGAAGAGGACGGCCTGAAAAGGTATTTATATGTTTTTTTACCTTAATACTTTTTTTTTCAGCATCTACAAAAGAAATGTTTTCTCAACTTAATTTGACGTAACGGACCAATCGAATTATTATCTCTAACAAATAATATTAAGATATGACGGCAAAGCGAACACGGGATGCTAGAATTTTGTCACATCAGAGGAAAATTGAAAATGATATGGAAAATGAAGTATCTTAGAAAGAACAGGACGGCCAGAGCAAGGTATTTTTATGTTTTTTTACCTTAACTCTTTATTTTTCAGCATCTACAAAAGAAAAGTTTTCTCAACTTAGTTTGACGTAGCGGAGCAATCGAATTATTAACTCTAACAAATATTATTAAGATATAACGGAAAAGCGAAAACGGAAAGCTAGAATTATGTCACATCATAGGAAAATAGAAAAAGATAAAGAAAATAAAGTATCTTTGAAAGAACAGGACGGCCAGAGCAAGGTATTTTTATGTTTTTTTACCTTAATACTTAATTTTTCAGCATCTACAAAAGAAAAGTTTTCTCAACTTAGTTTGACGTAAAGGAGCAATCGAATTATTAACTCTAACAAATATTATTAAGATATAACGGAAAAGCGAACTCGGGAAGCTAGAATTATGTCACATCAGAGGAAAATAGAAAAAGATAAAAAAAATAAAGTATCTTAGAAAGAAGAGGACGGCCTGAAAAGGTATTTATATGTTTTTTTACCTTAATACTTTTTTTTCCAGCATCTACAAAAGAAATGTTTTCTCAACTTAATTTGACGTAAAGGAGCAATCGAATTATTAACTCTTACAAATATTAATAAGATATAACGGAAAAGCGAACACGGGAAGCTAGAATTATGTCACATCAGAGGAAAATAGAAAAAGATAAAAAAAAAAAAGTATCTTAGAAAGAAGAGGACGGCCTGAAAAGGTATTTATATGTTTTTTTACCTTAATACTTTTTTTTTCAGCATCTACAAAAGAAATATTTTCTCAACTTAATTTGACGTAAAGGAGCAATCGATTTACTGACTCTTACAAATATTAATAAGATTTAACGGAAAAGCGAACACGGGAAGCTAGAATTATGTCACATCAGGGGAAAATAGAAAAAGTTAAAGAAAATAAAGTATCTTAGAAAGAACAGGACGGCCTGAGCAAGGTATTTTTATGTTTTTTTACCTTAATACTTTATTTTTCAGCATCTACCAAACAAAACTTTACTCAACTTAATTTGACGTAGCGGACCAATCGAATTATTATCTCTAACAAATAATATTAAGATATGACGGCAAAGCGAACACGGGATGCTAGAATTTTGTCACATCAGAGGAAAATTGAAAAAGATATGGAAAATGAAGTATCTTAGAAAGAACAGGACGGCCAGAGCAAGGTATTTATATGTTTTTTTACCTTAACTCTTTATTTTTCAGCATCTACAAAAGAAAAGTTTTCTCAACTTAGTTTGACGTAGCGGAGCAATCGAATTATTAACTCTAACAAATATTATTAAGATATAATGGAAAAGCGAAAACGGGAAGCTAGAATTATGTCACGTCATAGGAAAATAGAAAAAGATAAAGAAAATAAAGTATCTTTGAAAGAACAGGACGGCCAGAGCAAGGTATTTTTATGTTTTTTTACCTTAATACTTAATTTTTCAGCATCTACAAAAGAAAAGTTTTCTCAACTTAGTTTGACGTAAAGGATCAATCGAATTATTAACTCTAACAAATATTATTAAGATATAACGGAAAAGCGAACTCGGGAAGCTAGAATTATGTCACATCAGAGGAAAATAGAAAAAGATAAAAAAAATAAAGTATCTTAGAAAGAAGAGGACGGCCTGAGCATAGTATTTTTATGTTTTTTTACCTTAATACTTAATTTTTCAGCTTCTACAAAAGATATGTTTTCTCAACTTAATTTGACCTAACGGAGCAATCGAATTATTATCTCTAACAAATAATATTAAGATATGACGGCCAAGCGAACACGGGATGCAAGAATTATGTCACATCAGAGGAAAATTGAAAAAGATGTGGAAAATGAAGTATCTTAGAAAGAAGAGGCTGGCCTGAGCGAGGTAATTTTATGTTTTTGTAACTTAACACTTTATTTTTCAGCATCTACAAAAGAAAAGTTTTCTCAACTTAGTCTGACGTAGCGGAGCAATCGAATTATTAACTCTAACAAATATTATTAAGATATAACGGAAAAGCGAACACGGGAAGCTAGACTTATGTCACATCAGAGGAAAATAGAAAAAGATAAAGAAAATAAAGTATCTTAGAAAGAACAGGACGGCCAGAGCAAGGTATTTTTATGTTTTTTTACCTTAACACTTAATTTTTCAGCATCTACAAAAGAAAAGTTTTCTCAACTTAGTTTGACGTAAAGGAGCAATCGAATTATTAACTCTAACAAATATTATTAAGATATAACGGAAAAGCGAACTCGGGAAGCTAGAATTATGTCACATCAGAGGAAAATAGAAAAAGATAAAAAAAATAAAATATCTTAGAAAGAAGAGGACGGCCTGAAAAGGTATTTATATGTTTTTTTACCTTAATACTTTTTTTTTCAGCATCTACAAAAGAAATGTTTTCTCAACTTAATTTGACGTAAAGGAGCAATCGAATTATTAACTCTTACAAATATTAATAAGATATAACGGAAAAGCGAACACGGGAAGCTAGAATTATGTCACATCAGAGGAAAATAGAAAAAGATAAAAAAAATAAAGTATCTTAGAAAGAAGAGGACGGCCTGAAAAGGTATTTATATGTTTTTTTACCTTAATACTTTTTTTTTCAGCATCTACAAAAGAAATATTTTCTCAACTTAATTTGACGTAAAGGAGCAATCGATTTACTGACTCTTACAAATATTAATAAGATTTAACGGAAACGCGAACACGGGAAGCTAGAATTATGTCACATCAGGAGAAAATAGAAAAAGTTAAAGAAAATAAAGTATCTTAGAAAGAACAGGACGGCCTGAGCAAGGTATTTTTATGTTTTTTTACCTTAATACTTTATTTTTCAGCATCTACCAAACAAAACTTTACTCAACTTAATTTGACGTAACGGAGCAATCGAATTATTAACTCTAACAAATATTATTAAGATATGACGGCTAAGTGAACACGGGATGCTAGAATTATGTAACATCAGAGGAAAATTGAAAAAGATATGGAAAATGAAGTATCTTAGAAAGAAGAGGCTGGCCTGAGCGAGGTAATTTTATGTTTTTGTAACTTAACACTTTATTTTTCAGCATCTACAAAAGAAAAGTTTTCTCAACTTAGTTTGACGTATCGGAGCAATCGAATTATTATCTCTAACAAGTATTATTAAGTTTTGACGGCAAAGCGAACACGGGAAGATAGAATTATGACACATCAAAGGAAAATTGAAGAAGATATGGAAAATAAAGTATCTTAGAAAGAAGAGGACGGCCTGAAAAGCAATTTATATGTTTTTTTACCTTAATACTTTTTTTTCAGCATCTACAAAAGAAATGTTTTCTCAACTTAATTTGACGTAACGGAGCAATCGAATTATTAACTCTTACAAATATTAATAAGATATAACGGAAAAGCGAACACGGGAAGCTAGAATTATGTCACATCAGAGGAAAATAGAAAAAGATAAAAAAAATAAAGTATCTTAGAAAGAAGAGGACGGCCTGAAAAGGTATTTATATGTTTTTTTACCTTAATACTTTTTTTTTCAGCATCTACAAAAGAAATATTTTCTCAACTTAATTTGACGTAAAGGAGCAATCGATTTACTGACTCTTACAAATATTAATAAGATTTAACGGAAAAGCGAACACGGGAAGCTAGAATTATGTCACATCAGGAGAAAATAGAAAAAGTTAAAGAAAATAAAGTATCTTAGAAAGAACAGGACGGCCTGAGCAAGGTATTTTTATGTTTTTTTACCTTAATACTTTATTTTTCAGCATCTACCAAACAAAACTTTACTCAACTTAATTTGACGTAACGGAGCAATCGAATTATTAACTCTAACAAATATTATTAAGATATGACGGCTAAGTGAACACGGGATGCTAGAATTATGTAACATCAGAGGAAAATTGAAAAAGATATGGAAAATGAAGTATCTTAGAAAGAAGAGGCTGGCCTGAGCGAGGTAATTTTATGTTTTTGTAACTTAACACTTTATTTTTCAGCATCTACAAAAGAAAAGTTTTCTCAACTTAGTTTGACGTATCGGAGCAATCGAATTATTATCTCTAACAAGTATTATTAAGTTTTGACGGCAAAGCGAACACGGGAAGATAGAATTATGACACATCAAAGGAAAATTGAAGAAGATATGGAAAATAAAGTATCTTAGAAAGAAGAGGACGGCCTGAAAAGCAATTTATATGTTTTTTTACCTTAATACTTTTTTTTCAGCATCTACAAAAGAAATGTTTTCTCAACTTAATTTGACGTAACGGAGCAATCGAATTATTAACTCTTACAAATATTAATAAGATATAACGGAAAAGCGAACACGGGAAGCTAGAATTATGTCACATCAGAGGAAAATAGAAAAAGATAAAAAAAATAAAGTATCTTAGAAAGAAGAGGACGGCCTGAAAAGGTATTTATATGTTTTTTTACCTTAATACTTTTTTTTTCAGCATCTACAAAAGAAATATTTTCTCAACTTAATTTGACGTAAAGGAGCAATCGATTTACTGACTCTTACAAATATTAATAAGATTTAACGGAAAAGCGAACACGGGAAGCTAGAATTATGTCACATCAGGAGAAAATAGAAAAAGTTAAAGAAAATAAAGTATCTTAGAAAGAACAGGACGGCCTGAGCAAGGTATTTTTATGTTTTTTTACCTTAATACTTTATTTTTCAGCATCTACCAAACAAAACTTTACTCAACTTAATTTGACGTAACGGAGCAATCGAATTATTAACTCTAACAAATATTATTAAGATATGACGGCTAAGTGAACACGGGATGCTAGAATTATGTAACATCAGAGGAAAATTGAAAAAGATATGGAAAATGAAGTATCTTAGAAAGAAGAGGCTGGCCTGAGCGAGGTAATTTTATGTTTTTGTAACTTAACACTTTATTTTTCAGCATCTACAAAAGAAAAGTTTTCTCAACTTAGTTTGACGTATCGGAGCAATCGAATTATTATCTCTAACAAGTATTATTAAGTTTTGACGGCAAAGCGAACACGGGAAGATAGAATTATGACACATCAAAGGAAAATTGAAGAAGATATGGAAAATAAAGTATCTTAGAAAGAAGAGGACGGCCTGAAAAGCAATTTATATGTTTTTTTACCTTAATACTTTTTTTTCAGCATCTACAAAAGAAATGTTTTCTCAACTTAATTTGACGTAACGGACCAATCGAATTATTAGTTCTAACAAATATTATTAAGATATAACGTAAAAGCGAACACGGGATGCTAGAATTATGTCACATCAGAGGAAAATAGAAAAAGATAAAAAAACTAAAGTATCTTAGAAAGAAGAGGACGGCCTGAAAAGGTATTTATATGTTTTTTTACCTTAATACTTTTTTTTTCAGCATCGACAAAAGAAATATTATCTCAACTTAATTTGACGTAAAGGAGCAATCGATTTACTGACTCTTACAAATATTAATAAGATTTAACGGAAAAGCGAACTCGGGAAGCTAGAATTATGTCACATCAGAGGAAAATAGAAAAAGATAAAAAAAATAAAGTATCTTAGAAAGAAGAGGACGGCCTGTAAAGTTATTTATATGTTTTTTTACCTTAATACTTTTTTTTTAAGCATCTACAAAAGAAATGTTTTCTCAACTTAATTTGACGTAAAGGAGCAATCGAATTATTAACTCTTACAAATATTAATAAGATATAACGGAAAAGCGAACACAGGAAGCTAGAATTATGTCACATCAGGGGAAAATAGAAAAAGTTAAAGAAAATAAAGTATCTTAGAAAGAACAGGACGGCCTGAGCAAGGTATTTTTATGTTTTTTTACCTTAATACTTTATTTTTCAGCATCTACCAAACAAAACTTTACTCAACTTAGTTTGACGTATCGGAGCAATCGAATTATTATCTCTAACAAGTATTATTAAGTTTTGACGGCAAAGCGAACACGGGAAGATAGAATTATGACACATCAAAGGAAAATTGAAGAAGATATGGAAAATAAAGTATCTTAGAAAGAAGAGGACGGCCTGAAAAGGTATTTATATGTTTTTTTACCTTAATACTTTTTTTTACAGCATCTACAAAAGAAATGTTTTCTCAACTTAATTTGACGTAACGGACCAATCGAATTATTATCTCTAACAAATAATATTAAGATATGACGGCAAAGCGAACACGGGATGCTAGAATTTTGTCACATCAGAGGAAAATTGAAAAAGATATGGAAAATGAAGTATCTTTGAAAGAACAGGACGGCCAGAGCAAGGTATTTTTATGTTTTTTTACCTTAATACTTAATTTTTCAGCATCTACAAAAGAAAATTTTTCTCAACTTAGTTAGACGTAAAGGAGCAATCGAATTATTAACTCTAACAAATATTATTAAGATATAACGGAAAAGCGAACTCGGGAAGCTAGAATTATGTCACATCAGAGGAAAATAGAAAAAGATAAAAAAAATAAAGTATCTTAGAAAGAAGAGGACGGCCTGAAAAGGTATTTATATGTTTTTTTACCTTAATACTTTTTTTTTCAGCATCTACAAAAGAAATGTTTTCTCAATTTAATTTGACGTAACGGACCAATCGAATTATTATCTCTAACAAATAATATTAAGATATGACGGCAAAGCGAACACGGGATGCTAGAATTTTGTCACATCAGAGGAAAATTGAAAAAGATATGGAAAATGAAGTATCTTAGAAAGAATAGGACGGCCAGAGCAAGGTATTTTTATGTTTTTTTACCTTAACTCTTTATTTTTCAGCATCTACAAAAGAAAAGTTTTCTCAACTTAGTTTGACGTAGCGGAGCAATCGAATTATTAACTCTAACAAATATTATTAAGATATAACGGAAAAGCGAAAACGGAAAGCTAGAATTATGTCACATCATAGGAAAATAGAAAAAGATAAAGAAAATAAAGTATCTTTGAAAGAACAGGACGGCCAGAGCAAGGTATTTTTATGTTTTTTTACCTTAATACTTAATTTTTCAGCATCTACAAAAGAAAAGTTTTCTCAACTTAGTTTGACGTAAAGGAGCAATCGAATTATTAACTCTAACAAATATTATTAAGATATAACGGAAAAGCGAACTCGGGAAGCTAGAATTATGTCACATCAGAGGAAAATAGAAAAAGATAAAAAAAATAAAGTATCTTAGAAAGAAGAGGACGGCCTGAAAAGGTATTTATATGTTTTTTACCTTAATTTTTTTTTTTCAGCATCTACAAAAGAAATGTTTTCTCAACTTAATTTGACGTAAAGGAGCAATCGAATTATTAACTCTTACAAATATTAATAAGATATAACGGAAAAGCGAACACGGGAAGCTAGAATTATGTCACATCAGAGGAAAATAGAAAAAGATAAAAAAAATAAAGTATCTTAGAAAGAAGAGGACGCCCTGAAAAGGTATTTATATGTTTTTTACCTTAATTTTTTTTTTTTCAGCATCTACAAAAGAAAAGTTTTCTCAACTTAGTTAGACGTAAAGGAGCAATCGAATTATTAACTCTAACAAATATTATTAAGATATAACGGAAAAGCGAACTCGGGAAGCTAGAATTATGTCACATCAGAGGAAAATAGAAAAAGATAAAAAAAATAAAGTATCTTAGAAAGAAGAGGACGGCCTGAAAAGGTATTTATATGTTTTTTTACCTTAATACTTTTTTTTTCAGCATCTACAAAAGAAATGTTTTCTCAATTTAATTTGACGTAACGGACCAATCGAATTATTATCTCTAACAAATAATATTAAGATATGACGGCAAAGCGAACACGGGATGCTAGAATTTTGTCACATCAGAGGAAAATTGAAAAAGATATGGAAAATGAAGTATCTTAGAAAGAATAGGACGGCCAGAGCAAGGTATTTTTATGTTTTTTTACCTTAACTCTTTATTTTTCAGCATCTACAAAAGAAAAGTTTTCTCAACTTAGTTTGACGTAGCGGAGCAATCGAATTATTAACTCTAACAAATATTATTAAGATATAACGGAAAAGCGAAAACGGAAAGCTAGAATTATGTCACATCATAGGAAAATAGAAAAAGATAAAGAAAATAAAGTATCTTTGAAAGAACAGGACGGCCAGAGCAAGGTATTTTTATGTTTTTTTACCTTAATACTTAATTTTTCAGCATCTACAAAAGAAAAGTTTTCTCAACTTAGTTTGACGTAAAGGAGCAATCGAATTATTAACTCTAACAAATATTATTAAGATATAACGGAAAAGCGAACTCGGGAAGCTAGAATTATGTCACATCAGAGGAAAATAGAAAAAGATAAAAAAAATAAAGTATCTTAGAAAGAAGAGGACGGCCTGAAAAGGTATTTATATGTTTTTTACCTTAATTTTTTTTTTTCAGCATCTACAAAAGAAATGTTTTCTCAACTTAATTTGACGTAAAGGAGCAATCGAATTATTAACTCTTACAAATATTAATAAGATATAACGGAAAAGCGAACACGGGAAGCTAGAATTATGTCACATCAGAGGAAAATAGAAAAAGATAAAAAAAAAAAAGTATCTTTGAAAGAAGAGGACGGCCTGAAAAGGTATTTATATGTTTTTTTACCTTAATACTTTTTTTTTCAGCATCTACAAAAGAAATATTTTCTCAACTTAATTTGACGTAAAGGAGCAATCGATTTACTGACTCTTACAAATATTAATAAGATTTAACGGAAAAGCGAACACGGGAAGCTAGAATTATGTCACATCAGAGGAAAATAGAAAAAGATAAAAAAAATAAAGTATCTTAGAAAGAAGAGGACGGCCTGAAAAGGTATTTATATGTTTTTTTACCTTAATACTTTTTTTTTCAGCATCTACAAAAGAAATGTTTTCTCAACTTAATTTGACGTAACGGACCAATCGAATTATTATCTCTAACAAATAATATTAAGATATGACGGCAAAGCGAACACGGGATGCTAGAATTTTGTCACATCAGAGGAAAATTGAAAAAGATATGGAAAATGAAGTATCTTAGAAAGAACAGGACGGCCAGAGCAAGGTATTTTTATGTTTTTTTACCTTAACTCTTTATTTTTCAGCATCTACAAAAGAAAAGTTTTCTCAACTTAGTTTGACGTAGCGGAGCAATCGAATTATTAACTCTAACAAATATTATTAAGATATAACGGAAAAGCGAAAACGGAAAGCTAGAATTATGTCACATCATAGGAAAATAGAAAAAGATAAAGAAAATAAAGTATCTTTGAAAGAACAGGACGGCCAGAGCAAGGTATTTTTATGTTTTTTTACCTTAATACTTATTTTTTCAGCATCTACAAAAGAAAAGTTTTCTCAACTTAGTTTGACGTAAAGGAGCAATCGAATTATTAACTCTAACAAATATTATTAAGATATAACGGAAAAGCGAACTCGGGAAGCTAGAATTATGTCACATCAGAGGAAAATAGAAAAAGATAAAAAAAATAAAGTATCTTAGAAAGAAGAGGACGGCCTGAAAAGGTATTTATATGTTTTTTTACCTTAATTTTTTTTTTTTCAGCATCTACAAAAGAAATGTTTTCTCAACTTAATTTGACGTAAAGGAGCAATCGAATTATTAACTCTTACAAATATTAATAAGATATAACGGAAAAGCGAACACGGGAAGCTAGAATTATGTCACATCAGAGGAAAATAGAAAAAGATAAAAAAAAAAAAGTATCTTAGAAAGAAGAGGACGGCCTGAAAAGGTATTTATATGTTTTTTTACCTTAATACTTAATTTTTCAGCATCTACAAAAGAAAAGTTTTCTCAACTTAGTTTGACGTAAAGGAGCAATCGAATTATTAACTCTAACAAATAATATTAAGATATGACGGCAAAGCGAACACGGGATGCTAGAATTTTGTCACATCAGAGGAAAATTGAAAAAGATATGGAAAATGAAGTATCTTAGAAAGAACAGGACGGCCAGAGCAAGGTATTTTTATGTTTTTTTACCTTAACTCTTTATTTTTCAGCATCTACAAAAGAAAAGTTTTCTCAACTTAGTTTGACGTAGCGGAGCAATCGAATTATTAACTCTAACAAATATTATTAAGATATAACGGAAAAGCGAAAACGGAAAGCTAGAATTATGTCACATCATAGGAAAATAGAAAAAGATAAAGAAAATAAAGTATCTTTGAAAGAACAGGACGGCCAGAGCAAGGTATTTTTATGTTTTTTTACCTTAATACTTATTTTTTCAGCATCTACAAAAGAAAAGTTTTCTCAACTTAGTTTGACGTAAAGGAGCAATCGAATTATTAACTCTAACAAATATTATTAAGATATAACGGAAAAGCGAACTCGGGAAGCTAGAATTATGTCACATCAGAGGAAAATAGAAAAAGATAAAAAAAATAAAGTATCTTAGAAAGAAGAGGACGGCCTGAAAAGGTATTTATATGTTTTTTTACCTTAATTTTTTTTTTTTCAGCATCTACAAAAGAAATGTTTTCTCAACTTAATTTGACGTAAAGGAGCAATCGAATTATTAACTCTTACAAATATTAATAAGATATAACGGAAAAGCGAACACGGGAAGCTAGAATTATGTCACATCAGAGGAAAATAGAAAAAGATAAAAAAAAAAAAGTATCTTAGAAAGAAGAGGACGGCCTGAAAAGGTATTTATATGTTTTTTTACATTAATACTTTTTTTTTCAGCATCTACAAAAGAAATATTTTCTCAACTTAATTTGACGTAAAGGAGCAATCGATTTACTGACTCTTACAAATATTAATAAGATTTAACGGAAAAGCGAACACGGGAAGCTAGAATTATGTCACATCAGGGGAAAATAGAAAAAGTTAAAGAAAATAAAGTATCTTAGAAAGAACAGGACGGCCTGAGCAAGGTATTTTTATGTTTTTTTACCTTAATACTTTATTTTTCAGCATCTACCAAACAATACTTTACTCAACTTAATTTGACGTAACGGAGCAATCGAATTATTAACTCTAACAAATATTATTAAGATATGACGGCTAAGCGAACACGGGATGCTAGAATTATGTCACATCAGAGGAAAATTGAAAAAGATATGGAAAATGAAGTATCTTAGAAAGAAGAGGCTGGCCTGAGCGAGGTAATTTTATGTTTTTGTAACTTAACACTTTATTTTTCAGCATCTACAAAAGAAAAGTTTTCCCAACTTAGTTTGACGTATCGGAGCAATCGAATTATTATCTCTAACAAGTATTATTAAGTTTTGACGGCTAAGCGAACACGGGATGCTAGAATTATGTCACATCAGAGGAAAATTGAAAAAGATATGGAAAATGAAGTATCTTAGAAAGAAGAGGCTGGCCTGAGCGAGGTAATTTTATGTTTTTGTAACTTAACACTTTATTTTTCAGCATCTACAAAAGAAAAGTTTTCCCAACTTAGTTTGACGTATCGGAGCAATCGAATTATTATCTCTAACAAGTATTATTAAGTTTTGACGGCAAAGCGAACACGGGAAGATAGAATTATTACACATCAAAGGAAAATTGAAGAAGATATGGAAAATAAAGTATCTTAGAAAGAAGAGGACGGCCTGAAAAGGTATTTATATGTTTTTTTACCTTAATACTTTTTTTTTCAGCATCTACAAAAGAATTTTTTTCTCAACTTAATTTGACGTAACGGACCAATCGAATTATTATCTCTAACAAATAATATTAAGATATGACGGCAAAGCGAACACGGGATGCTAGAATTTTGTCACATCAGAGGAAAATTGAAAAAGATATGGAAAATGAAGTATCTTAGAAAGAACAGGACGGCCAGAGCAAGGTATTTATATGTTTTTTTACCTTAACTCTTTATTTTTAGGCATCTACAAAAGAAAAGTTTTCTCAACTTAGTTTGACGTAGCGGAGCAATCGAATTATTAACTCTAACAAATATTATTAAGATATAACGGAAAAGCGAAAACGGGAAGCTAGAATTATGTCACATCATAGGAAAATAGAAAAAGATAAAGAAAATAAAGTATCTTTGAAAGAACAGGACGGCCAGAGCAAGGTATTTTTATGTTTTTTTACCTTAATACTTAATTTTTCAGCATCTACAAAAGAAAAGTTTTCTCAACTTAGTTTGACGTAAAGGAGCAATCGAATTATTAACTCTAACAAATATTATTAAGATATAACGGAAAAGCGAACTCGGGAAGCTAGAATTATGTCACATCAGAGGAAAATAGAAAAAGATAAAAAAAATAAAGTATCTTAGAAAGAAGAGGACGGCCTGAGCATAGTATTTTTATGTTTTTTTACCTTAATACTTAATTTTTCAGCTTCTACAAAAGATATGTTTTCTCAACTTAATTTGACCTAACGGAGCAATCGAATTATTATCTCTAACAAATAATATTAAGATATGACGGCCAAGCGAACACGGGATGCAAGAATTATGTCACATCAGAGGAAAATTGAAAAAGATGTGGAAAATGAAGTATCTTAGAAAGAAGAGGCTGGCCTGAGCGAGGTAATTTTATGTTTTTGTAACTTAACACTTTATTTTTCAGCATCTACAAAAGAAAAGTTTTCTTAACTTAGTTTGACGTAAAGGAGCAATCGAATTATTAACTCTAACAAATATTATTAAGATATAACGGAAAAGCGAACTCGGGAAGCTAGAATTATGTCACTTCAGAGGAAAATAGAAAAAGATAAAAAAAATAAAGTATCTTAGAAAGAAGAGGACGGCCTGAAAAGGTATTTATATGTTTTTTTACCTTAATACTTTTTTTTTCAGCATCTACAAAAGAAATGTTTTCTCAACTTAATTTGACGTAAAGGAGCAATCGAATTATTAACTCTTACAAATATTAATAAGATATAACGGAAAAGCGAACACGGGAAGCTAGAATTATGTCACATCAGAGGAAAATAGAAAAAGATAAAAAAAATAAAGTATCTTAGAAAGAAGAGGACGGCCTGAAAAGGTATTTATATGTTTTTTTACCTTAATACTTTTTTTTTCAGCATCTACAAAAGAAATGTTTTCTCAACTTAATTTGACGTAACGGACCAATCGAATTATTATCTCTAACAAATAATATTAAGATATGACGGCAAAGCGAACACGGGAAGCTAGAATTATGTCACATCAGAGGAAAATAGAAAAAGATAAAGAAAATGAAGTATCTTAGAATGAAGAGGACGGCCTGAGCAAGGTATTTTTATGTTTTTTTACCTTAATACTTAATTTTTCAGCATCTACAAAAGAAAAGTTTTCTTAACTTAGTTTGACGTAAAGGAGCAATCGAATTATTAACTCTAACAAATATTATTAAGATATAACGGAAAAGCGAACTCGGGAAGCTAGAATTATGTCACATCAGAGGAAAATAGAAAAAGATAAAAAAAATAAAGTATCTTAGAAAGAAGAGGACGGCCTGAAAAGGTATTTATATGTTTTTTTACCTTAATACTTTTTTTTTCAGCATCTACAAAAGAAATGTTTTCTCAACTTAATTTGACGTAAAGGAGCAATCGAATTATTAACTCTTACAAATATTAATAAGATATAACGGAAAAGTGAACACGGGAAGCTAGAATTATGTCACATCAGAGGAAAATAGAAAAAGATAAAAAAAATAAAGTATCTTAGAAAGAAGAGGACGGCCTGAAAAGGTATTTATATGTTTTTTTACCTTAACTCTTTATTTTTAAGCATCTACAAAAGAAAAGTTTTCTCAACTTAGTTTGACGTAGCGGAGCAATCGAATTATTAACTCTAACAAATATTATTAAGATATAACGGAAAAGCGAAAACGGGAAGCTAGAATTATGTCACATCATAGGAAAATAGAAAAAGATAAAGAAAATAAAGTATCTTTGGAAGAACAGGACGGCCAGAGCAAGGTATTTTTATGTTTTTTTACCTTAATACTTTTTTTTTCAGCATCTACAAAAGAAAAGTTTTCTCAACTTAGTTTGACGTAAAGGAGCAATCGAATTATTAACTCTAACAAATATTATTAAGATATAACGGAAAAGCGAACTCGGGAAGCTAGAATTATGTCACATCAGAGGAAAATAGAAAAAGATAAAAAAAATAAAGTATCTTAGAAAGAAGAGGACGGCCTGAGCATAGTATTTTTATGTTTTTTTACCTTAATACTTAATTTTTCAGCTTCTACAAAAGATATGTTTTCTCAACTTAATTTGACCTAACGGAGCAATCGAATTATTATCTCTAACAAATAATATTAAGATATGACGGCCAAGCGAACACGGGATGCAAGAATTATGTCACATCAGAGGAAAATTGAAAAAGATGTGGAAAATGAAGTATCTTAGAAAGAAGAGGCTGGCCTGAGCGAGGTAATTTTATGTTTTTTTACCTTAATACTTTTTTTTTCAGCATCTACAAAAGAAATGTTTTCTCAACTTAATTTGACGTAACGGACCAATCGAATTATTATCTCTAACAAATAATATTAAGATATGACGGCAAAGCGAACACGGGAAGCTAGAATTATGTCACATCAGAGGAAAATAGAAAAAGATAAAGAAAATGAAGTATCTTAGAATGAAGAGGACGGCCTGAGCAAGGTATTTTTATGTTTTTTTACCTTAATACTTAATTTTTCAGCATCTACAAAAGAAAAGTTTTCTTAACTTAGTTTGACGTAAAGGAGCAATCGAATTATTAACTCTAACAAATATTATTAAGATATAACGGAAAAGCGAACTCGGGAAGCTAGAATTATGTCACATCAGAGGAAAATAGAAAAAGATAAAAAAAATAAAGTATCTTAGAAAGAAGAGGACGGCCTGAAAAGGTATTTATATGTTTTTTTACCTTAATACTTTTTTTTTCAGCATCTACAAAAGAAATGTTTTCTCAACTTAATTTGACGTAAAGGAGCAATCGAATTATTAACTCTTACAAATATTAATAAGATATAACGGAAAAGCGAACACGGGAAGCTAGAATTATGTCACATCAGAGGAAAATAGAAAAAGATATGGAAAATAAAGTATCTTAGAAAGAAGAGGACGGCCTGAAAAGGTATTTATATGTTTTTTTACCTTAATACTTTTTTTTTTCAGCATCTACAAAAGAAATGTTTTCTCAACTTAATTTGACGTAACGGACCAATCGAATTATTATCTCTAACAAATAATATTAAGATATGACGGCAAAGCGAACACGGGATGCTAGAATTTTGTCACATCAGAGGAAAATTGAAAAAGATATGGAAAATGAAGTATCGTAGAAAGAACAGGACGGCCAGAGCAAGGTATTTTTATGTTTTTTTACCTTAACTCTTTATTTTTCAGCATCTACAAAAGAAAAGTTTTCTCAACTTAGTTTGACGTAGCGGAGCAATCGAATTATTAACTCTAACAAATATTATTAAGATATAACGGAAAAGCGAACACGGGAAGCTAGAATTATGTCACATCAGAGGAAAATAGAAAAAGATAAAGAAAATGAAGTATCTTAGAATGAAGAGGACGGCCTGAGCAAGGTATTTTTATGTTTTTTTACCTTAATACTTAATTTTTCAGCATCTACAAAAGAAAAGTTTTCTTAACTTAGTTTGACGTAAAGGAGCAATCGAATTATTTACTCTAACAAATAATATTAAGATAAGACGGCAAAGCGAACACGGGATGCTAGAATTATGTCACATCAGAGGAAAATTGAAAAAGATAAAAAAAATAAAGTATCTTAGAAAGAAGAGGACGGCCTGAAAAGGTATTTATATGTTTTTTTACCTTAATACTTTTTTTTTCAGCATCTACAAAAGAAATGTTTTCTCAACTTAATTTGACGTAAAGGAGCAATCGAATTATTATCTCTAACAAGTATTAATAAGATATAACGGAAAAGCGAACACGGGAAGCTAGAATTATGTCACATCAGAGGAAAATAGAAAAAGATAAAAAAAATAAAGTATCTTAGAAAGAAGAGGACGGCCTGAAAAGGTATTTATATGTTTTTTTACCTTAATACTTTTTTTTTCAGCATCTACAAAAGAAATGTTTTCTCAACTTAATTTGACGTAACGGACCAATCGAATTATTATCTCTAACAAATAATATTAAGATATGACGGCAAAGCGAACACGGGATGCTAGAATTTTGTCACATCAGAGGAAAATTGAAAAAGATATGGAAAATGAAGTATCGTAGAAAGAACAGGACGGCCAGAGCAAGGTATTTTTATGTTTTTTTACCTTAACTCTTTATTTTTCAGCATCTACAAAAGAAAAGTTTTCTCAACTTAGTTTGACGTAGCGGAGCAATCGAATTATTAACTCTAACAAATATTATTAAGATATAACGGAAAAGCGAACACGGGAAGCTAGAATTATGTCACATCAGAGGAAAATAGAAAAAGATAAAGAAAATGAAGTATCTTAGAATGAAGAGGACGGCCTGAGCAAGGTATTTTTATGTTTTTTTACCTTAATACTTTTTTTTTCAGCATCTACAAAAGAAATATTTTCTCAACTTAATTTGACGTAAAGGAGCAATCGATTTACTGACTCTTACAAATATTAATAAGATTTAACGGAAAAGCGAACACGGGAAGCTAGAATTATGTCACATCAGAGGAAAATAGAAAAAGATAAAGAAAATGAAGTATCTTAGAATGAAGAGGACGGCCTGAGCAAGGTATTTTTATGTTTTTTTACCTTAATACTTAATTTTTCAGCATCTACAAAAGACAAGTTTTCTTAACTTAGTTTGACGTAAAGGAGCAATCGAATTATTAACTCTTACAAATATTAATAAGATATAACGGAAAAGCGAACACGGGAAGCTAGAATTATGTCACATCAGAGGAAAATAGAAAAAGATAAAAAAAATAAAGTATCTTAGAAAGAAGAGGACGGCCTGAAAAGGTATTTATATGTTTTTTTACCTTAATACTTTTTTTTTTCAGCATCTACAAAAGAAATGTTTTCTCAACTTAATTTGACGTAACGGACCAATCGAATTATTATCTCTAACAAATAATATTAAGATATGACGGCAAAGCGAACACGGGATGCTAGAATTTTGTCACATCAGAGGAAAATTGAAAAAGATATGGAAAATGAAGTATCGTAGAAAGAACAGGACGGCCAGAGCAAGGTATTTTTATGTTTTTTTACCTTAACTCTTTATTTTTCAGCATCTACAAAAGAAAAGTTTTCTCAACTTAGTTTGACGTAGCGGAGCAATCGAATTATTAACTCTAACAAATATTATTAAGATATAACGGAAAAGCGAACACGGGAAGCTAGAATTATGTCACATCAGAGGAAAATAGAAAAAGATAAAGAAAATGAAGTATCTTAGAATGAAGAGGACGGCCTGAGCAAGGTATTTTTATGTTTTTTTACCTTAATACTTAATTTTTCAGCATCTACAAAAGAAAAGTTTTCTTAACTTAGTTTGACGTAAAGGAGCAATCGAATTATTTACTCTAACAAATAATATTAAGATAAGACGGCAAAGCGAACACGGGATGCTAGAATTATGTCACATCAGAGGAAAATTGAAAAAGATAAAAAAAATAAAGTATCTTAGAAAGAAGAGGACGGCCTGAAAAGGTATTTATATGTTTTTTTACCTTAATACTTTTTTTTTCAGCATCTACAAAAGATATGTTTTCTCAACTTAATTTGACGTAAAGGAGCAATCGAATTATTATCTCTAACAAGTATTAATAAGATATAACGGAAAAGCGAACACGGGAAGCTAGAATTATGTCACATCATAGGAAAATAGAAAAAGATAAAAAAAATAAAGTATCTTAGAAAGAAGAGGACGGCCTGAAAAGGTATGTTTTTTTACCTTAATACTTTTTTTTTCAGCATCTACAAAAGAAATGTTTTCTCAACTTAATTTGACGTAACGGACCAATCGAATTATTATCTCTAACAAATAATATTAAGATATGACGGCAAAGCGAACACGGGATGCTAGAATTTTGTCACATCAGAGGAAAATTGAAAAAGATATGGAAAATGAAGTATCGTAGAAAGAACAGGACGGCCAGAGCAAGGTATTTTTATGTTTTTTTACCTTAACTCTTTATTTTTCAGCATCTACAAAAGAAAAGTTTTCTCAACTTAGTTTGACGTAGCGGAGCAATCGAATTATTAACTCTAACAAATATTATTAAGATATAACGGAAAAGCGAACACGGGAAGCTAGAATTATGTCACATCAGAGGAAAATAGAAAAAGATAAAGAAAATGAAGTATCTTAGAATGAAGAGGACGGCCTGAGCAAGGTATTTTTATGTTTTTTTACCTTAATACTTAATTTTTCAGCATCTACAAAAGAAATGTTTTCTCAACTTAATTTGACGTAAAGGAGCAATCGAATTATTAACTCTAACAAATATTATTAAGATATAACGGAAAAGCGAACTCGGGAAGCTAGAATTATGTCACATCAGAGGAAAATAGAAAAAGATAAAAAAAATAAAGTATCTTAGAAAGAAGAGGACGGCCTGAAAAGGTATTTATATGTTTTTTTACCTTAATTTTTTTTTTTTCAGCATCTACAAAAGAAATGTTTTCTCAACTTAATTTGACGTAAAGGAGCAATCGAATTATTAACTCTTACAAATATTAATAAGATATAACGGAAAAGCGAACACGGGAAGCTAGAATTATGTCACATCAGAGGAAAATAGAAAAAGATAAAAAAAAAAAAGTATCTTAGAAAGAAGAGGACGGCCTGAAAAGGTATTTATATGTTTTTTTACCTTAATACTTTTTTTTTCAGCATCTACAAAAGAAATATTTTCTCAACTTAATTTGACGTAAAGGAGCAATCGATTTACTGACTCTTACAAATATTAATAAGATTTAACGGAAAAGCGAACACGGGAAGCTAGAATTATGTCACATCAGGGGAAAATAGAAAAAGTTAAAGAAAATAAAGTATCTTAGAAAGAACAGGACGGCCTGAGCAAGGTATTTTTATGTTTTTTTACCTTAATACTTTATTTTTCAGCATCTACCAAACAATACTTTACTCAACTTAATTTGACGTAACGGAGCAATCGAATTATTAACTCTAACAAATATTATTAAGATATGACGGCTAAGCGAACACGGGATGCTAGAATTATGTCACATCAGAGGAAAATTGAAAAAGATATGGAAAATGAAGTATCTTAGAAAGAAGAGGCTGGCCTGAGCGAGGTAATTTTATGTTTTTGTAACTTAACACTTTATTTTTCAGCATCTACAAAAGAAAAGTTTTCCCAACTT
This sequence comes from Troilus luridus, assembly GCA_964056705.1. Lineage (NCBI taxonomy): Eukaryota > Metazoa > Arthropoda > Insecta > Hemiptera > Pentatomidae > Troilus > Troilus luridus. Next base: position 186,617,549 of record OZ057412.1, on the reverse strand, counting down.
AGTTTGACGTATCGGAGCAATCGAATTATTATCTCTAACAAGTATTATTAAGTTTTGACGGCTAAGCGAACACGGGATGCTAGAATTATGTCACATCAGAGGAAAATTGAAAAAGATATGGAAAATGAAGTATCTTAGAAAGAAGAGGCTGGCCTGAGCGAGGTAATTTTATGTTTTTGTAACTTAACACTTTATTTTTCAGCATCTACAAAAGAAAAGTTTTCCCAACTTAGTTTGACGTATCGGAGCAATCGAATTATTATCTCTAACAAGTATTATTAAGTTTTGACGGCAAAGCGAACACGGGAAGATAGAATTATTACACATCAAAGGAAAATTAAAGAAGATATGGAAAATAAAGTATCTTAGAAAGAAGAGGACGGCCTGAAAAGGTATTTATATGTTTTTTTACCTTAATACTTTTTTTTTCAGCATCTACAAAAGAATTTTTTTCTCAACTTAATTTGACGTAACGGACCAATCGAATTATTATCTCTAACAAATAATATTAAGATATGACGGCAAAGCGAACACGGGATGCTAGAATTTTGTCACATCAGAGGAAAATTGAAAAAGATATGGAAAATGAAGTATCTTAGAAAGAACAGGACGGCCAGAGCAAGGTATTTATATGTTTTTTTACCTTAACTCTTTATTTTTAGGCATCTACAAAAGAAAAGTTTTCTCAACTTAGTTTGACGTAGCGGAGCAATCGAATTATTAACTCTAACAAATATTATTAAGATATAACGGAAAAGCGAAAACGGGAAGCTAGAATTATGTCACATCATAGGAAAATAGAAAAAGATAAAGAAAATAAAGTATCTTTGAAAGAACAGGACGGCCAGAGCAAGGTATTTTTATGTTTTTTTACCTTAATACTTAATTTTTCAGCATCTACAAAAGAAAAGTTTTCTCAACTTAGTTTGACGTAAAGGAGCAATCGAATTATTAACTCTAACAAATATTATTAAGATATAACGGAAAAGCGAACTCGGGAAGCTAGAATTATGTCACATCAGAGGAAAATAGAAAAAGATAAAAAAAATAAAGTATCTTAGAAAGAAGAGGACGGCCTGAGCATAGTATTTTTATGTTTTTTTACCTTAATACTTAATTTTTCAGCTTCTACAAAAGATATGTTTTCTCAACTTAATTTGACCTAACGGAGCAATCGAATTATTATCTCTAACAAATAATATTAAGATATGACGGCCAAGCGAACACGGGATGCAAGAATTATGTCACATCAGAGGAAAATTGAAAAAGATGTGGAAAATGAAGTATCTTAGAAAGAAGAGGCTGGCCTGAGCGAGGTAATTTTATGTTTTTGTAACTTAACACTTTATTTTTCAGCATCTACAAAAGAAAAGTTTTCTTAACTTAGTTTGACGTAAAGGAGCAATCGAATTATTAACTCTAACAAATATTATTAAGATATAACGGAAAAGCGAACTCGGGAAGCTAGAATTATGTCACTTCAGAGGAAAATAGAAAAAGATAAAAAAAATAAAGTATCTTAGAAAGAAGAGGACGGCCTGAAAAGGTATTTATATGTTTTTTTACCTTAATACTTTTTTTTTCAGCATCTACAAAAGAAATGTTTTCTCAACTTAATTTGACGTAAAGGAGCAATCGAATTATTAACTCTTACAAATATTAATAAGATATAACGGAAAAGCGAACACGGGAAGCTAGAATTATGTCACATCAGAGGAAAATAGAAAAAGATAAAAAAAATAAAGTATCTTAGAAAGAAGAGGACGGCCTGAAAAGGTATTTATATGTTTTTTTACCTTAATACTTTTTTTTTCAGCATCTACAAAAGAAATGTTTTCTCAACTTAATTTGACGTAACGGACCAATCGAATTATTATCTCTAACAAATAATATTAAGATATGACGGCAAAGCGAACACGGGAAGCTAGAATTATGTCACATCAGAGGAAAATAGAAAAAGATAAAGAAAATGAAGTATCTTAGAATGAAGAGGACGGCCTGAGCAAGGTATTTTTATGTTTTTTTACCTTAATACTTAATTTTTCAGCATCTACAAAAGAAAAGTTTTCTTAACTTAGTTTGACGTAAAGGAGCAATCGAATTATTAACTCTAACAAATATTATTAAGATATAACGGAAAAGCGAACTCGGGAAGCTAGAATTATGTCACATCAGAGGAAAATAGAAAAAGATAAAAAAAATAAAGTATCTTAGAAAGAAGAGGACGGCCTGAAAAGGTATTTATATGTTTTTTTACCTTAATACTTTTTTTTTCAGCATCTACAAAAGAAATGTTTTCTCAACTTAATTTGACGTAAAGGAGCAATCGAATTATTAACTCTTACAAATATTAATAAGATATAACGGAAAAGTGAACATGGGAAGCTAGAATTATGTCACATCAGAGGAAAATAGAAAAAGATAAAAAAAATAAAGTATCTTAGAAAGAAGAGGACGGCCTGAAAAGGTATTTATATGTTTTTTTACCTTAACTCTTTATTTTTAAGCATCTACAAAAGAAAAGTTTTCTCAACTTAGTTTGACGTAGCGGAGCAATCGAATTATTAACTCTAACAAATATTATTAAGATATAACGGAAAAGCGAAAACGGGAAGCTAGAATTATGTCACATCATAGGAAAATAGAAAAAGATAAAGAAAATAAAGTATCTTTGGAAGAACAGGACGGCCAGAGCAAGGTATTTTTATGTTTTTTTACCTTAATACTTTTTTTTTCAGCATCTACAAAAGAAAAGTTTTCTCAACTTAGTTTGACGTAAAGGAGCAATCGAATTATTAACTCTAACAAATATTATTAAGATATAACGGAAAAGCGAACTCGGGAAGCTAGAATTATGTCACATCAGAGGAAAATAGAAAAAGATAAAAAAAATAAAGTATCTTAGAAAGAAGAGGACGGCCTGAGCATAGTATTTTTATGTTTTTTTACCTTAATACTTAATTTTTCAGCTTCTACAAAAGATATGTTTTCTCAACTTAATTTGACCTAACGGAGCAATCGAATTATTATCTCTAACAAATAATATTAAGATATGACGGCCAAGCGAACACGGGATGCAAGAATTATGTCACATCAGAGGAAAATTGAAAAAGATGTGGAAAATGAAGTATCTTAGAAAGAAGAGGCTGGCCTGAGCGAGGTAATTTTATGTTTTTGTAACTTAACACTTTATTTTTCAGCATCTACAAAAGAAAAGTTTTCTTAACTTAGTTTGACGTAAAGGAGCAATCGAATTATTAACTCTAACAAATATTATTAAGATATAACGGAAAAGCGAACTCGGGAAGCTAGAATTATGTCACATCAGAGGAAAATAGAAAAAGATAAAAAAAATAAAGTATCTTAGAAAGAAGAGGACGGCCTGAAAAGGTATTTATATGTTTTTTTACCTTAATACTTTTTTTTTCAGCATCTACAAAAGAAATGTTTTCTCAACTTAATTTGACGTAAAGGAGCAATCGAATTATTAACTCTTACAAATATTAATAAGATATAACGGAAAAGCGAACACGGGAAGCTAGAATTATGTCACATCAGAGGAAAATAGAAAAAGATAAAAAAAATAAAGTATCTTAGAAAGAAGAGGACGGCCTGAAAAGGTATTTATATGTTTTTTTACCTTAATACTTTTTTTTTCAGCATCTACAAAAGAAATGTTTTCTCAACTTAATTTGACGTAACGGACCAATCGAATTATTATCTCTAACAAATAATATTAAGATATGACGGCAAAGCGAACACGGGAAGCTAGAATTATGTCACATCAGAGGAAAATAGAAAAAGATAAAGAAAATGAAGTATCTTAGAATGAAGAGGACGGCCTGAGCAAGGTATTTTTATGTTTTTTTACCTTAATACTTAATTTTTCAGCATCTACAAAAGAAAAGTTTTCTTAACTTAGTTTGACGTAAAGGAGCAATCGAATTATTAACTCTAACAAATATTATTAAGATATAACGGAAAAGCGAACTCGGGAAGCTAGAATTATGTCACATCAGAGGAAAATAGAAAAAGATAAAAAAAATAAAGTATCTTAGAAAGAAGAGGACGGCCTGAAAAGGTATTTATATGTTTTTTTACCTTAATACTTTTTTTTTCAGCATCTACAAAAGAAATGTTTTCTCAACTTAATTTGACGTAAAGGAGCAATCGAATTATTAACTCTTACAAATATTAATAAGATATAACGGAAAAGCGAACACGGGAAGCTAGAATTATGTCACATCAGAGGAAAATAGAAAAAGATATGGAAAATAAAGTATCTTAGAAAGAAGAGGACGGCCTGAAAAGGTATTTATATGTTTTTTTACCTTAATACTTTTTTTTTTCAGCATCTACAAAAGAAATGTTTTCTCAACTTAATTTGACGTAACGGACCAATCGAATTATTATCTCTAACAAATAATATTAAGATATGACGGCAAAGCGAACACGGGATGCTAGAATTTTGTCACATCAGAGGAAAATTGAAAAAGATATGGAAAATGAAGTATCGTAGAAAGAACAGGACGGCCAGAGCAAGGTATTTTTATGTTTTTTTACCTTAACTCTTTATTTTTCAGCATCTACAAAAGAAAAGTTTTCTCAACTTAGTTTGACGTAGCGGAGCAATCGAATTATTAACTCTAACAAATATTATTAAGATATAACGGAAAAGCGAACACGGGAAGCTAGAATTATGTCACATCAGAGGAAAATAGAAAAAGATAAAGAAAATGAAGTATCTTAGAATGAAGAGGACGGCCTGAGCAAGGTATTTTTATGTTTTTTTACCTTAATACTTAATTTTTCAGCATCTACAAAAGAAAAGTTTTCTTAACTTAGTTTGACGTAAAGGAGCAATCGAATTATTTACTCTAACAAATAATATTAAGATAAGACGGCAAAGCGAACACGGGATGCTAGAATTATGTCACATCAGAGGAAAATTGAAAAAGATAAAAAAAATAAAGTATCTTAGAAAGAAGAGGACGGCCTGAAAAGGTATTTATATGTTTTTTTACCTTAATACTTTTTTTTTCAGCATCTACAAAAGAAATGTTTTCTCAACTTAATTTGACGTAAAGGAGCAATCGAATTATTATCTCTAACAAGTATTAATAAGATATAACGGAAAAGCGAACACGGGAAGCTAGAATTATGTCACATCAGAGGAAAATAGAAAAAGATAAAAAAAATAAAGTATCTTAGAAAGAAGAGGACGGCCTGAAAAGGTATTTATATGTTTTTTTACCTTAATACTTTTTTTTTCAGCATCTACAAAAGAAATGTTTTCTCAACTTAATTTGACGTAACGGACCAATCGAATTATTATCTCTAACAAATAATATTAAGATATGACGGCAAAGCGAACACGGGATGCTAGAATTTTGTCACATCAGAGGAAAATTGAAAAAGATATGGAAAATGAAGTATCGTAGAAAGAACAGGACGGCCAGAGCAAGGTATTTTTATGTTTTTTTACCTTAACTCTTTATTTTTCAGCATCTACAAAAGAAAAGTTTTCTCAACTTAGTTTGACGTAGCGGAGCAATCGAATTATTAACTCTAACAAATATTATTAAGATATAACGGAAAAGCGAACACGGGAAGCTAGAATTATGTCACATCAGAGGAAAATAGAAAAAGATAAAGAAAATGAAGTATCTTAGAATGAAGAGGACGGCCTGAGCAAGGTATTTTTATGTTTTTTTACCTTAATACTTTTTTTTTCAGCATCTACAAAAGAAATATTTTCTCAACTTAATTTGACGTAAAGGAGCAATCGATTTACTGACTCTTACAAATATTAATAAGATTTAACGGAAAAGCGAACACGGGAAGCTAGAATTATGTCACATCAGAGGAAAATAGAAAAAGATAAAGAAAATGAAGTATCTTAGAATGAAGAGGACGGCCTGAGCAAGGTATTTTTATGTTTTTTTACCTTAATACTTAATTTTTCAGCATCTACAAAAGACAAGTTTTCTTAACTTAGTTTGACGTAAAGGAGCAATCGAATTATTAACTCTTACAAATATTAATAAGATATAACGGAAAAGCGAACACGGGAAGCTAGAATTATGTCACATCAGAGGAAAATAGAAAAAGATAAAAAAAATAAAGTATCTTAGAAAGAAGAGGACGGCCTGAAAAGGTATTTATATGTTTTTTTACCTTAATACTTTTTTTTTTCAGCATCTACAAAAGAAATGTTTTCTCAACTTAATTTGACGTAACGGACCAATCGAATTATTATCTCTAACAAATAATATTAAGATATGACGGCAAAGCGAACACGGGATGCTAGAATTTTGTCACATCAGAGGAAAATTGAAAAAGATATGGAAAATGAAGTATCGTAGAAAGAACAGGACGGCCAGAGCAAGGTATTTTTATGTTTTTTTACCTTAACTCTTTATTTTTCAGCATCTACAAAAGAAAAGTTTTCTCAACTTAGTTTGACGTAGCGGAGCAATCGAATTATTAACTCTAACAAATATTATTAAGATATAACGGAAAAGCGAACACGGGAAGCTAGAATTATGTCACATCAGAGGAAAATAGAAAAAGATAAAGAAAATGAAGTATCTTAGAATGAAGAGGACGGCCTGAGCAAGGTATTTTTATGTTTTTTTACCTTAATACTTAATTTTTCAGCATCTACAAAAGAAAAGTTTTCTTAACTTAGTTTGACGTAAAGGAGCAATCGAATTATTTACTCTAACAAATAATATTAAGATAAGACGGCAAAGCGAACACGGGATGCTAGAATTATGTCACATCAGAGGAAAATTGAAAAAGATAAAAAAAATAAAGTATCTTAGAAAGAAGAGGACGGCCTGAAAAGGTATTTATATGTTTTTTTACCTTAATACTTTTTTTTTCAGCATCTACAAAAGATATGTTTTCTCAACTTAATTTGACGTAAAGGAGCAATCGAATTATTATCTCTAACAAGTATTAATAAGATATAACGGAAAAGCGAACACGGGAAGCTAGAATTATGTCACATCATAGGAAAATAGAAAAAGATAAAAAAAATAAAGTATCTTAGAAAGAAGAGGACGGCCTGAAAAGGTATGTTTTTTTACCTTAATACTTTTTTTTTCAGCATCTACAAAAGAAATGTTTTCTCAACTTAATTTGACGTAACGGACCAATCGAATTATTATCTCTAACAAATAATATTAAGATATGACGGCAAAGCGAACACGGGATGCTAGAATTTTGTCACATCAGAGGAAAATTGAAAAAGATATGGAAAATGAAGTATCGTAGAAAGAACAGGACGGCCAGAGCAAGGTATTTTTATGTTTTTTTACCTTAACTCTTTATTTTTCAGCATCTACAAAAGAAAAGTTTTCTCAACTTAGTTTGACGTAGCGGAGCAATCGAATTATTAACTCTAACAAATATTATTAAGATATAACGGAAAAGCGAACACGGGAAGCTAGAATTATGTCACATCAGAGGAAAATAGAAAAAGATAAAGAAAATGAAGTATCTTAGAATGAAGAGGACGGCCTGAGCAAGGTATTTTTATGTTTTTTTACCTTAATACTTAATTTTTCAGCATCTACAAAAGAAATGTTTTCTCAACTTAATTTGACGTAAAGGAGCAATCGAATTATTAACTCTAACAAATATTATTAAGATATAACGGAAAAGCGAACTCGGGAAGCTAGAATTATGTCACATCAGAGGAAAATAGAAAAAGATAAAAAAAATAAAGTATCTTAGAAAGAAGAGGACGGCCTGAAAAGGTATTTATATGTTTTTTTACCTTAATACTTTCTTTTTAAGCATCTACAAAAGAAATGTTTTCTCAACTTAATTTGACGTAAAGGAGCAATCGAATTATTAACTCTTACAAATATTAATAAGATATAACGGAAAAGCGAACACGGGAAGCTAGAATTATGTCACATCAGAGGAAAATAGAAAAAGATAAAAAAAATAAAGTATCTTAGAAAGAAGAGGACGGCCTGAAAAGGTATTTATATGTTTTTTTACCTTAATACTTTTTTTTTCAGCATCTACAAAAGAAATATTTTCTCAACTTAATTTGACGTAAAGGAGCAATCGATTTACTGACTCTTACAAATATTAATAAGATTTAACGGAAAAGCGAACACGGGAAGCTAGAATTATGTCACATCAGAGGAAAATAGAAAAAGATAAAGAAAATGAAGTATCTTAGAATGAAGAGGACGGCCTGAGCAAGGTATTTTTATGTTTTTTTACCTTAATACTTAATTTTTCAGCATCTACAAAAGACAAGTTTTCTTAACTTAGTTTGACGTAAAGGAGCAATCGAATTATTAACTCTTACAAATATTAATAAGATATAACGGAAAAGCGAACACGGGAAGCTAGAATTATGTCACATCAGAGGAAAATAGAAAAAGATAAAAAAATAAAGTATCTTAGAAAGAAGAGGACGGCCTGAAAAGGTATTTATATGTTTTTGTACCTTAATACTTTTTTTTTCAGCATCTACAAAAGAAATATTTTCTCAACTTAATTTGACGTAAAGGAGCAATCGATTTACTGACTCTTACAAATATTAATAAGATTTAACGGAAAAGCGAACACGGGAAGCTAGAATTATGTCACATCAGAGGAAAATAGAAAAAGATAAAGAAAATGAAGTATCTTAGAATGAAGAGGACGGCCTGAGCAAGGTATTTTTATGTTTTTTTACCTTAATACTTAATTTTTCAGCATCTACAAAAGAAAAGTTTTCTTAACTTAGTTTGACGTAAAGGAGCAATCGAATTATTTACTCTAACAAATAATATTAAGATAAGACGGCAAAGCGAACACGGGATGCTAGAATTATGTCACATCAGAGGAAAATTGAAAAAGATAAAAAAAATAAAGTATCTTAGAAAGAAGAGGACGGCCTGAAAAGGTATTTATATGTTTTTTTACCTTAATACTTTTTTTTCAGCATCTACAAAAGAAATGTTTTCTCAACTTAATTTGACGTAAAGGAGCAATCGAATTATTATCTCTAACAAGTATTAATAAGATATAACGGAAAAGCGAACACGGGAAGCTAGAATTATGTCACATCAGAGGAAAATAGAAAAAGATAAAGAAAATGAAGTATCTTAGAATGAAGAGGACGGCCTGAGCAAGGTATTTTTATGTTTTTTTACCTTAATACTTAATTTTTCAGCATCTACAAAAGAAAAGTTTTCTTAACTTAGTTTGACGTAAAGGAGCAATCGAATTATTAACTCTAACAAATATTATTAAGATATAACGGAAAAGCGAACTCGGGAAGCTAGAATTATGTCACATCAGAGGAAAATAGAAAAAGATAAAAAAAATAAAGTATCTTAGAAAGAAGAGGGCGGCCTGAAAAGGTATTTATATGTTTTTTTACCTTAATACTTTTTTTTTAAGCATCTACAAAAGAAATGTTTTCTCAACTTAATTTGACGTAAAGGAGCAATCGAATTATTAACTCTTACAAATATTAATAAGATATAACGGAAAAGCGAACACGGGAAGCTAGAATTATGTCACATCAGAGGAAAATAGAAAAAGATAAAAAAAATAAAGTATCTTAGAAAGAAGAGGACGGCCTGAAAAGGTATTTATATGTTTTTTTACCTTAATACTTTTTTTTTAAGCATCTACAAAAGAAATGTTTTCTCAACTTAATTTGACGTAAAGGAGCAATCGAATTATTAACTCTTACAAATATTAATAAGATATAACGGAAAAGCGAACACGGGAAGCTAGAATTATGTCACATCAGAGGAAAATATAAAAAGATAAAAAAAATAAAGTATCTTAGAAAGAAGAGGACGGCCTGAAAAGGTATTTATATGTTTTTTTACCTTAATACTTTTTTTTTCAGCATCTACAAAAGAAATATTTTCTCAACTTAATTTGACGTAAAGGAGCAATCGATTTACTGACTCTTACAAATATTAATAAGATTTAACGGAAAAGCGAACACGGGAAGCTAGAATTATGTCACATCAGGGGAAAATAGAAAAAGTTAAAGAAAATAAAGTATCTTAGAAAGAACAGGACGGCCTGAGCAAGGTATTTTTATGTTTTTTTACCTTAATACTTTATTTTTTAGCATCTACCAAACAAAACTTTACTCAACTTAATTTGACGTAACGGAGCAATCGAATTATTAACTCTAACAAATATTATTAAGATATGACGGCTAAGCGAACACGGGATGCTAGAATTATGTCACATCAGAGGAAAATTGAAAAAGATATGGAAAATGAAGTATCTTAGAAAGAAGAGGCTGGCCTGAGCGAGGTAATTTTATGTTTTTTTACCTTAATACTTTTTTTTTCAGCATCTACAAAAGAAATGTTTTCTCAACTTAATTTGACGTAACGGACCAATCGAATTATTATCTCTAACAAATAATATTAAGATATGACGGCAAAGCGAACACGGGATGCTAGAATTTTGTCACATCAGAGGAAAATTGAAAAAGATATGGAAATCGAAGTATCTTAGAAAGAACAGGACGGCCAGAGCAAGGTATTTTTATGTTTTTTTACCTTAACTCTTTATTTTTCAGCATCTACAAAAGAAAAGTTTTCTCAACTTAGTTTGACATAGCGGAGCAATCGAATTATTAACTCTAACAAATATTATTAAGATATAACGGAAAAGCGAACACGGGAAGCTAGAATTATGTCACATCAGAGGAAAATAGAAAAAGATAAAGAAAATGAAGTATCTTAGAATGAAGAGGACGGCCTGAGCAAGGTATTTTTATGTTTTTTTACCTTAATACTTAATTTTTCAGCATCTACAAAAGAAAAGTTTTCTTAACTTAGTTTGACGTAAAGGAGCAATCGAATTATTTACTCTAACAAATATTATTAAGATATAACGGAAAAGCGAACTCGGGAAGCTAGAATTATGTCACATCAGAGGAAAATAGAAAAAGATAAAAAAAATAAAGTATCTTAGAAAGAAGAGGACGGCCTGAAAAGGTATTTATATGTTTTTTTACCTTAATACTTTTTTTTTCAGCATCTACAAAAGAAATGTTTTCTCAACTTAATTTGACGTAAAGGAGCAATCGAATTATTAACTCTTACAAATATTAATAAGATATAACGGAAAAGCGAACACGGGAAGCTAGAATTATGTCACATCAGAGGAAAATAGAAAAAGATAAAAAAAATAAAGTATCTTAGAAAGAAGAGGACGGCCTGAAAAGGTATTTATATGTTTTTTTACCTTAATACTTTTTTTTTAAGCATCTACAAAAGAAATGTTTTCTCAACTTAATTTGACGTAAAGGAGCAATCGAATTATTAACTCTTACAAATATTAATAAGATATAACGGAAAAGCGAACACGGGAAGCTAGAATTATGTCACATCAGAGGAAAATATAAAAAGATAAAAAAAATAAAGTATCTTAGAAAGAAGAGGACGGCCTGAAAAGGTATTTATATGTTTTTTTACCTTAATACTTTTTTTTTCAGCATCTACAAAAGAAATATTTTCTCAACTTAATTTGACGTAAAGGAGCAATCGATTTACTGACTCTTACAAATATTAATAAGATTTAACGGAAAAGCGAACACGGGAAGCTAGAATTATGTCACATCAGGGGAAAATAGAAAAAGTTAAAGAAAATAAAGTATCTTAGAAAGAACAGGACGGCCTGAGCAAGGTATTTTTATGTTTTTTTACCTTAATACTTTATTTTTTAGCATCTACCAAACAAAACTTTACTCAACTTAATTTGACGTAACGGAGCAATCGAATTATTAACTCTAACAAATATTATTAAGATATGACGGCTAAGCGAACACGGGATGCTAGAATTATGTCACATCAGAGGAAAATTGAAAAAGATATGGAAAATGAAGTATCTTAGAAAGAAGAGGCTGGCCTGAGCGAGGTAATTTTATGTTTTTTTACCTTAATACTTTTTTTTTCAGCATCTACAAAAGAAATGTTTTCTCAACTTAATTTGACGTAACGGACCAATCGAATTATTATCTCTAACAAATAATATTAAGATATGACGGCAAAGCGAACACGGGATGCTAGAATTTTGTCACATCAGAGGAAAATTGAAAAAGATATGGAAATCGAAGTATCTTAGAAAGAACAGGACGGCCAGAGCAAGGTATTTTTATGTTTTTTTACCTTAACTCTTTATTTTTCAGCATCTACAAAAGAAAAGTTTTCTCAACTTAGTTTGACATAGCGGAGCAATCGAATTATTAACTCTAACAAATATTATTAAGATATAACGGAAAAGCGAACACGGGAAGCTAGAATTATGTCACATCAGAGGAAAATAGAAAAAGATAAAGAAAATGAAGTATCTTAGAATGAAGAGGACGGCCTGAGCAAGGTATTTTTATGTTTTTTTACCTTAATACTTAATTTTTCAGCATCTACAAAAGAAAAGTTTTCTTAACTTAGTTTGACGTAAAGGAGCAATCGAATTATTTACTCTAACAAATATTATTAAGATATAACGGAAAAGCGAACTCGGGAAGCTAGAATTATGTCACATCAGAGGAAAATAGAAAAAGATAAAAAAAATAAAGTATCTTAGAAAGAAGAGGACGGCCTGAAAAGGTATTTATATGTTTTTTTACCTTAATACTTTTTTTTTCAGCATCTACAAAAGAAATGTTTTCTCAACTTAATTTGACGTAAAGGAGCAATCGAATTATTAACTCTTACAAATATTAATAAGATATAACGGAAAAGCGAACACGGGAAGCTAGAATTATGTCACATCAGAGGAAAATAGAAAAAGATAAAAAAAATAAAGTATCTTAGAAAGAAGAGGACGGCCTGAAAAGGTATTTATATGTTTTTTTACCTTAATACTTTTTTTTTAAGCATCTACAAAAGAAATGTTTTCTCAACTTAATTTGACGTAAAGGAGCAATCGAATTATTAACTCTTACAAATATTAATAAGATATAACGGAAAAGCGAACACGGGAAGCTAGAATTATGTCACATCAGAGGAAAATATAAAAAGATAAAAAAAATAAAGTATCTTAGAAAGAAGAGGACGGCCTGAAAAGGTATTTATATGTTTTTTTACCTTAATACTTTTTTTTTCAGCATCTACAAAAGAAATATTTTCTCAACTTAATTTGACGTAAAGGAGCAATCGATTTACTGACTCTTACAAATATTAATAAGATTTAACGGAAAAGCGAACACGGGAAGCTAGAATTATGTCACATCAGGGGAAAATAGAAAAAGTTAAAGAAAATAAAGTATCTTAGAAAGAACAGGACGGCCTGAGCAAGGTATTTTTATGTTTTTTTACCTTAATACTTTATTTTTTAGCATCTACCAAACAAAACTTTACTCAACTTAATTTGACGTAACGGAGCAATCGAATTATTAACTCTAACAAATATTATTAAGATATGACGGCTAAGCGAACACGGGATGCTAGAATTATGTCACATCAGAGGAAAATTGAAAAAGATATGGAAAATGAAGTATCTTAGAAAGAAGAGGCTGGCCTGAGCGAGGTAATTTTATGTTTTTTTACCTTAATACTTTTTTTTTCAGCATCTACAAAAGAAATGTTTTCTCAACTTAATTTGACGTAACGGACCAATCGAATTATTATCTCTAACAAATAATATTAAGATATGACGGCAAAGCGAACACGGGATGCTAGAATTTTGTCACATCAGAGGAAAATTGAAAAAGATATGGAAATCGAAGTATCTTAGAAAGAACAGGACGGCCAGAGCAAGGTATTTTTATGTTTTTTTACCTTAACTCTTTATTTTTCAGCATCTACAAAAGAAAAGTTTTCTCAACTTAGTTTGACATAGCGGAGCAATCGAATTATTAACTCTAACAAATATTATTAAGATATAACGGAAAAGCGAACACGGGAAGCTAGAATTATGTCACATCAGAGGAAAATAGAAAAAGATAAAGAAAATGAAGTATCTTAGAATGAAGAGGACGGCCTGAGCAAGGTATTTTTATGTTTTTTTACCTTAATACTTAATTTTTCAGCATCTACAAAAGAAAAGTTTTCTTAACTTAGTTTGACGTAAAGGAGCAATCGAATTATTTACTCTAACAAATATTATTAAGATATAACGGAAAAGCGAACTCGGGAAGCTAGAATTATGTCACATCAGAGGAAAATAGAAAAAGATAAAAAAAATAAAGTATCTTAGAAAGAAGAGGACGGCCTGAAAAGGTATTTATATGTTTTTTTACCTTAATACTTTTTTTTTCAGCATCTACAAAAGAAATGTTTTCTCAACTTAATTTGACGTAAAGGAGCAATCGAATTATTAACTCTTACAAATATTAATAAGATATAACGGAAAAGCGAACACGGGAAGCTAGAATTATGTCACATCAGAGGAAAATAGAAAAAGATAAAAAAAATAAAGTATCTTAGAAAGAAGAGGACGGCCTGAAAAGGTATTTATATGTTTTTTTACCTTAATACTTTTTTTTTCAGCATCTACAAAAGAAATGTTTTCTCAACTTAATTTGACGTAACGGACCAATCGAATTATTATCTCTAACAAATAATATTAAGATATGACGGCAAAGCGAACACGGGATGCTAGAATTTTGTCACATCAGAGGAAAATTGAAAAAGATATGGAAAATGAAGTATCGTAGAAAGAACAGGACGGCCAGAGCAAGGTATTTTTATGTTTTTTTACCTTAACTCTTTATTTTTCAGCATCTACAAAAGAAAAGTTTTCTCAACTTAGTTTGACGTAGCGGAGCAATCGAATTATTAACTCTAACAAATATTATTAAGATATAACGGAAAAGCGAACACGGGAAGCTAGAATTATGTCACATCAGAGGAAAATAGAAAAAGATAAAGAAAATGAAGTATCTTAGAATGAAGAGGACGGCCTGAGCAAGGTATTTTTATGTTTTTTTACCTTAATACTTTATTTTTCAGCATCTACAAAAGATAAGTTTTCATAACTTAGTTTGACGTAAAGGAGCAATCGAATTATTAACTCTAACAAATATTATTAAGATATAACGGAAAAGCGAACTCGGGAAGCTAGAATTATGTCACATCAGAGGAAAATAGAAAAAGATAAAAAAAATAAAGTATCTTAGAAAGAAGAGGACGGCCTGTAAAGTTATTTATATGTTTTTTTACCTTAATACTTTTTTTTTAAGCATCTACAAAAGAAATGTTTTCTCAACTTAATTTGACGTAAAGGAGCAATCGAATTATTAACTCTTACAAATATTAATAAGATATAACGGAAAAGCGAACACAGGAAGCTAGAATTATGTCACATCAGAGGAAAATAGAATAAGATAAAAAAAATAAAGTATCTTAGAAAGAAGAGGACGGCCTGAAAAGGTATTTATATGTTTTTTTACCTTAATACTTTTTTTTTCAGCATCTACAAAAGAAATATTTTCTCAACTTAATTTGACGTAAAGGAGCAATCGATTTACTGACTCTTACAAATATTAATAAGATTTAACGGAAAAGCGAACACGGGAAGCTAGAATTATGTCACATCAGGGGAAAATAGAAAAAGTTAAAGAAAATAAAGTATCTTAGAAAGAACAGGACGGCCTGAGCATGGTATTTTTATGTTTTTTTACCTTAATACTTTATTTCTTAGCATCTACCAAACAAAACTTTACTCAACTTAATTTGACGTAACGGAGCAATCGAATTATTAACTCTAACAAATATTATTAAGATATGACGGCTAAGCGAACACGGGATGCTAGAATTATGTCACATCAGAGGAAAATTGAAAAAGATATGGAAAATGAAGTATCTTAGAAAGAAGAGGCTGGCCTGAGCTAGGTAATTTTATGTTTTTGTAACTTAACACTTTATTTTTCAGCATCTACAAAAGAAAAATTTTCTCAACTTAGTTTGACGTATCGGAGCAATCGAATTATTATCTCTAACAAGTATTATTAAGATATGACGGCAAAGCGAACACGGGAAGATAGAATTATGACACATCAGAGGAAAATTGAAGAAGATATGGAAAATAAAGTATCTTAGAAAGAAGAGGACGGCCTGAAAAGGTATTTATATGTTTTTTTACCTTAATACTTTTTTTTTAAGCATCTACAAAAGAAATGTTTTCTCAACTTAATTTGACGTAAAGGAGAATCGAATTATTAACTCTTACAAATATTAATAAGATATAACGGAAAAGCGAACACGGGAAGCTAGAATTATGTCACATCAGAGGAAAATAGAAAAATATAAAAAAAATAAAGTATCTTAGAAAGAAGAGGACGGCCTAAAAAGGTATTTATATGTTTTTTTACCTTAATACTTTTTTTTTCAGCATCTACAAAAGAAATATTTTCTCAACTTAATTTGACGTAAAGGAGCAATCGATTTACTGACTCTTACAAATATTAATAAGATTTAACGGAAAAGCGAACACGGGAAGCTAGAATTATGTCACATCAGGGGAAAATAGAAAAAGTTAAAGAAAATAAAGTATCTTAGAAAGAACAGGACGGCCTGAGCAAGGTATTTTTATGTTTTTTTACCTTAATACTTTATTTTTTAGCATCTACAAAAGATATGTTTTCTCAACTTAATTTGATGTAACGGAGCAATCGAATTATTAACTCTAGCAAATATTATTAAGATATGACGGCTAAGCGAACACGGGATGCTAGAATTATGTCACATCAGAGGAAAATTGAAAAAGATATGGAAAATGAAGTATCTTAGAAAGAAGAGGCTGGCCTGAGCGAGGTAATTTTATGTTTTTGTAACTTAACACTTTATTTTTCAGCATCTACAAAAGAAAAGTTTTCTCAACTTAGTTTGACGTATCGGAGCAATCGAATTATTATCTCTAACAAGTATTATTAAGATATGACGGCAAAGCGAACACGGGAAGATAGAATTATGACACATCAGAGGAAATTTGAAGAAGATATGGAAAATAAAGTATCTTAGAAAGAGGAGGACGGCCTGAAAAGGTATTTATATGTTTTTTTACCTTAATACTTTTTTTTTCAGCATCTACAAAAGAAATGTTTTCTCAACTTAATTTGACGTAACGGACCAATCGAATTATTATCTCTAACAAATAATATTAAGATATGACGGCAAAGCGAACACGGGATGCTAGAATTTTGTCACATCAGAGGAAAATTGAAAAAGATATGGAAAATGAAGTATCTTAGAAAGAACAGGACGGCCAGAGCAAGGTATTTTTATGTTTTTTTACCTTAACTCTTTATTTTTCAGCATCTACAAAAGAAAAGTTTTCTCAACTTAGTTTGACGTAGCGGAGCAATCGAATTATTAACTCTAACAAATATTATTAAGATATAACGGAAAAGCGAACACGGGAAGCTAGAATTATGTCACATCAGAGGAAAATAGAAAAAGATAAAGAAAATGAAGTATCTTAGAATGAAGAGGACGGCCTGAGGAAGGTATTTTTTATGTTTTTTTACCTTAATACTTAATTTTTCAGCATCTACAAACGAAAAGTTTTCTCAACTTAGTTTGACGTAAAGGAGCAATCGAATTATTAACTCTAACAAATATTATTAAGATATAACGGAAAAGCGAACTCGGGAAGCTAGAATTATGTCACATCAGAGGAAAATAGAAAAAGATAAAAAAAATAAAGTATCTTAGAAAGAAGAGGACGGCCTGAAAAGGTATTTATATGTTTTTTTACCTTAATACTTTTTTTTTAAGCATCTACAAAAGAAATGTTTTCTCAACTTAATTTGACGTAAAGGAGCAATCGAATTATTAACTCTTACAAATATTAATAAGATATAACGGAAAAGCGAACACGGGAAGCTAGAATTATGTCACATCAGAGGAAAATAGAAAAAGATAAAAAAAATAAAGTATCTTAGAAAGAAGAGGACGGCCTAAAAAGGTATTTATATGTTTTTTTACCTTAATACTTTTTTTTTCAGCATCTACAAAAGAAATATTTTCTCAACTTAATTTGACGTAAAGGAGCAATCGATTTACTGACTCTTACAAATATTAATAAGATTTAACGGAAAAGCGAACACGGGAAGCTAGAATTATGTCACATCAGGGGAAAATAGAAAAAGTTAAAGAAAATAAAGTATCTTAGAAAGAACAGGACGGCCTGAGCAAGGTATTTTTATGTTTTTTTACCTTAATACTTTATTTTTTAGCATCTACAAAAGATATGTTTTCTCAACTTAATTTGATGTAACGGAGCAATCGAATTATTAACTCTAGCAAATATTATTAAGATATGACGGCTAAGCGAACACGGGATGCTAGAATTATGTCACATCAGAGGAAAATTGAAAAAGATATGGAAAATGAAGTATCTTAGAAAGAAGAGGCTGGCCTGAGCGAGGTAATTTTATGTTTTTGTAACTTAACACTTTATTTTTCAGCATCTACAAAAGAAAAGTTTTCTCAACTTAGTTTGACGTATCGGAGCAATCGAATTATTATCTCTAACAAGTATTATTAAGATATGACGGCAAAGCGAACACGGGAAGATAGAATTATGACACATCAGAGGAAAATTGAAGAAGATATGGAAAATAAAGTATCTTAGAAAGAGGAGGACGGCCTGAAAAGGTATTTATATGTTTTTTTACCTTAATACTTTTTTTTTCAGCATCTACAAAAGAAATGTTTTCTCAACTTAATTTGACGTAACGGACCAATCGAATTATTATCTCTAACAAATAATATTAAGATATGACGGCAAAGCGAACACGGGATGCTAGAATTTTGTCACATCAGAGGAAAATTGAAAAAGATATGGAAAATGAAGTATCTTAGAAAGAACAGGACGGCCAGAGCAAGGTATTTTTATGTGTTTTTACCTTAACTCTTTATTTTTCAGCATCTACAAAAGAAAAGTTTTCTCAACTTAGTTTGACGTAGCGGAGCAATCGAATTATTAACTCTAACAAATATTATTAAGATATAACGGAAAAGCGAACACGGGAAGCTAGAATTATGTCACATCAGAGGAAAATAGAAAAAGATAAAGAAAATGAAGTATCTTAGAATGAAGAGGACGGCCTGAGGAAGGTATTTTTTATGTTTTTTTACCTTAATACTTAATTTTTCAGCATCTACAAACGAAAAGTTTTCTCAACTTAGTTTGACGTAAAGGAGCAATCGAATTATTAACTCTAACAAATATTATTAAGATATAACGGAAAAGCGAACTCGGGAAGCTAGAATTATGTCACATCAGAGGAAAATAGAAAAAGATAAAAAAAATAAAGTATCTTAGAAAGAAGAGGACGGCCTGAAAAGGTATTTATATGTTTTTTTACCTTAATACTTTTTTTTTAAGCATCTACAAAAGAAATGTTTTCTCAACTTAATTTGACGTAAAGGAGCAATCGAATTATTAACTCTTACAAATATTAATAAGATATAACGGAAAAGCGAACACGGGAAGCTAGAATTATGTCACATCAGAGGAAAATAGAAAAAGATAAAAAAAATAAAGTATCTTAGAAAGAAGAGGACGGCCTAAAAAGGTATTTATATGTTTTTTTACCTTAATACTTTTTTTTTCAGCATCTACAAAAGAAATATTTTCTCAACTTAATTTGACGTAAAGGAGCAATCGATTTACTGACTCTTACAAATATTAATAAGATTTAACGGAAAAGCGAACACGGGAAGCTAGAATTATGTCACATCAGGGGAAAATAGTAAAAGTTAAAGAAAATAAAGTATCTTAGAAAGAACAGGACGGCCTGAGCAAGGTATTTTTATGTTTTTTTACCTTAATACTTTATTTTTTAGCATCTACAAAAGATATGTTTTCTCAACTTAATTTGACGTAACGGAGCAATCGAATTATTAACTCTAACAAATATTATTAAGATATGACGGCTAAGCGAACACGGGATGCTAGAATTATGTCACATCAGAGGAAAATTGAAAAAGATATGGAAAATGAAGTATCTTAGAAAGAAGAGGCTGGCCTGAGCGAGGTAATTTCATGTTTTTGTAACTTAACACTTTATTTTTCAGCATCTACAAAAGAAAAGTTTTCTCAACTTAGTTTGACGTATCGGAGCAATCGAATTATTATCTCTAACAAGTATTATTAAGATATGACGGCAAAGCGAACACGGGAAGATAGAATTATGACACATCAGAGGAAAATTGAAGAAGATATGGAAAATAAAGTATCTTAGAAAGAAGAGGACGGCCTGAAAAGGTATTTATATGTTTTTTTAACTTAATAATTTTTTTTTCAGCATCTACAAAAGAAATGTTTTCTCAACTTAATTTGACGTAACGGACCAATCGAATTATTATCTCTAACAAATAATATTAAGATATGACGGCAAAGCGAACACGGGATGCTAGAATTTTGTCACATCAGAGGAAAATTGAAAAAGATAAGGAAAATGAAGTATCTTAGAAAGAACAGGACGGCCAGAGCAAGGTATTTTTATGTTTTTTTACCTTAACTCTTTATTTTTCAGCATCTACAAAAGAAAAGTTTTCTCAACTTAGTTTGACGTAGCGGAGCAATCGAATTATTAACTCTAACAAATATTATTAAGATATAACGGAAAAGCGAAAACGGGAAGCTAGAATTATGTCACATCAGAGGAAAATAGAAAAAGATAAAGAAAATGAAGTATCTTAGAATGAAGAGGACGGCCTGAGCAAGGTATTTTTATGTTTTTTTACCTTAATACTTAATTTTTCAGCATCTACAAAAGAAAAGTTTTCTTAACTTAGTTTGACGTAAAGGAGCAATCGAATTATTAACTCTAACAAATATTATTAAGATATAACGGAAAAGCGAACTCGGGAAGCTAGAATTATGTCACATCAGAGGAAAATAGAAAAAGATAAAAAAAATAAAGTATCTTAGAAAGAAGAGGACGGCCTGAAAAGGTATTTATATGTTTTTTTACCTTAATACTTTTTTTTTCAGCATCTACAAAACAAAACTTTACTCAACTTAATTTGACGTAACGGAGCAATCGAATTATTAACTCTAACAAATATTATTAAGATATGACGGCTAAGCGAACACGGGATGCTAGAATTATGTCACATCAGAGGAAAATAGAAAAAGATAAAGAAAATGAAGTATCTTAGAATGAAGAGGACGGCCTGAGCAAGGTATTTTTATGTTTTTTTACCTTAATACTTAATTTTTCAGCATCTACAAAAGAAAAGTTTTCTTAACTTAGTTTGACGTAAAGGAGCAATCGAATTATTAACTCTAACAAATATTATTAAGATATAACGGAAAAGCGAACTCGGGAAGCTAGAATTATGTCACATCAGAGGAAAATAGAAAAAGATAAAAAAAATAAAGTATCTTAGAAAGAAGAGGACGGCCTGAAAAGGTATTTATATGTTTTTTTACCTTAATACTTTTTTTTTCAGCATCTACAAAACAAAACTTTACTCAACTTAATTTGACGTAACGGAGCAATCGAATTATTAACTCTAACAAATATTATTAAGATATGACGGCTAAGCGAACACGGGATGCTAGAATTATGTCACATCAGAGGAAAATAGAAAAAGATAAAGAAAATGAAGTATCTTAGAATGAAGAGGACGGCCTGAGCAAGGTATTTTTATGTTTTTTTACCTTAATACTTAATTTTTCAGCATCTACAAAAGAAAAGTTTTCTTAACTTAGTTTGACGTAAAGGAGCAATCGAATTATTAACTCTAACAAATATTATTAAGATATAACGGAAAAGCGAACTCGGGAAGCTAGAATTATGTCACATCAGAGGAAAATAGAAAAAGATAAAAAAAATAAAGTATCTTAGAAAGAAGAGGACGGCCTGAAAAGGTATTTATATGTTTTTTTACCTTAATACTTTTTTTTTCAGCATCTACAAAAGAAATGTTTTCTCAACTTAATTTGACGTAAAGGAGCAATCGAATTATTAACTCTTACAAATATTAATAAGATATAACGGAAAAGCGAACACGGGAAGCTAGAATTATGTCACATCAGAGGAAAATAGAAAAAGATAAAAAAAATAAAGTATCTTAGAAAGAAGAGGACGGCCTGAAAAGGTATTTATATGTTTTTTTACCTTAATACTTTTTTTTTCAGCATCTACAAAAGAAATATTTTCTCAACTTAATTTGACGTAAAGGAGCAATCGATTTATTATCTCTAACAAATAATATTAAGATATGACGGCAAAGCGAACACGGGATGCTAGAATTTTGTCACATCAGAGGAAAATTGAAAAAGATATGGAAAGTGAGGTATCTTAGAAAGAACAGGACGGCCAGAGCAAGGTATTTTTATGTTTTTTTACCTTAACTCTTTATTTTTCAGCATCTACAAAAGAAAAGTTTTCTCAACTTAGTTTGACGTAGCGGAGCAATCGAAATATTAACTCTAACAAATATTATTAAGATATAACGGAAAAGCGAACACGGGAAGCTAGAATTCTGTCACATCAGAGGAAAATAGAAAAAGATAAAAAAAATAAAGTATCTTAGAAAGAAGAGGACGGCCTGAAAAGGTATTTATATGTTTTTTTACCTTAATACTTTTTTTTTCAGCATCTACAAAACAAAACTTTACTCAACTTAATTTGCCGTAACGGAGCAATCGAATTATTAACTCTAACAAATATTATTAAGATATGACGGCTAAGCGAACACGGGATGCTAGAATTATGTCACATCAGAGGAAAATAGAAAAAGATAAAGAAAATGAAGTATCTTAGAATGAAGAGGACGGCCTGAGCAAGGTATTTTTATGTTTTTTTACCTTAATACTTAATTTTTCAGCATCTACAAAAGAAAAGTTTTCTTAACTTAGTTTGACGTAAAGGAGCAATCGAATTATTAACTCTAACAAATATTATTAAGATATAACGGAAAAGCGAACTCGGGAAGCTAGAATTATGTCACATCAGAGGAAAATAGAAAAAGATAAAAAAAATAAAGTATCTTAGAAAGAAGAGGACGGCCTGAAAAGGTATTTTTATGTTTTTTTACCTTAATACTTTTTTTTTCAGCATCTACAAAAGAAATATTTTCTCAACTTAATTTGACGTAAAGGAGCAATCGATTTATTATCTCTAACAAATAATATTAAGATATGACGGCAAAGCGAACACGGGATGCTAGAATTTTGTCACATCAGAGGAAAATTGAAAAAGATATGGAAAGTGAGGTATCTTAGAAACAACAGGACGGCCAGAGCAAGGTATTTTTATGTTTTTTTACCTTAACTCTTTATTTTTCAGCATCTACAAAAGAAAAGTTTTCTCAACTTAGTTTGACGTAGCGGAGCAATCGAATTATTAACTCTAACAAATATTATTAAGATATAACGGAAAAGCGAACACGGGAAGCTAGAATTCTGTCACATCAGAGGAAAATAGAAAAAGATAAAAAAAATAAAGTATCTTAGAAAGAAGAGGACGGCCTGAAAAGGTATTTATATGTTTTTTTACCTTAATACTTTATTTTTTCAGCATCTACAAAAGAAATGTTTTCTCAACTTAATTTGACGTAAAGGAGCAATCGAATTATTAACTCTTACAAATATTAATAAGATATAACGGAAAAGCCAACACGGGAAGCTAGAATTATGTCACATCAGAGGAAAATAGAAAAAGATAAAAAAAATAAAGTATCTTAGAAAGAAGAGGACGGCCTGAAAAGGTATTTATATGTTTTTTACCTTAATACTTTTTTTTTCAGCATCTACAAAAGAAATATTTTCTCAACTTAATTTGACGTAAAGGAGCAATCGATTTACTGACTCTTACAAATATTAATAAGATTTTACGGAAAAGCGAACACGGGAAGCTAGAATTATGTCACATCAGGGGAAAATAGAAAAAGTTAAAGAAAATAAAGTATCTTAGAAAGAAGAGGACGGCCTGAAAAGGTATTTATATGTTTTTTTACCTTAATACTTTTTTTTTCAGCATCTACAAAAGAAATGTTTTCTCAACTTAATTTTACGTAAAGGAGCAATCGAATTATTAACTCTTACAAATATTAATAAGATATAACGGAAAAGCGAACACGGGAAGCTAGAATTATGTCACATCAGAGGAAAATAGAAAAAGATAAAAAAAATAAAGTATCTTAGAAAGAAGAGGACGGCCTGAAAAGGTATTTATATGTTTTTTTACCTTAATACTTTTTTTTTCAGCATCTACAAAAGAAATGTTTTCTCAACTTAATTTGACGTAAAGGAGCAATCGAATTATTAACTCTTACAAATATTAATAAGATATAACGGAAAAGCGAACACGGGAAGCTAGAATTATGTCACATCAGAGGAAAATAGAAAAAGATAAAAAAAATAAAGTATCTTAGAAAGAAGAGGACGGCCTGAAAAGGTATTTATATGTTTTTTTACCTTAATACTTTTTTTTTCAGCATCTACAAAAGAAATATTTTCTCAACTTAATTTGACGTAAAGGAGCAATCGATTTATTATCTCTAACAAATAATATTAAGATATGACGGCAAAGCGAACACGGGATGCTAGAATTTTGTCACATCAGAGGAAAATTGAAAAAGATATGGAAAGTGAGGTATCTTAGAAAGAACAGGACGGCCAGAGCAAGGTATTTTTATGTTTTTTTACCTTAACTCTTTATTTTTCAGCATCTACAAAAGAAAAGTTTTCTCAACTTAGTTTGACGTAGCGGAGCAATCGAATTATTAACTCTAACAAATATTAATAAGATATAACGGAAAAGCGAACACGGGAAGCTAGAATTATGTCACATCAGAGGAAAATAGAAAAAGATAAAAAAAATAAAGTATCTTAGAAAGAAGAGGACGGCCTGAAAAGGTATTTATATGTTTTTTTACCTTAATACTTTTTTTTTCAGCATCTACAAAAGAAATGTTTTCTCAACTTAATTTGACGTAAAGGAGCAATCGAATTATTAACTCTTACAAATATTAATAAGATATAACGGAAAAGCCAACACGGGAAGCTAGAATTATGTCACATCAGAGGAAAATAGAAAAAGATAAAAAAAATAAAGTATCTTAGAAAGAAGAGGACGGCCTGAAAAGGTATTTATATGTTTTTTTACCTTAATACTTTTTTTTTCAGCATCTACAAAAGAAATATTTTCTCAACTTAATTTGACGTAAAGGAGCAATCGATTTACTGACTCTTACAAATATTAATAAGATTTTACGGAAAAGCGAACACGGGAAGCTAGAATTATGTCACATCAGGGGAAAATAGAAAAAGTTAAAGAAAATAAAGTATCTTAGAAAGAAGAGGACGGCCTGAGCAAGGTATTTTTTATGTTTTTTTACCTTAATACTTAATTTTTCAGCATCTACAAAAGAAAAGTTTTCTCAACTTAGTTTGACGTAGCGGAGCAATCGAATTATTAACTCTAACAAATATTATTAAGATATAACGGAAAAGCGAACACGGGAAGCTAGAATTCTGTCACATCAGAGGAAAATAGAAAAAGATAAAGAAAATGAAGTATCTTAGAATGAAGAGGACGGCCTGAGCAAGGTATTTTTATGTTTTTTTACCTTAATACTTAATTTTTCAGCATCTACAAACGAAAAGTTTTCTCAACTTAGTTTGACGTAAAGGAGCAATCGAATTATTAACTCTAACAAATATTATTAAGATATAACGGAAAAGCGAACTCGGGAAGCTAGAATTATGTCACATCAGAAGAAAATAGAAAAAGATAAAAAAAATAAAGTATCTTAGAAAGAAGAGGACGGCCTGAAAAGGTATTTATATGTTTTTTTACCTTAATACTTTTTTTTTCAGCATCTACAAAAGAAATGTTTTCCCAACTTAATTTGACGTAAAGGAGCAATCGAATTATTAACTCTTACAAATATTAATAAGATATAACGGAAAAGCGAACACGGGAAGCTAGAATTATGTCACATCAGAGGAAAATAGAAAAAGATAAAAAAAATAAAGTATCTTAGAAAGAAGAGGACGGCCTGAAAAGGTATTTATATGTTTTTTTACCTTAATACTTTTTTTTTCAGCATCTACAAAAGAAATGTTTTCTCAACTTAATTTGACGTAAAGGAGCAATCAAATTATTAACTCTTACAAATATTAATAAGATATAACGGAAAAGCGAACACGGGAAGCTAGAATTATGTCACATCAGAGGAAAATAGAAAAAGATAAAAAAAATAAAGTATCTTAGAAAGAAGAGGACGGCCTGAAAAGGTATTTATATGTTTTTTTACCTTAATACTTTTTTTTTCAGCATCTACAAAAGAAATATTTTCTCAACTTAATTTGACGTAAAGGAGCAATCGATTTATTATCTCTAACAAATAATATTAAGATATGACGGCAAAGCGAACACGGGATGCTAGAATTTTGTCACATCAGAGGAAAATTGAAAAAGATATGGAAAGTGAGGTATCTTAGAAAGAACAGGACGGCCAGAGCAAGGTATTTTTATGTTTTTTTACCTTAACTCTTTATTTTTCAGCATCTACAAAAGAAAAGTTTTCTCAACTTAGTTTGACGTAGCGGAGCAATCGAATTATTAACTCTAACAAATATTATTAAGATATAACGGAAAAGCGAACACGGGAAGCTAGAATTCTGTCACATCAGAGGAAAATAGAAAAAGATAAAAAAAATAAAGTATCTTAGAAAGAAGAGGACGGCCTGAAAAGGTATTTATATGTTTTTTTACCTTAATACTTTTTTTTTCAGCATCTACAAAACAAAACTTTACTCAACTTAATTTGACGTAACGGAGCAATCGAATTATTAACTCTAACAAATATTATTAAGATATGACGGCTAAGCGAACACGGGATGCTAGAATTATGTCACATCAGAGGAAAATAGAAAAAGATAAAGAAAATGAAGTATCTTAGAATGAAGAGGACGGCCTGAGCAAGGTATTTTTATGTTTTTTTACCTTAATACTTAATTTTTCAGCATCTACAAAAGAAAAGTTTTCTTAACTTAGTTTGACGTAAAGGAGCAATCGAATTATTAACTCTAACAAATATTATTAAGATATAACGGAAAAGCGAACTCGGGAAGCTAGAATTATGTCACATCAGAGGAAAATAGAAAAAGATAAAAAAAATAAAGTATCTTAGAAAGAAGAGGACGGCCTGAAAAGGTATTTATATGTTTTTTTACCTTAATACTTTTTTTTTCAGCATCTACAAAAGAAATGTTTTCTCAACTTAATTTGACGTAAAGGAGCAATCGAATTATTAACTCTTACAAATATTAATAAGATATAACGGAAAAGCGAACACGGGAAGCTAGAATTATGTCACATCAGAGGAAAATAGAAAAAGATAAAAAAAATAAAGTATCTTAGAAAGAAGAGGACGGCCTGAAAAGGTATTTATATGTTTTTTTACCTTAGTACTTTTTTTTTCAGCATCTACAAAAGAAATATTTTCTCAACTTAATTTGACGTAAAGGAGCAATCGATTTATTATCTCTAACAAATAATATTAAGATATGACGGCAAAGCGAACACGGGATGCTAGAATTTTGTCACATCAGAGGAAAATTGAAAAAGATATGGAAAGTGAGGTATCTTAGAAAGAACAGGACGGCCAGAGCAAGGTATTTTTATGTTTTTTTACCTTAACTCTTTATTTTTCAGCATCTACAAAAGAAAAGTTTTCTCAACTTAGTTTGACGTAGCGGAGCAATCGAATTATTAACTCTAACAAATATTATTAAGATATAACGGAAAAGCGAACACGGGAAGCTAGAATTCTGTCACATCAGAGGAAAATAGAAAAAGATAAAAAAAATAAAGTATCTTAGAAAGAAGAGGACGGCCTGAAAAGGTATTTATATGTTTTTTTACCTTAATACTTTATTTTTTCAGCATCTACAAAAGAAATGTTTTCTCAACTTAATTTGACGTAAAGGAGCAATCGAATTATTAACTCTTACAAATATTAATAAGATATAACGGAAAAGCGAACACGGGAAGCTAGAATTATGTCACATCAGAGGAAAATAGAAAAAGATAAAAAAAATAAAGTATCTTAGAAAGAAGAGGACGGCCTGAAAAGGTATTTATATGTTTTTTTACCTTAATACTTTTTTTTTCAGCATCTACAAAAGAAATATTTTCTCAACTTAATTTGACGTAAAGGAGCAATCGATTTACTGACTCTTACAAATATTAATAAGATTTTACGGAAAAGCGAACACGGGAAGCTAGAATTATGTCACATCAGGGGAAAATAGAAAAAGTTAAAGAAAATAAAGTATCTTAGAAAGAAGAGGACGGCCTGAGCAAGGTATTTTTTATGTTTTTTTACCTTAATACTTAATTTTTCAGCATCTACAAAAGAAAAGTTTTCTCAACTTAGTTTGACGTAGCGGAGCAATCGAATTATTAACTCTAACAAATATTATTAAGATATAACGGAAAAGCGAACACGGGAAGCTAGAATTCTGTCACATCAGAGGAAAATAGAAAAAGATAAAGAAAATGAAGTATCTTAGAATGAAGAGGACGGCCTGAGCAAGGTATTTTTATGTTTTTTTACCTTAATACTTAATTTTTCAGCATCTACAAACGAAAAGTTTTCTCAACTTAGTTTGACGTAAAGGAGCAATCGAATTATTAACTCTAACAAATATTATTAAGATATAACGGAAAAGCGAACTCGGGAAGCTAGAATTATGTCACATCAGAAGAAAATAGAAAAAGATAAAAAAAATAAAGTATCTTAGAAAGAAGAGGACGGCCTGAAAAGGTATTTATATGTTTTTTTACCTTAATACTTTTTTTTTCAGCATCTACAAAAGAAATGTTTTCTCAACTTACTTTGACGTAAAGGAGCAATCGAATTATTAACTCTTACAAATATTAATAAGATATAACGGAAAAGCGAACACGGGAAGCTAGAATTATGTCACATCAGAGGAAAATAGAAAA
Source organism: Troilus luridus (assembly GCA_964056705.1). NCBI lineage: Eukaryota > Metazoa > Arthropoda > Insecta > Hemiptera > Pentatomidae > Troilus > Troilus luridus. The sequence continues at coordinate 186,588,625 of OZ057412.1, read as the reverse complement.
AGATAAAAAGAATAAAGTATCGTAGAAAGAAGAGGACGGCCTGAAAAGGTATTTATATGTTTTTTTACCTTAATACTTTTTTTTTCAGCATCTACAAAAGAAATATTTTCTCAACTTAATTTGACTTAAAGGAGCAATCGATTTACTGACTCTTACAAATATTAATAAGATTTTACGGAAAAGCGAACACGGGAAGCTAGAATTATGTCACATCAGGGGAAAATAGAAAAAGTTAAAGAAAATAAAGTATCTTAGAAAGAAGAGGACGGCCTGAGCAAGGTATTTTTATGTTTTTTTACCTTAATACTTAATTTTTCAGGTTCTACAAAAGATATGTTTTCTCAACTTAATTTGACCTAACGGAGCAATCGAATTATTATCTCTAACAAATAATATTAAGATATGACGGCAAAGCGAACACGGGATGCATGAATTATGTCGCATCAGAAGAAAATTGAAAAAGATATGGAAAATGAAGTATCTTAGAAAGAAGAGGACGGCCTGAGCAAGGTATTTTTATGTTTTTTTACCTTAATACTTAATTTTTCAGCTTCTACAAAAGATATGTTTTCTCAACTTAATTTGACGTAACGGACCAATCGAATTATTATCTCTAACAAATAATATTAAGATATGACAGCAAAGCGAACACGGGGTGCTAGAATTTTGTCACATCAAGGGAAAATTAAAAAAGATATGGAAAATGAAGTATCTTAGAAAGAACAGGATGGCCAGAGCAAGGTATTTTTATGTTTTTTTACCTTAACTCTTTATTTTTCAGCATCTACAAAAGGAAAGTTTTCTCAACTTAGTTTGACGTAGCGGAGCAATCGAATTATTAACGCTAACAAATATTATTAAGATATAACGGAAAAGCGAAAACGGGAAGCTAGAACTATGTCACATCATAGGAAAATAGAAAAAGATAAAGAAAATAAAGTATCTTTGAAAGAACAGGACGGCCAGAGCAAGGTATTTTTATGTTTTTTTACCTTAACTCTTTATTTTTCAGCATCTACAAAAGAAAAGTTTTCTCAACTTAGTTTGACGTAGCGGAGCAATCGAATTATTAACGCTAACAAATATTATTAAGATATAACGGAAAAGCGAACTCGGGAAGCTAGAATTATTTCACATCAGAGGAAAATAGAAAAAGATAAAAAAAATAAAGTATCTTAGAAAGAACAGGACGGCCTGAGCAAGGTATTTTTATGTTTTTTTTACCTTAATACTTAATTTTTCAGCTTCTTCAAAAGATATGTTTTCTCAACTTAATTTGACCTAACGGAGCAATCGAATTATTATCTCTAACAAATAATATTAAGATACGACGGCAAAGCGAACACGGGATGCAAGAATTATGTCACATCAGAGGAAAATTGAAAAAGATGTGGAAAATGAAGTATCTTAGAAAGAAGAGGCTGGCCTGAGCGAGGTAATTTTATGTTTTTGTAACTTAACACTTTATTTTTCAGCATCTACAAAAGAAAAGTTTTCTCAACTTAGTTTGACGTAGCGGAGCAATCGAATTATTAACTCTAACAAATATTATTAAGATATAACGGAAAAGCGAACACGGGAAGCTAGAATTATGTCACATCAGAGGGAAATAGAAAAAGATAAAGAAAATGAAGTATCTTAGAAAGAAGAGGACGGCCTGAGCAAGGTATTTTTATGTTTTTTTACCTTAATACTTAATTTTTCAGGTTCTACAAAAGATATGTTTTCTCAACTTAATTTGACCTAACGGAGCAATCGAATTATTATCTCTAACAAATAATATTAAGATATGACGGCAAAGCGAACACGGGATGCATGAATTATGTCACATCAGAGGAAAATTTAAAAAGATATGGAAAGTGAAGTATCTTAGAAAGAAGAGGACGGCCTGAGCAAGGTATTTTTATGTTTTTTTATCTTAATACTTTTTTTTTAGCATCTACATAAGAAAAGTTTTTTCAATTTAATTATACGTATCAGAGCAATCGAATTATTATCTCTAACAAATATTATTAAGATATAACGGAAAAGCGAACACGGGAAGCTAGAATTATGTCACATCAGAGGAAAATAGAAAAAGATAAAGAAAATAAAGTATCTTAGAATGAAGAGGACGGCCTGAGCAAGGTATTTTTATGTTTTTTTACCTTAATACTTAATTTTTCAGGTTCTACAAAAGACATGTTTTCTCAACTTAATTTGACCTAACGGAGCAATCGAATTATTATCTCTAACAAATAATATTAAGATATGACGGCAAAGCGAACACGGGATGCATGAATTATGTCACATCAGAGGAAAATTGAAAAAAATATGGAAAATGAAGTATCTTAGAAAGAAGAGGCTGGCCTGAGCGAGGTAATTTTATGTTTTTGTAACTTAACACTTTATTTTTCAGCATCTACAAAAGAAAAGTTTTCTCAACTTAGTTTGACGTAAAGGAGCAATCGAATTATTAACTCTAACAAATATTATTAAGATATAACGGAAAAGCGAACTCGGGAAGCTAGAATTATGTCACATCAGAAGAAAATAGAAAAAGATAAAAAAAAATAAAGTATCTTAGAAAGAAGAGGACGGCCTGAAAAGGTATTTATATGTTTTTTTACCTTAATACTTTTTTTTTTCAGCATCTACATAAGAAATGTTTTCTCAACTTAATTTGACGTAAAGGAGCAATCGAATTATTAACTCTTACAAATATTAATAAGATATAACGGAAAAGCGAACACGGGAAGCTAGATTTATGTCACATCAGAGGAAAATAGAAAAAGATAAAAAAAATAAAGTATCTTAGAAAGAAGAGGACGGCCTGAAAAGGTATTTATATGTTTTTTTACCTTAATACTTTTTTTTTCAGCATCTACAAAAGAAAAGTTTTCTCAACTTAGTTTGACGTAGCGGAGCAATCGAATTATTAACTCTAACAAATATTATTAAGATATAACGGAAAAGCGAACACGGGAAGCTAGAATTCTGTCACATCAGAGGAAAATAGAAAAAGATAAAGAAAATGAAGTATCTTAGAAAGAAGAGGACGGCCTGAAAAGGTATTTATATGTTTTTTTACCTTAATACTTTTTTTTTCAGCATCTACAAAAGAAATGTTTTCTCAACTTAATTTGACGTAACGGACCAATCGAATTATTATCTCTAACAAATAATATTAAGATATGACGGCAAAGCGAACACGGGATGCTAGAATTTTGTCACATCAGAGGAAAATTGAAAAAGATATGGAAAATGAAGTATCTTAGAAAGAACAGGACGGCCAGAGCAAGGTATTTTTATGTTTTTTTACCTTAACTCTTTATTTTTCAGCATCTACAAAAGAAAAGTTTTCTCAACTTAGTTTGACGTAGCGGAGCAATCGAATTATTAACTCTAACAAATATTATTAAGATATAACGGAAAAGCGAACACGGGAAGCTAGAATTATGTCACATCAGAGGAAAATAGAAAAAGATAAAGAAAATGAAGTATCTTAGAATGAAGAGGACGGCCTGAGCAAGGTATTTTTATGTTTTTTTACCTTAATACTTAATTTTTCAGCATCTACAAAAGAAAAGTTTTCTTAACTTAGTTTGACGTAAAGGAGCAATCGAATTATTAACTCTAACAAATATTATTAAGATATAACGGAAAAGCGAACTCGGGAAGCTAGAATTATGTCACATCAGAGGAAAATAGAAAAAGATAAAAAAAATAAAGTATCTTAGAAAGAAGAGGACGGCCTGAAAAGGTATTTATATGTTTTTTTACCTTAATACTTTTTTTTTCAGCATCTACAAAACAAAACTTTACTCAACTTAATTTGACGTAACGGAGCAATCGAATTATTAACTCTAACAAATATTATTAAGATATAACGGAAAAGCGAACTCGGGAAGCTAGAATTATGTCACATCAGAGGAAAATAGAAAAAGATAAAAAAAATAAAGTATCTTAGAAAGAAGAGGACGGCCTGAAAAGGTATTTATATGTTTTTTTACCTTAATACTTTTTTTTTCAGCATCTACAAAATAAATGTTTTCTCAACTTAATTTGACGTAAAGGAGCAATCGAATTATTAACTCTTACAAATATTAATAAGATATAACGGAAAAGCGAACACGGGAAGCTAGAATTATGTCACATCAGAGGAAAATAGAAAAAGATAAAAAAAATAAAGTATCTTAGAAAGAAGAGGACGGCCTGAAAAGGTATTTATATGTTTTTTTACCTTAATACTTTTTTTTTCAGCATCTACAAAAGAAATATTTTTTCAACTTAATTTGACGTAAAGGAGCAATCGATTTATTATCTCTAACAAATAATATTAAGATATGACGGCAAAGCGAACACGGGATGCTAGAATTTTGTCACATCAGAGGAAAATTGAAAAAGATATGGAAAGTGAGGTATCTTAGAAAGAACAGGACGGCCAGAGCAAGGTATTTTTATGTTTTTTTACCTTAACTCTTTATTTTTCAGCATCTACAAAAGAAAAGTTTTCTCAACTTAGTTTGACGTAGCGGAGCAATCGAATTATTAACTCTAACAAATATTATTAAGATATAACGGAAAAGCGAACACGGGAAGCTAGAATTCTGTCACATCAGAGGAAAATAGAAAAAGATAAAAAAAATAAAGTATCTTAGAAAGAAGAGGACGGCCTGAAAAGGTATTTATATGTTTTTTTACCTTAATACTTTATTTTTTCAGCATCTACAAAAGAAATGTTTTCTCAACTTAATTTGACGTAAAGGAGCAATCGAATTATTAACTCTTACAAATATTAATAAGATATAACGGAAAAGCCAACACGGGAAGCTAGAATTATGTCACATCAGAGGAAAATAGAAAAAGATAAAAAAAATAAAGTATCTTAGAAAGAAGAGGACGGCCTGAAAAGGTATTTATATGTTTTTTTACCTTAATACTTTTTTTTTCAGCATCTACAAAAGAAATATTTTCTCAACTTAATTTGACGTAAAGGAGCAATCGATTTACTGACTCTTACAAATATTAATAAGATTTTACGGAAAAGCGAACACGGGAAGCTAGAATTATGTCACATCAGGGGAAAATAGAAAAAGTTAAAGAAAATAAAGTATCTTAGAAAGAAGAGGACGGCCTGAGCAAGGTATTTTTTATGTTTTTTTACCTTAATACTTAATTTTTCAGCATCTACAAAAGAAAAGTTTTCTCAACTTAGTTTGACGTAGCGGAGCAATCGAATTATTAACTCTAACAAATATTATTAAGATATAACGGAAAAGCGAACACGGGAAGCTAGAATTCTGTCACATCAGAGGAAAATAGAAAAAGATAAAGAAAATGAAGTATCTTAGAATGAAGAGGACGGCCTGAGCAAGGTATTTTTATGTTTTTTTACCTTAATACTTAATTTTGCAGCATCTACAAACGAAAAGTTTTCTCAACTTAGTTTGACGTAAAGGAGCAATCGAATTATTAACTCTAACAAATATTATTAAGATATAACGGAAAAGCGAACTCGGGAAGCTAGAATTATGTCACATCAGAAGAAAATAGAAAAAGATAAAAAAAATAAAGTATCTTAGAAAGAAGAGGACGGCCTGAAAAGGTATTTATATGTTTTTTTACCTTAATACTTTTTTTTTCAGCATCTACAAAAGAAATGTTTTCTCAACTTAATTTGACGTAAAGGAGCAATCGAATTATTAACTCTTACAAATATTAATAAGATATAACGGAAAAGCGAACACGGGAAGCTAGAATTATGTCACATCAGAGGAAAATAGAAAAAGATAAAAAGAATAAAGTATCGTAGAAAGAAGAGGACGGCCTGAAAAGGTATTTATATGTTTTTTTACCTTAATACTTTTTTTTTCAGCATCTACAAAAGAAATATTTTCTCAACTTAATTTGACGTAAAGGAGCAATCGATTTACTGACTCTTACAAATATTAATAAGATTTTACGGAAAAGCGAACACGGGAAGCTAGAATTATGTCACATCAGGGGAAAATAGAAAAAGTTAAAGAAAATAAAGTATCTTAGAAAGAAGAGGACGGCCTGAGCAAGGTATTTTTATGTTTTTTTACCTTAATACTTAATTTTTCAGGTTCTACAAAAGATATGTTTTCTCAACTTAATTTGACCTAACGGAGCAATCGAATTATTATCTCTAACAAATAATATTAAGATATGACGGCAAAGCGAACACGGGATGCATGAATTATGTCGCATCAGAAGAAAATTGAAAAAGATATGGAAAATGAAGTATCTTAGAAAGAAGAGGACGGCCTGAGCAAGGTATTTTTATGTTTTTTTACCTTAATACTTAATTTTTCAGCTTCTACAAAAGATATGTTTTCTCAACTTAATTTGACGTAACGGACCAATCGAATTATTATCTCTAACAAATAATATTAAGATATGACAGCATAGCGAACACGGGGTGCTAGAATTTTGTCACATCAAGGGAAAATTAAAAAAGATATGGAAAATGAAGTATCTTAGAAAGAACAGGATGGCCAGAGCAAGGTATTTTTATGTTTTTTTACCTTAACTCTTTATTTTTCAGCATCTACAAAAGGAAAGTTTTCTCAACTTAGTTTGACGTAGCGGAGCAATCGAATTATTAACGCTAACAAATATTATTAAGATATAACGGAAAAGCGAAAACGGGAAGCTAGAATTATGTCACATCATAGGAAAATAGAAAAAGATAAAGAAAATAAAGTATCTTTGAAAGAACAGGACGGCCAGAGCAAGGTATTTTTATGTTTTTTTACCTTAACTCTTTATTTTTCAGCATCTACAAAAGAAAAGTTTTCTCAACTTAGTTTGACGTAGCGGAGCAATCGAATTATTAACGCTAACAAATATTATTAAGATATAACGGAAAAGCGAACTCGGGAAGCTAGAATTATTTCACATCAGAGGAAAATAGAAAAAGATAAAAAAAATAAAGTATCTTAGAAAGAACAGGACGGCCTGAGCAAGGTATTTTTATGTTTTTTTTACCTTAATACTTAATTTTTCAGCTTCTTCAAAAGATATGTTTTCTTAACTTAATTTGACCTAACGGAGCAATCGAATTATTATCTCTAACAAATAATATTAAGATACGACGGCAAAGCGAACACGGGATGCAAGAATTATGTCACATCAGAGGAAAATAGAAAAAGTTAAAGAAAATAAAGTATCTTAGAAAGAACAGGACGGCCTGAGCAAGGTATTTTTATGTTTTTATACCTTAATACTTAATTTTTCAGCTTCTACAAAAGATATGTTTTCTCAACTTAATTTGACCTGACGGAGCAATCGAATTATTATCTCTAACAAATAATATTAAGATATGACGGCCAAGCTAACACGGGTTCCAGAATTATGTCACATCAGAGGAAAATTAAAAAAGATGTGGAAAATGAAGTATCTTAGAAAGAAGAGGCTGGCCTGAGCGAGGTAATTTTATGTTTTTGTAACTTAACACTTTATTTTTCAGCATCTACAAAAGAAAAGTTTTCTCAACTTAGTTTGACGTAGCGGAGCAATCGAATTATTAACTCTAACAAATATTATTAAGATATAACGGAAAAGCGAACACGGGAAGCTAGAATTATGTCACATCAGAGGGAAATAGAAAAAGATAAAGAAAATGAAGTATCTTAGAAAGAAGAGGACGGCCTGAGCAAGGTATTTTTATGTTTTTTTACCTTAATACTTAATTTTTCAGGTTCTACAAAAGATATGTTTTCTCAACTTAATTTGACCTAACGGAGCAATCGAATTATTATCTCTAACAAATAATATTAAGATATGACGGCAAAGCGAACACGGGATGCATGAATTATGTCACATCAGAGGAAAATTTAAAAAGATATGGAAAATGAAGTATCTTAGAAAGAAGAGGACGGCCTGAGCAAGGTATTTTTATGTTTTTTTATCTTAATACTTTTTTTTTAGCATCTACATAAGAAAAGTTTTTTCAAATTAATTATACGTATCAGAGCAATCGAATTATTATCTCTAACAAATATTATTAAGATATAACGGAAAAGCGAACACGGGAAGCTAGAATTATGTCACATCAGAGGAAAATAGAAAAAGATAAAGAAAATAAAGTATCTTAGAATGAAGAGGACGGCCTGAAAAGGTATTTATATGTTTTTTTACCTTAATACTTTATTTTTTCAGCATCTACAAAAGAAATGTTTTCTCAACTTAATTTGACGTAAAGGAGCAATCGAATTATTAACTCTTACAAATATTAATAAGATATAACGGAAAAGCCAACACGGGAAGCTAGAATTATGTCACATCAGAGGAAAATAGAAAAAGATAAAAAAAATAAAGTATCTTAGAAAGAAGAGGACGGCCTGAAAAGGTATTTATATGTTTTTTTACCTTAATACTTTTTTTTTCAGCATCTACAAAAGAAATATTTTCTCAACTTAATTTGACGTAAAGGAGCAATCGATTTACTGACTCTTACAAATATTAATAAGATTTTACGGAAAAGCGAACACGGGAAGCTAGAATTATGTCACATCAGGGGAAAATAGAAAAAGTTAAAGAAAATAAAGTATCTTAGAAAGAAGAGGACGGCCTGAGCAAGGTATTTTTTATGTTTTTTTACCTTAATACTTAATTTTTCAGCATCTACAAAAGAAAAGTTTTCTCAACTTAGTTTGACGTAGCGGAGCAATCGAATTATTAACTCTAACAAATATTATTAAGATATAACGGAAAAGCGAACACGGGAAGCTAGAATTCTGTCACATCAGAGGAAAATAGAAAAAGATAAAGAAAATGAAGTATCTTAGAATGAAGAGGACGGCCTGAGCAAGGTATTTTTATGTTTTTTTACCTTAATACTTAATTTTTCAGCATCTACAAACGAAAAGTTTTCTCAACTTAGTTTGACGTAAAGGAGCAATCGAATTATTAACTCTAACAAATATTATTAAGATATAACGGAAAAGCGAACTCGGGAAGCTAGAATTATGTCACATCAGAAGAAAATAGAAAAAGATAAAAAAAATAAAGTATCTTAGAAAGAAGAGGACGGCCTGAAAAGGTATTTATATGTTTTTTTACCTTAATACTTTTTTTTTCAGCATCTACAAAAGAAATGTTTTCTCAACTTAATTTGACGTAAAGGAGCAATCGAATTATTAACTCTTACAAATATTAATAAGATATAACGGAAAAGCGAACACGGGAAGCTAGAATTATGTCACATCAGAGGAAAATAGAAAAAGATAAAAAGAATAAAGTATCGTAGAAAGAAGAGGACGGCCTGAAAAGGTATTTATATGTTTTTTTACCTTAATACTTTTTTTTTCAACATCTACAAAAGAAATATTTTCTCAACTTAATTTGACCTAAAGGAGCAATCGATTTACTGACTCTTACAAATATTAATAAGATTTTACGGAAAAGCGAACACGGGAAGCTAGAATTATGTCACATCAGGGGAAAATAGAAAAAGTTAAAGAAAATAAAGTATCTTAGAAAGAAGAGGACGGCCTGAGCAAGGTATTTTTATGTTTTTTTACCTTAATACTTAATTTTTCAGGTTCTACAAAAGATATGTTTTCTCAACTTAATTTGACCTAACGGAGCAATCGAATTATTATCTCTAACAAATAATATTAAGATATGACGGCAAAGCGAACACGGGATGCATGAATTATGTCGCATCAGAAGAAAATTGAAAAAGATATGGAAAATGAAGTATCTTAGAAAGAAGAGGACGGCCTGAGCAAGGTATTTATATGTTTTTTTACCTTAATACTTAATTTTTCAGCTTCTACAAAAGATATGTTTTCTCAACTTAATTTGACGTAACGGACCAATCGAATTATTATCTCTAACAAATAATATTAAGATATGACAGCAAAGCGAACACGGGGTGCTAGAATTTTGTCACATCAAGGGAAAATTAAAAAAGATATGGAAAATGAAGTATCTTAGAAAGAACAGGATGGCCAGAGCAAGGTATTTTTATGTTTTTTTACCTTAACTCTTTATTTTTCAGCATCTACAAAAGGAAAGTTTTCTCAACTTAGTTTGACGTAGCGGAGCAATCGAATTATTAACGCTAACAAATATTATTAAGATATAACGGAAAAGCGAAAACGGGAAGCTAGAATTATGTCACATCATAGGAAAATAGAAAAAGATAAAGAAAATAAAGTATCTTTGAAAGAACAGGACGGCCAGAGCAAGGTATTTTTATGTTTTTTTACCTTAACTCTTTATTTTTCAGCATCTACAAAAGAAAAGTTTTCTCAACTTAGTTTGACGTAGCGGAGCAATCGAATTATTAACGCTAACAAATATTATTAAGATATAACGGAAAAGCGAACTCGGGAAGCTAGAATTATTTCACATCAGAGGAAAATAGAAAAAGATAAAAAAAATAAAGTATCTTAGAAAGAACAGGACGGCCTGAGCAAGGTATTTTTATGTTTTTTTTACCTTAATACTTAATTTTTCAGCTTCTTCAAAAGATATGTTTTCTTAACTTAATTTGACCTAACGGAGCAATCGAATTATTATCTCTAACAAATAATATTAAGATACGACGGCAAAGCGAACACGGGATGCAAGAATTATGTCACATCAGAGGAAAATAGAAAAAGTTAAAGAAAATAAAGTATCTTAGAAAGAACAGGCGGCCTGAGCAAGGTATTTTTATGTTTTTATACCTTAATACTTAATTTTTCAGCTTCTACAAAAGATATGTTTTCTCAACTTAATTTGACCTAACGGAGCAATCGAATTATTATCTCTAACAAATAATATTAAGATATGACGGCCAAGCTAACACGGGATGCAAGAATTATGTCACATCAGAGGAAAATTGAAAAAGATGTGGAAAATGAAGTATCTTAGAAAGAAGAGGCTGGCCTGAGCGAGGTAATTTTATGTTTTTGTAACTTAACACTTTATTTTTCAGCATCTACAAAAGAAAAGTTTTCTCAACTTAGTTTGACGTAGCGGAGCAATCGAATTATTAACTCTAACAAATATTATTAAGATATAACGGAAAAGCGAACACGGGAAGCTAGAATTATGTCACATCAGAGGGAAATAGAAAAAGATAAAGAAAATGAAGTATCTTAGAAAGAAGAGGACGGCCTGAGCAAGGTATTTTTATGTTTTTTTACCTTAATACTTAATTTTTCAGGTTCTACAAAAGATATGTTTTCTCAACTTAATTTGACCTAACGGAGCAATCGAATTATTATCTCTAACAAATAATATTAAGATATGACGGCAAAGCGAACACGGGATGCATGAATTATGTCACATCAGAGGAAAATTTAAAAAGATATGGAAAATGAAGTATCTTAGAAAGAAGAGGACGGCCTGAGCAAGGTATTTTTATGTTTTTTTATCTTAATACTTTTTTTTTAGCATCTACATAAGAAAAGTTTTTTCAAATTAATTATACGTATCAGAGCAATCGAATTATTATCTCTAACAAATATTATTAAGATATAACGGAAAAGCGAACACGGGAAGCTAGAATTATGTCACATCAGAGGAAAATAGAAAAAGATAAAGAAAATAAAGTATCTTAGAATGAAGAGGACGGCCTGAAAAGGTATTTATATGTTTTTTTACCTTAATACTTTATTTTTTCAGCATCTACAAAAGAAATGTTTTCTCAACTTAATTTGACGTAAAGGAGCAATCGAATTATTAACTCTTACAAATATTAATAAGATATAACGGAAAAGCCAACACGGGAAGCTAGAATTATGTCACATCAGAGGAAAATAGAAAAAGATAAAAAAAATAAAGTATCTTAGAAAGAAGAGGACGGCCTGAAAAGGTATTTATATGTTTTTTTACCTTAATACTTTTTTTTTCAGCATCTACAAAAGAAATATTTTCTCAACTTAATTTGACGTAAAGGAGCAATCGATTTACTGACTCTTACAAATATTAATAAGATTTTACGGAAAAGCGAACACGGGAAGCTAGAATTATGTCACATCAGGGGAAAATAGAAAAAGTTAAAGAAAATAAAGTATCTTAGAAAGAAGAGGACGGCCTGAGCAAGGTATTTTTTATGTTTTTTTACCTTAATACTTAATTTTTCAGCATCTACAAAAGAAAAGTTTTCTCAACTTAGTTTGACGTAGCGGAGCAATCGAATTATTAACTCTAACAAATATTATTAAGATATAACGGAAAAGCGAACACGGGAAGCTAGAATTCTGTCACATCAGAGGAAAATAGAAAAAGATAAAGAAAATGAAGTATCTTAGAATGAAGAGGACGGCCTGAGCAAGGTATTTTTATGTTTTTTTACCTTAATACTTAATTTTTCAGCATCTACAAACGAAAAGTTTTCTCAACTTAGTTTGACGTAAAGGAGCAATCGAATTATTAACTCTAACAAATATTATTAAGATATAACGGAAAAGCGAACTCGGGAAGCTAGAATTATGTCACATCAGAAGAAAATAGAAAAAGATAAAAAAAATAAAGTATCTTAGAAAGAAGAGGACGGCCTGAAAAGGTATTTATATGTTTTTTTACCTTAATACTTTTTTTTTCAGCATCTACAAAAGAAATGTTTTCTCAACTTAATTTGACGTAAAGGAGCAATCGAATTATTAACTCTTACAAATATTAATAAGATATAACGGAAAAGCGAACACGGGAAGCTAGAATTATGTCACATCAGAGGAAAATAGAAAAAGATAAAAAGAATAAAGTATCGTAGAAAGAAGAGGACGGCCTGAAAAGGTATTTATATGTTTTTTTACCTTAATACTTTTTTTTTCAGCATCTACAAAAGAAATATTTTCTCAACTTAATTTGACGTAAAGGAGCAATCGATTTACTGACTCTTACAAATATTAATAAGATTTTACGGAAAAGCGAACACGGGAAGCTAGAATTATGTCACATCAGGAGAAAATAGAAAAAGTTAAAGAAAATAAAGTATCTTAGAAAGAAGAGGACGGCCTGAGCAAGGTATTTTTATGTTTTTTTACCTTAATACTTAATTTTTCAGGTTCTACAAAAGATATGTTTTCTCAACTTAATTTGACCTAACGGAGCAATCGAATTATTATCTCTAACAAATAATATTAAGATATGACGGCAAAGCGAACACGGGATGCATGAATTATGTCGCATCAGAAGAAAATTGAAAAAGATATGGAAAATGAAGTATCTTAGAAAGAAGAGGACGGCCTGAGCAAGGTATTTTTATGTTTTTTTACCTTAATACTTAATTTTTCAGCTTCTACAAAAGATATGTTTTCTCAACTTAATTTGACGTAACGGACCAATCGAATTATTATCTCTAACAAATAATATTAAGATATGACAGCAAAGCGAACACGGGGTGCTAGAATTTTGTCACATCAAGGGAAAATTAAAAAAGATATGGAAAATGAAGTATCTTAGAAAGAACAGGATGGCCAGAGCAAGGTATTTTTATGTTTTTTTACCTTAACTCTTTATTTTTCAGCATCTACAAAAGGAAAGTTTTCTCAACTTAGTTTGACGTAGCGGAGCAATCGAATTATTAACGCTAACAAATATTATTAAGATATAACGGAAAAGCGAAAACGGGAAGCTAGAATTATGTCACATCATAGGAAAATAGAAAAAGATAAAGAAAATAAAGTATCTTTGAAAGAACAGGACGGCCAGAGCAAGGTATTTTTATGTTTTTTTACCTTAACTCTTTATTTTTCAGCATCTACAAAAGAAAAGTTTTCTCAACTTAGTTTGACGTAGCGGAGCAATCGAATTATTAACGCTAACAAATATTATTAAGATATAACGGAAAAGCGAACTCGGGAAGCTAGAATTATTTCACATCAGAGGAAAATAGAAAAAGATAAAAAAAATAAAGTATCTTAGAAAGAACAGGACGGCCTGAGCAAGGTATTTTTATGTTTTTTTTACCTTAATACTTAATTTTTCAGCTTCTTCAAAAGATATGTTTTCTTAACTTAATTTGACCTAACGGAGCAATCGAATTATTATCTCTAACAAATAATATTAAGATACGACGGCAAAGCGAACACGGGATGCAAGAATTATGTCACATCAGAGGAAAATAGAAAAAGTTAAAGAAAATAAAGTATCTTAGAAAGAACAGGACGGCCTGAGCAAGGTATTTTTATGTTTTTATACCTTAATACTTAATTTTTCAGCTTCTACAAAAGATATGTTTTCTCAACTTAATTTGACCTAACGGAGCAATCGAATTATTATCTCTAACAAATAATATTAAGATATGACGGCCAAGCTAACACGGGATGCAAGAATTATGTCACATCAGAGGAAAATTGAAAAAGATGTGGAAAATGAAGTATCTTAGAAAGAAGAGGACGGCCTGAAAAGGTATTTATATGTTTTTTTACCTTAATACTTTTTTTTCAGCATCTACAAAGGAAATGTTTTCTCAACTTAATTTGACGTAAAGGAGCAATCGAATTATTAACTCTTACAAATATTAATAAGATATAACGGAAAAGCGAACACGGGAAGCTAGAATTATGTCACATCAGAGGAAAATAGAAAAAGATAAAAAAAATAAAGTATCTTAGAAAGAAGAGGACGGCCTGAAAAGGTATTTATATGTTTTTTTACCTTAATACTTTTTTTTCAGCATCTACAAAAGAAATATTTTCTCAACTTAATTTGACGTAAAGGAGCAATCGATTTACTGACTCTTACAAATATTAATAAGATTTTACGGAAAAGCGAACACGGGAAGCTAGAATTATGTCACATCATGGGAAAATAGAAAAAGTTAAAGAAAATAAAGTATCTTAGAAAGAAGAGGACGGCCTGAGCAAGGTATTTTTATGTTTTTTTACCTTAATACTTAATTTTTCAGGTTCTACAAAAGATATGTTTTCTCAACTTAGTTTGACGTAAAGGAGCAATCGAATTATTAACTCTAACAAATATTATTAAGATATAACGGAAAAGCGAACTCGGGAAGCTAAAATTATGTCACATCAGAAGAAAATAGAAAAAGATAAAAAAAATAAAGTATCTTAGAAAGAAGAGGACGGCCTGAAAAGGTATTTATATGTTTTTTTACCTTAATACTTTTTTTTTTCAGCATCTACAAAAGAAATGTTTTCTCAACTTAATTTGACGTAAAGGAGCAATCGAATTATTAACTCTTACAAATATTAATAAGATATAACGGAAAAGCGAACGCGGGAAGCTAGAATTATGTCACATCAGAGGAAAATAGAAAAAGATAAAAAAAATAAAGTATCTTAGAAAGAAGAGGACGGCCTGAAAAGGTATTTATATGTTTTTTTACCTTAATACTTTTTTTTTCAGCATCTACAAAAGATATATTTTCTCAACTTAATTTGACGTAAAGGAGCAATCGATTTACTGACTCTTACAAATATTAATAAGATTTTACGGAAAAGCGAACACGGGAAGCTAGAATTATGTCACATCAGGGGAAAATAGAAAAAGTTAAAGAAAATAAAGTATCTTAGAAAGAAGAGGACGGCCTGAGCAAGGTATTTTTATGTTTTTTTACCTTAATACTTAATTTTTCAGCATCTACAAAAGAAAAGTTTTCTCAACTTAGTTTGACGTAGCGGAGCAATCGAATTATTAACTCTAACAAATATTATTAAGATATAACGGAAAAGCGAACACGGGAAGCTAGAATTCTGTCACATCAGAGGAAAATAGAAAAAGATAAAGAAAATGAAGTATCTTAGAATGAAGAGGACGGCCTGAGCAAGGTATTTTTATGTTTTTTTACCTTAATACTTAATTTTTACACATCTACAGAAGAAAAGTTTTCTCAACTTAGTTTGACGTAAAGGAGCAATCGAATTATTAACTCTAACAAATATTATTAAGATATAACGGAAAAGCGAACTCGGGAAGCTAGAATTATGTCACATCAGAAGAAAATAGAAAAAGATAAAAAAAATAAAGTATCTTAGAAAGAAGAGGACGGCCTGAAAAGGTATTTATATGTTTTTTTACCTTAATACTTTTTTTTCAGCATCTACAAAAGAAATGTTTTCTCAACTTAATTTGACGTAAAGGAGCAATCGAATTATTAACTCTTACAAATATTAATAAGATATAACGGAAAAGCGAACACGGGAAGCTAGAATTATGTCACATCAGAGGAAAATAGAAAAAGATAAAAAAAATAAAGTATCTTAGAAAGAAGAGGACGGCCTGAAAAGGTATTTATATGTTTTTTTACCTTAATACTTTTTTTTCAGCATCTACAAAAGAAATATTTTCTCAACTTAATTTGACGTAAAGGAGCAATCGATTTACTGACTCTTACAAATATTAATAAGATTTTACGGAAAAGCGAACACGGGAAGCTAGAATTATGTCACATCATGGGAAAATAGAAAAAGTTAAAGAAAATAAAGTATCTTAGAAAGAAGAGGACGGCCTGAGCAAGGTATTTTTATGTTTTTTTACCTTAATACTTAATTTTTCAGGTTCTACAAAAGATATGTTTTCTCAACTTAATTTGACCTAACGGAGCAATCGAATTATTATCTCTAACAAATAATATTAAGATATGACGGCAAAGCGAACACGGGATGCATGAATTATGTCGCATCAGAAGAAAATTGAAAAAGATATGGAAAATGAAGTATCTTAGAAAGAAGAGGACGGCCTGAGCAAGGTATTTTTATGTTTTTTTACCTTAATACTTAATTTTTCAGCTTCTACAAAAGATATGTTTTCTCAACTTAATTTGACGTAACGGACCAATCGAATTATTATCTCTAACAAATAATATTAAGATATGACAGCAAAGCGAACACGGGATGCTAGAATTTTGTCACATCAAGGGAAAATTAAAAAAGATATGGAAAATGAAGTATCTTAGAAAGAACAGGACGGCCAGAGCAAGGTATTTTTATGTTTTTTTACCTTAACTCCTTATTTTTCAGCATCTACAAAAGGAAAGTTTTCTCAACTTAGTTTGACGTAGCGGAGCAATCGAATTATTAACGCTAACAAATATTATTAAGATATAACGGAAAAGCGAAAACGGGAAGCTAGAATTATGTCACATCATAGGAAAATAGAAAAAGATAAAGAAAATAAAGTATCTTTGAAAGAACAGGACGGCCTGAGCAAGGTATTTTTATGTTTTTTTTACCTTAATACTTAATTTTTCAGCTTCTTCAAAAGATATATTTTCTTAACTTAATTTGACCTAACGGAGCAATCGAATTATTATCTCTAACAAATAATATTAAGATACGACGGCAAAGCGAACACGGGATGCAAGAATTATGTCACATCAGAGGAAAATAGAAAAAGTTAAAGAAAATAAAGTATCTTAGAAAGAACAGGACGGCCTGAGCAAGGTATTTTTATGTTTTTATACCTTAATACTTAATTTTTCAGCTTCTACAAAAGATATGTTTTCTCAACTTAATTTGACCTAACGGAGCAATCGAATTATTATCTCTAACAAATAATATTAAGATATGACGGCCAAGCTAACACGGGATGCAAGAATTATGTCACATCAGAGGAAAATTGAAAAAGATGTGGAAAATGAAGTATCTTAGAAAGAAGAGGACGGCCTGAGCAAGGTATTTTTATGTTTTTTTACCTTAATACTTAATTTTTCAGCTTCTACAAAAGATATGTTTTCTCAACTTAATTTGACGTAACGGACCAATCGAATTATTATCTCTAACAAATAATATTAAGATATGACAGCAAAGCGAACACGGGGTGCTAGAATTTTGTCACATCAAGGGAAAATTAAAAAAGATATGGAAAATGAAGTATCTTAGAAAGAACAGGATGGCCAGAGCAAGGTATTTTTATGTTTTTTTACCTTAACTCTTTATTTTTCAGCATCTACAAAAGGAAAGTTTTCTCAACTTAGTTTGACGTAGCGGAGCAATCGAATTATTAACGCTAACAAATATTATTAAGATATAACGGAAAAGCGAAAACGGGAAGCTAGAATTATGTCACATCATAGGAAAATAGAAAAAGATAAAGAAAATAAAGTATCTTTGAAAGAACAGGACGGCCTGAGCAAGGTATTTTTATGTTTTTTTTACCTTAATACTTAATTTTTCAGCTTCTTCAAAAGATATGTTTTCTTAACTTAATTTGACCTAACGGAGCAATCGAATTATTATCTCTAACAAATAATATTAAGATACGACGGCAAAGCGAACACGGGATGCAAGAATTATGTCACATCAGAGGAAAATAGAAAAAGTTAAAGAAAAT
The DNA here is from genome assembly GCA_964056705.1 of Troilus luridus. Lineage (NCBI taxonomy): Eukaryota > Metazoa > Arthropoda > Insecta > Hemiptera > Pentatomidae > Troilus > Troilus luridus. The sequence continues at coordinate 186,570,382 of OZ057412.1, read as the reverse complement.
AAAGTATCTTAGAAAGAACAGGACGGCCTGAGCAAGGTATTTTTATGTTTTTATACCTTAATACCTAATTTTTCAGCTTCTACAAAAGATATGTTTTCTCAACTTAATTTGACCTAACGGAGCAATCGAATTATTATCTCTAACAAATAATATTAAGATATGACGGCCAAGCTAACACGGGATGCAAGAATTATGTCACATCAGAGGAAAATTGAAAAAGATGTGGAAAATGAAGTATCTTAGAAAGAAGAGGCTGGCCTGAGCGAGGTAATTTTATGTTATTGTAACTTAACACTTTATTTTTCAGCATCTACAAAAGAAAAGTTTTCTCAACTTAGTTTGACGTAGCGGAGCAATCGAATTATTAACTCTAACAAATATTATTAAGATATAACGGAAAAGCGAACACGGGAAGCTAGAATTCTGTCACATCAGAGGAAAATAGAAAAAGATAAAGAAAATGAAGTATCTTAGAATGAAGAGGACGGCCTGAGCAAGGTATTTTTATGTTTTTTTACCTTAATACTTAATTTTTACACATCTACAGAAGAAAAGTTTTCTCAACTTAGTTTGACGTAAAGGAGCAATCGAATTATTAACTCTAACAAATATTATTAAGATATAACGGAAAAGCGAACTCGGGAAGCTAGAATTATGTCACATCAGAAGAAAATAGAAAAAGATAAAAAAAATAAAGTATCTTAGAAAGAAGAGGACGGCCTGAAAAGGTATTTATATGTTTTTTTACCTTAATACTTTTTTTTCAGCATCTACAAAGGAAATGTTTTCTCAACTTAATTTGACGTAAAGGAGCAATCGAATTATTAACTCTTACAAATATTAATAAGATATAACGGAAAAGCGAACACGGGAAGCTAGAATTATGTCACATCAGAGGAAAATAGAAAAAGATAAAAAAAATAAAGTATCTTAGAAAGAAGAGGACGGCCTGAAAAGGTATTTATATGTTTTTTTACCTTAATACTTTTTTTTCAGCATCTACAAAAGAAATATTTTCTCAACTTAATTTGACGTAAAGGAGCAATCGATTTACTGACTCTTACAAATATTAATAAGATTTTACGGAAAAGCGAACACGGGAAGCTAGAATTATGTCACATCATGGGAAAATAGAAAAAGTTAAAGAAAATAAAGTATCTTAGAAAGAAGAGGACGGCCTGAGCAAGGTATTTTTATGTTTTTTTACCTTAATACTTAATTTTTCAGGTTCTACAAAAGATATGTTTTCTCAACTTAGTTTGACGTAAAGGAGCAATCGAATTATTAACTCTAACAAATATTATTAAGATATAACGGAAAAGCGAACTCGGGAAGCTAAAATTATGTCACATCAGAAGAAAATAGAAAAAGATAAAAAAAATAAAGTATCTTAGAAAGAAGAGGACGGCCTGAAAAGGTATTTATATGTTTTTTTACCTTAATACTTTTTTTTTTCAGCATCTACAAAAGAAATGTTTTCTCAACTTAATTTGACGTAAAGGAGCAATCGAATTATTAACTCTTACAAATATTAATAAGATATAACGGAAAAGCGAACGCGGGAAGCTAGAATTATGTCACATCAGAGGAAAATAGAAAAAGATAAAAAAAATAAAGTATCTTAGAAAGAAGAGGACGGCCTGAAAAGGTATTTATATGTTTTTTTACCTTAATACTTTTTTTTTCAGCATCTACAAAAGATATATTTTCTCAACTTAATTTGACGTAAAGGAGCAATCGATTTACTGACTCTTACAAATATTAATAAGATTTTACGGAAAAGCGAACACGGGAAGCTAGAATTATGTCACATCAGGGGAAAATAGAAAAAGTTAAAGAAAATAAAGTATCTTAGAAAGAAGAGGACGGCCTGAGCAAGGTATTTTTATGTTTTTTTACCTTAATACTTAATTTTTCAGCATCTACAAAAGAAAAGTTTTCTCAACTTAGTTTGACGTAGCGGAGCAATCGAATTATTAACTCTAACAAATATTATTAAGATATAACGGAAAAGCGAACACGGGAAGCTAGAATTCTGTCACATCAGAGGAAAATAGAAAAAGATAAAGAAAATGAAGTATCTTAGAATGAAGAGGACGGCCTGAGCAAGGTATTTTTATGTTTTTTTACCTTAATACTTAATTTTTACACATCTACAGAAGAAAAGTTTTCTCAACTTAGTTTGACGTAAAGGAGCAATCGAATTATTAACTCTAACAAATATTATTAAGATATAACGGAAAAGCGAACTCGGGAAGCTAGAATTATGTCACATCAGAAGAAAATAGAAAAAGATAAAAAAAATAAAGTATCTTAGAAAGAAGAGGACGGCCTGAAAAGGTATTTATATGTTTTTTTACCTTAATACTTTTTTTTCAGCATCTACAAAAGAAATGTTTTCTCAACTTAATTTGACGTAAAGGAGCAATCGAATTATTAACTCTTACAAATATTAATAAGATATAACGGAAAAGCGAACACGGGAAGCTAGAATTATGTCACATCAGAGGAAAATAGAAAAAGATAAAAAAAATAAAGTATCTTAGAAAGAAGAGGACGGCCTGAAAAGGTATTTATATGTTTTTTTACCTTAATACTTTTTTTTCAGCATCTACAAAAGAAATATTTTCTCAACTTAATTTGACGTAAAGGAGCAATCGATTTACTGACTCTTACAAATATTAATAAGATTTTACGGAAAAGCGAACACGGGAAGCTAGAATTATGTCACATCATGGGAAAATAGAAAAAGTTAAAGAAAATAAAGTATCTTAGAAAGAAGAGGACGGCCTGAGCAAGGTATTTTTATGTTTTTTTACCTTAATACTTAATTTTTCAGGTTCTACAAAAGATATGTTTTCTCAACTTAATTTGACCTAACGGAGCAATCGAATTATTATCTCTAACAAATAATATTAAGATATGACGGCAAAGCGAACACGGGATGCATGAATTATGTCGCATCAGAAGAAAATTGAAAAAGATATGGAAAATGAAGTATCTTAGAAAGAAGAGGACGGCCTGAGCAAGGTATTTTTATGTTTTTTTACCTTAATACTTAATTTTTCAGCTTCTACAAAAGATATGTTTTCTCAACTTAATTTGACGTAACGGACCAATCGAATTATTATCTCTAACAAATAATATTAAGATATGACAGCAAAGCGAACACGGGATGCTAGAATTTTGTCACATCAAGGGAAAATTAAAAAAGATATGGAAAATGAAGTATCTTAGAAAGAACAGGACGGCCAGAGCAAGGTATTTTTATATTTTTTTACCTTAACTCTTTATTTTTCAGCATCTACAAAAGGAAAGTTTTCTCAACTTAGTTTGACGTAGCGGAGCAATCGAATTATTAACGCTAACAAATATTATTAAGATATAACGGAAAAGCGAAAACGGGAAGCTAGAATTATGTCACATCATAGGAAAATAGAAAAAGATAAAGAAAATAAAGTATCTTTGAAAGAACAGGACGGCCAGAGCAAGGTATTTTTATGTTTTTTTACCTTAACTCTTTATTTTTCAGCATCTACAAAAGAAAAGTTTTCTCAACTTAGTTTGACGTAGCGGAGCAATCGAATTATTAACGCTAACAAATATTATTAAGATATAACGGAAAAGCGAACTCGGGAAGCTAGAATTATTTCACATCAGAGGAAAATAGAAAAAGATAAAAAAAATAAAGTATCTTTGAAAGAACAGGACGGCCTGAGCAAGGTATTTTTATGTTTTTTTTACCTTAATACTTAATTTTTCAGCTTCTTCAAAAGATATGTTTTCTTAACTTAATTTGACCTAACGGAGCAATCGAATTATTATCTCTAACAAATAATATTAAGATACGACGGCAAAGCGAACACGGGATGCAAGAATTATGTCACATCAGAGGAAAATAGAAAAAGTTAAAGAAAATAAAGTATCTTAGAAAGAACAGGACGGCCTGAGCAAGGTATTTTTATGTTTTTATACCTTAATACTTAATTTTTCAGCTTCTACAAAAGATATGTTTTCTCAACTTAATTTGACCTAACGGAGCAATCGAATTATTATCTCTAACAAATAATATTAAGATATGACGGCCAAGCTAACACGGGATGCAAGAATTATGTCACATCAGAGGAAAATTGAAAAAGATGTGGAAAATGAAGTATCTTAGAAAGAAGAGGCTGGCCTGAGCGAGGTAATTTTATGTTTTTGTAACTTAACACTTTATTTTTCAGCATCTACAAAAGAAAAGTTTTCTCAACTTAGTTTGACGTAGCGGAGCAATCGAATTATTAACTCTAACAAATATTATTAAGATATAACGGAAAAGCGAACACGGGAAGCTAGAATTATGTCACATCAGAGGGAAATAGAAAAAGATAAAGAAAATGAAGTATCTTAGAAAGAAGAGGACGGCCTGAGCAAGGTATTTTTATGTTTTTTTACCTTAATACTTAATTTTTCAGGTTCTACAAAAGATATGTTTTCTCAACTTAATTTGACCTAACGGAGCAATCGAATTATTATCTCTAACAAATAATATTAAGATATGACGGCAAAGCGAACACGGGATGCATGAATTATGTCACATCAGAGGAAAATTTAAAAAGATATGGATAATGAAGTATCTTAGAAAGAAGAGGACGGCCTGAGCAAGGTATTTTTATGTTTTTTTATCTTAATACTTTTTTTTTAGCATCTACATAAGAAAAGTTTTTTCAATTTAATTATACGTATCAGAGCAATCGAATTATTATCTCTAACAAATATTATTAAGATATAACGGAAAAGCGAACACGGGAAGCTAGAATTATGTCACATCAGAGGAAAATAGAAAAAGATAAAGAAAATAAAGTATCTTAGAATGAAGAGGACGGCCTGAGCAAGGTATTTTTATGTTTTTTTACCTTAATACTTAATTTTTACACATCTACAGAAGAAAAGTTTTCTCAACTTAGTTTGACGTAAAGGAGCAATCGAATTATTAACTCTAACAAATATTATTAAGATATAACGGAAAAGCGAACTCGGGAAGCTAGAATTATGTCACATCAGAAGAAAATAGAAAAAGATAAAAAAAATAAAGTATCTTAGAAAGAAGAGGACGGCCTGAAAAGGTATTTATATGTTTTTTTACCTTAATACTTTTTTTTCAGCATCTACAAAAGAAATGTTTTCTCAACTTAATTTGACGTAAAGGAGCAATCGAATTATTAACTCTTACAAATATTAATAAGATATAACGGAAAAGCGAACACGGGAAGCTAGAATTATGTCACATCAGAGGAAAATAGAAAAAGATAAAAAAAATAAAGTATCTTAGAAAGAAGAGGACGGCCTGAAAAGGTATTTATATGTTTTTTTACCTTAATACTTTTTTTTCAGCATCTACAAAAGAAATATTTTCTCAACTTAATTTGACGTAAAGGAGCAATCGATTTACTGACTCTTACAAATATTAATAAGATTTTACGGAAAAGCGAACACGGGAAGCTAGAATTATGTCACATCATGGGAAAATAGAAAAAGTTAAAGAAAATAAAGTATCTTAGAAAGAAGAGGACGGCCTGAGCAAGGTATTTTTATGTTTTTTTACCTTAATACTTTTTTTTTCAGCATCTACAAAAGATATATTTTCTCAACTTAATTTGACGTAAAGGAGCAATCGATTTACTGACTCTTACAAATATTAATAAGATTTTACGGAAAAGCGAACACGGGAAGCTAGAATTATGTCACATCAGGGGAAAATAGAAAAAGTTAAAGAAAATAAAGTATCTTAGAAAGAAGAGGACGGCCTGAGCAAGGTATTTTTATGTTTTTTTACCTTAATACTTAATTTTTCAGCATCTACAAAAGAAAAGTTTTCTCAACTTAGTTTGACGTAGCGGAGCAATCGAATTATTAACTCTAACAAATATTATTAAGATATAACGGAAAAGCGAACACGGGAAGCTAGAATTCTGTCACATCAGAGGAAAATAGAAAAAGATAAAGAAAATGAAGTATCTTAGAATGAAGAGGACGGCCTGAGCAAGGTATTTTTATGTTTTTTTACCTTAATACTTAATTTTTACACATCTACAGAAGAAAAGTTTTCTCAACTTAGTTTGACGTAAAGGAGCAATCGAATTATTAACTCTAACAAATATTATTAAGATATAACGGAAAAGCGAACTCGGGAAGCTAGAATTATGTCACATCAGAAGAAAATAGAAAAAGATAAAAAAAATAAAGTATCTTAGAAAGAAGAGGACGGCCTGAAAAGGTATTTATATGTTTTTTTACCTTAATACTTTTTTTTCAGCATCTACAAAAGAAATGTTTTCTCAACTTAATTTGACGTAAAGGAGCAATCGAATTATTAACTCTTACAAATATTAATAAGATATAACGGAAAAGCGAACACGGGAAGCTAGAATTATGTCACATCAGAGGAAAATAGAAAAAGATAAAAAAAATAAAGTATCTTAGAAAGAAGAGGACGGCCTGAAAAGGTATTTATATGTTTTTTTACCTTAATACTTTTTTTTCAGCATCTACAAAAGAAATATTTTCTCAACTTAATTTGACGTAAAGGAGCAATCGATTTACTGACTCTTACAAATATTAATAAGATTTTACGGAAAAGCGAACACGGGAAGCTAGAATTATGTCACATCATGGGAAAATAGAAAAAGTTAAAGAAAATAAAGTATCTTAGAAAGAAGAGGACGGCCTGAGCAAGGTATTTTTATGTTTTTTTACCTTAATACTTAATTTTTCAGGTTCTACAAAAGATATGTTTTCTCAACTTAATTTGACCTAACGGAGCAATCGAATTATTATCTCTAACAAATAATATTAAGATATGACGGCAAAGCGAACACGGGATGCATGAATTATGTCGCATCAGAAGAAAATTGAAAAAGATATGGAAAATGAAGTATCTTAGAAAGAAGAGGACGGCCTGAGCAAGGTATTTTTATGTTTTTTTACCTTAATACTTAATTTTTCAGCTTCTACAAAAGATATGTTTTCTCAACTTAATTTGACGTAACGGACCAATCGAATCTCTAACAAATAATATTAAGATATGACAGCAAAGCGAACACGGGATGCTAGAATTTTGTCACATCAAGGGAAAATTAAAAAAGATATGGAAAATGAAGTATCTTAGAAAGAACAGGACGGCCAGAGCAAGGTATTTTTATGTTTTTTTACCTTAACTCTTTATTTTTCAGCATCTACAAAAGGAAAGTTTTCTCAACTTAGTTTGACGTAGCGGAGCAATCGAATTATTAACGCTAACAAATATTATTAAGATATAACGGAAAAGCGAAAACGGGAAGCTAGAATTATGTCACATCATAGGAAAATAGAAAAAGATAAAGAAAATAAAGTATCTTTGAAAGAACAGGACGGCCAGAGCAAGGTATTTTTATGTTTTTTTACCTTAACTCTTTATTTTTCAGCATCTACAAAAGAAAAGTTTTCTCAACTTAGTTTGACGTAGCGGAGCAATCGAATTATTAACGCTAACAAATATTATTAAGATATAACGGAAAAGCGAACTCGGGAAGCTAGAATTATTTCACATCAGAGGAAAATAGAAAACGATAAAAAAAATAAAGTATCTTAGAAAGAACAGGACGGCCTGAAAAGGTATTTATATGTTTTTTTACCTTAATACTTTTTTTTTCAGCATCTACAAAAGAAATATTTTCTCAACTTAATTTGACGTAAAGGAGCAATCGATTTACTGACTCTTACAAATATTAATAAGATTTTACGGAAAAGCGAACACGGGAAGCTAGAATTATGTCACATCATGGGAAAATAGAAAAAGTTAAAGAAAATAAAGTATCTTAGAAAGAAGAGGACGGCCTGAGCAAGGTATTTTTATGTTTTTTTACCTTAATACTTAATTTTTCAGGTTCTACAAAAGATATGTTTTCTCAACTTAATTTGACCTAACGGAGCAATCGAATTATTATCTCTAACAAATAATATTAAGATATGACGGCAAAGCGAACACGGGATGCATGAATTATGTCGCATCAGAAGAAAATTGAAAAAGATATGGAAAATGAAGTATCTTAGAAAGAAGAGGACGGCCTGAGCAAGGTATTTTTATGTTTTTTTACCTTAATACTTAATTTTTCAGCTTCTACAAAAGATATGTTTTCTCAACTTAATTTGACGTAACGGACCAATCGAATTATTATCTCTAACAAATAATATTAAGATATGACAGCAAAGCGAACACGGGATGCTAGAATTTTGTCACATCAAGGGAAAATTAAAAAATATATGGAAAATGAAGTATCTTAGAAAGAACAGGACGGCCAGAGCAAGGTATTTTTATGTTTTTTTACCTTAACTCTTTATTTTTCAGCATCTACAAAAGAAAAGTTTTCTCAACTTAGTTTGACGTAGCGGAGCAATCGAATTATTAACGCTAACAAATATTATTAAGATATAACGGAAAAGCGAACTCGGGAAGCTAGAATTATTTCACATCAGAGGAAAATAGAAAAAGATAAAAAAAATAAAGTATCTTAGAAAGAACAGGACGGCCTGAGCAAGGTATTTTTATGTTTTTTTTACCTTAATACTTAATTTTTCAGCTTCTTCAAAAGATATGTTTTCTCAACTTAATTTGACCTAACGGAGCAATCGAATTATTATCTCTAACAAATAATATTAAGATATGACGGCAAAGCGAACACGGGATGCAAGAATTATGTCACATCAGAGGAAAATAGAAAAAGTTAAAGAAAATAAAGTATCTTAGAAAGAACAGGACGGCCTGAGCAAGGTATTTTTATGTTTTTATACCTTAATACTTAATTTTTCAGCTTCTACAAAAGATATGTTTTCTCAACTTAATTTGACGTAAAGGAGCAATCGAATTATTAACTCTTACAAATATTAATAAGATATAACGGAAAAGCGAACACGGGAAGCTAGAATTATGTCACATCAGAGGAAAATAGAAAAAGATAAAAAAAATAAAGTATCTTAGAAAGAAGAGGACGGCCTGAAAAGGTATTTATATGTTTTTTTACCTTAATACTTTTTTTTTCAGCATCTACAAAAGAAATATTTTCTCAACTTAATTTGACGTAAAGGAGCAATCGATTTACTGACTCTTACAAATATTAATAAGATTTTACGGAAAAGCGAACACGGGAAGCTAGAATTATGTCACATCATGGGAAAATAGAAAAAGTTAAAGAAAATAAAGTATCTTAGAAAGAAGAGGACGGCCTGAGCAAGGTATTTTTATGTTTTTTTACCTTAATACTTAATTTTTCAGGTTCTACAAAAGATATGTTTTCTCAACTTAATTTGACCTAACGGAGCAATCGAATTATTATCTCTAACAAATAATATTAAGATATGACGGCAAAGCGAACACGGGATGCATGAATTATGTCGCATCAGAAGAAAATTGAAAAAGATATGGAAAATTAAGTATCTTAGAAAGAAGAGGACGGCCTGAGCAAGGTATTTTTATGTTTTTTTACCTTAATACTTAATTTTTCAGCTTCTACAAAAGATATGTTTTCTCAACTTAATTTGACGTAACGGACCAATCGAATTATTATCTCTAACAAATAATATTAAGATATGACAGCAAAGCGAACACGGGATGCTAGAATTTTGTCACATCAAGGGAAAATTAAAAAAGATATGGAAAATGAAGTATCTTAGAAAGAACAGGACGGCCAGAGCAAGGTATTTTTATGTTTTTTTACCTTAACTCTTTATTTTTCAGCATCTACAAAAGGAAAGTTTTCTCAACTTAGTTTGACGTAGCGGAGCAATCGAATTATTAACGCTAACAAATATTATTAAGATATAACGGAAAAGCGAAAACGGGAAGCTAGAATTATGTCACATCATAGGAAAATAGAAAAAGATAAAGAAAATAAAGTATCTTTGAAAGAACAGGACGGCCAGAGCAAGGTATTTTTATGTTTTTTTACCTTAACTCTTTATTTTTCAGCATCTACAAAAGAAAAGTTTTCTCAACTTAGTTTGACGTAGCGAAGCAATCGAATTATTAACGCTAACAAATATTATTAAGATATAACGGAAAAGCGAACTCGGGAAGCTAGAATTATTTCACATCAGAGGAAAATAGAAAAAGATAAAAAAAATAAAGTATCTTAGAAAGAACAGGACGGCCTGAGCAAGGTATTTTTATGTTTTTTTTACCTTAATACTTAATTTTTCAGCTTCTTCAAAAGATATGTTTTCTCAACTTAATTTGACCTAACGGAGCAATCGAATTATTATCTCTAACAAATAATATTAAGATATGACGGCAAAGCGAACACGGGATGCAAGAATTATGTCACATCAGAGGAAAATAGAAAAAGTTAAAGAAAATAAAGTATCTTAGAAAGAACAGGACGGCCTGAGCAAGGTATTTTTATGTTTTTATACCTTAATACTTAATTTTTCAGCTTCTACAAAAGATATGTTTTCTCAACTTAATTTGACCTAACGGAGCAATCGAATTATTATCTCTAACAAATAATATTAAGATATGACGGCCAAGCGAACACGGGATGCATGAATTATGTCACATCAGAGGAAAATTTAAAAAGATATGGAAAATGAAGTATCTTAGAAAGAAGAGGACTGCCTGAGCAAGGTATTTTTATGTTTTTTTATCTTAATACTTTTTTTTTAGAATCTACATAAGAAAAGTTTTTTCAATTTAATTATACGTATCAGAGCAATCGAATTATTATCTCTAACAAATATTATTAAGATATAACGGAAAAGCGAACACGGGAAGCTAGAATTATGTCACATCAGAGGAAAATAGAAAAAGATAAAGAAAATGAAGTATCTTAGAATGAAGAGGACGGCCTGAGCAAGGTATTTTTATGTTTTTTTACCTTAATACTTAATTTTTCAGGTTCTACAAAAGATATGTTTTCTCAACTTAATTTGACCTAACGGAGCAATCGAATTATTATCTCTAACAATAAATATTAAGATATGACGGCAAAGCGAACACGGGATGCATGAATTATGTCACATCAGAGGAAAATTGAAAAAGATATGGAAAATGAAGTATCTTAGAAAGAAGAGGCTGGCCTGAGCGAGGTAATTTTATGTTTTTGTAACTTAACACTTTATTTTTCAGCATCTACAAAAGAAAAGTTTTCTCAACTTAGTTTGACGTAGCGGAGCAATCGAATTATTATCTCTAACAAATAATATTAAGATATGACGGCAAAGCGAACACGGGATGCTAGAATTATGTCACATCAGAGGAAAATTGAAAAAGATATGGAAAATTAGGTATCTTAGAAAGAAGAGGACGGCCTGAAAAGGTATTTTTATGTTTTTTTATCTTAATACTTTTTTTTTAGCATCTACATAAGAAAAGTTTTTTCAACTTAATTATACGTATCAGAGGAATCGAATTATTATCTCTAACAAATATTATTTAGGTATAACGGAAAAGCGAACTCGGGAAGCTAGAATTATGTCACATCAGAGGAAAATAGAAAAAGTTAAAGAAAATAAAGTATCTTAGAAAGAAGAGAACGGCCTGAGCAATGTATTTTTATGTTTTTTTACCTTAATACTTAATTTTTCAGCTTATACAAAAGATATGTTTTCTCTACCTAATTTGACCTAGCGGAGCAATCGAATTATTATCTCTAACAAATAATATTAAGATAAGACGGCAAAGCGAACACGGGATGCTAGAATTATGTCACATCAGAGGAAAATTGAAAAAGATATGGAAAATGAAGTATCTTAGAAAGAAGAGGCTGGCCTGAGCGATGTAATTTTATGTTTTTGTAATTTAACACTTTATTTTTCAGCATCTACAAAAGAAATGTTTTCTCAACTTAGTTTGACGTATCGGAGCAATCAAATTATTATCTCTAACAAATATTATTAAGATATGACGGCAAAGCAAACACTTGATGCTAGAATTTTGTAACATCAGAGGAAAATTGAAAAAGATATGGATAATGAAGTATCTTAGAAAGAACAGGACGGCCTGAGCAAGGTATTTTTATGTTTTTGTAACTTAACACTTAATTTTTCAGCATCTACAAAAGAAAAGTTTGCTCAACTTAGTTTGACGTAGCGGAGCAATCGAATTATTAACACTAACAAATATTATTAAGATATAACGGAAAAGCGAAAACGGGAAGCTAGAATTATGTCACAACATAGGAAAATAGAAAAAGATAAAGAAAATAAAGTATCTTTGAAAGAACAGGACGGCCAGAGCAAGGTATTTTTATGTTTTTTTACCTTAATACTTAATTTTTCAGCATCTACAAAAGAAAAGTTTTCTCAACTTAGTTTGACGTAGCGGAGCAATCGAATTATTAACGCTAACAAATATTATTAAGATATAACGGAAAAGCGAACTCGGGAAGCTAGAATTATTTCACATCAGAGGAAAATAGAAAAAGATAAAAAAAATAAAGTATCTTAGAAAGAACAGGACGGCCTGAGCAAGGTATTTTTATGTTTTTTTTACCTTAATACTTAATTTTTCAGCTTCTTCAAAAGATATGTTTTCTCAACTTAATTTGACCTAACGGAGCAATCGAATTATTATCTCTAACAAATAATATTAAGATATGACGGCAAAGCGAACACGGGATGCAAGAATTATGTCACATCAGAGGAAAATAGAAAAAGTTAAAGAAAATAAAGTATCTTAGAAAGAACAGGACGGCCTGAGCAAGGTATTTTTATGTTTTTATACCTTAATACTTAATTTTTCAGCTTCTACAAAAGATATGTTTTCTCAACTTAATTTGACCTAACGGAGCAATCGAATTATTATCTCTAACAAATAATATTAAGATATGACGGCCAAGCGAACACGGGATGCATGAATTATGTCACATCAGAGGAAAATTTAAAAAGATATGGAAAATGAAGTATCTTAGAAAGAAGAGGACTGCCTGAGCAAGGTATTTTTATGTTTTTTTATCTTAATACTTTTTTTTTAGAATCTACATAAGAAAAGTTTTTTCAATTTAATTATACGTATCAGAGCAATCGAATTATTATCTCTAACAAATATTATTAAGATATAACGGAAAAGCGAACACGGGAAGCTAGAATTATGTCACATCAGAGGAAAATAGAAAAAGATAAAGAAAATGAAGTATCTTAGAATGAAGAGGACGGCCTGAGCAAGGTATTTTTATGTTTTTTTACCTTAATACTTAATTTTTCAGGTTCTACAAAAGATATGTTTTCTCAACTTAATTTGACCTAACGGAGCAATCGAATTATTATCTCTAACAATAAATATTAAGATATGACGGCAAAGCGAACACGGGATGCATGAATTATGTCACATCAGAGGAAAATTGAAAAAGATATGGAAAATGAAGTATCTTAGAAAGAAGAGGCTGGCCTGAGCGAGGTAATTTTATGTTTTTGTAACTTAACACTTTATTTTTCAGCATCTACAAAAGAAAAGTTTTCTCAACTTAGTTTGACGTAGCGGAGCAATCGAATTATTATCTCTAACAAATAATATTAAGATATGACGGCAAAGCGAACACGGGATGCTAGAATTATGTCACATCAGAGGAAAATTGAAAAAGATATGGAAAATTAGGTATCTTAGAAAGAAGAGGACGGCCTGAAAAGGTATTTTTATGTTTTTTTATCTTAATACTTTTTTTTTAGCATCTACATAAGAAAAGTTTTTTCAACTTAATTATACGTATCAGAGGAATCGAATTATTATCTCTAACAAATATTATTTAGGTATAACGGAAAAGCGAACTCGGGAAGCTAGAATTATGTCACATCAGAGGAAAATAGAAAAAGTTAAAGAAAATAAAGTATCTTAGAAAGAAGAGAACGGCCTGAGCAATGTATTTTTATGTTTTTTTACCTTAATACTTAATTTTTCAGCTTATACAAAAGATATGTTTTCTCTACCTAATTTGACCTAGCGGAGCAATCGAATTATTATCTCTAACAAATAATATTAAGATAAGACGGCAAAGCGAACACGGGATGCTAGAATTATGTCACATCAGAGGAAAATTGAAAAAGATATGGAAAATGAAGTATCTTAGAAAGAAGAGGCTGGCCTGAGCGATGTAATTTTATGTTTTTGTAATTTAACACTTTATTTTTCAGCATCTACAAAAGAAATGTTTTCTCAACTTAGTTTGACGTATCGGAGCAATCGAATTATTATCTCTAACAAATATTATTAAGATATGACGGCAAAGCAAACACTTGATGCTAGAATTTTGTAACATCAGAGGAAAATTGAAAAAGATATGGATAATGAAGTATCTTAGAAAGAACAGGACGGCCTGAGCAAGGTATTTTTATGTTTTTGTAACTTAACACTTAATTTTTCAGCATCTACAAAAGAAAAGTTTGCTCAACTTAGTTTGACGTAGCGGAGCAATCGAATTATTAACACTAACAAATATTATTAAGATATAACGGAAAAGCGAAAACGGGAAGCTAGAATTATGTCACAACATAGGAAAATAGAAAAAGATAAAGAAAATAAAGTATCTTTGAAAGAACAGGACGGCCAGAGCAAGGTATTTTTATGTTTTTTTACCTTAATACTTAATTTTTCAGCATCTACAAAAGAAAAGTTTTCTCAACTTAGTTTGACGTAAAGGAGCAATCGAATTATTAACTCTAACAAATATTATTAAGATATAACGGAAAACCGAACTCGGGAAGCTAGAATTATGTCACATCAGAGGAAAATAGAAAAAGATAAAAAAAATAAAGTATCTTAGAAAGAAGAGGACGGCCTGAAAAGGTATTTATATGTTTTTTTACCTTAATACTTTTTTTTCAGCATCTACAAAAGAAATGTTTTCTCAACTTAATTTGACGTAAAGGAGCAATCGATTTACTGACTCTTACAAATATTAATAAGATATAACGGAAAAGCGAACACGGGAAGCTAGAATTATGTCACATCAGAGGAAAATAGAAAAAGTTAAAGAAAATAAAGTATCTTAGAAAGAACAGGACGGCCTGAGCAAGGTATTTTTATGTTTTTTTACCTTAATACTTTATTTTTCAGCATCTACCAAACAAAACTTTACTCAACTTAATTTGACGTAACGGAGCAATCGAATTATTAACTCTAACAAATATTATTAAGATATGACGGCTAAGAGAACACGGGATGCATGAATTATGTCACATCAGAGGAAACTTGAAAAAGATATGGAAAATGAAGTATCTTAGAAAGAAGATGACGGCCTGAGCAAGGTATTTTTATGTTTTTTTACCTTAATACTTAATTTTTCAGCTTCTACAAAAGATATGTTTTCTCAACTTAATTTGACCTAACGGAGCAATCGAATTATTATCTCTAACAAATAATATTAAGATATGACGGCAAAGCGAACACGGGATGCAAGAATTATGTCACATCAGAGGAAAATTGAAAAAGATGTGGAAAATGAAGTATCTTAGAAAGAAGAGGCTGGCCTGAGCGAGGTAATTTTATGTTTTTGTAACTTAACACTTTATTTTTCAGCATCTACAAAAGAAAAGTTTTCTCAACTTAGTTTGACGTAGCGGAGCAATCGAATTATTAACTCTAACAAATATTATTAAGATATAACGGAAAAGCGAACACGGGAAGCTAGAATTATGTCACATCAGAGGAAAATAGAAAAAGATAAAGAAAATGAAGTATCTTAGAAAGAAGAGGACGGCCTGAGCAAGGTATTTTTATGTTTTTTTACCTTAATACTTAATTTTTCAGGTTCTACAAAAGATATGTTTTCTCAACTTAATTTGACCTATTGGAGCAATCGAATTATTATCTCTAACAAATAATATTAAGATATGACGCCAAAGCGAACACGGGATGCATGAATTATGTCACACCAGAGGAAAATTGAAAAAGATATGGAAAATGAAGTATCTTAGAAAGAAGAGGACGGCCTGAAAAGGTATTTTTATGTTTTTTTATCTTAATACTTTTTTTTTAGCATCTACATAAGAAAAGTTTTTTCAATTTAATTATACGTATCAGAGCAATCGAATTATTATCTCTAACAAATATTATTAAGATATAACGGAAAAGCGAACACGGGATGCAAGAATTATGTCACATCAGAGGAAAATTGAAAAAGATGTGGAAAATGAAGTATCTTTGAAAGAACAGGACGGCCAGAGCAAGGTATTTTTATGTTTTTTTACCTTAACTCTTTATTTTTCAGCATCTACAAAAGAAAAGTTTTCTCAACTTAGGTTGACGTAGCGGAGCAATCGAATTATTAACGCTAACAAATATTATTAAGATATAACGGAAAAGCGAACTCGGGAAGCTAGAATTATGTCACATCAGAGGAAAATAGAAAAAGATAAAAAAAATAAAGTATCTTAGAAAGAACAGGACGGCCTGAGCGTGGTATTTTATGTTTTTGTAACTTAACACTTTATTTTTCAGCATCTACAAAAGAAAAGTTTTCTCAACTTAGTTTGACGTAAAGGAGCGATCGAATTATTAACTCTAACAAATATTATTAAGATATAACGGAAAAGCGAACACGGGAAGCTAGAATTATGTCACATCAGAGGGAAATAGAAAAAGATAAAGAAAATGAAGTATCTTAGAAAGAAGAGGACGGCCTGAGCAAGGTATTTTTATGTTTTTTTACCTTAATACTTAATTTTTCAGGTTCTACAAAAGATATGTTTTCTCAACTTAATTTGACCTAACGGAGCAATCGAATTATTATCTCTAACAAATAATATTAAGATATGACGGCAAAGCGAACACGAGATGCATGAATTATGTCACATCAGAGGAAAATTGAAAAAGATATGGAAAATGAAGTATCTTAGAAAGAAGAGGCTGGCCGAGCGAGGTAATTTTATGTTTTTGTAACTTAACACTTTATTTTTCAGCATCTACAAAAGAAAAGTTTTCTCAACTTAGTTTGACGTAGCGGAGCAATCGAATTATTATCTCTAACAAATAATATTAAGATATGACGGCAAAGCGAACACGGGATGCCAGAATTATGTCACATCAGAGGAAAATTGAAAAAGATATGGAAAATGAGGTATCTTAGAAAGAAGAGGACGGCCTGAAAAGGTATTTTTATGTTTTTTTATCTTAATACTTTTTTTTTAACATCTACATAAGAAAAGTTTTTTCAACTTAATTATACGTATCAGAGCAATCGAATTATTATCTTTAACAAATATTATTAAGATATAACGGAAAAGCGAACACGGGAAGCTAGAACTATGTCACATCAGAGGAAAATAGAAAAAGATAAAGAAAATAAAGTATCTTAGAAAGAAGAGGACGGCCTGAGCAAGGTATTTTTATGTTTTTTTACCTTAATACTTAATTTTTCAGCTTCTACAAAAGATATGTTTTCTCAAATTAATTTGACCCAACGGAGTAATCGAATTATTATCTCTAACAAATATTATTTAGATATAACGGAAAAGCGAACTCGGGAAGCTAGAATTATGTCACATCAGAGGAAAATAGAAAAAGTTAAAGAAAATAAAGTATCTTAGAAAGAAGAGGACGGCCTGAGCAATGTATTTTTATGTTTTTTTACCTTAATACTTAATTTTTCAGCTTATACAAAAGATATGTTTTCTCTACCTAATTTGACCTAGCGGAGCAATCGAATTATTATCTCTAACAAATAATATTAAGATAAGACGGCAAAGCGAACACGGGATGCTAGAATTATGTCACATCAGAGGAAAATTGAAAAAGATATGGAAAATGAAGTATCTTAGAAAGAAGAGGCTGGCCTGAGCGAGGTAATTTTATGTTTTTGTAACTTAACACTTTATTTTTCAGCATCTACCAAACAAAACTTTACTCAACTTAATTTGACGTAACGGAGCAATCGAATTATTAACTCTAACAAATATTATTAAGATATGACGGCTAAGAGAACACGGGATGCATGAATTATGTCACATCAGAGGAAAATTGAAAAAGATGTGGAAAATGAAGTATCTTAGAAAGAAGAGGCTGGCCTGAGCGAGGTAATTTTATGTTTTTGTAACTTAACACTTTATTTTTCAGCATCTACAAAAGAAAAGTTTTCTCAACTTAGTTTGACGTAGCGGAGCAATCGAATTATTAACTCTAACAAATATTATTAAGATATAACGGAAAAGCGAACACGGGAAGCTAGAATTATGTCACATCAGAGGAAAATAGAAAAAGATAAAGAAAATGAAGTATCTTAGAAAGAAGAGGACGGCCTGAGCAAGGTATTTTTATGTTTTTTTACCTTAATACTTAATTTTTCAGGTTCTACAAAAGATATGTTTTCTCAACTTAATTTGACCTAACGGAGCAATCGAATTATTATCTCTAACAAATAATATTAAGATATGACGGCAAAGCGAACACGGGATGCATGAATTATGTCACATCAGAGGAAAATTGAAAAAGATGTGGAAAATGAAGTATCTTTGAAAGAACAGGACGGCCAGAGCAAGGTATTTTTATGTTTTTTTACCTTAACTCTTTATTTTTCAGCATCTACAAAAGAAAAGTTTTCTCAACTTAGGTTGACGTAGCGGAGCAATCGAATTATTAACGCTAACAAATATTATTAAGATATAACGGAAAAGCGAACTCGGGAAGCTAGAATTATGTCACATCAGAGGAAAATAGAAAAAGATAAAAAAAATAAAGTATCTTAGAAAGAACAGGACGGCCTGAGCGTGGTATTTTATGTTTTTGTAACTTAACACTTTATTTTTCAGCATCTACAAAAGAAAAGTTTTCTCAACTTAGTTTGACGTAAAGGAGCGATCGAATTATTAACTCTAACAAATATTATTAAGATATAACGGAAAAGCGAACACGGGAAGCTAGAATTATGTCACATCAGAGGGAAATAGAAAAAGATAAAGAAAATGAAGTATCTTAGAAAGAAGAGGACGGCCTGAGCAAGGTATTTTTATGTTTTTTTACCTTAATACTTAATTTTTCAGGTTCTACAAAAGATATGTTTTCTCAACTTAATTTGACCTAACGGAGCAATCGAATTATTATCTCTAACAAATAATATTAAGATATGACGGCAAAGCGAACACGAGATGCATGAATTATGTCACATCAGAGGAAAATTGAAAAAGATATGGAAAATGAAGTATCTTAGAAAGAAGAGGCTGGCCGAGCGAGGTAATTTTATGTTTTTGTAACTTAACACTTTATTTTTCAGCATCTACAAAAGAAAAGTTTTCTCAACTTAGTTTGACGTAGCGGAGCAATCGAATTATTATCTCTAACAAATAATATTAAGATATGACGGCAAAGCGAACACGGGATGCCAGAATTATGTCACATCAGAGGAAAATTGAAAAAGATATGGAAAATGAGGTATCTTAGAAAGAAGAGGACGGCCTGAAAAGGTATTTTTATGTTTTTTTATCTTAATACTTTTTTTTTAACATCTACATAAGAAAAGTTTTTTCAACTTAATTATACGTATCAGAGCAATCGAATTATTATCTTTAACAAATATTATTAAGATATAACGGAAAAGCGAACACGGGAAGCTAGAACTATGTCACATCAGAGGAAAATAGAAAAAGATAAAGAAAATAAAGTATCTTAGAAAGAAGAGGACGGCCTGAGCAAGGTATTTTTATGTTTTTTTACCTTAATACTTAATTTTTCAGCTTCTACAAAAGATATGTTTTCTCAAATTAATTTGACCCAACGGAGTAATCGAATTATTATCTCTAACAAATATTATTTAGATATAACGGAAAAGCGAACTCGGGAAGCTAGAATTATGTCACATCAGAGGAAAATAGAAAAAGTTAAAGAAAATAAAGTATCTTAGAAAGAAGAGGACGGCCTGAGCAATGTATTTTTATGTTTTTTTACCTTAATACTTAATTTTTCAGCTTATACAAAAGATATGTTTTCTCTACCTAATTTGACCTAGCGGAGCAATCGAATTATTATCTCTAACAAATAATATTAAGATAAGACGGCAAAGCGAACACGGGATGCTAGAATTATGTCACATCAGAGGAAAATTGAAAAAGATATGGAAAATGAAGTATCTTAGAAAGAAGAGGCTGGCCTGAGCGAGGTAATTTTATGTTTTTGTAACTTAACACTTTATTTTTCAGCATCTACCAAACAAAACTTTACTCAACTTAATTTGACGTAACGGAGCAATCGAATTATTAACTCTAACAAATATTATTAAGATATGACGGCTAAGAGAACACGGGATGCATGAATTATGTCACATCAGAGGAAAATTGAAAAAGATGTGGAAAATGAAGTATCTTAGAAAGAAGAGGCTGGCCTGAGCGAGGTAATTTTATGTTTTTGTAACTTAACACTTTATTTTTCAGCATCTACAAAAGAAAAGTTTTCTCAACTTAGTTTGACGTAGCGGAGCAATCGAATTATTAACTCTAACAAATATTATTAAGATATAACGGAAAAGCGAACACGGGAAGCTAGAATTATGTCACATCAGAGGAAAATAGAAAAAGATAAAGAAAATGAAGTATCTTAGAAAGAAGAGGACGGCCTGAGCAAGGTATTTTTATGTTTTTTTACCTTAATACTTAATTTTTCAGGTTCTACAAAAGATATGTTTTCTCAACTTAATTTGACCTAACGGAGCAATCGAATTATTATCTCTAACAAATAATATTAAGATATGACGGCAAAGCGAACACGGGATGCATGAATTATGTCACATCAGAGGAAAATTGAAAAAGATATGGAAAATGAAGTATCTTAGAAAGAAGAGGACGGCCTGAGCAAGGTATTTTTATGTTTTTTTACCTTAATACTTAATTTTTCAGCTTCTACAAAAGTTATATTTTCTCAACTTAATTTGACCTATTGGAGCAATCGAATTATTATCTCTAACAAAGAATATTAAGATATGACGCCAAAGCGAACACGGGATGCATGAATTATGTCACACCAGAGGAAAATTGAAAAAGATATGGAAAATGAAGTATCTTAGAAAGAAGTGGACGGCCTGAAAAGGTATTTTTATGTTTTTTTATCTTAATACTTTTTTTTTAGCATCTACATAAGAAAAGTTTTTTCAATTTAATTATACGTATCAGAGCAATCGAATTATTATCTCTAACAAATATTATTAAGATATAACGGAAAAGCGAACACGGGATGCAAGAATTATGTCACATCAGAGGAAAATTGAAAAAGATGTGGAAAATGAAGTATCTTAGAAAGAAGAGGCTGGCCTGAGCGAGGTAATTTTATGTTTTTGTAACTTAACACTTTATTTTTCAGGTTCTACAAAAGATATGTTTTCTCAACTTAATTTGACCTAACGGAGCAATCGAATTATTATCTCTAACAAATAATATTATGATATGACGGCAAAGCGAACACGGGATGCATGAATTATGTCACATCAGAGGAAAATTGAAAAAGATATGGAAAATAAAGTATCTTAGAAAGAAGAGCACGGCCTGAGCAAGGTATTTTTATGTTTTTTTACCTTAATACTTAAGTTTTCAGCTTCTACAAAAGATATGTTTTCTCAACTTAATCTGACCTATTGCAGCAATCGAATTATTATCTCTAACAAATAATATTAAGAAATGACGGCAAAGCGAACACGGGATGCAAGAATTATGTCACATCAGAGGAAAATTGAAAAAGATATGGAAAATGAAGTATCTTAGAAAGAAGAGGACGGCCTGAGCAAGGTATTTTTATGTTTTTGTAACTTAACACTTTATTTTTCAGCATCTACAAAAGAAAAGTTTTCTCAACTTAGTTTGACGTAGCGGAGCAATCGAATTATTATCTCTAACAAATAATATTAAGATAAGACGGCAAAGCGAACACGGGATGCTAGAATTATGTCACATCAGAGGAAAATTGAAAAAGATATGGAAAATGAAGTATCTTAGAAAGAAGAGGCTGGCCTGTGCGAGATAATTTTATGTTTTTGTAACTTAACACTTTATTTTTCAGCATCTACAAAAGAAAAGTTTTCTCAACTTAGTTTGACGTATCGGAGCAATCGGATTATTATCTCTAACAAATATTATTAAGATATGACGGCAAAGCAAATACGGGATGCTAGAATTTTGTAACATCAGAGGAAAATTGAAAAAGATATGGATAATGAAGTATCTTAGAAAGAACAGGACGGCCTGAGCAAGGTATTTTTATGTTTTTTTACCTTAATACTTAATTTTTCAGCTTCTACAAAAGATATGTTTTCTCAACTTAATTTGACCTATTGGAGCAATCGAATTATTATCTCTAACAAATAATATTAAGATATGACGCCAAAGCGAACACGGGATGCATGAATTATGTCACACCAGAGGAAAATTGAAAAAGATATGGAAAATGAAGTATCTTAGAAAGAAGAGGCTGGCCTGAGCGAGGTAATTTTATGTTTTTGTAACTTAACACTTTATTTTTCAGCATCTACAAAAGAAATGTTTTCTCAACTTAGTTTGACGTAGCGGAGCAATCGAATTATTAACTCTAACAAATAATATTGAGATATGACGGCAAAGCGAACACGGGATGCATGAATTATGTCACATCAGAGGAAAATTGAAAAAGATATGGAAAATGAAGTATCTTAGAAAGAAGAGGCTGGCCTGAGCGATGTAATTTTATGTTTTTGTAACTTAACACTTTATTTTTCAGCATCTACAAAAGAAATGTTTTTTCAACTTAATTATACGTATCAGAGCAATCGAATTATTATCTGTAACAAATATTATTAAGATATAACGGAAAAGCGAACACGGGAAGCTAGAACTATGTCACATCAGAGGAAAATAGAAAAAGATAAAGAAAATAAAGTATCTTAGAAAGAAGAGGACGGCCTGAGCAAGGTATTTTTATGTTTTTTTACCTTAATACTTAATTTTTCAGCTTCTACAAAAGATATGTTTTCTCAAATTAATTTGACCCAACGGAGTAATCGAATTATTATCTCTAACAAATATTATTTAGATATAACGGAAAAGCGAACTCGGGAAGCTAGAATTATGTCACATCAGAGGAAAATAGAAAAAGTTAAAGAAAATAAAGTATCTTAGAAAGAAGAGGACGGCCTGAGCAATGTATTTTTATGTTTTTTTACCTTAATACTTAATTTTTCAGCTTATACAAAAGATATGTTTTCTCTACCTAATTTGACCTAGCGGAGCAATCGAATTATTATCTCTAACAAATAATATTAAGATAAGACGGCAAAGCGAACACGGGATGCTAGAATTATGTCACATCAGAGGAAAATTGAAAAAGATATGGAAAATGAAGTTTCATAGAAAGAAGAGGCTGGCCTGAGCGAGGTAATTTTATGTTTTTGTAACTTAACACTTTATTTTTCAGCATCTACCAAACAAAACTTTACTCAACTTAATTTGACGTAACGGAGCAATCGAATTATTAACTCTAACAAATATTATTAAGATATGACGGTTAAGAGAACACGGGATGCATGAATTATGTCACATCAGAGGAAAATTGAAAAAGATGTGGAAAATGAAGTATCTTAGAAAGAAGAGGCTGGCCTGAGCGAGGTAATTTTATGTTTTTGTAACTTAACACTTTATTTTTCAGCATCTACAAAAGAAAAGTTTTCTCAACTTAGTTTGACGTAGCGGAGCAATCGAATTATTAACTCTAACAAATATTATTAAGATATAACGGAAAAGCGAACACGGGAAGCTAGAACTATGTCACATCAGAGGAAAATAGAAAAAGATAAAGAAAATAAAGTATCTTAGAAAGAAGAGGACGGCCTGAGCAAGGTATTTTTATGTTTTTTTACCTTAATACTTAATTTTTCAGCTTCTACAAAAGATATGTTTTCTCAAATTAATTTGACCCAACGGAGTAATCGAATTATTATGTCTAACAAATATTATTTAGATATAACGGAAAAGCGAACTCGGGAAGCTAGAATTATGTCACATCAGAGGAAAATAGAAAAAGTTAATGAAAATAAAGTATCTTAGAAAGAAGAGGACGGCCTGAGCAATGTATTTTTATGTTTTTTTACCTTAATACTTAATTTTTCAGCTTATACAAAAGATATGTTTTCTCTACCTAATTTGACCTAGCGGAGCAATCGAATTATTATCTCTAACAAATAATATTAAGATAAGACGGCAAAGCGAACACGGGATGCTAGAATTATGTCACATCAGAGGAAAATTGAAAAAGATATGGAAAATGAAGTATCTTAGAAAGAAGAGGCTGGCCTGAGCGAGGTAATTTTATGTTTTTGTAACTTAACACTTTATTTTTCAGCATCTACCAAACAAAACTTTACTCAACTTAATTTGACGTAACGGAGCAATCGAATTATTAACTCTAACAAATATTATTAAGATATGACGGCTAAGAGAACACGGGATGCATGAATTATGTCACATCAGAGGAAAATTGAAAAAGATGTGGAAAATGAAGTATCTTAGAAAGAAGAGGCTGGCCTGAGCGAGGTAATTTTATGTTTTTGTAACTTAACACTTTATTTTTCAGCATCTACAAAAGAAAAGTTTTCTCAACTTAGTTTGACGTAGCGGAGCAATCGAATTATTAACTCTAACAAATATTATTAAGATATAACGGAAAAGCGAACACGGGAAGCTAGAATTATGTCACATCAGAGGAAAATAGAAAAAGATATGGAAAATGAAGTATCTTAGAAAGAAGAGGACGGCCTGAGCAAGGTATTTTTATGCTTTTTTACCTTAATACTTAATTTTTCAGCTTCTACAAAAGATATGTTTTCTCAACTTAATTTGACCTAACGGAGCAATCGAATTATTATCTCTAACAAATAATATTAAGATATAACGGAAAAGCGAACACGGGATGCAAGAATTATGTCACATCAGAGGAAAATAGAAAAAGTTAAAGAAAATAAAGTATCTTAGAAAGAACAGGACGGCCTGAGCAAGGTATTTTTATGTTTTTATACCTTAATACTTAATTTTTCAGCTTCTACAATAGATATGTTTTCTCAACATAATTTGACGTAAAGGAGCAATCGAATTATTAACTCTTACAAATATTAATAAGATATAACGGAAAAGCGAACACGGGAAGCTAGAATTATGTCACATCAGAGGAAAATAGAAAAAGATAAAAAAAATAAAGTATCTTAGAAAGAAGTGGACGGCCTGAAAAGGTATTTATATGTTTTTTTACCTTAATACTTTTTTTTTCAGCATCTACAAAAGAAATATTTTCTCAACTTAATTTGACGTAAAGGAGCAATCGATTTACTGACTCTTACAAATATTAATAAGATTTTACGGAAAAGCGAACACGGGAAGCTAGAATTATGTCACATCATGGGAAAATAGTAAAAGTTAAAGAAAATAAAGTATCTTAGAAAGAAGAGGACGGCCTGAGCAAGGTATTTTTATGTTTTTTTACCTTAATACTTAATTTTTCAGGT
Source organism: Troilus luridus (assembly GCA_964056705.1). NCBI lineage: Eukaryota > Metazoa > Arthropoda > Insecta > Hemiptera > Pentatomidae > Troilus > Troilus luridus. Next base: position 186,544,937 of record OZ057412.1, on the reverse strand, counting down.
TCTACAAAAGATATGTTTTCTCAACTTAATTTGACCTAACGGAGCAATCGAATTATTATCTCTAACAAATAATATTAAGATATGACGGCAAAGCGAACACGGGATGCATGAATTATGTCGCATCAGAAGAAAATTAAAAAAGATATGGAAAATGAAGTATCTTAGAAAGAAGAGGACGGACTGAGCAAGGTATTTTTATGTTTTTTTACCTTAATACTTAATTTTTCAGCTTCTACAAAAGATATGTTTTCTCAACTTAATTTGACGTAACGGACCAATCGAATTATTATCTCTAACAAATAATATTAAGATATGACAGCAAAGCGAACACGGGATGCTAGAATTTTGTCACATCAAGGGAAAATTAAAAAAGATATGGAAAATGAAGTATCTTAGAAAGAACAGGACGGCCAGAGCAAGGTATTTTTATGTTTTTTTACCTTAACTCTTTATTTTTCCGCATCTACAAAAGGAAAGTTTTCTCAACTTAGTTTGACGTAGCGGAGCAATCGAATTATTAACGCTAACAAATATTATTAAGATATAACGGAAAAGCGAAAACGGGAAGCTAGAATTATGTCACATCATAGGAAAATAGAAAAAGATAAAAAAAATAAAGTATCTTAGAAAGAACAGGACGGCCTGAGCAAGGTATTTTTATGTTTTTTTTACCTTAATACTTAATTTTTCAGCTTCTTCAAAAGATATGTTTTCTCAACTTAATTTGACCTAACGGAGCAATCGAATTATTATCTCTAACAAATAATATTAAGATATGACGGCAAAGCGAACACGGGATGCAAGAATTATGTCACATCAGAGGAAAATAGAAAAAGTTAAAGAAAATAAAGTATCTTAGAAAGAACAGGACGGCCTGAGCAAGGTATTTTTATGTTTTTATACCTTAATACTTAATTTTTCAGCTTCTACAAAAGATATGTTTTCTCAACTTAATTTGACCTAACGGAGCAATCGAATTATTATCTCTAACAAATAATATTAAGATATGACGGCCAAGCGAACACGGGATGCATGAATTATGTCACATCAGAGGAAAATTTAAAAAGATATGGAAAATGAAGTATCTTAGAAAGAAGAGGACTGCCTGAGCAAGGTATTTTTATGTTTTTTTATCTTAATACTTTTTTTTTAGAATCTACATAAGAAAAGTTTTTTCAATTTAATTATACGTATCAGAGCAATCGAATTATTATCTCTAACAAATATTATTAAGATATAACGGAAAAGCGAACACGGGAAGCTAGAATTATGTCACATCAGAGGAAAATAGAAAAAGATAAAGAAAATGAAGTATCTTAGAATGAAGAGGACGGCCTGAGCAAGGTATTTTTATGTTTTTTTACCTTAATACTTAATTTTTCAGGTTCTACAAAAGATATGTTTTCTCAACTTAATTTGACCTAACGGAGCAATCGAATTATTATCTCTAACAAATAATATTAAGATATGACGGCAAAGCGAACACGGGATGCATGAATTATGTCACATCAGAGGAAAATTGAAAAAGATATGGAAAATGAAGTATCTTAGAAAGAAGAGGCTGGCCTGAGCGAGGTAATTTTATGTTTTTGTAACTTAACACTTTATTTTTCAGCATCTACAAAAGAAAAGTTTTCTCAACTTAGTTTGACGTAGCGGAGCAATCGAATTATTATCTCTAACAAATAATATTAAGATATGACGGCAAAGCGAACACGGGATGCTAGAATTATGTCACATCAGAGGAAAATTGAAAAAGATATGGAAAATGAGGTATCTTAGAAAGAAGAGGACGGCCTGAAAAGGTATTTTTATGTTTTTTTATCTTAATACTTTTTTTTTAGCATCTACATAAGAAAAGTTTTTTCAACTTAATTATACGTATCAGAGGAATCGAATTATTATCTCTAACAAATATTATTTAGATATAACGGAAAAGCGAACTCGGGAAGCTAGAATTATGTCACATCAGAGGAAAATAGAAAAAGTTAAAGAAAATAAAGTATCTTAGAAAGAAGAGAACGGCCTGAGCAATGTATTTTTATGTTTTTTTACCTTAATACTTAATTTTTCAGCTGATACAAAAGATATGTTTTCTCTACCTAATTTGACCTAGCGGAGCAATCGAATTATTATCTCTAACAAATAATATTAAGATAAGACGGCAAAGCGAACACGGGATGCTAGAATTATGTCACATCAGAGGAAAATTGAAAAAGATATGGAAAATGAAGTATCTTAGAAAGAAGAGGCTGGCCTGAGCGATGTAATTTTATGTTTTTGTAATTTAACACTTTATTTTTCAGCATCTACAAAAGAAATGTTTTCTCAACTTAGTTTGACGTATCGGAGCAATCGAATTATTATCTCTAACAAATATTATTAAGATATGACGGCAAAGCAAACACTTGATGCTAGAATTTTGTAACATCAGAGGAAAATTGAAAAAGATATGGATAATGAAGTATCTTAGAAAGAACAGGACGGCCTGAGCAAGGTATTTTTATGTTTTTGTAACTTAACACTTTATTTTTCAGCATCTACAAAAGAAAAGTTTGCTCTACTTAGTTTGACGTAGCGGAGCAATCGAATTATTAACACTAACAAATATTATTAAGATATAACGGAAAAGCGAAAACGGGAAGCTAGAATTATGTCACAACATAGGAAAATAGAAAAAGATAAAGAAAATAAAGTATCTTTGAAAGAACAGGACGGCCAGAGCAAGGTATTTTTATGTTTTTTTACCTTAATACTTAATTTTTCAGCATCTACAAAAGAAAAGTTTTCTCAACTTAGTTTGACGTAAAGGAGCAATCGAATTATTAACTCTAACAAATATTATTAAGATATAACGGAAAAGCGAACTCGGGAAGCTAGAATTATGTCACATCAGAGGAAAATAGAAAAAGATAAAAAAAATAAAGTATCTTAGAAAGAAGAGGAGGGCCTGAAAAGGTATTTATATGTTTTTTTACCTTAATACTTTTTTTTTCAGCATCTACAAAAGAAATGTTTTCTCAACTTAATTTGACGTAAAGGAGCAATCGATTTACTGACTCTTACAAATATTAATAAGATATAACGGAAAAGCGAACACGGGAAGCTAGAATTATGTCACATCAGAGGAAAATAGAAAAAGTTAAAGAAAATAAAGTATCTTAGAAAGAACAGGACGGCCTGAGCAAGGTATTTTTATGTTTTTTTACCTTAATACTTTATTTTTCAGCATCTACCAAACAAAACTTTACTCAACTTAATTTGACGTAACGGAGCAATCGAATTATTAACTCTAACAAATATTATTAAGATATGACGGCTAAGAGAACACGGGATGCATGAATTATGTCACATCAGAGGAAAATTGAAAAAGATATGGAAAATGAAGTATCTTAGAAAGAAGATGACGGCCTGAGCAAGGTATTTTTATGTTTTTTTACCTTAATACTTAATTTTTCAGCTTCCACAAAAGATATGTTTTCTCAACTTAATTTGACCTATTGGAGCAATCGAATTATTATCTCTAACAAATAATATTAAGATATGACGCCAAAGCGAACACGGGATGCATGAATTATGTCACACCAGAGGAAAATTAAAAAAGATATGGAAAATGAAGTATCTTAGAAAGAAGAGGACGGCATGAAAAGGTATTTTTATGTTTTTTTATCTTAATACTTTTTTTTTAGCATCTACATAAGAAAAGTTTTTTCAATTTAATTATACGTATCAGAGCAATCGAATTATTATCTCTAACAAATATTATTAAGATATAACGGAAAAGCGAACACGGGATGCAAGAATTATGTCACATCAGAGGAAAATTGAAAAAGATGTGGAAAATAAAGTATCTTTGAAAGAACAGGACGGCCAGAGCAAGGTATTTTTATGTTTTTTTACCTTAACTCTTTATTTTTCAGCATCTACAAAAGAAAAGTTTTCTCAACTTAGTTTGACGTAGCGGAGCAATCGAATTATTAACGCTAACAAATATTATTAAGATATAACGGAAAAGCGAACTCGGGAAGCTAGAATTATGTCACATCAGAGGAAAATAGAAAAAGATAAAAAAAATAAAGTATCTTAGAAAGAAGAGGACGGCCTGAAAAGGTATTTATATGTTTTTTTACCTTAATACTTTTTTTTTCAGCATCTAGAAAAGAAATGTTTTCTCAACTTAATTTGACGTAAAGGAGCAATCGATTTACTGACTCTTTTAAATATTAATAAGATATAACGGAAAAGCGAACATGGGAAGCTAGAATTATGTCACATCAGAGGAAAATAGAAAAAGTTAAAGAAAATAAAGTATCTTAGAAAGAACAGGACGGCCTGAGCAAGGTATTTTTATGTTTTTTTACCTTAATACTTTATTTTTCAGCATCTACCAAACAAAACTTTACTCAAATTAATTTGACGTAACGGAGCAATCGAATTATTAACTCTAACAAATATTATTAAGATATGACGGCTAAGAGAACACGGGATGCATGAATTATGTCACATCAGAGGAAAATTGAAAAAGATATGGAAAATGAAGTATCTTAGAAAGAAGATGACGGCCTGAGCAAGGTATTTTTATGTTTTTTTACCTTAATACTTAATTCTTCAGCTTCTACAAAAGATATGTTTTCTCAACTTAATTTGACCTAACGGAGCAATCGAATTATTATCTCTAACAAATAATATTAAGATATGACGGCAAAGCGAACACGGGATGCAAGAATTATGTCACATCAGAGGAAAATTGAAAAAGATGTGGAAAATGAAGTATCTTAAAAAGAAGTGGCTGGCCTGAGCGAGGTAATTTTATGTTTTTGTAACTTAACACTTTATTTTTCAGCTTCTACAAAAGATATGTTTTCTCATCTTAATTTGACCTAACGGAGCAATCGAATTATTATCTCTAACAAATAATATTAAGATATGACGGCAAAGCGAACACGGGATGCATGAATTATGTCACATCAGAGGAAAATTGAAAAAGATATGGAAAATGAAGTATCTTAGAAAGAAGAGAACGGCCTGAGCAAGGTATTTTTATGTTTTTTTACCTTAATACTTAATTTTTCAGCTTCTACAAAAGATATGTTTTCTCAACTTAATTTGACCTATTGGAGCAATCGAATTATTATCTCTAACAAATAATATTAAGATATGACGCCAAAGCGAACACGGGATGCATGAATTATGTCACACCAGAGGAAAATTGAAAAAGATATGGAAAATGAAGTATCTTAGAAAGAAGAGGACGGCCTGAAAAGGTATTTTTATGTTTTTTTATCTTAATACTTTTTTTTTAGCATCTACATAAGAAAAGTTTTTTCAACTTAATTTGACCTATTGGAGCAATCGAATTATTATCTCTAACAAAGAATATTAAGATATGACGCCAAAGCGAACACAAGATGCATGAATTATGTCACACCAGAGGAAAATTGAAAAAGATATGGAAAATGAAGTATCTTAGAAAGAAGAGGACGGCCTGAAAAGGTATTTTTATGTTTTTTTATCTTAATACTTTTTTTTTAGCATCTACATAAGAAAAGTTTTTTCAATTTAATTATACGTATCAGAGCAATCGAATTATTATCTCTAACAAATATTATTAAGATATAACGGAAAAGCGAACACGGGATGCAAGAATTATGTCACATCAGAGGAAAATTGAAAAAGATGTGGAAAATGAAGTATCTTAGAAAGAAGAGGCTGGCCTGAGCGAGGTAATTTTATGTTTTTGTAACTTAACACTTTATTTTTCAGGTTCTACAAAAGATATGTTTTCTCAACTTAATTTGACCTAACGGAGCAATCGAATTATTATCTCTAACAAATAATATTAAGATATGACGGCAAAGCGAACACGGGATGCATGAATTATGTCACATCAGAGGAAAATTGAAAAAGATATGGAAAATAAAGTATCTTAGAAAGAAGAGCACGGCCTGAGCAAGGTATTTTTATGTTTTTTTACCTTAATACTTAAGTTTTCAGCTTCTACAAAAGATATGTTTTCTCAACTTAATCTGACCTATTGCAGCAATCGAATTATTATCTCTAAAAAATAATATTAAGAAATGACAGCAAAGCGAACACGGGATGCAAGAATTATGTCACATCAGAGGAAAATTGAAAAAGATATGGAAAATTAAGTATCTTAGAAAGAAGAGGACGGCCTGAGCAAGTTATTTTTATGTTTTTGTAACTTAACACTTTATTTTTCAGCATCTACAAAAGAAAAGTTTTCTCAACTTAGTTTGACGTAGCGGAGCAATCGAATTATTATCTCTAACAAATAATATTAAGATATGACGGCAAAGCGAACACGGGATGCTAGAATTATGTCACATCAGAGGAAAATTGAAAAAGATATGGAAAATGAGGTATCTTAGAAAGAAGAGGACGGCCTGAAAAGGTATTTTTATGTTTTTTTATCTTAATACTTTTTTTTTAACATCTACATAAGAAAAGTTTTTTCAACTTAATTATACGTATCAGAGCAATCGAATTATTATCTTTAACAAATATTATTAAGATATAACGGAAAAGCGAACACAGGAAGCTAGAACTATGTCACATCAGAGGAAAATAGAAAAAGATAAAGAAAATAAAGTATCTTAGAAAGAAGAGGACGGCCTGAGCAAGGTATTTTTATGTTTTTTTACCTTAATACTTAATTTTTCAGCTTCTACAAAAGATATGTTTTCTCAAATTAATTTGACCCAACGGAGTAATCGAATTATTATCTCTAACAAATATTATTTAGATATAACGGAAAAGCTAACTCGGGAAGCTAGAATTATGTCACATCAGAGGAAAATAGAAAAAGTTAAAGAAAATAAAGTATCTTAGAAAGAAGAGGACGGCCTGAGCAATGTATTTTTATGTTTTTTTACCTTAATACTTAATTTTTCAGCTTCTACAAAAGATATGTTTTCTCAACTTAATCTGACCTATTGCAGCAATCGAATTATTATCTCTAAAAAATAATATTAAGAAATGACAGCAAAGCGAACACGGGATGCAAGAATTATGTCACATCAGAGGAAAATTGAAAAAGATATGGAAAATTAAGTATCTTAGAAAGAAGAGGACGGCCTGAGCAAGTTATTTTTATGTTTTTGTAACTTAACACTTTATTTTTCAGCATCTACAAAAGAAAAGTTTTCTCAACTTAGTTTGACGTAGCGGAGCAATCGAATTATTATCTCTAACAAATAATATTAAGATATGACGGCAAAGCGAACACGGGATGCTAGAATTATGTCACATCAGAGGAAAATTGAAAAAGATATGGTAAATGAGGTATCTTAGAAAGAAGAGGACGGCCTGAAAAGGTATTTTTATGTTTTTTTATCTTAATACTTTTTTTTTAACATCTACATAAGAAAAGTTTTTTCAACTTAATTATACGTATCAGAGCAATCGAATTATTATCTTTAACAAATATTATTAAGATATAACGGAAAAGCGAACACGGGAAGCTAGAACTATGTCACATCAGAGGAAAATAGAAAAAGATAAAGAAAATAAAGTATCTTAGAAAGAAGAGGACGGCCTGAGCAAGGTATTTTTATGTTTTTTTACCTTAATACTTAATTTTTCAGCTTCTACAAAAGATATGTTTTCTCAAATTAATTTGACCCAACGGATTAATCGAATTATTATCTCTAACAAATATTATTTAGATATAACGGAAAAGCGAACTCGGGAAGCTAGAATTATGTCACATCAGAGGAAAATAGAAAAAGTTAAAGAAAATAAAGTATCTTAGAAAGAAGAGGACGGCCTGAGCAATGTATTTTTATGTTTTTTTACCTTAATACTTAATTTTTCAGCTTATACAAAAGATATGTTTTCTCTACCTAATTTGACCTAGCGGAGCAATCGAATTATTATCTCTAACAAATAATATTAAGATAAGACGGCAAAGCGAACACGGGATGCTAGAATTATGTCACATCAGAGGAAAATTGAAAAAGATATGGAAAATAAAGTATCTTAGAAAGAAGAGCACGGCCTGAGCAAGGTATTTTTATGTTTTTTTACCTTAATACTTAAGTTTTCAGCTTCTACAAAAGATATGTTTTCTCAACTTAATCTGACCTATTGCAGCAATCGAATTATTATCTCTAAAAAATAATATTAAGAAATGACAGCAAAGCGAACACGGGATGCAAGAATTATGCCACATCAGAGGAAAATTGAAAAAGATATGGAAAATTAAGTATCTTAGAAAGAAGAGGACGGCCTGAGCAAGTTATTTTTATGTTTTTGTAACTTAACACTTTATTTTTCAGCATCTACAAAAGAAAAGTTTTCTCAACTTAGTTTGACGTAGCGGAGCAATCGAATTATTATCTCTAACAAATAATATTAAGATATGACGGCAAAGCGAACACGGGATGCTAGAATTATGTCACATCAGAGGAAAATTGAAAAAGATATGGAAAATGAGGTATCTTAGAAAGAAGAGGACGGCCTGAAAAGGTATTTTTATGTTTTTTTATCTTAATACTTTTTTTTTAACATCTACATAAGAAAAGTTTTTTCAACTTAATTATACGTATCAGAGCAATCGAATTATTATCTTTAACAAATATTATTAAGATATAACGGAAAAGCGAACACGGGAAGCTAGAACTATGTCACATCAGAGGAAAATAGAAAAAGATAAAGAAAATAAAGTATCTTAGAAAGAAGAGGACGGCCTGAGCAAGGTATTTTTATGTTTTTTTACCTTAATACTTAATTTTTCAGCTTCTACAAAAGATATGTTTTCTCAAATTAATTTGACCCAACGGAGTAATCGAATTATTATCTCTAACAAATATTATTTAGATATAACGGAAAAGCGAACTCGGGAAGCTAGAATTATGTCACATCAGAGGAAAATAGAAAAAGTTAAAGAAAATAAAGTATCTTAGAAAGAAGAGGACGGCCTGAGCAATGTATTTTTATGTTTTTTTACCTTAATACTTAATTTTTCAGCTTATACAAAAGATATGTTTTCTCTACCTAATTTGACCTAGCGGAGCAATCGAATTATTATCTCTAACAAATAATATTAAGATAAGACGGCAAAGCGAACACGGGAAGCTAGAATTATGTCACATCAGAGGAAAATTGAAAAAGATATGGAAAATGAAGTATCTTAGAAAGAAGAGGCTGGCCTGAGCGAGGTAATTTTATGTTTTTGTAACTTAACACTTTATTTTTCAGCATCTACCAAACAAAACTTTACTCAACTTAATTTGACGTAACGGAGCAATCGAATTATTAACTCTAATAAATATTATTAAGATATGACGGCTAAGAGAACACGGGATGCATGAATTATGTCACATCAGAGGAAAATTGAAAAAGATGTGGAAAATGAAGTATCTTAGAAAGAAGAGGCTGGCCTGAGCGAGGTAATTTTATGTTTTTGTAACTTAACACTTTATTTTTCAGCATCTACAAAAGAAAAGTTTTCTCAACTTAGTTTGACGTAGCGGAGCAATCGAATTATTAACTCTAACAAATATTATTAAGATATAACGGAAAAGCGAACACGGGAAGCTAGAATTATGTCACATCAGAGGGAAATAGAAAAAGATAAAGAAAATGAAGTATCTTAGAAAGAAGAGGACGGCCTGAGCAAGGTATTTTTATGTTTTTTTACCTTAATACTTAATTTTTCAGGTTCTACAAAAGATATGTTTTCTCAACTTAATTTGACCTAACGGAGCAATCGAATTATTATCTCTAACAAATAATATTAAGATATGACGGCAAAGCGAACACGAGATGCATGAATTATGTCACATCAGAGGAAAATTGAAAAAGATATGGAAAATGAAGTATCTTAGAAAGAAGAGGCTGGCCGAGCGAGGTAATTTTATGTTTTTGTAACTTAACACTTTATTTTTCAGCATCTACAAAAGAAAAGTTTTCTCAACTTAGTTTGACGTAGCGGAGCAATCGAATTATTATCTCTAACAAATAATATTAAGATATGACGGCAAAGCGAACACGGGATGCTAGAATTATGTCACATCAGAGGAAAATTGAAAAAGATATGGAAAATGAAGTATCTTAGAAAGAAGAGGCTGGCCTGTGCGAGGTAATTTTATGTTTTTGTAACTTAACACTTTATTTTTCAGCATCTACAAAAGAAATGTTTTCTCAACTTAGTTTGACGTATCGGAGCAATCGAATTATTATCTCTAACAAATATTATTAAGATATGACGGCAAAGCAAATACGGGATGCTAGAATTTTGTAACATCAGAGGAAAATTGAAAAAGATATGGATAATGAAGTATCTTAGAAAGAACAGGACGGCCTGAGCAAGGTATTTTTATGTTTTTTTACCTTAATACTTAATTTTTCAGCTTCTACAAAAGATATGTTTTCTCAACTTAATTTGACCTATTGGAGCAATCGAATTATTATCTCTAACAAATAATATTAAGATATGACGCCAAAGCGAACACGGGATGCATGAATTATGTCACACCAGAGGGAAAATTGAAAAAGATATGGAAAATGAAGTATCTTAGAAAGAAGAGGCTGGCCGAGCGAGGTAATTTTATGTTTTTGTAACTTAACACTTTATTTTTCAGCATCTACAAAAGAAATGTTTTCTCAACTTAGTTTGACGTAGCGGAGCAATCGAATTATTAACTCTAACAAATAATATTGAGATATGACGGCAAAGCGAACACGGGATGCATGAATTATGTCACATCAGAGGAAAATTGAAAAAGATATGGAAAATGAAGTATCTTAGAAAGAAGAGGCTGGCCTGAGCGATGTAATTTTATGTTTTTGTAACTTAACACTTTATTTTTCAGCATCTACAAAAGAAATGTTTTCTCAACTTAAATCTGACCTATTGCAGCAATCGAATTATTATCTCTAAAAAATAATATTAAGAAATGACAGCAAAGCGAACACGGGATGCAAGAATTATGTCACATCAGAGGAAAATTGAAAAAGATATGGAAAATGAAGTATCTTAGAAAGAAGAGGCTGGCCGAGCGAGGTAATTTTATGTTTTTGTAACTTAACACTTTATTTTTCAGCATCTACAAAAGAAAAGTTTTCTCAACTTAAATCTGACCTATTGCAGCAATCGAATTATTATCTCTAAAAAATAATATTAAGAAATGACAGCAAAGCGAACACGGGATGCAAGAATTATGTCACATCAGAGGAAAATTGAAAAAGATATGGAAAATGAAGTATCTTAGAAAGAAGAGGCTGGCCGAGCGAGGTAATTTTATGTTTTTGTAACTTAACACTTTATTTTTCAGCATCTACAAAAGAAAAGTTTTCTCAACTTAGTTTGACGTAGCGGAGCAATGGAATTATTATCTCTAACAAATAATATTAAGATATGACGGCAAAGCGAACACGGGATGCTAGAATTATGTCACATCAGAGGAAAATTGAAAAAGATATGGAAAATGAAGTATCTTAGAAAGAAGAGGCTGGCCTGTGCGAGGTAATTTTATGTTTTTGTAACTTAACACTTTATTTTTCAGCATCTACAAAAGAAATGTTTTCTCAACTTAGTTTGACGTATCGGAGCAATCGAATTATTATCTCTAACAAATACTATTAAGATATGACGGCAAAGCAAATACGGGATGCTAGAATTTTGTAACATCAGAGGAAAATTGAAAAAGATATGGATAATGAAGTATCTTAGAAAGAACAGGACGGCCTGAGCAAGGTATTTTTATGTTTTTTTACCTTAATACTTAATTTTTCAGCTTCTACAAAAGATATGTTTTCTCAACTTAATTTGACCTATTGGAGCAATCGAATTATTATCTCTAACAAATAATATTAAGATATGACGCCAAAGCGAACACGGGATGCATGAATTATGTCACACCAGAGGGAAAATTGAAAAAGATATGGAAAATGAAGTATCTTAGAAAGAAGAGGCTGGGCCTGAGCGAGGTAATTTTATGTTTTTGTAACTTAACACTTTATTTTTCAGCATCTACAAAAGAAATGTTTTCTCAACTTAGTTTGACGTAGCGGAGCAATCGAATTATTAACTCTAACAAATAATATTGAGATATGACGGCAAAGCGAACACGGGATGCATGAATTATGTCACATCAGAGGAAAATTGAAAAAGATATGGAAAATGAAGTATCTTAGAAAGAAGAGGCTGGCCTGAGCGATGTAATTTTATGTTTTTGTAACTTAACACTTTATTTTTCAGCATCTACATAAGAAATGTTTTCTCAACTTAATCTGACCTATTGCAGCAATCGAATTATTATCTCTAAAAAATAATATTAAGAAATGACAGCAAAGCGAACACGGGATGCAAGAATTATGTCACATCAGAGGAAAATTGAAAAAGATATGGAAAATGAAGTATCTTAGAAAGAAGAGGCTGGCCTGTGCGAGGTAATTTTATGTTTTTGTAACTTAACACTTTATTTTTCAGCATCTACAAAAGAAATGTTTTCTCAACTTAGTTTGACGTATCGGAGCAATCGAATTATTATCTCTAACAAATATTATTAAGATATGACGGCAAAGCAAATACGGGATGCTAGAATTTTGTAACATCAGAGGAAAATTGAAAAAGATATGGATAATGAAGTATCTTAGAAAGAACAGGACGGCCTGAGCAAGGTATTTTTATGTTTTTTTACCTTAATACTTAATTTTTCAGCTTCTACAAAAGATATGTTTTCTCAACTTAATTTGACCTATTGGAGCAATCGAATTATTATCTCTAACAAATAATATTAAGATATGACGCCAAAGCGAACACGGGATGCATGAATTATGTCACACCAGAGGGAAAATTGAAAAAGATATGGAAAATGAAGTATCTTAGAAAGAAGAGGCTGGCCTGAGCGAGGTAATTTTATGTTTTTGTAACTTAACACTTTATTTTTCAGCATCTACAAAAGAAATGTTTTCTCAACTTAGTTTGACGTAGCGGAGCAATCGAATTATTAACTCTAACAAATAATATTGAGATATGACGGCAAAGCGAACACGGGATGCATGAATTATGTCACATCAGAGGAAAATTGAAAAAGATATGGAAAATGAAGTATCTTAGAAAGAAGAGGCTGGCCTGAGCGATGTAATTTTATGTTTTTGTAACTTAACACTTTATTTTTCAGCATCTACAAAAGAAATGTTTTCTCAACTTAGTTTGACGTAGCGGAGCAATCGAATTATTATCTCTAACAAATAATATTAAGATATGACGGCAAAGCGAACACGGGATGCTAGAATTATGTCACATCAGAGGAAAATTGAAAAAGATATGGAAAATGAGGTATCTTAGAAAGAAGAGGACGGCCTGAAAAGGTATTTTTATGTTTTTTTATCTTAATACTTTTTTTTTAGCATCTACATAAGAAAAGTTTTTTCAACTTAATTATACGTATCAGAGCAATCGAATTATTATCTTTAACAAATATTATTAAGATATAACGGAAAAGCGAACACGGGAAGATAGAACTATGTCACATCAGAGGAAAATAGAAAAAGATAAAGAAAATAAAGTATCTTAGAAAGAAGAGGACGGCCTGAGCAAGGTATTTTTATGTTTTTTTACCTTAATACTTAATTTTTCAGCTTCTACAAAAGATATGTTTTCTCAAATTAATTTGACCCAACGGAGTAATCGAATTATTATCTCTAACAAATATTATTTAGATATAACGGAAAAGCGAACTCGGGAAGCTAAAATTATGTCACATCAGAGGAAAATAGAAAAAGTTAAAGAAAATAAAGTATCTTAGAAAGAAGAGGACGGCCTGAGCAATGTATTTTTATGTTTTTTTACCTTAATACTTAATTTTTCAGCTTATACAAAAGATATGTTTTCTCTACCTAATTTGACCTAGCGGAGCAATCGAATTATTATCTCTAACAAATAATATTAAGATAAGACGGCAAAGCGAACACGGGATGCTAGAATTATGTCACATCAGAGGAAAATTGAAAAAGATATGGAAAATGAAGTATCTTAGAAAGAAGAGGCTGGCCTGAGCGAGGTAATTTTATGTTTTTGTAACTTAACACTTTATTTTTCAGCATCTACCAAACAAAACTTTTCTCTACCTAATTTGACCTAGCGGAGCAATCGAATTATTATCTCTAACAAATATTATTTAGATATAACGGAAAAGCGAACTCGGGAAGCTAGAATTATGTCACATCAGAGGAAAATAGAAAAAGTTAAAGAAAATAAAGTATCTTAGAAAGAAGAGGACGGCCTGAGCAATGTATTTTTATGTTTTTTTACCTTAATACTTAATTTTTCAGCTTATACAAAAGATATGTTTTCTCTACCTAATTTGACCTAGCGGAGCAATCGAATTATTATCTCTAACAAATAATATTAAGATAAGACGGCGAAGCGAAAACCGGATGCTAGAATTATGTCACATCAGAGGAAAATTGAAAAAGATATGGAAAATGAAGTATCTTAGAAAGAAGAGGCTGGCCTGAGCGAGGTAATTTTATGTTTTTGTAACTTAACACTTTATTTTTCAGCATCTACCAAACAAAACTTTACTCAACTTAATTTGACGTAACGGAGCAATCGAATTATTAACTCTAACAAATATTATTAAGATATGACGGCTAAGAGAACACGGGATGCATGAATTATGTCACATCAGAGGAAAATTGAAAAAGATGTGGAAAATGAAGTATCTTAGAAAGAAGAGGCTGGCCTGAGCGAGGTAATTTTATGTTTTTGTAACTTAACACTTTATTTTTCAGCATCTACAAAAGAAAAGTTTTCTCAACTTAGTTTGACGTAGCGGAGCAATCGAATTATTAACTCTAACAAATATTATTAAGATATAACGGAAAAGCGAACACGGGAAGCTAGAATTATGTCACATCAGAGGAAAATAGAAAAAGATAAAGAAAATGAAGTATCTTAGAAAGAAGAGGACGGCCTGAGCAAGGTATTTTTATGTTTTTTTACCTTAATACTTAATTTTTCAGGTTCTACAAAAGATATGTTTTCTCAACTTAATTTGACCTAACGGAGCAATCGAATTATTATCTCTAACAAATAATATTAAGATATGACGGCAAAGCGAACACGGGATGCATGAATTATGTCACATCAGAGGAAAATTGAAAAAGATATGGAAAATAAAGTATCTTAGAAAGAAGAGCACGGCCTGAGCAAGGTATTTTTATGTTTTTTTACCTTAATACTTAATTTTTCAGCTTCTACAAAAGATATGTTTTCTCAACTTAATTTGACCTATTGGAGCAATCGAATTATTATCTCTAACAAAGAATATTAAGATATGACGCCAAAGCGAACACGGGATGCATGAATTATGTCACACCAGAGGAAAATTGAAAAAGATATGGAAAATGAAGTATCTTAGAAAGAAGAGGACGGCCTGAAAAGGTATTTTTATGTTTTTTTATCTTAATACTTTTTTTTTAGCATCTACATAAGAAAAGTTTTTTCAATTTAATTATACGTATCAGAGCAATCGAATTATTATCTCTAACAAATATTATTAAGATATAACGGAAAAGCGAACACGGGATGCAAGAATTATGTCACATCAGAGGAAAATTGAAAAAGATGTGGAAAATGAAGTATCTTAGAAAGAAGAGGCTGGCCTGAGCGAGGTAATTTTATGTTTTTGTAACTTAACACTTTATTTTTCAGGTTCTACAAAAGATATGTTTTCTCAACTTAATTTGACCTAACGGAGCAATCGAATTATTATCTCTAACAAATAATATTAAGATATGACGGCAAAGCGAACACGGGATGCATGAATTATGTCACATCAGAGGAAAATTGAAAAAGATATGGAAAATAAAGTATCTTAGAAAGAAGAGCACGGCCTGAGCAAGGTATTTTTATGTTTTTTTACCTTAATACTTAATTTTTCAGGTTCTACAAAAGATATGTTTTCTCAACTTAATTTGACCTAACGGAGCAATCGAATTATTATCTCTAACAAATAATATTAAGATATGACGGCAAAGCGAACACGGGATGCATGAATTATTTCACATCAGAGGAAAATTGAAAAAGATATGGAAAATAAAGTATCTTAGAAAGAAGAGCACGGCCTGAGCAAGGTATTTTTATGTTTTTTTACCTTAATACTTAATTTTTCAGCTTCTACAAAAGATATGTTTTCTCAACTTAATTTGACCTATTGGAGCAATCGAATTATTATCTCTAACAAAGAATATTAAGATATGACGCCAAAGCGAACACGGGATGCATGAATTATGTCACACCAGAGGAAAATTGAAAAAGATATGGAAAATGAAGTATCTCAGAAAGAAGAGGACGGCCTGAAAAGGTATTTTTATGTTTTTTTATCTTAATACTTTTTTTTTAGCATCTACATAAGAAAAGTTTTTTCAATTTAATTATACGTATCAGAGCAATCGAATTATTATCTCTAACAAATATTATTAAGATATAACGGAAAAGCGAACACGGGATGCAAGAATTATGTCACATCAGAGGAAAATTGAAAAAGATGTGGAAAATGAAGTATCTTAGAAAGAAGAGGCTGGCCTGAGCGAGGTAATTTTATGTTTTTGTAACTTAACACTTTATTTTTCAGGTTCTACAAAAGATATGTTTTCTCAACTTAATTTGACCTAACGGAGCAATCGAATTATTATCTCTAACAAATAATATTAAGATATGACGGCAAAGCGAACACGGGATGCATGAATTATGTCACATCAGAGGAAAATTGAAAAAGATATGGAAAATAAAGTATCTTAGAAAGAAGAGCACGGCCTGAGCAAGATATTTTTATGTTTTTTTACCTTAATACTTAAGTTTTCAGCTTCTACAAAAGATATGTTTTCTCAACTTAATCTGACCTATTGCAGCAATCGAATTATTATCTCTAACAAATAATATTAAGAAATGACGTCAAAGCGAACACGGGATGCAAGAATTATGTCACATCAGAGGAAAATTGAAAAAGATATGGAAAATGAAGTATCTTAGAAAGAAGAGGACGGCCTGAGCAAGGTATTTTTATGTTTTTGTAACTTAACACTTTATTTTTCAGCTTCTACAAAAGATATGTTTTCTCAACTTAATTTGACCTATTGGAGCAATCGAATTATTATCTCTAACAAATAATATTAAGATATGACGCCAAAGCGAACACGGGATGCTAGAATTATGTCACGTCAGAGGAAAATTGAATAAGATATGGAAAATGAGGTATCTTAGAAAGAAGAGGACGGCCTGAAAAGGTATTTTTATGTTTTTTTATCTTAATACTTTTTTTTTAGCATCTACATAAGAAAAGTTTTTTCAACTTAATTATACGTATCAGAGCAATCGAATTATTATCTTTAACAAATATTATTAAGATATAACGGAAAAGCGAACACGGGAAGCTAGAACTATGTCACATCAGAGGAAAATAGAAAAAGATAAAGAAAATAAAGTATCTTAGAAAGAAGAGGACGGCCTGAGCAAGGTATTTTTTTGTTTTTTTACCTTAATACTTAATTTTTCAGGTTCTACAAAAGATATGTTTTCTCAACTTAATTTGACCTAACGGAGCAATCGAATTATTATCTCTAACAAATAATATTAAGATATGACGGCAAAGCGAACACGGGATGCATGAATTATGTCACATCAGAGGAAAATTGAAAAAGATATGGAAAATGAAGTATCTTAGAAAGAAGAGGACGGCCTGAGCAAGGTATTTTTATGTTTTTTTACCTTAATACTTAATTTTTCAGCTTCTACAAAAGATATGTTTTCTCAACTTAATTTGACCTATTGGAGCAATCGAATTATTATCTCTAACAAAGAATATTAAGATATGACGCCAAAGCGAACACGGGATGCATAAATTATGTCACACCAGAGGAAAATTGAAAAAGATATGGAAAATGAAGTATCTTAGAAAGAAGAGGACGGCCTGAAAAGGTATTTTTATGTTTTTTTATCTTAATACTTTTTTTTTAGCATCTACATAAGAAAAGTTTTTTCAATTTAATTATACGTATCAGAGCAATCGAATTATTATCTCTAACAAATATTATTAAGATATAACGGAAAAGCGAACACGGGATGCAAGAATTATGTCACATCAGAGGAAAATTGAAAAAGATGTGGAAAATGAAGTATCTTAGAAAGAAGAGGCTGGCCTGAGCGAGGTAATTTTATGTTTTTGTAACTTAACACTTTATTTTTCAGGTTCTACAAAAGATATGTTTTCTCAACTTAATTTGACCTAACGGAGCAATCGAATTATTATCTCTAACAAATAATATTAAGATATGACGGCAAAGCGAACACGGGATGCATGAATTATGTCACATCAGAGGAAAATTGAAAAAGATATGGAAAATAAAGTATCTTAGAAAGATGAGCACGGCCTGAGCAAGGTATTTTTATGTTTTTTTACCTTAATACTTAAGTTTTCAGCTTCTACAAAAGATATGTTTTCTCAACTTAATCTGACCTATTGCAGCAATCGAATTATTATCTCTAACAAATAATATTAAGAAATGACGTCAAAGCGAACACGGGATGCAAGAATTATGTCACATCAGAGGAAAATTGAAAAAGATATGGAAAATGAAGTATCTTAGAAAGAAGAGGACGGCCTGAGCAAGGTATTTTTATGTTTTTGTAACTTAACACTTTATTTTTCAGCTTCTACAAAAGATATGTTTTCTCAACTTAATTTGACCTATTGGAGCAATCGAATTATTATCTCTAACAAATAATATTAAGATATGACGCCAAAGCGAACACGGGATGCTAGAATTATGTCACATCAGAGGAAAATAGAAAAAGATAAAGAAAATAAAGTATCTTAGAAAGAAGAGGACGGCCTGAGCAAGGTATTTTTTTGTTTTTTTACCTTAATACTTAATTTTTCAGCTTCTACAAAAGATATGTTTTCTCAAATTAATTTGACCCAACGGAGTAATCGAATTATTATCTCTAACAAATATTATTTAGATATAACGGAAAAGCGAACTCGGGAAGCTAGAATTATGTCACATCAGAGGAAAATAGAAAAAGTTAAAGAAAATAAAGTATCTTAGAAAGAAGAGGACGGCCTGAGCAATGTATTTTTATGTTTTTTTACCTTAATACTTAATTTTTCAGCTTATACAAAAGATATGTTTTCTCTACTTAATTTGACCTAGCGGAGCAATCGAATTATTATCTCTAACAAATAATATTAAGATAAGACGGCAAAGCGAACACGGGATGCTAGAATTATGTCACATCAGAGGAAAATTGAAAAAGATATGGAAAATGAAGTTTCTTAGAAAGAAGAGGCTGGCCTGAGCGAGGTAATTTTATGTTTTTGTAACTTAACACTTTATTTTTCAGCATCTACCAAACAAAACTTTACTCAACTTAATTTGACCTAACGGAGCAATAGAATTATTATCTCTAACAAATAATATTAAGATATGACGGCAAAGCGAACACGGGATGCATGAATTATGTCACATCAGAGGAAAATTGAAAAAGATATGGAAAATAAAGTATCTTAGAAAGATGAGCACGGCCTGAGCAAGGTATTTTTATGTTTTTTTACCTTAATACTTAAGTTTTCAGCTTCTACAAAAGATATGTTTTCTCAACTTAATCTGACCTATTGCAGCAATCGAATTATTATCTCTAACAAATAATATTAAGAAATGACGTCAAAGCGAACACGGGATGCAAGAATTATGTCACATCAGAGGAAAATTGAAAAAGATATGGAAAATGAAGTATCTTAGAAAGAAGAGGACGGCCTGAGCAAGGTATTTTTATGTTTTTGTAACTTAACACTTTATTTTTCAGCTTCTACAAAAGATATGTTTTCTCAACTTAATTTGACCTATTGGAGCAATCGAATTATTATCTCTAACAAATAATATTAAGATATGACGCCAAAGCGAACACGGGATGCTAGAATTATGTCACATCAGAGGAAAATTGAAAAAGATATGGAAAATGAGGTATCTTAGAAAGAAGAGGACGGCCTGAAAAGGTATTTTTATGTTTTTTTATCTTAATACTTTTTTTTTAGCATCTACATAAGAAAAGTTTTTTCAACTTAATTATACGTATCAGAGCAATCGAATTATTATCTTTAACAAATATTATTAAGATATAACGGAAAAGATAACACGGGAAGCTAGAACTATGTCACATCAGAGGAAAATAGAAAAAGATAAAGAAAATAAAGTATCTTAGAAAGAAGAGGACGGCCTGAGCAAGGTATTTTTTTGTTTTTTTACCTTAATACTTAATTTTTCAGCTTCTACAAAAGATATGTTTTCTCAAATTAATTTGACCCAACGGAGTAATCGAATTATTATCTCTAACAAATATTATTTAGATATAACGGAAAAGCGAACTCGGGAAGCTAGAATTATGTCACATCAGAGGAAAATAGAAAAAGTTAAAGAAAATAAAGTATCTTAGAAAGAAGAGGACGGCCTGAGCAATGTATTTTTATGTTTTTTTACCTTAATACTTAATTTTTCAGCTTATACAAAAGATATGTTTTCTCTACCTAATTTGACCTAGCGGAGCAATCGAATTATTATCTCTAACAAATAATATTAAGATAAGACGGCAAAGCGAACACGGGATGCTAGAATTATGTCACATCAGAGGAAAATTGAAAAAGATATGGAAAATGAAGTTTCTTAGAAAGAAGAGGCTGGCCTGAGCGAGGTAATTTTATGTTTTTGTAACTTAACACTTTATTTTTCAGCATCTACCAAACAAAACTTTACTCAACTTAATTTGACGTAACGGAGCAATCGAATTATTAACTCTAACTAATATTATTAAGATATGACGGCTAAGAGAACACGGGATGCATGAATTATGTCACATCAGAGGAAAATTGAAAAAGATGTGGAAAATGAAGTATCTTAGAAAGAAGAGGCTGGCCTGAGCGAGGTAATTTTATGTTTTTGTAACTTAACACTTTATTTTTCAGCATCTACAAAAGAAAAGTTTTCTCAACTTAGTTTGACGTAGCGGAGCAATCGAATTATTAACTCTAACAAATATTATTAAGATATAACGGAAAAGCGAACACGGGAAGCTAGAATTATGTCACATCAGAGGAAAATAGAAAAAGATAAAGAAAATGAAGTATCTTAGAAAGAAGAGGACGGCCTGAGCAAGGTATTTTTATGTTTTTTTACCTTAATACTTAATTTTTCAGGTTCTACAAAAGATATGTTTTCTCAACTTAATTTGACCTAACGGAGCAATCGAATTATTATCTCTAACAAATAATATTAAGATATGACGGCAAAGCGAACACGGGATGCATGAATTATGTCACATCAGAGGAAAATTGAAAAAGATATGGAAAATGAAGTATCTTAGAAAGAAGAGGACGGCCTGAGCAAGGTATTTTTATGTTTTTTTACCTTAATACTTAATTTTTCAGCTTCTACAAAAGATATGTTTTCTCAACTTAATTTGACCTATTGGAGCAATCGAATTATTATCTCTAACAAAGAATATTAAGATATGACGCCAAAGCGAACACGGGATGCATGAATTATGTCACACCAGAGGAAAATTGAAAAATATATGGAAAATGAAGTATCTTAGAAAGAAGAGGACGGCCTGAGCAAGGTATTTTTATGTTTTTTTACCTTAATACTTAATTTTTCAGCTTCTACAAAAGGTATGTTTTCTCAACTTAATTTGACCTATTGGAGCAATCGAATTATTATCTCTAACAAATAATATTAATATATGACGGCAAAGCGAACACGGGATGCAAGAATTATGTCACATCAGAGGAAAATTGAAAAAGATATGGAAAATGAAGTATCTTAGAAAGAAGAGGCTGGCCTGAGCGAGGTAATTTTATGTTTTTGTAACTTAACACTTTATTTTTCAGCATTTACAAAAGAAAAGTTTTCTCAACTTAGTTTGACGTATCGGAGCAATCGAATTATTATCTCTAACAAGTATTATTAAGATATGACGGCAAAGCGAACACGGGAAGATAGAATTATGTCACATCAGAGGAAAATTGAAAAAGATATGGAAAACGAAGTATCTTAGAAAGAAGAGGACGGCCTGAGCAAGGTATTTTTATGTTTTTTTACCTTAATACTTAATTTTTCAGCTTCTACAAAAGATATGTTTTCTCAACTTAATTTGACCTATTGGAGCAATCGAATTATTATCTCTAACAAATAATATTAATATATGACAGCAAAGCGAACCCGGGATGCAAGAATTATGTCACATCAGAGGAAAATTGAAAAAGATATGGAAAATGAAGTATCTTAGAAAGAAGAGGCTGGCCCGAGCGAGGTAATTTTATGTTTTTGTAACTTAACACTTTATTTTTCAGCTTCTACAAAAGATATGTTTTCTCAACTTAGTTTGACGTATCGGAGCAATAGAATTATTATCTCTAACAAGTATTATTAAGATATGACGGCAAAGCGAACACGGGAAGATAGAATTATGTCACATCAGAGGAAAATTGAAGAAGATATGGAAAATAAAGTATCTTAGAAAGAAGAGGACGGCCTGAAAAGGTATTTATATGTTTTTTCAACTTAATACATTATTTTTCAGCTTCTATAAAAGTAAAGTTTTCTCTAATTAATTTGGCCTAACGAAGCATTATAATTATTCTCTCTAACATATATTATTCAGATATGACGGCAAAGCGAACACGGGATGCTAGAATTATGTCACATCAGAGGAAAATTGAAAAAGATATGGAAAATGAAGTATCTTAGAAAGAAGAGGATGGCCTGAGCGAGGTAATTTTATGTTTTTTTACCTTAATACTTAATTTTTCAGCTTCTACAAAAGATATGTTTTCTCAACTTAATTTGACCTAACGGAGCAATCGAATTATTATCTCTAACAAATAATATTAAGATATGACGGCAAAGCGAACACGGGATGCATGAATTATGTCACATCAGAGGAAAATTGAAGAAGATATGGAAAATGAAGTATCTTAGAAAGAAGAGGACGGCCTGAGCAAGGTATTTTTATGTTTTTTTACCTTAATACTTAATTTTTCAGCTTCTACAAAAGGTATGTTTTCTCAACTTAATTTGACCTATTGGAGCAATCGAATTATTATCTCTAACAAATAATATTAAGATATGACGGCAAAGCGAACACGGGATGCAAGAATTATGTCACATCAGAGGAAAATTGAAAAAGATATGGAAAATGAAGTATCTTAGAAAGAAGAGGCTGGCCTGAGCGAGGTAATTTTATGTTTTTGTAACTTAACACTTTATTTTTCAGCATCTACAAAAGAAAAGTTTTCTCAACTTAGTTTGACGTATCGGAGCAATCGAATTATTATCTCTAACAAGTATTATTAAGATATGACGGCAAGGCGAACACGGGGAGATAGAATTATGTCACATCAGAGGAAAATTGAAGAAGATATGGAAAATAAAGTATCTTAGAAAGAAGAGGACGGCCTGAAAAGGTATTTATATGTTTTTTCAACTTAATACATTATTTTTCAGCTTCTACAAAAGAAAAGTTTTCTCAACTTAATTTGACGTAGCGGAGCAATCGAATTATTATCTCTAACAAATATTATTAAGATATGACAGCAAAGCGAACACGGAAAGCTAGAATTAGGTCACAGCAGATGAAAATTGAAGAAGATATGGAAAATGAAGTATCTTAGAAAGAAGAGGACGGAATGAAGAAGGTATTTTTATGTTTTTTTAACTTAATACTTTATTTTTCAGCATCTACAAAAGAAAAGTTTTTTCAACTTAATTATACGTAACGGAGCAATCGAATTATTATCTCTAACAAATATTATTAAGATTTGACAGCAAAGCGAACACGGGAAGCTAGAATTATGTCACATCAGAGGAAAATTGAAGAAGATATGGAAAATGAATTATCTTAGAAAGAAGAGGACGGCCTGAACAAGGTATTTTTATGTTTTTGTAACTTAATACTTTTTTTTTTAGCATCTACATAAGAAATGTTTTTTCAACTTAATTATACGTAACGGAGCAATCGAATTATTATCTCTAACAAATATTATTAAGATATAACAGCAACTTTTACTTTTACCTATATTAATCTTCATGACTTTCCTTGCAAGCTCTTCATTCCATTCTGTGACCGCTTGCTGTAATTTTTCCTGAGAGTCTGAAATATATCATCCGCATAGATAAGAGCCTGTATGACAACAAGTCTAAGGTTCCACAGTCCTAAATGCGTTCGATGTTTTCTCCGGATACATATTGAGGCAATTTCATCCATGTATAGGATAAATAGTAGTGGGCTCAGGCACTCTCCTTGTTTTACTCCCTATTCTAATTTAAATACTTTAGGCTCCACTCCATTCAGCCTAATAATCCCTTTTGGTTCGGAGTAAGTTGATTGAATGACCTGTACCAAATTCTTTGGTACATTTTTCCTTCTTACGGCTTTCCATATTTCTTCTCTTGATACCGAGTCAATAGCCGCTTTTAGATAGAGAAAGGCTAAGAATATATTACGATCCCGGTCCCAGCTTTTCTCAAGAATATTTCGCAATGAGAATATATGATCTTGAGTTTGCCTCCTAGTTCTAAATGCCCCTTGTTCTTCAGCAATGCGATTTTCCTGAAGAAGACCTCCAATATGGGTAGAAACTCTGGCTTTCCAATAAACGCTTTTTCTAATTTATGAGAATTTTTTTAACCTACACCCGGACCATTTTCTTCCTCAAAAACGATTTTATTTTATTTAGATTATTACTAATTTAACCAATGCAGTTGGCATCAAACATATTAGCAATCCATTTAATTTCAAAAAGTGGATATCAAAAATTTCCGGTATAAAGTCCTCCGGTATTGAGAAGGCCAGAACAATTTTTATTTCTTCATACTTAATTTTCCGCTCGAAAAAAAATAAATTACTTGTTATTATTAATCGATTATTTAGGAGATTTCTTATTAGATCGATACTACTGGAGAATTGTCCAACAGCAGCATTAAGTGACGTTAAATAAACAAACAACTTTGAAAAATTAATCAATAAATTATCTCAGATATTTTTATTTCTAACTTAACAAAATAAAAAATATTGCACAACTACAACCAATAAATGTTATTGGGTCGAGTGCTTGGTAGGAACTTTTCTTGGATTGCTCAAGAAGATATTTGGCAGAAATCACGCACAATTGGAAGGGTTTTCATCAGACAGATATATTGCTGACCATTCTCCAGACTAGTTGTCCATGCAGGGGCAGACCTCCTTCTTTTCTATTCATCTAGCTTGTCTCACTAAACAATCTAGTTTGATGTTTTTTGTGAATGGCTAGCAATATTCAGCGTAAAATGTTTAACATTTATACGACGGGAGTAAATTAAAAATGTTAATTTCTCCTGAATGTTTGTTTTTCGATTTTACCATTTCTATTTTCCTCAATATTGGTTGTTGTAGTTTGTGATTTTATTTATTTTTAAAAAATTTAATATGTGTACTACTATAGTGGCTTCATTGCTCAATCAATGATCTCAAGGAAAATCTCAATCAGATCCATTTATCTAAATTATATTTATATAATATTTTAATTCTTAATATATATTAGTTCTAAATCATTAATAAATAAGAGACATACCCCACTCTTCTCCAAAGGTTAGAGTTGTTGGCTGACGAGGCCTTATTTAATAATTATTGAATAACATTATATTTATTTGTGCTGATCATAGTTAGATAAAACTTTTAAAACTACTTACAAAACAAGGGGGACGCTATATGTGACTGCCTATCTCTCATCCAGTTCCTCGCATCTTGAGTTGACCGCTCCTTCCGAACAACTCCCGTTCTTACCTTAAGAGTAAAGTTAACAAACCCTAAGGGCCACTACCTGATGTATGCGCATTACCCTATTTATCCAAGTTCTCCTAATTTCCAGATAGCAATATATTTAAATGCGTAGATATATTATATTCGGCAATTACGAAAACTTGAATTTGTGTGCGTTACGTATTAGTTATCATAAAAAACAAATGTTTCTTTGTGCTTAGTAGGTACAATACGGAGCAGCCCTTTCAGTTTAGATAAATGTTCTGAACAACTGTATTTCGTTTTAGATATTTTTTTTACCAAATCTCAGTAAGCTTTTTTGAAAAAAAAAATCATGGGGAAAAATGAAGATCTCAAGAAAATGGATGCCCTCTTACTTGGAGGCATTGTGATTTCTTATGCAAACATTTTTTGACTTACATTCCCTTTAGAATTGAGCTTTGAGTGTGTCAGTATTGAGGACATAAATAATGTATACAATTGGACACATTTATTTACTTAAAATACTTAAACATTTATTTTAATTAAAATACTTCTTCTCCTTCGTTATCTTCCTCCTCTGTGCCTCTCAGCGTAGAGGTAATTAAAATACAATTATCTAAAATTAATATGAAATTAAATAACATTCAGGATATGCTCAATCCATGACGGTTCATTATTTCATATTAAATATAATTTATGATATATAATATAATTTCAAAAAATTGTCTTACTAATAAATATTGTTTAACCTTAAAAGCTTAATAACTGTTTATAAAACTATAAAATGGATATTTTATAGGTGATAATAATTTTCATAAACATGAAATGTATATTTAAGCTATTTACATGGTTTTATTAAGAAAGTAATTTTGTATTAGCTGTTGATAATTTATATTTTAAGTATATAAATTAAAAAAAAGATATGACTTAATATGCCAAAATTACCATTAATCAAATTATATCTAGTTAATAGTCCTTACGAACGGAAGTCACAATTATTGCTATATAATTATTTATTGAATACAATAATTATTCTTTGTGCACATACCCTGAAGTTGAGTAGGAACAATAAATTAAGTACAGGATGTGCATATAAAGAAGTAGGTTACAAGAGACATGCAATTTTTTTAAAAAGTTGGCAAAAGTATTTTGTTTTTTGTATCTTTCATTCTGATGTATAAAAAAGTATTTTCGATAAGAAGTTAATGAATTATTTTGCTGATAGACTGTTTCTGGTAATTCTCTTTTTGTAGAAATTTAGTGTTGTCAGAGGAAACAAGCGCACAGAGCTGATGTAGAAAATAAGCATTTTCCAGACAAGCTTTGTGCTTCAAGTTGATTCGTGATGTTATGGGCTGACAGATGATCTTATTCGTTTGCAGACTCAGTGGTTGATGCTGTGGTCGTTTCTTCTGCAACAGACTCCTCAGTGGAGTGAGATGAGGTTTCGACAACAGCTTCAGTAGGGGTCTCAGGCGAGGAGGAAAGAACAGACGGAGAAGAAGATTCAGGAGAAGCAGAAGATGAAGATAATTCAGATGATGCAGAAGAGACTTCGGGAGAAACAGAACTTGAAGAGACTTCAGATGAATCAGTTGAGGAAGAAACTTCGGGAGAAGCGGAAGATGGCTCCAGAGCTGCAGAGGAAGACGATTCAGGAATTTCAGATGAAGAGGATTCAGAATTGGAGGAATCTGTTGTCATCTCTGTTGTGCTCACTGGCTGGAAGAGTGCGGTAGCGTTTTGTCGATGTACCTTCAGCACTTCGAGTGGGTTGAAGACGGAGTAGTAGTTCTGAACATTCTGGATGATCCCTTCCAAGAACCCGGGGAGGCTGTAGACAGTCCTTGCTGGAAGGATAGCGGTCCGTTGGTTGGGCAGCTTCACAAGAACTGGTACCTCAGGTCCAAGAGTGATGAGTTGATACTCTGGTAGATCTTCTGGAACCTGCGGTACATCCTGTGGCAGTTCCTGGGGAACTTGTTGGGACACTTGTGTAGGAATTCGTGGTGCAGCTTGCTCAGGGGCTTGTGGCAATTCCTGTTGGGGATCTTGTGGTACCAGTTGAGCCACCAGTACCTGCTGTGGTGCTTGTGGTACTTGCTGAGGAACGTGTGGAGCTTGATCAGCCACTTGTGGTACCTGCTGTGGTCCTTGCTGTGGTAATCCAAACCGGTATTGCGGGAAAGGATAGTTATACTGCAGGTTTTGCTGGTAGCTGTTCTGATAGGCTTGCTGATAGCGGAATCCTTGGTCGTTGTCATATTCCTTTGTTCTTTCGGCTTCGGGCCAATAACTGTAGGCATATATAGTATTAATTAAATATATGTATATATATAATTTTAGAAACTTTAATTAAGATTATTAAAAAAATATACTTATTAAAAGTTACATCGGCATTATAATATTAAAACAAGTAAGAATAAATAATATATAATGGCACAGGAAAAAGGGTAGTATAGAAACTGCCTCAAATAACGAATTCAACTCAGGTTACGAGGTCATATTGTTTTCAGACTCCTCGGCGGATTATCCGAAATTGAAGAGGTTGCTAGATTTTAAACTAGTGGGTTTGAGTGGGAATAAAGTTTGTCATGAAAGTACTGGCATCGAGTTCGAGCCATATCACCAAAAAAATGGGGCATTAAGATCCTTTTGGATGGCATTAAGCGTCACAAAGTAAATAGCGTTGAGGATACGTAAGAGGGTAGTGTTAACTGTTTTTTCGTTTCATTTTTAATATTTTCCAAACATAGCAGTTAATTAGTATGTGAGCTTTAGTATGGAAAAAATAATGTAATTATGGGTAATAAGTGGATTTTGGTAATCATTAATTCAGGAAATAAAATTATAAACTAACATTTTGAAGTACAGATGATATTTAGATTTGTTGAAACGTTCATGATAACTCGTATTTTGGGAAAATGTTATAAGGGAAACGAATGTTAAGTTAACTTGTGACTCAAATCGAAGCTACAACCTCCGGAATAATTACAAGAAGTATTTTAGATTATGAGGATTGGATGGGAGAGGATTTCGATGGCTAAGCGGTGCCCCAAAGCTCAACTACTGAGTGCAAATAGGTCTTATAATAGCCATGTATACGAATCTTTTGTAATTAATTGCGAGCTTAGAGCTTTTGTCTAGAAAGAATAATTTTTGTTCTAAATTTTTATATATTTTGACTTGCAAAATGGCTAATCGGACGATGCTATAGTGGGAGCTCTAAATTTTGCCTATCCAGGTTTTATTAGGATAGGGATTTTTAGTGAGTACCTGACGTACAGGCTCGGGACTCTCGTTTAACGTCCCCTCCGAAGGACGGCATAACCAAGGATTTTTTACTCCCTTTAAAGAATCCTAAGGCCACTTGCTGGGCTAGGAACCCGCAATCTAGGGTTTAGTAGTTTGTTATGCTAACCACTAGACCACAGGTCAACCCTAAAACTTGCTAGTTGGACTAAAAGATAGACTTTTATTCTGTGTTTGTGATTCAATACCATCTAATGTTTTTTTTATTTTATTATATTTTTAAATGAAAAGTCTCTATAAAACCATTAATCATTCACTCTGAAACAAACTTATTCACTTCTGAAAATTTAATTATTATATAGCTATAATTTTCTTACTATTGTAGAACAATATTGAAGAAAATAATAATTAGTTCCCAACAATGAGTGTTGAGAAATTCGGCTTATATTTTAAAATAATACAATGTTTTATAACACCATTATTATGCTATAATTCATAATACGATACTTGCCCTCTTTCTTGTTCGTAGTAGAAGAACGGGAATCTATTTTGTGGCTGCAGATAGAAATGAGCATGGCAGCAACTGACACCAACCGACTAAACAAAAGTAAAATACAAATATTATTTTTCAATAAAATAATAACATAAAATAAATAATAAACATACAAAACTGTGGGTAAGTGTTATTAATAAAAGGATGATTTTGGATAACTACGCTATTTATTAAAGAATTTACAATCTGACTCCATTAAATACAAATACTATAACTGCAGTAATCAACAGCTGTTTCCCTATGTTATATTGGTCAGCTGTAATCGATTGATCGAATTGAATATAACATTTTTTTATTTTTTTATTTAAAATAATTATAATATAAATATTTAGTGTCTCCTACAAAATAATGATAATAAACATTAAAGTTGAAAAATTTTAAAACTCGATAAGATAGATCATAGTTATAAGAATGTAACGATCCCTCGCTTCTCATGAATTATAAGAATGTAGTTGGAGAACATAAAAAAAATCAAGCCTCAAGTCTCTAAATACTGGAAAACAACTAACCAGGAAACATGTTGCAAGTTATATCGCAAGTAAGCACCATCAGGACAATTACCAAAGTAAAAATTCACATTAATGTAGCACATCTCACATCATCAGTCCAAACATACTTATTAATCAGTTTACTTCACTCCAAGACATTCAATATAATCTTGTATTGGACTGGTTAATTATTATTGATGACAAATTCTTCGAAAATTTCGAGGTTTTCTGGCCACCAAAAGTTTTCCCATCGGTTTTTTTCGGTTGCGAAATTGGTTACACTACTCAGACAGGACCTTACAACATATCAAAAATTCAACTGTCTTCAATTTTTGCGACCCTCAAAAACCTGGCCATGTTTGGACTATTTGGAAAAAATTAATAAGGACCGTGTTTCTGAATCTATTAGACCTACAGGCCTCGAATTATGCTTAAATTAATTAAATTTACTACAGCTTCATTCCCCCATGACTTTCATCGATGGATCACTCCTTCGGCCGGTGTTACTCACGAAAGACGGCCAAAACTTAACTCTGGATCTGTTAGACATACAGCACACGTAGTGCTGACACGTCAATTTTATATATTAGATATAGTAAAGTAGCAGATATAAGTAAGGGCTAGTACATACGGTGGTTCCTGTAGAATTAGATAATTAAACTACAAATTTTATTAATTTTAGCAAGTTTAAGTGAAATGTATTTTTTATTGCAATTATTCCCATCACCTTCTCAACGAGTGAAATTTATTTTTTGTTAAGTATTTCGTGATTATGGAAATAAGGTCATTAACATAGGAAAAGTTACAACTTCAATGTTCTTAAATTTTTTAATCCTTTTAAAAATTTTACTTACTAGGTTTTGCACGCGACTTCTTACTCGGATACTACTAGAGGTACACGTGGGAAAAACATAGTTTCTCCTCGACCACATCCCGTTATTATTCAAAAATGCTGAGGGATAGTGCAGGGCTTCGTGAATTTGGACCACTGAATCTATTTACTTGTTTTTATGCCGTTTTGGCTCTGCGATGGTCTGTCAGTCAGGACAAACTCTTCTTTATATATATATATATATATATATATATATATATATATATATATATATATATATATATATATATATATTATTCCATTCCTTAAAAAACCTTAAAAATAAACATTAAAATGTTTATCAGTTTATGTAAAAAATGTTTATCACTGGTAGGAATGGAATTATATATATATATATATATATATATATATATATATATATATATATATATATATATATATATATATATATAAGTTGGATAATAACTGATTTTATTAATCTGAAAAGATTAATTAAATTACAGGTTGAAATCCAACTAATTAAGTTACTCTGATTGTGAGCTATTAGCACCAGGTGATCTATTATAAATATGAAGGTTCCATAACCTCAACCAATGCTAACTAAATATCCAGTACTTGGATTTTACATCCCCCCCTTGAAATCATTTTTCCAGAAGGGAAAAGTGACAATTTGCTGCTGTGAAAGTAATTTGATTTTTTTTCTTTTTTCCACATTCAACTTCATACATTGAACTTGAAATCCTGCTGAGAATCCTAAATGGTCCAATTCTTACTTTATCCATTTTCTTTCTATTTAATTTGTTTCCATTCTCTATGTACACTTTATCACCAACTTTGAGTTCGTGAACTCTTCTTGTTTTGTCTACTCTTCTTTTATTTATTTCAAAACTTTTCATAGAATTTAGAAATGCTTCTTTTCAATCCCTCTCAAGATCATTTTCGTTTAGTGTATGAAACGGAGAAATTAATGATTTTTTTCCAAAAAGTAAGTATGTCGGTTCGAATTTAGTTGAAGAATGAATAGTTCTATTATATTCTAACACACAATCTTGAGCTATTCTCGGCCATGCACGCTTATCACCGCTATTAATTTTACACCTTATTCTATTTACCAGCGTTTGGTTAAGCCTCTCGTTTAGTCCATTAGACTGTGGACAATCTATTGAGGTGAATATTAAATGGATCTTCATCTTCTCTAGATAATTTTTAAGGATTTTAGAATTGAGGGCTGTATATTGGTCAGCTAGAATAATTTTGATTTTATTATTCTGAGCAATGGGATGAATAAGCTTGATGAAATCTCCAGCACATTGACCTATCGTCGTAGAAATCCAGCCATACCTGCTAAAATGATCTACCAGAATATGCATAAATTTCTTACACGATCGATTTCCCCCAAAACCACCAACGGAATCGATAGACAAGATTTCATAGGGTTCCTGTGCGGGACCTAGCTTTGACATTAAGCCAATGGGTCTACTAGTACGCACTTTATTTTCTAAGCAAATGGTACAATTTTTACAAAATTGGGTTATTGATGAGTCTAAATTCTTAAAATAGTATATTGGTCTTATTTTCTCTTTCATTTGCATGGCACCAATGTGGCCGTAATAATCATGTACGCGGCGTATAATTTCTAAGCCAAAATCAGTAGAAATAAAGATTCTAGTTCTGCCTCTTAATTTCTTAAATATTATGCTACCATTTTTTTCTATATTTTGAGCAGAGTTTAATTCTTGGAGGTTTTTATTTTGATCATTAATTATCTCTTTAAATTCTATTAAATTTACTACCCTGATAGCATCTTCATTTTCGAAATATTCTAAAACCGGTTGTCTAGACAGAAGATCAGCTAGAACATTTTCTTTTCCTCTTTTGTAGATAATTTTAAAATTAAACTGAGATAAATAATGTGCCAAATCACCTAAAATCTCATCTGTTCTGGATTTGGTTCTCAAATTTTCCAATGGTTTATGATCACTACATACGGTGAATTCCCGACCAATTAAATAATATTGCCAATACTTTATAGCATCTTTAATAGCTTTACATTCAAGATAAATAATCTCCATTTTCTTCTCTTTTTCAGAAAGTTTTCTTGAAAAATATGCAACTGGATGTAATTTTCCGTCAGTTTGAGGTTGTTTTAAAGTTCCTCCAATACCCGTGTAACTAGCGTCCGTATCTATATAGACATCTTTATCTATATCATAAATTGCTAAAATCGGAGAAGAACACAAATAGGATTTTATTAAGTTAAAACTTTTCTCGCATTCATCAGTCCACTTGAATTCGATATTTTTTCTCAATAATTTATGCAAAGGTTCAAATTTCTCGGCACTATTTTCAATATATTTCAAATAAAAATTAATAGAACCTAAAATACTTCGTACTTCCGATTTGTTTGTCGGTCTCTTCAGGTTTTTTATAGCTATCAAATTCTCTTGAGCGGGGGATATTCTGTTTTCTCGAATTATGTGACCAAGATATTTTACCGAATTTGACGCGAAATTACACTTTTCTAATTTTAGTTTGAAACCTTCCTCTTCAATCACCTGTAAAAGTCTCTCAATATGGTTAACATGGTCTTCCCATGACTTAGAAAATATCAATATGTCATCTATATAGTTAACACAAAATTCGTCTAATTTTCTTTTCCTTATAAAATTTGATAATATCCGTTGAAAGATAGCTGGTGCATTTTTAAGTCCAAAAGGGAGAACTTTGAACATAAATTTACCAAATTTAGTTATAAACGATGTCTTCTCTTTATCTTCTTTTTTTAAAGGAATACTCCAAAAAGCAGAGTTTATATCAACAACACTAAAGAATTTGCAGTTAGGCACCTTATCTATGACATCGTTTATCGTCGGAAACGGATAATTTTCTGGTATTATCAAATTGTTTAATTTTCGAAAATCAATACAGAGCCGAGTTCTGCGACCATCTTCTTTCTTAAAAGCGAGCGTTACAGGTGATGCAAATGGTGAATCTGACTCTTCAATAAGATCGGCTTCTAGTAATTTTTCTATTTGAGTCTTTATCTCCTGTTCATCTGGTACAGAACAGTTATTTGCTAGTGAAGTAACCCATTCTTGTTTCATTAACTTTATTTCAGCTTCTCTCGGTTTCACTCTACCAACTTCAAATTTATCCTTAGCAAATACCTGTTTATACCTCTCTATTAATTTTGAAATTTGTATTTTTCTGTATTCCTCTTTTATATGATCTAAATTGGTTCTAAATTCATTCAATTTTTTTGTTTCATTAATATTTAGTTCAAAATTATTAAATCTATTATTTTCATTATTTTTCGAAAGTATATCATCTTTGACCAAAATTTTATTCCTACATTCTTTTTCTGAATGATACCGATTCACCCAACCTAAACTTTCACAAATTGAGCAGGGTTTCTTTAATATAGCATAGCTACTTTTGTGTAAATTATCGGTTTTCTCTCGGGGTTTTTCCAAGGGTACGCTAACTCGTTGATTTGGCATGCTAATGTTTTTTTCCTCGAAAATGAATCGTCTAACTTCCTAAGTTCGGAAAACAGTTTTTCCATAGTTGTTATTTCTTCTCTATCCAACTTATCTTGCACTGCTAGTGGTAGTCCCATCACGATCATATTGATTCTTGATACGAGAGTACTTTTGCTTTCTGCTTCCAAACATAACCTTTCTTTCGCCAATCCACCAATGAACCTCCTAAATATTTAAAAGTGTACGCTTTCCTAATTTGAGACCATCCTTTATCTATGAATACTGAAAAAAAAGATTGTTTCCAGGCCGACCAATTTTCAAGACCTATTTTTTTTAAGTTTGCCTCATACCAATCTTTTGCCGGTCCCTCTACAAAAAAACGAAGAATTTCAATGATGTTTGTAATAGTGGATACATTATGTCTCCGGCATTCATACTCATAACCATCTATCCATTCTGTAGCATTTTGTTTTTTATTGAATTTTTCTATTATAAATTTCTTTTCAACATCCTGAAGCTTGCATTCATTAGAATTCAATTTATTTTCTAATTCTTTTATTTTCTGAGTTAAAAAAAAATCATGACCGGATTTGCCAGTACTCGTATCAAAATCCCTAAAATTCGATTCCTCTAATGGAATACTATTAAAACAGATGTTGTCATCTTCATCAAAATATACCTTTCTTATTTCTTCATCAATTTTGATTCCTACATTCCTATAACCGTTAATTGGCCTAATTGCGGATACAGCATTTTTAATAGTTGATTTAGTTAATAATACCTCATGATGGCGTAGGTTTCTATAGCCTTCTGGTATTAAAAACCTTACTATTTTATCTTCAGATACCTGCACCAATTCGTGCTCCTCTTCATCTACTTTGATTATGTGGACAAATAATTTTGCTCCTTTTGTCTTGTCCTCCATTTATATCAACTTGTAATTTAATTTATAAGTTGGATAATAACTGATTTTATTAATCTGAAAAGATTAATTAAATTACAGGTTGAAATCCAACTAATAAAGTTACTCTGATTGTGAGCTATTAGCACCAGGTGATCTATTATAATTATGAAGGTTCCATAACCTCAACCAATGCTAACTAAATATCCAGTACTTGGATTTTACATATATATATATATATATATATACTTACTTTCAATCAACATTAACTTGGTTTCGCTTGTCTAGGGTGTTTACGGGTTTAAATTGGCAGATTTTAATTATCTATATTTACTGATAAGAACTGGAATAAATTATTTAAGTTAAATTGAAAATCTCACCTTGAGTGGATTAATTACTTTATTAACTATTAATATACCGTTTACCATTTATTTGAATTAAAATATGGATCAACATCAGGAAATCAATAGATAAGGCGAAATACATTTTGTTAACATTGATTTATTATTAACCCTAATTGAAAGCAATAAATAAACAAATTGTTTTCAATTTAAAAACAATATACTGAACAAATAAGTCTCAATAGAATAATAATATAATGAACAAATAAAAGAAATTGATCTAGAAAATTTACATGTATCAAATATTAAATATATTTACCAATTTCTTACTATCAAATCTCCTTATAATTAAGATATAACCTATAATTAACATATTATATTTATATAGCGCTTTTGAATTTATTTAATATAATTTTAATGAGCACAAAAAAATTGTATTTGTCAACGTTATTCTGCAGATTGTTGAAATCTTGCATTTAATAGAAGAGGTGATCCATTCGCTGTGAAGTTCCTATGAAGATTGCTCTGTAGGTAGAAAGATGAATGTTCCTGTATGAAGGCTTCAGATGAGCGAGATGGTCATTCTTGTTCGAAGTTTTGAGATCTAGTGCCTTGTTTTTTATTTAAGGGATAGGTAAGAATGCCGACCTCTAGTGGCATTTACCTGAACTCTGCAATGATGTCAGAGTTCTTCATTGAATTTTCCTGATTCTCCAGGAACAATTATATCCTCCGGTCTTTGTTTCTAGGTTTATTATATTAATTAAGGAATGACTCTATATTCTTCTTAGTTAAATGATTCGTTCATTAGACGATAGTTGCGTCAGGTATCAATATATATATATTTTTTTTTATATATAGATTGTTAACTCTGAATATTGCATCGTCAGTAACGCACTAAAAAAAAATCACCTCAAAGAAGATCAAATTCAGCACATCAACAATCCAAACAGACTTATCTATAGAACTTCACTCTAATATCTAAGTTCAAGAAAATGCTCTGAAAGAAGGTGGTATGTTTTATGTTTTTTTAAGTTATCCAATGGCGTTCTAGATAATAAGGAATGTTTTTAATTGCTCTCTGTGCTTCAACCACGAAAGATGGTCATTTTATGAAACAGTTTCCAAATCTTGTTTTGTAAAGTCCAAGGTGTCGAGACTAGAAATGATAACTCACATTGAAATCAGGACCAAATGCAAACCCACATATTTCTTTCTGTTTTTGTTTTGTATATTTATTGGCATATTCCATACTACAGTTTAAAATGTGCCCTTTAATAATATTTTTAAAATAAGAATTAACAACATATGTGATTAATTAAAATATATATAAAAAAAAATATTGCTTATATCCTGTTACAAATAACAAAAATTAAAATGTATGAGAGTATCTATGTTTTACAATGTATGTATATTCTTAAACGGATGTCAACTTTTCAAAATCCTTACTGTTAATGAATTCGGGCCGCAATGTATTATATTGTTCGTGTTCAGATCCTGGGCAATCTTTCCCTCTTAAAATTTAAGAATTAGAAAATTTTGACCTTTTCCTTTCATACATTTGGCAGTCATAAATTATATGTCTAAATTTAAGTTCTTCTTTGTCTATTGAACAAGTATTGACATTGATTATGTGAAATTTGCTGAAGTATGATTTGGCATGTCCATGCTCGGTTAAAACCTGTGTTTGTTTGTAATTTGTGGAGTTTATTATTTTGTAGTTATTGTTTGTCAGCCTTGAAATAAATCTATGTAAACCAGGAGATATATTTGAATTTACCCACCGTTCGTTCCATCTAAAAACTAATTCATTCGTTATATTGAATTTTATGAACTATAAAGGTATTGTGTGAAAAGATGGAGATAAATCACTTTGCACTGCCTCTTTCACCAATTTATCAGCTATCTGATTGCTCTCAATACTAGAACACGATCATCATAGAAAAATGAAGGAGGAAAGGTTGTCCAATAAATTTTAATTTTGAATAAATCTATGAGAGGAAATAGCGGAGAAGATAGTGGAAAAGATGTTAGGGGAAAGTATGTACGGTCTTGGTATGAGTGAGGAGGATATATATGACAAAAGGAAATAGAAAAAAGACCTGAAAAAAAATTGATAAAAAAAAAAAAATCGTTAAAAAGTCATAATTATTATTTCGCAAAAACGATTTTATCTTGAATAATATTAGGTGACCTTATATATATAAAGATTAGGAAGAAAATGAAACACGGCTTAAATGGATAATCTCAACCCTCAACCCCATTAAATCCTTGAAGAAAATCTCCAATATGGGTAGAAACTTTGGCTTTCCAATAAACGCTTTTTCTTATTTATGAGAATTATTTTATCCTCCACCCGGACCATTTTCTTCCTCAAAAACGATTTTCTTTTATCAAGATTATTACTAATTTGACCAATGCAGTTGATAACAAACATATTAGTAATTCATTTAATTTCAAAAAGTGGATATTAAAACTTTCAAAAGGGCTCCGGTATTGAGAAGGCCAGAACAATTTTTATTTCTTCATACTTGATTTTCCGCTCGATAAAAAATAAAGTACTTGTTATTATTAATCGATTATTTAGGAGATTTCTTATTAGATCGATACTACTGGAGAATTGTCCAACAGTAGCATTAAGTGACGTTAAATAAACAAACAAACAACTTTGAAAAATTAATCAATGAATTATCTTAGATACTTTTATTTCTAACTTAACAAAATCAATTGCACAACTACAACCAATAAATGGTATTGGGTCATTTCTTTTATTTCTTCATAGTTGATTTTCCGCTCAATAAAAAATAAATTACTTGTTATTACTAATCGATTATTTAGGAGATTTCTTATCAGATCGATACTACTGGAGAAGAAATTACTACCGTACGATGCAGGCAGTATGACGACACCGAGTTCAGTCAACAGCTACCTTACCTCAGTTATTAGAAAATAACAATTAAACAATTTGAATTATGAAATTGGAACGATCTGTAATTAATTTGGAGATAAAGAGAAAAACAGAAATGCAAAGAAGTACAAGTTAAACGAACGACCAAGTTAAATACATAAATCCAATATTTTAAATAGTACATTCAATTGATAATGAAATTAGAATGGCAAGGTTAAGTAAAGGTTAAGGTTTGTGGTAAGATAAAATTAAACAGCTGATTGAAAAAGTTGTAAATATATATTTCGCTATTTCACAACCTGTTTTGCTATAGAATTCATCCATTTCAGGGGTTAATATTGTTATTAAGTTTTTTTAAACTAATGGATTACGATTTTACGATTGACATTATCGGACTTTTTTTTTACTTCGTCCTGTTGTTGCCTATGGTGAGGAGGCGTGGACTCTAACCAAACAGCAAGAGAGATTATTGAATACATGGGAGAAAAAGATTTTTAGAAGAGTGTATGGCCCAACCAAGGAAGGAATTTGTTTCCGCATGAAAAAGAACCAAGAACTTAAAGACCTATATGGTTGGGGCACGTTTACAGAATGGACAAAAAAAGGCTCCCAAATCAGATTCTGGGCGGACGTCCAGACGGAGAAAGAGGAAGAGGTAGGCCTAGAATGTGATGGCTGGAAGATGTGGAAGCAGACCTTAAGCTCCTGGGGGTAATTACATGGATAAGAGCAGCGAGAGATCGGTCAAAATGGAGGGGAATTGTTGAGGAGGCTAAGGTCCTCCATGGACCATAGCGCTATGTAATGATGATGATGATTATCGGACTTTTATTCATGCTGGGGATTTCGAAAAAAAACATAAATAAATCGTTACTAATAAAAATTGATCGATGTTATTCCTCTTGTTACAGAAGGCTAATATAACCTTATATGCTCTTTATATATAAAGAACAGACAATTATTCCAGAAAAGTACATATTAGGAAGGTAAATACCCTGGGTTGCTGTTTTTTGCTTATTTATTGGGAATAAATGGTGGGTGAAATACAGATAAGAACCTGACGTAGGAATGACGTAAATTGAAGGGACTACCCCTACCACCAAGTTAGCAACGTGAGGAATTAGTACCAATCGCCTTTCGTACTTTTTCGTGATCGTCCTCTTTTTCTCTGATCGTCTATCGAAGTGCGTTATTCTTGTAGGATATGTAAAAAAAACATAAATAAATGGATGTTTAAAAAAATACATCTATGTCATTATTTTATGCTTTTTCCTAAATTTTTCGTAATACAGAGTATCAAAAACTTTGATCATTAAAAAAAATGTAGGCAAACAATAAGTGTGGTGTATTGATGTTAATATCTATGGTGCTGAAGGTTCCGGGTTATACATCCTCTTTCTAATTTATATTATTACCATTACCGCATTCAAATTACGTCATTTCTACTTCAGGATCTTATACCTTTTGTAATCTGTAAATTTTGAATGGTTAGACAAAAATGCCTTGAAAATATCCCTCAATAAAACAAAGTTACAGCTTATATGAGAAAAGCTGTCACAGCTATAAATTGGTAATTCGATCTGAGCAATTTTAGCTGTCATAATAGCCAGCATATTATAAGGCTAATATAACCTTATATGGTCATTTTATGTAAAGGAACTGAAAAATATTCCAGATAAATACATATTGGGTAGGTTAAATGTTGTGTTGTTATCGGGAGTGTAGAGGCTCAGTGGTAGAACGCTGAGTTGGTATGCTGAAGATCCTGGGTTCAAATCCCTCTCGGGCTACGACGTTGGAAAGGAAAAAGGGCTCCGGGCGACCATTAATGGATATTGATGAGGTTCTGAAGGAAGCTGTTGAGTCAAATC
This sequence comes from Troilus luridus, assembly GCA_964056705.1. Lineage (NCBI taxonomy): Eukaryota > Metazoa > Arthropoda > Insecta > Hemiptera > Pentatomidae > Troilus > Troilus luridus. Next base: position 186,504,502 of record OZ057412.1, on the reverse strand, counting down.
CGTATAAAAGTACTCGCGAACTTGCCAGGGAGTGTGGACTGTCGAAAGATACTGTTAGTCGCCACATTCTCTCCATGGGGAACGTGAAAAAGGCCAATTTTGCTGCTAGAGGGCAATTTGAAAAAAATCCAGGCTTTGTGTTTTTTGGAATTTTGAAGGTGTTATTCATCACGAATTGGCCCCTGACGGATGCTCTATGAATTCTGAACTCTACTGCGAACAATTGGAAAGGTTGTACGCGAAGTTCTCAGAGCGTTATCCTACTCTGATCAACCGAAAAGGAGTTTTATTACAACAAGATAATGCTCGTCCACACACTTCCCGTCGAACCAAAGAAAAGTTTACAGAACTTCATGGGTTTGAACTCCTGCCTCATCCACCATATATTCCAGACTTCGCATTATCGGATTACTATTTGTTTCGATTCATGGCCCATTTTCTTCAAGAGTAAAAATTTTATAGTTTTGCGGAAGTTGATGCGATCCAAGAGTCCTTTGACAGCTATCCCAATGAATGGTATCAGCTTGCCATCGAACAATTGGCTAGCAGATGGCAAATGACGGTTGATAAGAATGGACTATACTTTGAGTATTAATTGTATTTTATATCAAAGAAATAATAATACAAATATTTGGTTAAAAAACTGTCACTTTTTTTATACACCCCATTATTTTTCGGGGGCATCAACCATTTAGTGTTTTCTCTACACGTCAATTGCCTACTTTCAATTCCTTCAGTTATTCAGACCGATTCATATGCAATCGTAACATATCTACAAACAATGACTTGTATATGTGTAAGTTGTAAAATACATTAATACAGGCTATAAGGGTTTATAAAGATGTCATAGGAATAAGACATTGAAAGACGTGATATATTCTGATTATTCCTAAAACAATGGCCGATCAGCAGAAATACTAACCACTGAATTTTATTTTTTCGAGTAGTAGTGATTAAGGCAGACAACTTACACAGGCATGATCTAGATATCATCATTAACACAGATCAATGTGGGAGTGTACTGAATCAGCTGCTGTGTTTATGTTGATGTTGATTTAGGCCACACCTTAACTCACTCTCTCTCTCTCTCTCCCTCTCTCTCTCTCTCTCTCTCTCTCTCTCTCTGCCATTATTTCTACCAAATTAGATTTCACTTGTATAGCTGCTATCAGTGAGAATTCCTCACTTGTTTTCTATCATTAGAGCTGAAGTAAAACATTTATAATAATAGATTAATACTACTTCAGCAGTTTTTATCTCGTTAAGTTTGCCTTTTAGAAAGTATAGAAAACTTTCGATTCTAATTGTCCGATATTCATCTCATGGATAGCTATATTAAGTGTCATTATTGCCAAAGTCATTAAGAACCTATTAATCTTATAGCTAGTCAGTATACTTTTTATGGACTATCTTTATTTACAGTCATTTCATCTGAAGTTCAATATTTGTTAATTAAGACAGAAGCGAATGAACATTTTCCTCAGTTATTGATTTACGGCCCTATTAGGTATAATGAACATCGGATACGTGACAGTCACGGATAGATCCTGTGGGATTTATAAAACGAGTACCCTTAATAGGCGAAAAACAATGTAGTTGAGGGTAATCTCGGAAATATCACCTGTCATCACAACGATTGGACAAGACACAGTAACAGTGTACTGGAACCCAAAACACTTTATGGGATGTAGTGATACGGGTTTCTATATGTATATCTAATAGCAATAATAACAAAATGTCCTACACCACTTAAACCCATGAAAGGTTTGGGATTCAGGACATGGTAAAGACAGTATTATTTCTTTGAGAACGGTTGTGGAGGGAAGAGATTTTTCGTAAATCACGCTCAACGGCCAGATCCACCCCTTATTTTGGGTACCTACTTTATAAAGTCTAAGTGAGCCCCAGTAGGGTCCTAGATCTCACAGTATCCATCTCTGGCCGCTAACAGATTAAATAAATGTCTGCTAGCGAGCGGTATTTGAAACCACTCCGCTCCGCAGTGTTTCGTTGAGTAGGAGCTAGCAGGACAAAATTATTTGTCGCCATTTCTGCATTTATTTCGACTAATTAAGTATTTTAATTATTTAAGAGGATTGCAAGGACGATAATTAGGAAAAAAACAATGCATTATTATGATAAGAATAAAACCGATTTTATTTATTTAGTATTTATTCTGAGACGAGTTCCTTTATAATAGTGATGCGGAAAATAAAATATAAATTATAATTTCTTAGAGTAGAATACAATCTAGCTAAACGCAACACTGCGCGCTGCTTTGATTTTCCAGCCATTTATCATAAATTTTAGAGGAATAGTTAGCCAGTCTTGTTTTAATTTTCCTTTCAGAGTCCTCTGAAAGGTTTATAACATTTAGTTTGGTCGAAAAGAACTATAAAATAAAAAAAATAAGGCTGTTTCTACTATTATAAAAAAAAAACCTTTCTCGAAAATAAGTATTCTTAAATTAAAAAAACAATGTTGTACTCAACTGTGCTGGCTATACTGCATCTTATTATTAATGGGAGAGATGCAGCTAAAATGTAGCCCGGATACAACCGGATACAAGCCATTGCCATATCTTGAAAGTTTCAAAATGAGGAAACATCTGTCATGCATTTTCAAAACAAAAATTGAAACACTTGGATTATCAGAAGATTTTTTTAATTGGAAAAAAATAGAACCTATGAGTACATATATTATCAATATTCAACAATTGATTCATATAAAAATAGTAACATTATAATTATGTGCTGTTGAAATGAAGTTTTGAATACAACTGACTTAGTCTATTTCAATGGATTCATGACTTTGGCCTCTATTACTGACGAGATGAAGTGTGCCAGACATAAACGAATATTGGATTTCTAGGTTTTGAACAATTGTTTACAATATTCCAATAACAAATTTTAGAACTTTGAACATGAATTTTGTCCAGCTAGATCCTACTAATCGAAACACTTTGCCCTTCTTATAAAATAATATCAAATAATTTAATAAAGTGTAAAATAAAATATAAAATGTAATATTAAAATAAAAGGCTGTTCACAAACTTCACTCCCTTCCTTCACAAAATACTATCAAAATTCAACTTTAAAAGACTATCTTGAATAATTATTTATTGGTCGTATAAACATTATGGAGAAAAAACCATGGGGATTAAAATAACATGCCAAAGAGCATGAAATTATTTATTATTTGTATTAATTGGGAGGGAAAGCCCGTAACCTTTCTTAGCTTCTCTACAAGTAAGTTTTATAGACACAACTTTTAAAAGATTTTAATATATAAAGTTTTTTGTAATGATTGTACATCGCATACGTATCTTACATCGCATGCAAATACGTAGTTAAAAAGGTTATATGTTAAATTTAACCTTCCAGATGGTTATACGTTCAGTTAATCTTGAATAGATCATTGTTTTAATTATTCACGTTGTTAGGTAATACACAGTTTAAGTGATTCACAAATCTCGACATTGACAATAATTACCATTATAATTTATTGTCTAATATGCGTTGTTTATGTAATGGAGACTGTACACAATTTACAGATTTTAGAGAGAACACCTTGAAGTTAAACCCACAATGATTTCAGTTAAGTCCTATCTCTAGGTGTGGTGTGCTTTCCCACTCAGTGTCCAATAGGCTGACCCAAATTGCTCAATACCAGTTTTACTACATATTTATAGTTGCTAATATATTATAATTATTTTATATGTGTATATATGTATCTGCAACCGCAGTGAATAGGTGGTTAAATCGAATCTTATCAATAATGATTTATTTTACCTAGGGAAGCAGAATCGTGTCATTCGCGTAGTGTGTAAGTGTCTAAGTCAAGCCTTACCTTGAAATTGAGTTATTGCTTATATTCTAAGCAATAATAGCTTATATTCCATTTGTAGCCAAAACCTGTCAGTTGTGTACTACGAGAATGACACGATTCTGCTTCCCTCAGCACAATTAAATCATGCTCGACAAAATTCGACTGGGGTGATGGGTTACTGGATTTAGAGATCTGCAGTGGCAAATATCTTGTCTATTTTTCTAACTAACTCGAATTGACCCTTTAGGATCTGAAGACCTTCATGGGAATTATCTAGCCTCTATAAGGTGAGTCACAAAGGGAAGAGGCTGGTGGCTGAGCGTGATCTCGGCCAAGTATTCAATACACTTAACGAATCGAGAAAAGGATTTGGAAGAAAAGAAAGAAGAAAAATATTTTTCTGGCTTGGTTACGACCCCTGGTAGCTCACTGGTTAGAGCTCTGCACTAGAGATGTTCTTATCCCGGCCAGGACAAATCTTTTCACTTCAAAATAAATATATTTAAAAATAATCTCCATCAAAAGAAAAATAAATACTCCGCCTTCCCCCATATTGTATTTAGCAAATGAACTACTACCATTCAATGACCACCACACATTTTTAGGACTCACATTTGACAGAAAATTAGCCTGAGAACATCATATAACTACAATCAAAACATCAGTTTTAAAAAAATTAAACATACTACATATTCTCGGCGGTACTACTTGGGGTTCAGACAGGACTACATTGCTGAAACACTACCGGGCACTAGTTTATTCGAAGCTTGATTATGGATCCTTTATCTACGTTTACGCCCGCCGACAAATCCTAGCCAAGATCGACTCGATTCACCACGCCGGAATTAGGATATCGACAGGTGCTTTTCGAACGAAAGACAGAAACTTCAATTATGTTTCCAAACTATACTTGCAAACTGATCATCCAGGGATTGAAAAATATGTACTCACACAATCCCATAGTCCAACGCATTCACGAATATCTAATAATGCTAATCCACATAACAAAAAAATATTCTTCATCTGGGCCCCGGGACATGTGGGTATCGTCGGGAATGAGATGGCTGACAAAGCTGCTCGAGCAGCTCTAACCCTCCCAGGTAGATGCACAGCTATTCTAACCGCCCAAGAACTTGCTCGCCCCCCTTAAAGAATGTATAGTTAAAATATGGATCAATGAAAGTCCAGCCAGTAAATTGAAATATATAAATAGGGAAGAAAAAACTTGGGCTAAATATAATCACAGTAATCATGTTAGAGAAGCACTTAGAGACAGCAAATCTGAAATCGACAAAGTGGTGAAATTCATTACAAACTGTAAATGAATAACCAATATTTGATCTTCCATTATCCCTGCTATAGATGGATTTGTTGTTTTTTGTCCGATTGTTTCATTTCCCTATTATAGATATATAATTTGTTAGTATGTGTGTATGTATATATTTTTATGATAAATAATTATAAAAATCAAAAATCTACAGGCGTTGATGACCCTAGGGTTTTACGCCTCTAAGCAACAACAAACACACACCATCAAAAGAATAATAAATAAATTAATTAAAAAAACTTAAAGAGTCATTTGCTTTGAATTGGAATAGTTCCTTAACATGCACTGAACGCTTTAGTTTTAAAAGTATTTTGCATTGGTTTTGTGGTATAAGGATCCATAAAAACAAGGAAGAAACGTGGACAGTAGTGTCAGGGAAGGAAGTATTTAGGACAGGCTATAACACATGGAGATAAGATGAAGGGAGCATGGAAGAAACGACTTCAGAGTACATTGTGTGTTTCTCCTGGGACCATTAAAAATAAATAAATAAATTGTGAATACATATATTATGTGTATAATAGATTTATGTGAAATATATTTTCTTACCTAAAAAAAATTGTATCGAACTAAATAAAAAGAATAGTAGATAAATTAAATGTTAATTTAGATTAAGAAATTATATTGTAATGAATCGCATCTATGTTCGAAACGTGCTTACTAAACATTTTCCAGGCCTAGTTCTGGTAATGAGATCGGATATAACTCAGGGATTTTCAATTACTTACCGAGATTTATCGAACAATTGATTAATTGGCATTTTATTTCAAGAATGTCCTGCTAAATTTGTTCGCAAGGGGCAGCACATAGCGGACACCGGGGTCAAAATGTTTATGTTAGCTCGAATGAGCCATTTTAAACCCGTTCGATTTCCCCTATAAGCGAGAGTTGAGAAATGGTACTGCCGGCGAGCAGGGTCTTGGTCCGACCGGAAGGAAGATGAGCTGTCAAGGTAGGACTGACTAGATTTGGGGTGTAGCCAGATGGTGGTAAGTTGTTGATAGAGCCAATCAAATCAGACTATTTAATATTTTATTTTTCTTCTCTCGTCCGTTCACAAAACAGATGGGAGATATTTTATTTAAATTGTAATTATTATTAGTGCCTATAGGATTATGGTTATAGATGGTGTATCGTTTTCTTAATTGTAATTATTATTTTTCTTAATACATTTAGGACTATTAATTATTACTAGTATTATTAGATATTTGGTGTAATTTTATATTATGTTGGTTTAATATAAAAGAGTTTTATTTTTTATTTGAGGAAGGTAAGATTCATTTCCTTACAAAGTGTTCTTGGTGTCCTAGACTATACCTTGTTTCACCCCAGCCCTTTTTCAGGTGTCCACGAAGTGCAAGAGAAGAGCAGCAGGTAATAAAATATTAAAAATAATTTGTTGGTTCCCGTCATTTAGTGACATCCAGGGGCAACTTCAAACTTCCTCCATCGACTTATCCCAAGTTTACAATAATACCATTTAGTTCTTTCAGTTTTCTTATAATTCTAATAATTCTTTCAGGTTTTAAAATCCTAATTATCCATCGATAGGGAGGGGAGTGGCTCAGTGGTTGAGCACTGAGTTGCCATCCCGGAAATCCTGGTTCAAATCCCGCTGCGGGCAGTTACTTTTATTTAGTCTGTTTGCGGCCGGAGATGGATCATATAGGATCTAGGATCCTCCTGGGGCTCACCCAGCCTCTATAAAATATTATAAAAATAGGGTACCCATAATAAGGGGGAAAAACCTGGCGGTTGAGCGTGACCTCGGACAAGTCACCTCCTTGCAGAAACGTTGTCCATGAAACAGTACAGTCTTAACCATGTACCCCCAGACTCGTTCACGAGTCGTAGTGGTACAGGTAAAAAAAAAAAATTATCCATGGATCTAGACCATTTTGTCTCTATCCTTGAACCGGTGTGGGTCTGTGTGAAGGACATTGCCCAATTGGCTACTGAAGAAATGGTTATGGAGTTTGATATTGCAACATACAAAATCATGGTCGGAGCTAAGGGAGGTTCAAGGGTCTTTCTTTAAACAATCAGAGCTAGCACAAGCAGCAAATATCTGTAAAACGACAACTTCGCGTGACTTAAGGTCTTCATGTCAGCACTACTAACAAAAAAAAAGCTGTAGTATATAAATTATTTAATCTGTTAACAGTCACGGATGGACGCTGTGGGATCTACAGACCTCCTGGGTCTCAGCCTCTTTAAAATGTGTACTCTCAATAGGAAAAAAAAACCTGGCGGCTAACATGAATTTGAACTTGAACTCCCAGTGCAACTACTGGCCAAGAACTAGTCTCTACTATGCTCTGATCCCAACATTCTTCATGAGTTTTAATAGCACAATTTATGTTTTTATAAAGTTATATATTACATAAATTACACTTCATGACTCCATTAATATATTTGATTAAGAAAGCCTCAAATATTTTTTTAAAAGGAAATAGTCAGTAGAAAAAAGAATTTTTAATTGTATCTAAGGTCTTAAAAATTAAAAAAAAAGGTTTGAATCCCGTTAAGAGTACCCATTTTAAAGAAGCTGAACCCCAGGAGGTATGTAGACCCTGTAATCCCTGGGCATATCTTTTCTCTTCAAAATAAAAATATTTAAAATTATAAAAATTAATAAAATAAATTATAATAATATGTAATGCTTCCGCAAACAGATACTGACAAATGGGCTAACCCTTAGAATCGAGAAACCTGATGAGGACAGGGTTCAGCCTGGAGAATTAGGGAAGTCTGGGCCCAGAGGGAAGCGAAACAAATTGCCAAGTGTAACAAGACTTAACGTAGTCCTAAGATGGCCTCAACGAATTAATAATAATAATAATATATAATGACGTAAGTCAACAAGATCCTAATTAGTAATGTTCAATGAACATTCTTCCCCTTGTATACATCGCAAATTGGGAATCAGCAATGGACTGTCTGACCGAGGTACGAACCAGGATAGCGAAGTTGATTGTTTCCATGACGGAAACATGGGAGACTTGGGTTCGAATCCCGGCCCTGGGCATATCTTTTCTCTTTAAAATAAAAATATTTAAAATTGTAACAATTAATAGAAAAATAAATTAAAATAAATTATTCATTTTTAGTGTTACTCTTGTAGTTTAGAATAACACGAATCTCTTTTGTAGTTTGTTTCTTAAGCCTCATTATAGACTAATAAAAGAAATTAACTCATAACACTACAACCAAAAAAGTCTTTTGGTTTTGTCAAATTATCTTGGATATGGTAGAACCAGTAATTTTTTAGAATAAAGGTGGTTTGGGGAGTTGGTTTGTCCAAAATCACGCTCAACCACCAGGCTTACTAAGGGTACCTATTTTATAGTGCCAGGACCAGCCCCAGGAGATACTCCACATCCCACAGGGTCCTTATGAGACTGAACAGATTAAATAATTTATCAGCTATTATAAATATTAAGAGTTATAAGTGTCTAAAAATTCGAAAACGGACGGTGGGCAAGATAGTAGTTATTTTTAATGATAGAAGTTAGAATTCGTGATAGGATTTCTTCACCTGTCTGAAATCATTAAAATAAAAAAAAAACCTTGCACCATTAAAACTCATAAAGAGTCTTGGATTCAGGACAGATTTGCAACAAGTTTTTGTTTATACAGGTCAAGAAAACAAATCGCATGCCAGAAAATGCAGGATTAGTGGTCCGTGGACGGAAGCAGAGATTAGTATAAACATTGTATTTTTTTTTAAATATTTTAAATGTTATTCTTATATTGTTAATCTATTACCAGCAATAATATAGAATCTGCCATCGAGAACTTGAATGTACCTAGTTTAAATAAAATCTAAATAAGTAAACAGAGAAATATCATTTGTTTATTACACAGTTTTTTGGATAGAAATAATTTTCCAAGTTTTTTAAATATTCTCTATAAAATGCCACTAAGAATAATCCAATCGCATATTCATTTTCTTTCAATTTCTTGTTTAAAGGGATGATCAGCGGTGAGTTAATGTTAATAACTACAGCCTTGGCATTTCACATTATTTTAAAAATGTTCTATTGATCACTTCGGATCATGTTACAACTTTATATTACCTTCCTCTACTGGAATTTTATCTTCCTCATATATTCCTTCGTGCGTTCTCTGGCAAGTTTCCTTCGATCTTCTGCCCAATATCATCCAACCTTCTCAGGTCTTTTTTCATCCTGACACCCTTTCAAATTTTTCATTTTACTCCCGAAGTCATTTCCTTCTAACATCTGAGGTTCCGTAGTGATCAGCATCTCCAAATCTTTCTTTAGTCCACAATGTAGTGGTCTTTTTCTCCTAGAAATAATCAAATATTTGCTTGGTCAATCTATGCTTGTTCATTTTGTACAGATGTCTCAGGAATGTCAGCCTCGTCCCCTCCCTCCACTCATGTCCCTTCTGAATTGCACCCATGATTTTTCATAGAATTCTTTCCAGGAGTTATTCCAGTATTCTAATTATTGGTAGATCGCCCTTTTTTGTTAGTTTGTTACCGATATACTCAATTCGTTTTTAGAATTAGATCTACAACAGCTGATTTTTCAAATCCATTTTCCTGTACAGTCTCTTCCAGATCTATGAATTTGTCGACCCTTTTAATCAGACCAATCCCCAAGTTAAGGAAGTTTAGTCTATGTTGTGGTGATCTTCTTCTTCCAGAAATAGTCTTCTTACCACCGAGATTCTTACCACTTTCTGGTAGATTTCGAATTTATTTCGCTGTTTACCTCCCTCTTCACTTTTTATCCATCTTCAGAACTGTATTTATTATTTTTCTTAGAATTCTTCTTTCCAGGACTTCCAGTTTTTCATAGAGGGACATTCAAGTGTTCTAGTGCCTTACTTTAACATTCCAGAAGATGCACTTATTTTGGTAGATAATCTTTTTTAATCGATATGCTTTTTCCATTTTTATAATTCGACCTCCAACAGCTGGTTTTTTTAATCCAGTTTCCTGTACTGTCTCTTCCAGATACCTAAATATTTGTATCGTTTCAATCCGATCTTTCTCCATGTAAAGGAATTCTTGTCAATGTTTCACATTTTACATGATTTATATTTTATTTGCATATCTTTTACTTCTGGTGCATATTTTTTCATTTATTTCTCCTAATAAATCCTAGAAGGAGCATCGAGATTCATTCCCTGTTAAATAAGAACCCTTTTCTGTCCTAGCACGGGGATTTAATAGAGGGCTACCTTCCTGGTCCAGGTGTCGGAACAAAAAACTGTTTAGGTCTAAGGAAAAAACTAGGGTCAGGAATCCAGATTGATTATCTGTAGACCGTCCAAGATGCTGCCTAGGCATTGCCCCAGCCTTCGTAGTATCATAATATAAGATAAACAATTTTAATCCCATCAACCACATTACTTCCAATATAACAGCTAGTTATTAGATATTTTAAGCTCATTTGGAGAGGTAGAAACGAAAACATATGAAGATTGAAAACAAAATACAATCTAGATAAACAAATTTATAAAAACTATAATAAATAACAAATATTAAAAAAATAAAAGAAAACATATAAAAGGTATTCATGTTACTAGAAACTTTACCTCTGAAAAAAACAACAACATTTATTTACTTCAGATTGGTGATACCATTAATTATATTTAATATATATATTTAATAAATAATAATTAAATAGTAGAAAACAAGTTTAGAGTTCAGAAAGGCGCGATTTTATGTTCCGGGAGTGGACTGAGGAATTGAATTGTAGGATATATTTATTATAAAATTAAGGAATAAAATAATTATTATATACAATAAGTGGGGTACCCTCTGTCTGCCTAACGGCGGACCAACTTCCATTTTACATTAATACAACTGTTCATTTAATTGCACTATAGCCGGTGCTTAAAATTTTACTCTAGAAGTGAAGACTTTATTCAATAAAATTGAAGTTTAGTTTAACACTTATTTTGTACCTCCACGTGAACCTATTAAAATATGAGTACCCACTAAGCATTGTGTAGAGATATTAATTATTTATAGTTTATACATTCAGTATATACCTAAAACAAAAAATAAAACATTGATGCGATGTTTTTTGGTTGCTTTACAAATTTTAAAAATAACTTTATCTACAAAAAAATTTTAGTTTATAAGAAAAAATGTATTTATTTTACTTTACATTTCCTGTATTGAAACAACAGGCTTAAGATCAAAATATCGGAATACGATGTAATTGGTTATATTTTTTAAATCGATGCATTCCATTTGAATTGAGAAAAACGCAATACATTTTGGTTAACGGCTCCAAAAAGTCAGGAACAATGCACAAAACCAATTAAAAAAATATTTATAATTTATCCAGATACTCACGACAAAAGATTAAACAAAAAGTAGTTGATCTACGCCGATAAAATATTATATCCCTAAAAAATACTTTGGCACACCCAATGATTTGAGGATTTATAAATGTAAAAAAAAATTTTGTTTGTCTTTTTGTAATATATTCAATTTGCAAACAATAAACATCTAACATCTCATATATAATATAGAAATAAAATTAACAAGTTAGACATAAAAAAAAATGCAGTTTTTCACCGCTCAAAAAGTATTGGCTCACATAATTGATAATATAATATTAGTGCCAAAGGCATATAAATTACTTAATATTATGTAAACATACCATTGGCATTAATAACTGCCTGCAGATGCCTTGGCATGGATTCTACTAAATTATTTAATATTTCTAAATATTTTTATTTGATAACAAAAGATATGACAAGGACCGGGACTCGAAACCGGGTCTCCCACGTATCCGTCTTGGCGCTTTACCAACTTAGCTATCCTAGTTCGCTCCTCGGCCAGACTTATCCTTTCTTTTCACTGATCCTATATCTCCGAGTTCTCGCAATTAGCGAAGTATATACGAGGAAGAATTTTCATTGAACATTACTTTAATTTGGATCTTGTTGACTTACGTCAATATATATTATTATAATGTATTTCTTTTATTTTTTTGTTAGTTGTTATTATTTTAAAATATAATTCAATATTTCGTGGAGGATGGAAATAGTTGGGGGCTGCAGTCATAAATTAACACCAAAAAAGTCAAGACTTATTTTTTATTTGTGCCGACTAAAGCTACGTCACACTACTAGACCGTTGCTTAGACCTGGTCTCAGAGAAGTGGTCTAGCTGGTCTTGCTAGGTGGTTACGGAGCCGCTGCTAAGACTAACCCCCGTTGCCGAGACCAAAATCGCTGGTCTAAGGTCTCCCGATCCGAATGGGAGACTTCACGCAACGAGACGAGACACGGCCTAATCTGAGCAGTATTCAACACTATAAATTGCGATTATACATTTTAATTAAAATTATTGTAATTATAGATCATAACTATCACGTGTATACTTAAAATTATTATTAATAATTCGATTATGTTAATTATAATAAAATTAAAATGACCGGTCTTAATTTATTTAACATTACGATAGGCGCGCCTATCTGGCAGATATGCAGTGGAAATGTTTATTTCTAATTCGAATAACTTTCTTTGATCTTTGTCCGTTTTAATATTTCCCTCTTCTCACGACCCAACGCTACCACAGTCTTGGCCAAAAATTCCTACAATGAATAGTTAGGTTAAAGTGTTGTATATCTGAGAAGTATGTAAATTCAAGTAGTTTTTATATCTTATTTTTAATTATTCAACGTAAAATTTTTAATTCATTGGAAAATTAAAGAAGCAAATATATTGAATTTTGTCTTGATCCAAACTATTACTATTAGCTTTTTTATATGTGTCAGATAAGCGCGAACTTTAATCATTGCATCAGTCATTTAATTTTCTATTTCTTGCGAATTTGTATTTTATTTCAGTCTGGTATCTTAGTTTCTTTTACTGTAGTCGACAAAAATATTTTTAATTTGAACAATGCTTTGGACGTGAAACCTTTGCTAAATGCAATTATATGTGATAAAGACGATGAAATTGATTAAGATATCGCGAATTTCCTGGAAATAATTGTTAAGTATAATTTGATGTAGCTTGTCGTTTTTATAATGTGAATTTGTATTTTTTCTTGAGAATAAACTTTTATTTCCCTCTTCATTCGACCAAATCCTGCCACAATCTTGACCGAAAATTAATAGTTTTCCTACAACAAATAGTTAGGTTAAAAATAAGGTTTTGTAACTCGGGAATACGCGCGCCCATCTAAGTAATTTTTTAAAAATATTTTAGTCTTAAGTATTTAATATAAAATTGGCGATTCATTGGTAATTTAAACTTGCACATAAATTGATTTTGCACTATATTTAAACTATTACTGAAGTTAGATTTTTATATGGCAGATAAGCGCGACCTTTAATCATAGCGTCAGTTTTTACTTTTATATTTCTTGAACATATTTATTTTATTTCAGTGTGCTATTTTATGTCATTATATCCGAGAAAAAAAGTTTTTAAATTTAAATAATGCTTTGGACGTGAAAGCTGTGCTAAATACATTTGTGTATGTGTGATACTGATTATGATATTGTTCCAAATAGACTGGCATTCCTAGAAATAATTTTTAAGTACACTTTTATGTATCTTGTCATTTTTAAGATTTAATTCTGTATTTTTTTTTCTGAGTTCCTTTAAAAGCTGTATATAAACTGACCCCAAAAAAACAAACCGTTCTATATAACATGTTAATTTTAATATAAACTAATATTGTAATTTTTTAATTTTTTTTTTAGAAACGCAAGTATATTGCACTAATTCTTCACAAAAATACAAGATTTAAAATAATTTATTTTTGATTTTCACTATTTCCTTCATTAATCGCATTCGAGCCTGTAGGTGATTTTTTAAAGGGAGTAGAATATCCTTGGTTATGTCGTCCTTTGGGGTGGATATAATGTTGCGGTCTCCTGTCTTTGTGGTGAAGAAAGATGTGTAATATTGAAGATTACCTATCCTAATTATACCCCTATTTCGAAACTTTATATATATATATATATATATATATATATATATATATATACATTTGCATAAAAAACAACCATTAATGACATAACATGGCTAAGTGGAAGACCTAGTCAGTCCCAAGTTCAAGATCTCGCCCCTAGCTCGGTGTACACGAAGCCGTAAGCTCAATTATTGTCTATTACAGCTTAGTCGAGTTTATCTATTTTTCTAACGGTGTTGTTTCCTCATTCAGTTTACTGAACTTACGCTAATCGTTCATTGTCTTAACTGTTTCCGATCCAGAGTATCAGATTTCGTAACCATGGCAAACACGAGGAAATAATCATCTAGAAAGTAAGATATGATCCGTCAAGCTTTCTTCAGTCCCGACAATATGTCCTAGAAGGCTTACGTATATCGTGTAATGAGCACTCGGAAAAAATCCATAGTCGAAAAAAACATGAAAGAACCATGGAAAAAATGGCTGGTTTAATTCGGTTAGTCCATATACCACGCACAGGTAATTTTTTCATTGAAGTTAATTTTCTACATAACAGTTGCACTAAGGCCCATTGAAGAGACTTCTAGCGAATGATTTCTAAAGGGATGTTATTTCTTTTAAGCTCAACGACCACTTTATACCTTATGCCCCACTTTATAGAGGCTGTGTGTGCCACAAAAGGGTCTGTGGATCTCAGGGTCCATCCCTAGAAATTGACGTTTTGAATTGTTTTATTTTGTAACATCCAATGAGCCTCTTAAAATACGAGTACCCACTCCATTGCTTTGAGATATCCAGTATTAATTATATATAATACTCCCACGACCATCCCACCTTGGGCTACACCTTCGTAGACAACCGTTAATTTTAATTATCACATTAATCGTACTTGAGCTCGACACCCACTTAAAAGGAAAGAAAAATGTAGTCAGAGTTTCTTTTCGGACACCTCATCAAATCGAAGTTGGAACTTGGACTGTTTATTGATAACTCATCGAACATCTGGTTAATCCTTTTTGAAAAATACGATGAAGAAAATACCTTCCGCCTTCCGAATTGTACTACGCTGTAGAGTGTTAATAAAATCACTTTACACTGCATTGCAGGATTCACCCAGTTTTGTTGTTTAATATTCTTCAATGTATTCTGACACCCGGCTTTCCCAGAGGAGGGTTCGGAGACCCCTCGCTGCCATTTTTTCCTCCAGTCCTTCACACCGTCCTAGCAGGAGGGTCTATTCTTCTACTTCTTTTAAGGAGCCCAAGTCCTTACTTTTTCCCGTCACTGAACTTTTTCCAGTTATCTATCGCCAAAAGTTTCTTCCAGTTACACTTATTTCCTAGTTAACCCATTTCTGACCATATCTGCCATATCTAAGGTCTTCTTAATACACCTACCTACTCCAAAAATTCATAGAGCACTAATTTTGGAAAAAAAAAAATCCGCAGATGATGTCCATCTACATGTTGCATCGGTGAGAATACACTCAATTACAGAATAGATAGTTTTCTTTTTATCCACTTTCGAAAGATTATTGTCCCGTAAAATTAAGCATTCTTGTGCCTTTCTTGCCTGTTCGCTTCTTCTTCTCACTTCCAGTCCAAAGCCTCCTTCTCTATCTAGCGTAGACAAAAAATATAAGAAGCTTTCAACAGAATTACATATTCACGATCAATACATTTCTCTTCACTCTCGTACCCTCCGATAAGCCTTATTTTCTGTTTTGTTATTTAAATGAATCTCCATGTCTGGATTCTTTATACCCCTTATTTTATTTAAAAAATTTAACCATGGAAATCATATCCTCCCTATCTTGCACCAAGTCATCGAAAAAAAGACTAATGAGTTGGTCAGAGTCCAACTTGGATGCCCATGTAAAAATAAATATATTGCATTTACATCAAGTTTAACTATCGCTTAGTTTTATTTTTATTTATTTTTTATCGCATATATTCGTATTATTCAGTACTTCACTTGCTTCCAATTCAAATTTGACCATAACCTATATTTACTATTTTAACTGTATTTACTGTAGTAGCTGAAATTACATTCACATTGACCTTTTGGAATCTTTAAAAGAATCTACTTGCTTCAGATATTCGTTAAGATCAGAGTTTGTTTTTCTCCTATCCATAAACATGATGCCCTTTTCGGCAATTTCTATCTAAAACGTTTACGATCATTTTTATAACGATGTAGTTCAAAGTGTGATTGGATTCAGAATTATGGTCGAGTGGTACTTGCCTCGAGTGGTGGAATCTAGAAGGCGGAAATAACCCATTTCTTAACTAGACCTATTTCTTTTATAATTAAATAAAAACCTGTACCATAGAACCCATGAAGGTCTTAGTAGATACTGTACTGCTTCTTGGACAACGTTTGTGCATGGTAGTGATTTGATATACAACATAAAACCTTCTCAAATAAAAATACAATATTAATTTATAGTTAATGTTTGTATTTTGCCATGTACGTTTCGAACGCTGGCTATTAATGGCGATCTTAATTTTGTTAAAAGTAGTTTTAAATAATCGGGCAGCTGTGAGAACAAACCATTGCCTTAAATGCTGCAGCCTGGAGTGCCCCCTCCTTCCTGACCCCCTTTCTCTCCATCTTTCAGCTGTAATAGACAATATTTGGATGATGTGACCGAGCCATTTTAACTTCCACCTTCTGAGAGTATATGTGATTTGTTGAACATCTCCGACCCGACTCAGTACTAAATGTAAATTTTGTATTTTCATCTGTCTTCTTCTTTCTTGAGAACTACAACTCGTCTCAGGCCTTGACCTCTGCTAAGCGATTCTTCCACAATATCTTGTTCCCTTTCCTTCTAATTAGAAACACCCATAGTTGCAGGATTTTTGACGACTCGAACTTCCTTTTTTTCTTTAGGTAGAGTCTCACATTAATCCGTCCTCGCTAAATCTCCAACCATTGCTACCGGTTTATCTTAATAAATTTTACTGTAGATATATATTAATAGAGAGTATGGCTCATAATTATTCCAAATTATCCGTTGTCTCTCTTCCCTTACTAGACTGTAAACAAATTTCTGAGCGTTTTTCTTTAAAAAAACAGATCAACATCTCTGTGCCTTTTTCAATCAACTTGAATTTAAAAGATTTTTGCAACCCATCTTCTAACAAAAAAAAATTCTTCTATCAATGACTTTCTCCAACGTGACATTAAATAATTGGCATGACGGAGCATCCCCTTCCCACATACCATTCAATCACTAGTTGATAGTAATATGCATGAAAAAATGCATGAAAGTAGTTCTAAGGAGTAAGATACAAAGTTATGTAAGCTTAACAATAGAATGATATAATCATAAGTCTGTAAGAAAAAATATAAAAGAGAGAAATGCGAATAGAATATAGAACGCGAAGCTGCAAGAGGAAGCAGAGATAAAAGACTGAGAATGGGCGTTGACACAAACATCAACTAAGATACCGAAAGAGAGTATGAAGGGCAATGGTAGCAGTTAAACCATATTTAGTTTCATTAAAATAAAATTATTGATTAAGAAGTAATTGATGAAAATAAAGATTTAATAAAAAACATTTTTTTTATTTATATATTATGTTTTTATTTTATTTATAGTTTACATTTATATTTATTTGTATTTATATATACTAATATAATTTATTCATCTGAGTTTAAAGTAAAATAAAATAAAATTTATTTGTACAGGTATGGTCTACCTATAAATTTTATCATTCTCAATTAATTTTTAGCATTATTTTAATTTTCGCTAATTATATTATCACAATTATTTCCAAAATTACCATAATTATCTTGATATTTTCATCAATGACATTTATTTTATTATCATAATTAGGTTTTTTGATAAACATTCTCGTAATTATCAGGATTTATATTTTATTATATCTCTCGTTCAATGTATTTTTTATTTAATCTTTTGCTACTGATTATCGTACGAACACTGATTTTGTTATCGCTTTTGTTTTTTTCAGACCTGATGATATCCTAAAACGTAGCCCGAAACGTTGAGAAGTTTTCACATTTAACCCAACCAAACTTTTACTGCACATTTGTATATACTACCAATTTATATTATTAGTTTTTGAATGGGATTCAAACTCATTTAAATTCATTCATATATTTACTATGCATGAAAATTGTCTTCATAGAAAAATTAGAAGTTAAAGTACTAAATATCCTTTGAGTTATCACTGTTGGTTAAAAAATCTCATCATAGATATTACAAAACCGCTTTGAAAGATATTCCCAGATGAATCCGTAAGTTATCAGAAGAGAACTCGGGAATGTTTTGGCTCTATGGGAAAGAGTATGAATGTCGGAAAAGGGAGATCTTGAGCCCTGGGATTGGATAGATGATTTGAATTGTTAGTGACTATAGATGTGAGAGGGATGTTGCTAGTTGATGGTTTGATATAAGAAAGAACCTAGAAAATCGAGCTTACGAATAAAAGGGAAGAGCCACTTAAACTCATCATAGAGGTGGGACACATGAGACCTCCTCGGGGCATTGAAGACAAACCAAAGTGAGCTGTTCATAATTCGCCTCAGTCTTTCCTCCAGGATATTCAAGAGGCCCCCAAACGCCAAACATCCATAGTCAAAGTGAGGAAAGAAGTGATGAAGAGCTTACAGATAGGTTTTGTTAGAAGATGCCGGGAACGATGTAATAATTTTAGGGAGCTTAATAAATTTGGGTGATGTGGGCTTTCCGGGAAAGGGATTGGTTAAAAATGATACCGAGGTTTTCAACAGAGGAACTGAAAGTAATAAGGTGATAATTTAAGATTAATTGGGAAAAAGAGGGAAGGGAGTTAAGAAGGATGTTAAAAACCTTATTAAAAATATTTTAAAAATTATTTAAGAAAGTTGAGTTAAATTTTTAAAACAAAACAAATATACAATAAAAAATAATAATTGAATTAATAATGACAATAAGCTATCGTCACACTAGTAAAAAAAAATAACGAATTCCTAAACTCAATTTTTTTATCTTTACTGATTAGAAATACCGTACGAAGGTCTAAATATGGTCCAGTTTTCCGAAGTTTTTCGCTACGAGTTGAATCACAAGTTTTAACTTTTCATTTGTTTTCCTTTTAATATTTTCCAAAAATACAAGTTATCATGTGCATTAGTACGAAAAAGATAATTTAATTATAGGTAATGTGGTAATACTTCAATAATCATTTCATCTCGAAATTAACGTTTAAACTAACATATATCATCTACACTTCGAAATGTAGGTTGAAACTTTTATTTCTTGATGAAGTGATTACAGAAATCTACTTATTACCCATAATTACATTCTCATTTCCATAATAAAGCTCGTGATAACTTGTATTTTTAACAATACAAATTGTTTTGTAACGACAACCTGCGAAAAAGATACCTTAAATATTTTTCCTATTTCCCTGAAGCCTATAAAAATACAGATTAAAATAATTTCAAGGCCTGATATATCACAATATCATTATTCATCAACTATCGATACACTACATTTTTTTAATTTTCGAGTCCTTACAATCGATAATGAGTTTCAGATGACGATCTAGCCCCTCGTTCTCTTAAAGGTAACTTCTTATTTCTTCATTGTGTTAGGGAATTAACTTATAAGAGACTTGAATGAGTCATTCATAGTCTAGAACTTCCTCGTCTCGTATTAAACAAAAGACAGTTGGTGATATAATCTCATAGGTTTTTTTTTACCTCATAAGATTCAGAAATTAAGAATATCTAAGAAATCTATTGTTGTTTTACCATTTAAGGTCACTTACTGCTGCTATGGCTAATCGGACGATGCTACAGTGGGAGTCCTAAAATTTGCCTATCCATGTACATATAATTAGGACAAGGATACTTTAACGAGTACCTGTTAACACCCCAGAGGCTCAAGACCCCACTATACGTACTTTCCGAAGGACGTCACAAACAAGTACTTTTTACTCCATTTTGAATTAATCAAGGTCATAGAAAGTTGTTATTGGGGGAACTATATTCAATAGATCTTCTATGATTTTGGCCTTCGCCGATGACATAGATATTGTGGCAAGAACGCCTACAGATTTAGAAAATGCTTTTATCAGTCTCCATATAACAGCAGCTAGATTGGGTTTAGAGGTCAATGAATCAAAAACCAAATATAAGAATGCAGGCCCACAACTGAATGTGCATGAACCATCGCATTTTATGGCTGGAGGCTTTAAATTTGAAAGGGTAAAGGAATTGGTGTATCTTGGATCGCAGGTGAACGCGGATAATAATATAAAAGCAGAAATCCATCGCAGAATTAGGTCTTCAAATAAATGTTATTTCGGGTCACTAAAGCTTTTTAGAAGCAGGGCTATTGCTCAAAACAAGAAGGTACAGGAGGCCTTGATTCTACAGGAGTTGTAGCGCCACGAATGATGATGATGATATATAGTCTTTATGCTGACCACTGCAACTAAGGAAATCCTATAAAATGTCAACAGCACGCGGCTTTCCCGACCAAGTACTAATCACGCCCGTCATTGCATAACTTCGGTGATCGGAGGAGAACGTGGAATGTCCGTACATAAGTTTATTGTTTAATTAATCGAATCAAACATTATAATTTAAATGTTTCCATTTTGATAAATATGACGTTTCTTTGTTGGTTATATTGCTGTTTTCTATCAATTGTGTGATTTATATTATATTATGACTGAGAGTGTAAAAGTCTCAGACACTTAGAAAAGGAATCTTCCAAAGACCTACTTTTTTCTTCTGCTGTTAGGATAAGGAGTAACGGTTATAAGATATCCCTTGTCACTGTAGAGGCCTGGAATTCGACTAGGCCTTTTATAGCTACAGAACCTGAAGTAATAAAATTAATATTATTAATAATAATAATTTGGCTTAGATGTTTGGGGTACAGTTACCTAACAATCTTTACAATTTAATATATTATAATTATAAGTGAAGGGATTAGAATCAAAAGCGGATAACTCCAAATTTCAAAAATTGACTTTTTTATATGTTTCGCAAGTTTGTAGGGAAAAGAAGATACAATTCATGAGAAAAAAGTCTGGTACTTATTTTCAGTGCATTCTCTGTATTAAAATAACAGTCCTAAAATCTAAATATTGCAATAAGACGTTGCTTATTTTATTAAAGTGGGAAATAGTTACCTGGATAATTCTAAGTGAGAACTTAACTCACAGCGTTTTTAATTGGAGTTGGAGTCAGACTCTTCACGTCACTGACTCATGACGATGACCTAAATGACCGCAACGTAGGTAAATCAAATAAGCCATTCTTATTTTGTATAATCATTGGCTACACTCCTTGACTTAGCTGCTTTTATATTTTAAATTGATAATTGAATTTTTTTTTTAAGTGCCATATTTCATTTAACGCCTTGAAAAATCAGCAACAGTGCCTTGAAACAGTTGTAATTTGTCAATTTTTAAGAAATATATAATTTATCTGATCGAATAAAAGAAGTTGATCGACCCGTTTCTAAGCAATCTTTTTAATATGACATGCCTCTTTGTATGATCACTGAATAATAAAAATTATAAACTTTTAGCATAAAAATGTATTCACATTTAAAAAAAAATTAAACTCTTTCCTATACATACCATAATTTTCAAAGCCATTCGATTTGAACGCCTATTAATTATTTATTTAAGCATATTTAATTCACAAATCAATCTTATTAAAACTTTAAAGAAAATTGACTCGGTTATTGTTATGCTCTCAATAAAATATTTTGGCACAGACCAATTTATTTAAATTTAAACTTGTGCTTTGCATACATTCATTGTCTCTATTTAATGAAAATCATGAATATTGGAAAAAAATATGAAAATTTAAAAAAAAATAATAAAAACATTTCTACGGACCAACGAATACCAGGACATCGGAGTATAATGAATGACGTCTGAAGTTATTACGGCTATAAAAAATAAGTGAGTGAAATATAAATGAAAGGCTTCAATGTTTAAAAATGTTAATTATTATCCTACAAGTGTTTTTATTTTTTAGAATTTTTTTATTTAATCTTCTTTAAAAAATTGAAGCAAAAAATATTAAATTATTGATTTAATTGAGTTTCCGATAATTCAATATTCACAGTTACCTACAAAAATTAAAAATAAATCTTTCTAACAGACAGAGGAAAAAGTGGATATTCAAATCAATTGTATTTTTTATTTAAACTTGCTTTAGTTCAACAAACAATCTTGAACTTTTAAATAAAATTTGATTTATTACTCATATTTATTTCACACCCTCCAAAGATAAATATATATATTTATTTTTTATTTATTTATTTATTTATTTATATATATATTTAATATATATAAATATATCCTTAAAATAGAAAAAAGTATTTACTGTTTAAAACGCCTGTTCGCTAGTAGCGACTAAAATATAAATGAGGGGTTCAAGTTTACAAAATAAATGATTTCATGATTATTATTCCCACAAAATTTTTTTTTCGATTTCGGTTTCTTTAAGGGAAAAGAACTGTCCTATTAATTATTAACTTTTTTATGGAATTCTTATATTAGCATAGCCAATAAATAATAAAAATCATAAAGTTTTAAATTGATAAAAAAAATACCAAAATAATTTCCATACAGAATTACAATGAACTTCTTTTAAAAGGTTTATATTATTTAACCCAATTTATAAAAGGAATCGTACAAAATTAAAATTCCTCATAAAATCCAATTTATTTTAACTCTCCAAAAAAACATAAATCCTTAACCAAGTCTTTGTACATTGCATAGTAATTTTATCTGCAATGAATCATATACTGATTTTCAAAAAAAGATATTTTAAAGATAAATAAAAAAATGTTTAAGAAAATAGCCGTATTTTCTGATTTACTCAACATTAGACGTTTGTTAAGAATACTTCTATTTTTATTTTGATATAATTAAATTCACAGAACAATCTCAAAGTTTGAAGTAATAACAGATTATTTTTAATCCTCCTAAAATGTTTTAAGGTATCCTTAGAAAAAGTAAAACAATTTATTATTTAAAAGCATTAGTATGAGCTTTAAGACCCTCATTACGATAACTAAGAGATTGTACTCACGATGAGCAAGAAGACTACTTGAAGATCCGCCATGACTTCTACAAGAGTTGAAGACAGACTGAAGAGATCTGGTCAGGTAGGCTTGGTGGTAGCCGCTGCTTCCCCTACTATATACAGTTGCTCCTCCTTCAGTTCTCACTCAACTAAGGTCGTTTTATCCTTCTTATTATATTATAATAGTGTCCTATTTATATAAATATATAAGTATTATTTTTTATGTATAATATAGAAGGGTGTATGGTAACAGAAATGACATGATAAATAATTTAAACTAAGGCACAGTTATATCTGGACAAGCATATCTAATAACTTGGCCACTTATGCTCTATGAGAAGGATACCATTTCGGTCCCTTTATTTTGGACGAAATTCGACTCACTCACCGGGCCTAGAGATATGCTTTCATTTTTTATTTCTCTTCCCATCTCTGAATAAGATAAGGGTAAAATATTTATCACACCCAATTTATCGAGAATCACAAAGAATTAAAACCGGATCATAAGATAACGAACAACAGAAATCATTTGGATTTCTATTTATTAACTTTCTAGTTAAATTCGTTTTTAACAACTAATCTATTGTTCAAACTCAAATTAAAAAAACTCTAGTAATGAAAAAAATTGTTACCAACTTTTTGAGTATAATATTATAATTCATATTTGCTCGACATTTCAGATTATTCAAAATTTAAAAGACAAACCCTTTAAGTTTCTAAATAATTACAAAAGACTCATATACATAACTATTATAAGACACATTTGGACTCAAGGAATAGAGTTTTGGGGCTCCATAAAGCCATCGAATCAGTCTTGTATACAATCCAAAATCCATCGTAAAATCGTTAATGATCCTTACTTTGTTAGGAACAAAATCATTCATATTGACCTTAATGTCTCCAATTGTTACTGATTTGGTTCGAACCCGATATCAATCCTTTCATTACAAACTTCAGCCCCACTAAAACCCAATATTTTTAGACCTATTATTCTCTACAATTCCCAATAATCCTCGGAGGCGTCTGAAAAGAAAATGCCTCGTGACCTTATAACTTTAATCTTTTATTTGTGTACTACAATTGGATTTCTCTTTTTGCCATTATATATCATTAATAAATTCTGTGGGGACTCCAAATCTCATACACGCGGAAACAAGACGGCTTGTTTAAAACTGTTAGACAAATTGATTGACTAAACTAGCGAAAAAATGTGAAAAACACAATATTTGAAATTTCGGAGTTTTCCGCTGTTGATAATATAATGTACACACACGCACCTCTATAGGAACATGAAACATTGTATACACTATTTCCTACTTCCCTGAAGGATTTTAAGCGTCTTTTTATTTCATGGCCTTATGAAACACATACATATTTGCTGTAATGGTTAAGATCGCTGAGTAATGCTACTAACTAAATGTAATCGTCGTCTCGGTAATAGAGTAGTAAATATATGATTTATTTATTCAATGTTTAGTGAAACTTCAATATCCAAAACTCCGAAATAGTTACTCAGTGTACCAGAAACCAAAATATCAAGAAATCTTCAATTGGAATACTTATGTCGCCTGTAAAGTACCGAGTCGAGAATTATCGGTTAGTTTCAGTTTGGCCCGCTCTGTTATAGTTTTCATATTGAACTTTAATGGACGTAGTTAATATAAAAACCAAACCGATACACTGTAGGGAACGTTATAGGACATGTGAATTGAAGAATCGTAATTCGTATCTCTGGTGTAACCCGGGTTCGAATCCTGGTCATGAGAAATATTTTCTCTTCAAATTAAAAAAAAAATATTTAAAAATAATCACCATCAAAAGAACAATAAATAAAATATAAAGGTTATAATTAGGTCGAATATAATAAAAATATAAAATTATATAGACCATTAATCCCTAATGATGCAACTTAACAACATGACTGAGAAATATATACTGAAATTGAGTAGCTCAGTCTACCAACAAATAGATCGTATCAAATAATCGATTTGTAGAAATTACTTTATTACTCGATTTACTGAACATAATTAATTTAATTATTTACATAATGACTCATATTTTCACTAAATACCTTTGGGACGAACTATCTCGAATACTTGTTTCTTAAAAATCCTGAACTAACATGCGGAAAAAAATTAACATGTAAGTGTGAGTACCAAACGATTTGTTGACCGAACATTTTAGGTTCTACAGTACGATATATTCAACAGTAATTTCTGAAAGAAGGATTAACTCTATAAACTAACACAAATATATATTTTTAATAGTCAATTTTCATTTTTTATCTCGATTAAGATATAAGATAATTTATAAGATTAGATATTGAAATATATACTTATAAGTAATAAACATGATATCTAGTACTTATTGGTTTACTAAAGTTTTAGGAGGATATGATTATGAACTTTTGTTAATTTTTATCAAGATTTTATTTATGCTTATGACATACAATTCATAAATTATTTTTCGAATATTAGCTGTTATTATTAGTTGTTTTCAATTAGCACCTAATCCGGATATTGATTTCAGGATTTTTAAAGGCATAAAAATACTTGATTATTTAGTCCTTTGAAGAGAACGTAAAATTAAGATTCCGTGCCTGTACCTTGTCGGGTTCTCGTTCAGGATCACTATCCTATTTACACCTGGATAGGACCAATTTAGGACTCCTACTGCAACATCTTCTGATTAGCCATAGTGGTATAAAATGACGTTAAACGAAACAAACCAAAAATCAGTGGATCCACCACGAAATCAAATTTAACCCGAATTCAAACTGGTGCCACAGCAGTTACAAGGTATCCAAGCTAGGTTTCAACATTCTGGTTTATTTAAACAATCGAATTAATTATACATTAAGTAGATAGGAATTTCATAATGCATTTTTTGATTATCCAAACGGATAAGAAAAACAATCTCAACATTTTATCGTCAATGATTTTGCACTTTATTCTGCAATGGCTAATCGGACGATGTTAAATTAGGAGTCATAAATTTTGCCTATCCGGGTAAAATTAGGACATAACACTGGCTCGGGATCGCAATCTTACGTACCTCCGAAGGACGGTATATCAAAGATTTGTTTACTCCCTTTAAAAAATTCTAGGCCCATCTGCCGGGCTACGGTCTTGGGCAAAGTAAGTTGTTATGGTAACCACTACACCGCAGGTGACCCCTTTGGTTATCATTATATGAATCTTGTTTTAAAAAAAAAAAATACGTTATACTAGAGCAGAATATATTTATAAATTGTTTATTATTCATTTGATCATAAGTCACCCACAATTGAGGTGAATAAGTCAAAAGAGTTTATTGTAATAATAAAATGGAAATAGGGTAATTTTATGTCACTATATTAATGTGAAACGAACCATTTAAACAATACAAAGCATACAATGTATGTTATGTAAATATGTAATAAATACCTGATATGTAAAAAATATCCTGAAGCCCTCGCCCCATAAATGATCAACTTAACCCCATTCTCATCGTTAACATGTATTAATCAATCAAATACTCATTTCCATTTCATTGAATAGAGTTTCATGTTTATAATATTAATATCCTTGGTTCTTATTTTTTTTAGTATCATTTTCATCAAAAATGGCATTTTTCGTTTGAAGGCTATCAAAGAGGAAAGAGGTTGACTTTTGAATCTACTTAATAATCCCAAAATCGTGTTATAAAATACGTTTAAAATTTAATTTTATATTCAATATATATGTTTTGAATGAACATAGTTGACCTTGATGAAATATGTGGAAGAAAATGGCCCGGGTAGAGGTCAATAACTTTCTCTGAATATCTAGAAATATTTACTCAGTAGCCAACCTACTTTGTAGGTCTTCTTCAGAGCTCTCGCACAGGGCCTGAGCCCAAACGAGTCTATGGAAGCTAACACTACGTCAAACGGAAACCTGGCATCTGTCATAGACTCGTTTGGGCTTAGGCCCTGTGCGACAGCCCTGAAGAAGACCTACAAAGTAGGTCGAAACGTTGGCTACTGAATAAATGATTATATATATTCAGAGAAATTTATTGACCTCTACCCGGACCATTTTCTTCAATATATATATATATATATATATATATATATATATATATATATATATATATATATATATATATATATATATATATATATATATATGCGATCGGGGTCGCATTGTGGTAGAGGGCTGAGTTGTGCTTGTGTCCCGGGTTCAAATCCTGGTGTAGCAGATTCTATTTAATCTGTGAACAACTACAGCTGCGCCCTGTGGGGTCAGTAGGCCATCCTGGTGTTCAACCAGCCTCTGTAAAGTGCTAAGCCATGCTCTCGGCTAAATCAGCTCCTGCTACGGAATATTAGACTCTTCGATGGTTTTTAATTTTTAATACTATTGAGCTTGAAAACAGTCAAATTTCAACAATTTCTACTCTTGTCTTATAACTCTTCATACAAGACTGAAAATACAAGAAACGCTCGGCGTTTCAGGCTATTTCAACACCTACTAGACAAACGCTCTAAGCTCCCAATTAACTACAAATGACTCTTATACGATCATACGACCTAGTTGGACCTACGGAGTAGAGCTTTGGGGCTCCACTAAGCTATCGAATTCCTCTCGTATCCAATCCCTACAATCCAAAATCCTTCGTAAAATCCTCAATCCTCCTTATTTTGTTAAGAATAAAGTCATCCACAATGACCTTAATGTCCCATTTGTTCTTGATTTGGCCCGAACCCGCTATCTATCCTTTCGTAACAAACTTCATTTCCACTCAAACCTTCTAGTTTCAGACCTAGCTTCCTCTTCAATTCCCGATAATTCTCCGAGGCGCCTGAAAAGAAGATGGCCATGTGACCTTCTTAGTAGAACTTTTGATTTAAGTACTACCAGTGGGTAGTTTCTCTACTTGTAATTATGTTTCACTTAGCCGATTTACTTGTTGTATTATTGTAATACAGTTGTAAATATCTATAAATAAATAATGAAAAAAAATCACTTATAACTAATGTTTTTAAATGTTTTAAAGATGGATCAAATTAAATTATCTTACAGAATTATCGAATTAAATTCTGGAGTAGCTCCAGTGATAAGCTGCTACGCTGAAGGTTTCTAGATTTAAATTCAGCTGTTACAAATAAAATATTTAATCTGCTAGTAGCCACGGATGAACCTGTAGGAAATACAGACCCAGCTGGGACTCAATCACTTGAAATTGGGTTCTCTTAATTATTATAAAAACCTGGGAATTGAGCGTAATCTTGGTAAAATCACCTACCATTGCCCTAGAAACAGTACAGTCTCTACCATGTACTGAGCTGAAGACCATTCATGGGTCGTAGCGGTACTAGATATGTATG
This sequence comes from Troilus luridus, assembly GCA_964056705.1. Classification (NCBI taxonomy): domain Eukaryota; kingdom Metazoa; phylum Arthropoda; class Insecta; order Hemiptera; family Pentatomidae; genus Troilus; species Troilus luridus. The sequence continues at coordinate 186,476,006 of OZ057412.1, read as the reverse complement.
ATGTTATTTCGTCAATACAAGAACTTTCTTCTCTTGGAAAGGATTGAAAGTTCGTAAACTTAAAAATAAATGAATTATTGCGGAATGGAAAGGCAACCAAGATTGAATTTCTCATAATTTTCTGGAGACCATTTCACTTGTGGTGGTGCTTTCTTTTCTAGCCAAGATATTATAGATCATGTTTTACGAATTGATGTGCATTTTTTAAGGGAATTGGAAACTCCCAAATAACTATAAAATATTGGGAAAAAACAAAACTAAACCATAAACGTTTTAGTTCAGGAATCATCATTACAAAAATCAAAATAAACAACCCAAATTCACGTTTTTTGTTAATCGCCTTTGAATGAGGTTGCTGTCCCTGATAGATGTGTTTATTTTGGTCTGATGATGTGAGATGTCTCGTATTTAATTGTCATTGTTGGTGCGGAGTGGCTCAGTGGTAGAGTACTGAGTTGCCATGCCGGAAATCCTGGTTCAATTCCTGCTGCAGGCCATGACTTTTATTTAGTCTGTTTGCAGTGGGTGATGGATCATATAGGATCTCTCCTGGGGCCCACGCAGCCTCTATAAAATATTATAAAAATAGGGTACGCAAAATAAGGGGGGGAAATCTGACGGTTGAGCGTGAACTAGGACGTCACCTCATTGCAGAACCGTTGTCCATGAAACAGTACAGTCTCTACCATGTACTGAAGCCCAGACCCTTCATGGGTTGTAGTGGTACAGGAATTTTTTTTTTTTTGTGAATTATTATTTATCAAATTGAGTCAAATTAAGCATTCGTGTAAATTCTGTAAAACTAAACCGAGTATAAACCAATTTCAAGACATGTGCCTCCATCTTTACCAGCTGGAAGCCAGGAAGAAAGAACGAAGGGGACTACGACTAAAAAGAAGTCGAAGGCTTCAAAGAAAGGAGCATTAAGGCAACCAGTGCCTTCAAAACCACGACTGGAGCCCACCAGCATAAGGGAGAAAACACAGGTATCGACAAAAGGAAAGACGCCTGATCTGCCCCGGCAACTTGGGGAAAACCGTAAATTCCAGAAAGATGAGCAGTGGGAAACAGTTTCCAGAAAGAAAAAGGACATTAGGAAGGAAAAGCGCCCTAAACCACCAAGGCCGGATGCATTGATCATTAAGATCTTGGAGTCCAGCACCTATGCGGATACTCTCCGGAAGGTCCGAGACGACCCCGCCTTGAAAAACCTGGGTGCAAATATCTCAAAGGTCCGTAAAAATTAGGCTGGGAATCTATTAATCCAGCTGGGTCGGAAGTCTGGTGGGGCACTGCAGACCATGAAGCGCACTCTAGAGGGTGCACTGGGAACAGAGGCTAAAATTAGAGCGTGGACGCAAGAGCCACTGATTGAAATCAGGGACTTAGACGCGCTTATGTTAAAAGAAGAGATTGCCGAGGCTCTCACAGCCCTTTTAGATGAAGAAGTGATCCACCCTAACGCAGTGCGATCGATGCGAGTAGCGTATGCTGGAACACAGACTGCAGTGGTTGCTCTGCCAGTTCTACTGGCCCGGAAGGCTGTCTCGAAAGGCAAGATCAGAGTAAGGCTAGTAATCAGCCATGTACCGGGAGTTTCCGGTGTTGGGAATTCGGACACTTGGCCAGAAGATGTCAGGGACCTGACAGAACAAAATGTTGTCGGAAATGTGGCAAAGAAGGGCATTTAGCCGCCGACTGTTCACAGAGTCCTAGCTGTGCACTTTGCACTGGTAAAGGCGACAACGGGCACTCTTGTGGCGGAAATAAATGTCCGGCATTACATCACGCATTGCAAGCGCAAAGAAGGCAGGGAAATCATTCACAATGAGGATCTTACAACTCAACCTCAATCACTGCGAAGTTGCTCAAGATCTTCTCTGGCAGACTGTGAAAGACTTAAGGATTGACGTTGCCATCCTTAGTGAACAATATAAAAATCTGGATACCGTCTCCTGGATATCTGACGCCACAGGAAGAGCTACGATATGGGCATGTAACCGACAGGCCATAACTGAAACGGCGCAAGACCCTACTTGTGGGTTTGTCTGGGCTAAGATACAGGGCATTTACCTCTATAGCTGCTATGCCCCACCAAACAGCACAATTGAGGTATTCGAAGGTCTCATAGATCGCATAGTCCAAGATGTCAGTGGGAGAAGACCTTTGGTCCTTGCCGGAGATTTCAATGCCTGGGCGACGGAGTGGGGTAGTCAGGCAACTAACCGACGGGGTGAAATCTTACTAAAAGCCCTTGCCCAGATAGAAAACCTGGTTTTGGCAAATACTGGGTCGGAGCCAACGCTTGTGAGGGGAGGTAGGAGTTCGGTGATCGACCTCACATTCGTTAGTGACAGCCTCCACCCAAATTCTAGCTGGCAGGTCTGCGACCTGTACACTCACAGTGATCACCAAGCTATCCTGACCACACTACGGAATCACGAACCAAGGTTCACTGGCCATGACAGGGGTGTGGTTCGCTGGAAAACCAGGACGTTTGACAGGGAATCGTTCCAAATCATGATGGAGGCCGAATGTAATCTGTCAGGCACAGCGGAGGACAAGGCTCGCCAGGTGATAGGCCTGGTCAGTAATGCGTGCGACGCGGCTATTTCACCAATTCCAGGAGGAGTATAAAACTCAGAGGCGAGAACTCCGGCGAGCTATCAAGATAAGTAAGCGGCAATGCTGGAAAGAGCTCTGTACTGAACTGGATGAGGACCCGTGGGGAAGACCTTACCGCACAGTAATGAAAAAGCTGAAGAGCAGTGCTACGAACTCGCCCATGTGCCCAGTGATCGTGGAGAGGATCGTTGCCATTCTGTTTCCTGAGGAATTAGGGCTGACAGCGTCCCTTCCCCCACTTGATGTACCAGCGGTATCGGCTGACGAGCTTAGCGATATCTGCCGTTGCCTTCAGATGGGTAAAACGCCTGGCCTAGATGGCATTCCGAATTTGGCACTGAAGGCAGCAATGGAAACCCGACCAGATCTCTTTCTGGATGTCTTCAATTCTTGCCGGAAAACAAGATCCACGGTAGACGCTATTGCGTTGGTGGTGGAAAGGGCCAAGAAAGCTATAGCGGGGAAGAGATGGAGGAGAGGCGCTAAGTGTTATTGTGCAATAGTCACGATGGATGTAAGGAACTCCTTTAACACAGCGAGATGGAGCTCTATTCTGCATGCTCTGCGGGCAATGAACGTACCTGAATACCTCAGAAGTATACTCTGTCACTACTTCAAGGACAGGATATGTCCGACACAGGACGGCTCGAGAAGGTTTAAGGTGACTGGCGGGGTACCCCAGGGTTCAGTGCTTGGACCCCTTCTATGGAATGTCATGTACGACGGAGTCCTTAGGCTTAAAATACCAGAGGGTGCTGAAATTGTGGGCTTTGCTGACGATATCGCTGTGGTAGTCGAGGCAAAGTACAAAGAAGAGATCGTGCTAAAGGCCAACCATTGTGTCGCATTGACTCGAGATTGGGTTGCGTCTGTAGGTTTGCAGCTAGCAGATGCTAAGACAGAGGTCCTTCTTGTCAGTAGTAGGAATAGAAGGGAAGGTATCACCTTGAGAGTTGGTCGGCAAGAGATTCAGTCCAAGCCTTCCTTGACTTATCTCGGGGTGAGAATCGATGACCGGCTCCGGTTCAAGGAACATATCCAGCGGGTTAGTGATAAAGCAGCTCGAGTGACCACCGCACTGTCACGTTTAATGCCCAACGTAGGCGGACCCAGGAACAACCGCAGGCTGCTAATATCCAGTGTGGTCCCATCCATCCTGCTCTACGCAGCTGCGATATGGAAGGATGCGTTGGACACTGCGGCTTATAGAAGACCGATGGTGTCGGTATATCGACGGTGTGCTCTAAGAGTGATCAGCGCGTTTCGTACGGTATCATACGAAGCGGCCTGCGTGGTCGCCAGGATGCCACCAATTGAGATGATTGCTGAGGAAAGGAGGCGGTCTTATAACAGTGCTGACTTCATTCCCAGAGAAGAATTACGAAAGCAGACAGTTAGGGAGTGGCAACGTCGTTGGGATATGGCATTCAGTGGAAGGTGGACGCACAGGTTGGTGCCCTACATTGAGGCTTGGGTTAATAGAAACCACGGGGAGGTCGACTATTACATCACTCAGTTTCTCACAGGGCATGGTTGCTTTCGAGCCTACCAGCATAGGTTTAAGCTCGATGATACAGGTGCATGTACATTCTGCCCAGGAGCGGAAGAGAGCGCAGAGCACATATTCTTCTTCTGTTCCCGCTTTCAAGATGAGAGGATGGAGTACCGACGCGTCTGCGGCTCAGATCCCACTGCAGATAATATTGTCAACCTTATGCTGATCAATAAGGATTATTGGATGGCAGGCCAAAGGTTAGCAGCACAGGTGCTACAAAAGCTAAGAATGGAAGAAAAGGAAAGGCGAGCCAGGAGGTAGCCGAAATCAATGAGGCGGCACTCAGCCACCCCCCCCCCCCATTATGTAATGCCTAACGGCGGTCCCGTGGAGGGTGAGAAACAGGTGTAGGGAGGTTGGTTTTAGTGGGTAAAAATCCCACACACGGATAGGTACGGGCCTATTCGCGTCTTTTGAAGATTTCCACCTACCCTCGTAAAAAAAAAAAAAAAAAAAAAAAAAAAAAAAAAAAAAAAAAAAAATGGGCATTCAATTTAAACGAAATGTTTTATATTTTTAGAATAGAATTGGAAAAATCTGTCTCTAGAATAGTAGGAAAAATCTTAGCAGTCAATGTTTCGACAATTCAGTCATCATTAGGACATACACCAAATAAAAATTCACATCAATGAATATCAGATGCAGCACATCTCACATCTATAGTCCAATAAGGACTCGTCAATCAGAGGGAGCAACCTCGTATCAAGACGTTTAACAAAAAACTCGATTGTTCATGCCAAACCCTTGTCACTAGTGTTGACTATCGATGGATCTTTTTTTCCCTCAAGTTTTGAATCTCTCGGAATTATGCTGATCAGTCTCTATCCACTGTCGAGTTCTTTTGAAATTGAACTCGAAGTTCCTACAGCTCAAGGGTTCTCTTCTATATAACTTTGATGCAGCACCGGACGTGTCATTATTTAATTCTCCGAAATTACTAATTACTATATGATGTACATGTAGCCTCACACTAGTGCAAACAAACCAAATCCAAGAATTGGCTCTTCTAGGTTTTTATAACCTTAAATTCTTCTTTAATTAGGGATATATTCTTAAATGTTCAACTAGAAATGCACTTTTTCTTTCGGGAAATATGCGGCTCAAGGAGCACACTTGACTCTTGAAATTAACAATTTCGTTATTTCTCTTTTCTGAAGATTTGATTTGTTCATTGTGATTGTAAACATGTAAATTGTAAATACTTTTTTAAAATTCAATTAAATTAGTCTTTTTCTTATTTTTTTATGATATAATATTATTATTTATTATCCTACAATTTTCAAATAGTAGGTAGGTAATTGAATTTAATTAACTAATTTAGTTAAATTAGTTGAAATTCTTTATTAAATAAGTTTGGGAAAAAAAGGAGCAGCTATCGAAAAACTATCGATAGCATTCTATAGTTTTCAGCCGATAGTAACGGCCTATCGATAGTGCTAACTTTCGACTATCCCCTAACCCTCCTTTTATACCGTACGCCCTGATGATGCCTGAATTGGCGAAACGTTGACTGATTATTTTGGAGATTTAATGTTCCTTTTTTGGATTTTACTTATTGTATTCTGACAACTATTATATATTCGTTTTTGAGTTTTGGCTCATTTTTGTTAGAAATATATTTTAATTTTACCAACAACTAATTAATATAACAAGAAAAAGGACTTGGTTTTTTCAGATGGCTCTAAACTTGTTTTTATAGCAAGAATTTCAAATCCAGCACATCTCACATAAACAAACTAATCAATCAGAAAGGATCCTCAGTCCAAGGTTTTCAGTCTAATAGGAGGAAATTGAAATTAACATGTGAACAGCTGAGGAAGTAATATTAAAAATCAGCTGATATGAGCCAAAAAAAAAACTTATAAATAAATATTATAATCGATCTAATAGGATTGTTAAATATAGCGTCCAAATTAAATTGGTTCAAAATTCTACTAAATCTTTATAATTGATGGTGATATCAAATTATTTTGCAATAAGCCGCAAAAAATAGGTTACGTGTCGATCTATTATTCGTTTATTTTTTTTTTCTGAATAAATACAACTTTTAAAAATATTATAACCTGTGCCCTAGCACTACCATACTCATAGTAAAGAACCTATTCTTTACTATGAATATTGCTACAATCTTATTGATATTCATAAATTATTTTATATAGAAATGGAGGTGTTTTATCTATGTATACCTTAGGACACTCCAAGCAACTAATTTCATTTATTGTTTGATTAACATTCAATACAAAAAACTTGAATGCCTTGTATTCAGGATGCTGCAGCTAATTCTGAGTCTGTTTTGAACTGTCGATGTGAGATGCGCTGCTTTTGATCTTCGTGGATGTGAGTTTTTATTTTGGTGCATGCTCTGATGATGCCATGATAACTGAAAAGTTGACTGGTTAGTTTTTTCCAGTACAGTAGATTTTAAAAAACCTATAAAGGCTTTTGGGCTCAATATATGGTATATTGTTTGTTTGTTTGTTGTTCCTTAGACGCACAAAACCCTAGGGTCATCAACACCTGTAGATTTTTATAATTATTTATCTTTAAAAAAAAAAATATATATATATATATATATATTTTTTTTTTGTATATATCCATATACACACACATCATAACAAATAATATATCTATAATAAGGAAATAAAACAATCGGAAAAAACAACAAATGCATCATTAGCAGGGACAATGTATGATCAAATATTGGTTATTAATTTACAGTTTGTAATGAATTTCACCACTTTATCGATTTCAGATTTGCTGTCTCTAAGTGCTTCTGCGTATTTTGAGCTGATTTAGTATTTTTTTTATAGGAGTAGCATTCCTCAAATATATGTCTGACACAAAGATTTTTATTACACCTAGGGCATATCGGAGGTGCATCCCTTGTAATGAGATATGCGTGGGTAAGCCGGGTGTGTCCTATTCTAAGGCAAGCAATGGCAACCTCTTCATGGCGTTTACTGCGATTAGATGTAGCCCAAGGCTTTACTTCCATTTTATATATTTCAATTTACTGGCTGGACTTTCATCCCAAATTGCTTGCCATCTTTTATCTATACATTTTTTAAGGGGGCGAGCAAGTTCTTGGGCGGTTAGAATAGCTGTGCCTCTACCTGGGAGGTTTAGAGCTCCTCGAGCAGTTTTGTCAGCCATCTCATTCCCGAGAATACCCACATGTCCCGGGGCCCAGATGTAGAATATTTTTTTGCTTATGTGGTTTAGCATTATTAGATATTCGTGAATGCGTTGGACTATGGGGTTGTGTTATAATATAATTAAATCGGAAATTATTACTATATTGTCGGTTTGTATATTTGTCATGGAGAAATGTAGAGCGGATGCTATGGCATTTAGTTCGGCGGTATAGACGTTGAAGAGGTGGTTTAGCTTATTTTTATGGGGTGAATTGGGCGTAATAAAGGCAGATCCAGTTGAGCTGTCAGACTTTGAGCGATCTGCATATATTGCAGTGTGGTGTGGTAAAGATTATATCACTAATTTTCACAAAACATTTTTGGATATTGCGCGGTTGTGTTGTCTTGTTTACGGAACCTTGATAGCTGTAGAAATACTTTGGGTGTTTGTTTGTTTATTTAACGTCACTTTATGCTGCTACGGCTAATCGGACGATGCTACAGTGGGAGTTCTAAATTTTGCCTTCCCAGGTATATTTAGGATAGGGATTTTTAACGAGTACCTGACATCGTACAGGCTCAGGACCCCCGTTTAATATCCGTTCCGAAGGACGGTGCAACAAAGGATGTTTTACTAAATTATAATAATTTATATGACGTAAGTCAACTAGATCCAAATTAAAATAATGTTCAAAGAACATTCTTCCTCTCGTATACTTCGCAAAATGCAGGAACGCGGGGACTTAGGATCAGAAAAAAAGAAAAGATATGACCATGGCCGAGAAGCGTGCTTCATTAGGGCCCAGGATAGCTCAAATGGTAGAGTCCCAGACTAGTGATCTGGAAGACCCGGGTTCGAGTCCCGATCCTGGACATATCTTTTCTTTTCAAATGAATATATTTAAAAATTAGTAACAACTAAAATAAAATAAATTATAATAATTTATATGACGTAAGTCAACTAGATCCAAATTAAAATAATGTTCAAAGAACATTCTTCCTCTCGTATACTTCGCAAAATGCAGGAACGCGGGGACTTAGGATCAGAAAAAAAGAAAAGATATGACCATGGCCGAGAAGCGTGCTTCATTAGGGCCCAGGATAGCTCAAATGGTAGAGTCCCAGACTAGTGATCTGGAAGACCCGGGTTCGAGTCCCGGTCCTGGACATATCTTTTCTTTTCAAATGAATATATTTAAAAATTAGTAACAACTAAAATAAAATAAATTATGATGTTTTACTCCCTTTAAAAAATCCTAGGGCCACCTGCCGGGCTACGAACCCACGATCTTGGGCTTAGTAGTTTGTTACGCTAACCACTAGACCACAGGTCGCCCCCAATACTTTGGGTGGTCTCCAAGTCCAGGGTGGTGTATATGTATCTATTATATTATGGAGTCATATGTCTTTAAGGAAGGCGATTGCAAATGAGATTCTTTCTGCGAGAGGGAGGATCGAGTTTTGTTTATTATCGAAGGTAGAAGTAAACTTAGGTTTAAATATATATTTATGAGTGGGATGATCAGTTTGCAAGTATAGTTTGGAGTACATGGTATAGACTGTACTGTTTATAGCATATGGTATAGACTATAATGTTTATATATATGGTATAGACTATACTGTTTGTAGGAAAACGGTTATCCAGGGAGGTAATTTTTCCGAGATCACGCTCAACCTCCTATTTTTTCCCATAATTAACAGTACACAGTTTATAAAGGCTGGGTGAGCAACAGGAGTGTTTAAAGGTCCCACAGGTTCCATCCGTGATTGTTCACAGATTAAATAATTTACCTGCCACATCTGGGTTTTAACCCAAGACCCTCTGCATAGCAATTCACCGCTTCACAAATTAAGCTACTCCGCTCCCAATACTGAAGGCTTTATTTTTTATGATTGGTCTTTTTCTGAGTTGTTCATATATTTTCTTGGGTAAATATTTATGTTATGGGGAATAACCTATTAAGCCTTCCTAGATCCTGAGGATGATATCCTTCAAGAAGAGCAATGACAGATCCAGGGCTGCCGCCAGGGTCGTAGCGTGCTAATCCCATCTTAGCCTAAACGCTTGCTTAGTTCTGCTTATTAGCGCCCGGTTTTATGCTACACTTAATTTTCATAGTTTATTTGTTCTAGGTTATCTGTGTTTTTCGCTATATTTAATGTATCAAAACAATTATTAAAGGCAATGTAAAATAACTTTAGGTAATATCCTTTTCAATAGATATTTCCGTTACCAAAAATGTTAATACAGTTTTAATAATAACAGTATATTAGATTGAAAGAACAAGACACTGCTCGCCATTTCAGGCTACTATAACAATTTCTAGACAAACGTTTTAAGCTCCAATTTAATTACAAAACACTCATGTTCATGATTATTACAAGACCCATTTGTACTTAGACAGTAGAGCTTTGGGGCTCAACTAAACCATCAAATCGTGACAAATCCTTAAATTTGAGAATTCTCAATACTCCTTACTTTGTTTTGAATAAAGTTACCAATAATGTAACATTAACGCCTCGTCTTGATTTCAATCCTGAACCCAATACCAGTCCTTTCATGACAAACTTTGTTCCCACTCAAACCCACTAGTTTCAAATCTTGCTACCTTTTCGATTACCAATAATCCACAAAGTGTATGTACAGGAGTGTATCACGCTCAACTACTTGGTTTTTCCCCAAATCCCCCAGCATGTCTTCTCCTTAATGAAGGGTACCCACTTTATAGAGACAGAGAGGGCCCCAGGAATATCTGCAGGTCCCATTGGCTCCATCCGTAGCTGTTAACAGATTAAATAAACTGTCTCCCACAGCCGGATTCAAACCACGAACGTTGAGCGTAACAATGCAGCAGTAAACACACTAAATAATATTGGAGCGGAGTACCATATTATATTTAATTCCAATTGTTTTAGCTTATATATTTTTTATTTTAACTTATAATAATGTAAGTAATCATTCGTTATCCGTAAAATTTAAGTAAAAGAGAGGAAAATCAAAGACGAAAAATTCAATCCCAAAACATTAAACAGATTATTTTTTTAAATAAGCTATTCTCATATTTTTTATATTATATTTTTTGAGTAGTACTGAGAAAATAAATAATTTTACCTTGTCGATGGTTTATTTAATCAAAAAACAAATCTGTAACAGTTCGAAAGATTAAGCGTTCAAGGACTGAGAGTGTAAGGCCGGTCTGTGAAATCAAATCGGACATTGCCAGCCCACAAATATTATTTTTTAATCGCTTAGGTGTTTTCGATCTCTGTGATGTTATATATTCATGAGCCAAAATCTCTTTTTTTAACAGTAAATTTATATTTAATACTGAAGTATCTTCATGAATATAGTATGAAAACACCGAACAAGTAGCTTATACAATTTTATTTTATTTTATATAGGTTGGTTAGAGGAGTAGTTGGGTGGTAGGGCACTGAGTTGCTGTGCTTAGTGTTCAAATCCGGCTGTGGCAAATAAATTATTTAATCCGGCACTAGACACAGATGGTCTCCGTGACATGTGCAGGGCCTCCTGGGGCTCGCCCGGCCTTTGTGAAGAGGTAACCCCCCCTAGTTGCAGGCATCTTCAAGACAGTATATTGATATGTTTTTGTTTTTTTCCTGTTTTAAGTTTATTCACTAAAGGCCGTAGGGAGCGGAGTGGCTCAGTGGTTGAGGACTGAGTTGCCATACCGTAAATCCTGGTTCCAATCCCGCTGCGGGGAGTTACTTTTATTTAGTCTGTTTGCAGCCGGAGATGGATCATATAGGATCTAGGACCCTCCTGGGGCTCACCCAGCCTTTATAAAATGTTATAAAAATAGGGTACCCATAATAATGGGGAAAAATCCTGGCGGTTGAGCGCGACCTAGGACAAGTCACCTCCTTGCAGAACCGTTGTCCATGAAACAGTACAGCCTCAACCATGTACTGAATCCGGTTCACGGGTCGTATTGGTACAGGTTTTTTTTTTTTGTTTATACACTAAAGGCCTTATGTTTACAGTTTTCCCCTATTATTTTAGTATGAGATTTTCCTGTTATATATTAGCATATTTTATGGAATGGCTATACGTCTATTGGATTCTCAATAATGCCCTTATCTCTTGTAGTTTTATTTTACTTTTTGTTCTTCTGCTATTGGTAATTTTTGTTAGGAAATAGGTAGCTCTTTGAAAGTTTGTAGTGTGTATTATCTATTGTTCATTTTTTTTTTTTTTTTTATAGCAGTTTTAAGGAACCTTCCTAGCTGTTGTCCTATATTTTCAGAATCAAAATTTAAGTCTATATTGTTGATCATATGTGATTATTGGTCTTTATAAAGGGAGCAGAGAATGTCAGTGAGTAGAGCCTGGAGTAGCTGTTGCTGAGTGCAATCTAGAAGGTTCTAGGTTCAAATTCCAATTGGGATTTGATCGTACGGGATCTACTGACCCTACTAAGACTTACCCTGGGGTACTCTTTATTGGAGGAGGAAATCAGGCGGATGGGCGTGACTCGAACATACTTCCTGGAAAACCGTTGTCTCAGAAACCGTTCAGTCTCTACCATGAACTATACCAAAGACCCGTTGCGGTACATGGAGAAATATATTTACATAGGCTCCTTTGAATTTAACTCTCATAGTCAAATTATAAAAAATAATGGTGTTCAGGTAGCCCACCCCCTAAAGTTCACCTTAGATATTACTTAAACGACAGATCTATTTTTAAAATCTATAAAGAACTCTAGCACTCTTTCCTACCAAAACTATACTAAAAAAAAAGAGAAAAAACCGACTATAAAGGAAGCATGTATCGCAGCCACAAAGTTTACCCAAACACAACTTGTTATTACTAAGTTTATTCCGAGCTCTTTTCCGTACTCATACAACCTCTGTTTAATCGATTGTTGGCCACATCGATTAAAATCAATTCGTTGATAACTCAATTTTCTTTCATTATTTCTTTAATTATTTACGTATTTACTTTCAAGGATAGTTACACCTCATCTCATTAGATAATTTTTTGTTTGATACATAAAAGTGATAGGTAGATTATATCTATAGATCTTATGGTCTTGTTTGGAGGACTACTCAATACCTATTTGTTACGCCAATATATTTATAAAATTACATAGTTTCAAGGACATAGATGATAATGATGAGATGTAAGAAAAAAGATTAGTTTGAAAATAAGAGGTGTGCTCCGAAACATCATGAAATATGTGTTTACAATGTTACATATATATATATATATATATATATATATATATATATATATATATATAAAACATTCTTGACTCAATCTCAATGAGTAATGAAATTAATATTGATGTTGTAGAATGATGTAGTATTGTTGCACTTTGGATTGGGAATCTGCTTCATTTTATTCTTTAATGTGATTACTATGTGTGTGTGTGTGTGTGTGTGTATTCTCATATATACAGTATAGTTATTTATCTATACATATAAGTACAGTGGCACATAATGTATCATATTTATAAGTAGAATGTGATTGTATCCGCCGCTGTGTCGTTCTATTTGTCTGTATTTTTGTCTGTCTTTGAATCTGTCTCGGCGTCTCTCTGCCTGCCTGTTAGTCTGTGTTTTTGTCTATCATCTACCGGCCTGTATATTAATGAATATTCATAATTATGCATCCCATACGAATACTAAAACGTTAAGGCGTTAAGACCACCTTTAACATTTTTAACATAATATAGTCGACACATAAATGAAATAATTGAATAATTTATTAATGTACTACACAGCGTTCACTAGAGAAAGAACCAAACTAAAATTAAACCGAATATACTAAGATTAAACAGAAAGTATATCCCATAACCCCTTGGACATACAATGGCGTCTGGGAGACATCATTCAAAATAATTCATAATTCTTTGAGTTGGATGCATAGTATGAAAGTGACGATGAAAGTCTAAGGTGCTGTTCTAGTAATTAATATGGTTTTAAAAAATGTGCATACCGTTAATGGTTTAAGTGATTTGGGCCCATATAATTTATTTATATATATGTCAAGGGCTTAAGTAGAATAGTAAATATATTAAATATCTTATTAGTATACTGTTCCGAATGCTATCTAGAAAATCTCCTGTTTCTTATGGCTCCAACCGACCATGTCCAACCTACAACAGACTCAACTCCTTCTTAGGAACACAATGAAATATCTTATGGAAAATGTAGGCGATGATTCAATGAGCTACATATTTGGAAAAGCTTATGCTTCCTAAAAAAGTCACTTTATTATCATATTCATCATCATCATACCCTTATAAAAGGGTATAGAAATGAACTATTTTGAAAAAAAAATACTGAATTAAATATGATTTCTAATCAATAATTCAAATATCATAAAATTAAGAAAATTCTATGTATTTGTTATGTCGTTCCTGCAAAAGAACAATGTTATAATTCAAAAACCAAAATTATATTAATAACCGTTTGGAAATTTTTAAAAGCTTGAATTTTGTTTTTTATAATTATGTCATTATTCCCATCAAAATTCAATTTCAGAGATGATGACACAGCTCAAAATATGACTTTATTAAAAAAAAAAAACTTGTTGGTAATGGAATATCAGATATATCGTCCCTGAATTGAAACCTTCAACCAATACAGTTGTTACTGAAGGCTTAACTCAAAAATTGGCATTTTGAGTTATGTCGTTCTTTTGAAGGAGCGATATGTTATAATTGAACGGGACATAGATAAATATAACATATAGCAATAGTTCAATTGTTGACTAATAGTGTTTATAAAAAGACAGAATAACGCTTTTAATATGTGTACTAGGGCAATGGCATCGACCAAGGCCAATGCGAGAACCAGTTGGCATATTAGTCGACAGCTTTCTTTATGCCAAGGCATCCATTAAATGAGATTGCACATTCGACGGCATTATCAGTCTTCTAGCGAAAATGTCTGCGACATTCAGTGTATTTTTGGAGTGTCACTTCTTCGTTTAACTGAAGATAAACTATTTAATATAGAGAACTATACAAATGATACTTTTTTTTTATTACACTACAATTTATAATTTATATACGTCAATATATATATATATATATATACTGTGAATAGTTGTCTATATACCTTTGATCACGAAAAGTGATGTAGCGCCAAGCTGCCCATATGCCCATATCTTTTTGGGACCGCTTCACTTCGAGTGGGGGATCCTTAGTACATACTAAACACGCACCCTTTTTACTATAAGACCGGTGATTTTATCATATATCAATATAATTTTTATCATATATATATTATAATATCAATGTACTATGTGCCCGGAGCTTATCACCAAAACGAGATTTCTAGTTTCCGGTCACCAACAAATGCCCAATGAAAACGAGAAATCTCGTTCCTGGGCGCAATGTGTTAACAAGTAGTTTATGTTAATTATAAAAATATATATAAGAAGCTAATTATAAAAATATAATATAATATAAGAAGCTACTTATAAAAAAGATTTATATCGTCGATACAAACGCAAAGTATCGAATGTGAAAAAAACACATTTTTATTTCGATCTATAGTGGTTGTTATAGGATTGATTAATGATACAAAATTCATATAGAGTCATCTATATATGAACCACAAATAATTTCACAAAATCATGTAAATGGCATAGGTAATATACGCACCAAGTTTGAATGAACCTTGAAAAAGGGGGAAAACCTGTGAGTTGAGTATAATCTCGGCCAAATTACCTAAACTCACAACCGTTGGCTTAGTAACAATACAGTCCCTACCATAAAACTGACATATTTTTATAATTTGATAGAATTGTGTTATTTAAGGAATCCCCGTTGGGGGTAAAATAATCTAGTTTCGGAGTATGTTATAGTTTTGCAGTTTTACAATATTCTGCTAAAACTTAAAAAAGAGTACATGATTCTCGTAACATAATGGTGCTATATTCGGTTACACCAGACCGGACAATATAGCGGCCCTACCAGTCCTCCTACACTGGAAGGTCAAGGAAGGTCAAGGACATGTCTCTGACTCACTAGAGTCTCTGTCTGACGTAAATCGAACGGCCGTCTTAACTAGGCTATTCAACTGTATCTAATATTTAACTACACCTTCTAGAAAATATAAATTATATAATTAGAAACTTTAATATATTTATTATTAATTTGTATAGTACTCAATAAAATAGAAAAATGATTTTAATCTGGGATCAGTTCTCAACAGAATAACCTAGGGAAATATAAAGGACATCAGCGTCAAACAAGTTAATAACAACTAAAAACAAGTGCTTATATATAAAAAAAATAAAAATTTTCGTAATAGCGAATAAAATACCTGTACCATTCTAACCCATGAACGCTTATATGATCAATACATGATAATGGCTGTTCTCTTGTAAAACAACGCTTGTGCAGATAAGTTATCAGTCCAAGATTTAGCGGAACGGTCAAGTTTTCTCCCAATTAAGGGAGAGGGTATTAAGGAGGGTCAGATCCCACAGAATCCCTCCGTGGGTGTTAACAGATTATCTTATATAAATTTATATTTTAGTTATATTCTATCCAACCTTATATATTATAAAATGTATTACATCGGGAACTTTTAATAGAGAGGCAATTCTCTATAATGTTTTTAGGATCATTAACTTATAATATTAATAAATAATTTTAAATTTCTATGGATATTTTCATTTTGATCTTCCCTAATCTATCCCTTTTGACTTCTTTTATCAAATGAATTACATGTAGAAAAAAGTCTATTATTTTAAAAAACGAAAGTAGTTTCCAGAAGAAACATTATTTTCGCCAATACCAACTAATCCTAAATTAACGAGTTTTTTTTTAAGAAGAAAATTTATTTTCTTCCAAATATCAACAATTTTCAACCCTTTAACACGATTTCAAGATGCTGTTGAGATACCACCTTAACTTAAAAACAAACAAGAACTCGAAATCATTAGTTAAATTTATCTTCACTTTCGTGTTATTGTTATTATAAGAACTCACCTGATATATGAATTTATTTTCACAGACCGTATTTTAGCCCATTTGACACAAATTAATGTAGATATCAGGCATTATCGAATCTTCCATCGTAGCCATCTAGGAAATCTTGGAATGGACAACCAAGGTGATTTTTTCGTTTCAATGAAATCTCTCAACCTTAAATATTGGGTTACCGCTAATTTTAATAGAAAAATATTTTTTTAAACATGAAATTTTTGACTTCGAAAATTTTCTGTTTGAATTTCACACCCAAACGGTTAGTTTTAATAAGGCATATTGTGACGTCATCAAGCTTATCAGTTTATCATCGTTGTCGTCAGTTTTCCTTGTAATTTTTGAAACGTTTTTAGCTTAAATCACTTATCGTGCCTTATAAACTCTGTTGTGTGCCAATGTGTAAACAAAATCAACCCCAGATAAACTGTTCCTTAAAGTTCCCATTGATCCAATAAGAAGAAAAATGTGGTTTTCTCTGATGAGAAGAAAAGATAGCCTGGCTCCTTCTACAAACTGTTATGCCTGTGAAGATCATTTTAATGTAGGTTTAAGCTGTGTACTCTTATTATAGATCTTCTACATTGAAAATAGTGTAAAGTTAGAATAGTTTAAGCAACAACTAGTCAGTGTATAGTGCATGTAAACTCGCTCATAAACAAACACCATTTTCAGATGCAGTGAGTTTGATCTTTTTTTGTTCCCTTCTGTTCCAGGTTGAAGTAGTAGTAGAAAATATCATTGAAGTTAGATTAGTATTGGGTACAATAGTTTTGAAAAAAGAAGCAGTACCAACCAAATTCAATAGCCAAACAAAGAGGATCCTAGCACGTTCATCCCAACCAAGACCTCTTGGTGTCAAAAAGATGAGACAATCACTAATCAGTGATGTTATGCAACCATAAATATTGAATAACGAAAACATAGAAAACACAGGATTGAATGTCTCAGAACCTATATTGGAAATCCGTACATGTTCTTCAAAAGTAGATGCAGAAACACAAGTATCATGGACATCAGAAACACACAAAAAATTTCATATCAGACGCAAAGCTTTTCAAAGATTGGGCATTATTAGTATCATTACATAAAATAGCACCTATTTTAATGGTAAAAAATATTCAAACATCACCCGTGAAGGTACCAAAATGTCTTGCCAGTGATATTTATAGTGATGACTCCAGTGATTCAGATAACATTTCATCATATGTTGATGATAAAACTTACAATGATTTCTCTACCTTGTCTTTGAATGAACCAAGTGATTGTGATAAAGAAAGTATTTCTGCAGTACAAAGTTTTAAGCACACTCATAAAAAGATCATAAAGATTATGTTGATAAAACTAATAGTTATTGAATAAAAAGATGCCAATAATACAATAACAAAAATTGACTCTTTACTTGAAACAAGTTATTTTTATTAATCTGAAGATGAACTCAATATTCTATACGAAAATGGAAAAACAATACATGAATTTCTTATCACAAAAATGTAAACAAGCCTGATGACGTCACCAAGCCAAAATGAAGCGTTAAAAAGTTTCTCAGTTCCTGCGTCAATTTTTTTCATAATCCGAACGTGATTTTTTCGACGAAAAATGATCTTTTAAAAATAAAATAAACATTTTTGTGAAATTTACAGAATGGTGAATCTAAACATTCATTTATTTTTAATCCATAAAAAAATCTTGGATGTTCATTGGAGTCAAAATGTAGCTACTCCCTTTCGTTCCATATTGTGTAGTAATTGTAGTTGCAGGTAAGCTCACAAAGAAAATAAATACGACTACAAAAAATTAAACGTCAAATGAGATTATTATTGATATTAAAACAAAAATTACCAGTTATTTTTAAAACTATTTCAGGGTACTGAATAAAAAATTCTATGCGGCAAATCAATTTTTTACTCTGGAACAGATTTCAGAAATCTTTATTCAGTAATTCTCCGAAACCTGGGATAACTTTACTGAGATTTCAGGTCAACCTATATTTAAATTGGCCTACTCCGGATACATGTTATACATTCTAGCATTTTGTAATACGGATAAGGCTTGGCAGACCTTCGGGAAACCCCAGTAGTGAAATCAGAAGGTTTGCGGAATGAAAAATTTGTTCGTTCAAGAACGAATGGAGAAGCTAAAGGTCCGTCAATAGTGAAAGGAATTAAGTATGGGAATATAAGTCCCTGGTTAAAATAAAAACCAACTGGTAGTGACGAACGGTGTTATCACACCAATAGAAAATATCAGGACTTCCACAGAAAAATTCACATCTGAAGATCAAATTTATTACATCTCACATTAATATACATCATCAATCATAGGCTGGTCCAATATATCCAAATGAATGAAATTAAGATACAACTAGCTGGAGAAGTGACATTTAAAAAAAAAAAACAGCTGATCTTCTGAAAAGTCAAATTATGAATAAAGCAAGTTAAATTTATAAGGATCGTTTAAAGTCATTTCTTCTACAATACAAGGACGGTATCCTCTTTGCAAATTTAACAACTGTTCATTTTAAAATAATCCTGCATAATCCTGTTTGTATTTAAAAGAAATTGTAGTAAAAAGCAGTATACAATTTTATCTTTTAAAATGATATATTTTGCCAAGGTAAGATGACAATGAAGATTTACTTGCTCATTACGATCTTAGAAAGTAAAATTTTGACTCGAGGTTCTCATTATATTTATTTTTAAGTGGCCTAACAGCGGACCATACCCCATCTTACAAATTACGCAACTGTTAAATTACATTTTACTACAGTAGGTACTTAACGGTTTCATGGAGATATTAAAATTGTTCTAGAAATTAAAGTTCAGTTTAGTATTTATTTTGTATCCGCTAAGGAGCCTATTATAATATGAGTACCCGCTTATTATTGATTTAGAGATACTGAATATATCGCGTTAAAATATTTTAGATATATTTATTTGAAAAGAAAAGATATGACCAGGACTGGGACTCCAACCCGGGTCTCCCACGTATCTATCGTGGTCCTTTACCAACTATGCCATCCTGGTTCGCTTAGGGGTTCGAGTCCCGGTCCTGGTCATGTCTTTTGTTTTCAAATAAATGTATTTAAAAATCATAACAACTAACTAAAAAATAATAGAAATAAAATATTTTAGGTTTGTTTAATTGGCAAAAAATGTATAGTTTATAATAATAATTTCTTATTATTATTTCACTGCATTCTCGGTATTGAAATAGCAGTACTAAAATCGAAATATCGGAATTTTATAATATGTTTTATTCTTTAAATAATTTGTTTCCATTTAAATTTTAAAATAGTGCAATATTTAACGGCATAAAGAAATCAGCTTTGTTATTTGTCAATTTTTAAAAATATTTATACTTTAACTGATCGAGAGGGACAAAAGAGTTATTTAAAAGTAGTTCTTCGATCCGTACCTAAGCAACGCCGATAGCATATTGCAACACTAACAACTTTTTAATTGGCATAGTTTAATTTAATTACATTATGTTTTATTATAATTACCTGAAAAACGAATATACTTGTAAATGGCCTTCTCATTTTGTTTGTCTATGCAAGGAAAGAAAAAAAATAATGATATGTTTTTTAAAAAATTGATCTAAAATTGGAGTGAAATTTTATTAACAAAGCAGAGAGGGTGGGGCTTCGACCCCGATATAAAAGGCCATGGCGAAGACCTTTCTGTTGCACCAGGGCCACTAGCATTGGCCGGGATACGCCCTCTTCCATGTATTGTCCATTATTATTGTTACGGGCTACTGGGTGTAAAATGGACTAAACTATTACTTAATTCAAGAATATAATATTTATTAACAAATTAGAAAGAATACAATGAGATTATTTAAAACAGTTAAATTATTAAACTAATATCAATTTACAATAATAATATTCTACTAAATGTTATCTAATTTCTAAGATAATATACAAATAATATAAGATATTTCTAATACTAAATAACTAAACTATTTATATAAATTTGTACAAATACAATAATATTACACTATAGTTTACAATTACAAATTAACACTTACAGTTCGCTAACTAAAGTCCACCGACCGTAAGACTCTCCAAATATGACAAACTGCCACACAGTTTATTACACTTATTACACGGCCACTAATTGTCACTGTTGCTCACTAAGCACTTATTACAGACTGATACTAATACTAACTCACACACACTGCCACTAGTTAACGACTGCTACTCACTAGCTTATTACTCACTGACTTATTATCACTCGTCTTATTACTCACTCCTCTTTATTACTGACTGGCGGCCAGAACAGCTGTCCTTTTTATATAGGCAAGGGAGATTGGGGTGGGGGCACCTAGAATATTCCACGCAAATCCCGATGAGTCTAGTCTACCTTTGATCCCTTCCGGCTTAATCCCATTGTTCGCTTAATCTTCTCAGCCTCCTTCCCGCTCAGACCGTAGCACTGCCCCCTCCTTAAAAGTGCTCTGTCCCAGAGCATAGTCCGGAGAAATCGGGCGGTTATGAGCTTCCCTCGATGGAGACGCATTTCCTTTCCAGGGGTTGAACGTGCACACCAATATGGCGACCCCAGAGTTGGCGAATATCTCTTCAAGCATGTTCCTGACAACCTTCCACTCCAGGCCGTCATATCCACAGCCCAACTTAGGGATCGCGAGCTTGGTGACACGCAGTCTCAGAAGCTTACTCCGCAGGTCGTCGAGGCTTCGCCGCAGGGCGTCATATGTGGGCTTGTGATCATTGGCACACTTGGTTACCAAGTAAAACAGATGTCGTCCTTCGTATGAGTGGTGGAGTGCTTTCCCCACGCTTGGTCCTTGGCGTTCTAGTTCCGTAGTACCACCAAACTTCTTCCTGAAGACCGTTGCAATCCCTCGAGAAGTCTTCAGATCTTCGGCGACACAATGGGCCAGAGAATAGTCCACTGGTAACGAGAAGATATCTCTGTAGACTGTCTGAGTTACTTTACGGGAACCTGGTACCTTAGGGTGTCTAACTGAAACCTTAGTGGTCTTCACGTTGTCGAGGTACCTGACTTGCTGGTCTTCTGTCGGGCTATGGTCTCCTTTGTAAGGGGCCAGTCTATTAAAATGGACTACCCTCGGTTTTCCTTTTGGCTGCTTTCTGATCCTATAGATGACGTCGTTTATCCTATTGATGATCTCAAACGGGCCATCCCAGGAGTTCTGAAGTTTAGGTGAGTAGCCTCGCCTTCTTCGAGGATCGTGTAGCCAGACCAAATCTCCAGGTTGGAATCCACCTTTCTCTGCCCTGATGTCGTAACGCTCCTTCATTCTGTCACTGGCTCCCTGGATGTTTACACGAACCTTCTCGTGGATGTTATCCATCCGCTTCCGTAGATTCGTGACGTACTCCTCTCCGGCCACTTCCTCATTAGGCTTGAACCCGAATTTCAGATCACAAGGCAAACGAAGTTCTCGGCCGAACACCACATTTGCGGGGGTCAGCCCCGTTGCTTCATGGACTGAACTGCGGTAGGCTAACAGGAACAAGTGAAGATACTGGTCCCAGTCCCGCTGATGGTCGGAGACCACTTTAGACAAATATCGACCCATTGTCCTGTTCATGCGCTCCACCATGCCATCCGATTGAGGGTGAAGAGGCGTCGTCCTGGTCTTCCGTATCCCCAGTGCTTCGCACATTCCGGAGAAGACTGCAGACTCAAAGTTTCTTCCCTGGTCAGCGTGAAGTTCCATGGGTACTCCAAACCGGCTGACGAGCTGCTTCACAAGTACGTCTGCAACCGTGACTGCCTCTTGATTCGGAAGGGCATACGCTTCCACCCACTTAGAAAAGTAGTCCATGGCCACGAGAATATATCGGTTGCCTTCGTCCGTCACAGGGAAAGGGCCAGCGATGTCAATCGCTATCCTCTCGAACGGTGCTCCCACGTTGTACTTCTTCATAGGGGCCCTCTTTCTTCTTGTTGGTCCGTTAGAGGCCGCACAAGTCGCACAACGCCTACACCAGTCCAAGACATCGTCCTTAAGGTTTGCCCAGTAAAAGCGTTCACGAACTTTTTCCAATGTACGGTGAACTCCAAGATGGCCGCCAGTTACACCGTCATGTAGTTCCCTAAGCACTTCGGGCACTTTATTCCTTGGGACGATGAGCTGTAGCCTACGCTGATCTCCTTCCACGTTCTCCAATGCCCGTTTCAGCAGCCCGTTGTCCACTAAAATGGAGTCCCATTGGGCCCAGTACGTTTTTACATTCTTCGACATTGGAGCAACATCCTGCCAGGCAGGTCTTCCTCGCCCCGATATCTTCCATTCGTTTATTTGTTTCAAGTCCGGGTCCTCGTCTTGCGTCTTTGACACCTCTGCGTCCTGCCAACTGTCGATAACAACCGTTGTCCTCAATACTGTTGCCTGCTTCTCTTCTTGTCGGGAACAATGCCTGCATTCTTCATCTTCACATGGTCTTCTTGACAGCGCATCCGCATTCCTGTGGCTCGTTCCAGAACGATGAGCAGATTCAAAATCGTACTCTTGAAGGCGCTCGATCCACCTCGCCACTTGTCCCTCCGGTGACTTGAATCGCAGCAGCCACATTAGAGCCGCGTGGTCCGTTCTCAGCAGGAACCTTCTTCCGTATAGATATTTATGGAAGTGCTCTATGGATTTTACTACTGCCAGAAGCTCTTTCCTTGTGACACAGTAGTTGCGCTCCGGAGCTGAGAGTGCCTTGCTGAAATATCCAATCACCCTTTCTTCTCCGTCTTGGAGCTGAGAGAGGACACTTCCAATGGCGATGTTGCTGGCATCTGTGTCGAGTATGAACTTGCCCTCGGGACGTGGATAGCACAGAATAGGAGCACTACTCAATTTTCTCTTCAGCTCCTCGAAGGATGCCTGGCACTCGTGGTCCCAATGGAAAGTCCTTTTCTCCTCGGTAAGCCTGGTAAGAGGTTTTGCGATGTCAGCAAATCCTTTCACGTACCTCCGGTAATAGGTGCAGAGCCCGAGAAAACTTCTCACCTGGTGCTTATCTCGAGGTACTGGCCAGTCGGTGATCGCTGCTATCTTCTCTGGGTCAACAGCAACTCCGTTGTCTGACACAATATGCCCCAGGTAGTTGACTTGCCTTCGGAAGAGATTACACTTCTTCGGGTTCAACTTTAGGTTCGCTGCACGCAGTCGTTCGAAGACCTTCTCCAGATTCTTCAGATGGTGAGCGAAGGGCTTTCCCAGCACAATGATGTCGTCTAGGTAAACCAGGCATACTTCCCAAGAGAGACCTCTTAACACGTTTTCCATCAGCCTCTCGAATGTGGCAGGAGCATTGCAAAGCCCGAACGGCATTACTGTAAACTGCCAGAGCCCAGTGCCAATTGAAAACGCCGTCTTCTCTTTATCTTCAGGTGCCAATCCAACCTGCCAATATCCACTGCGGAGATCCAAGGTAGAGAAGAGTTTACACCCCTCCAGGGTGTCCAGCGTATCGTCAATCCTGGGAAGCGGATAACTGTCCTTCTTGGTGACGTTGTTTAGAAGACGGTAGTCTACGCAGAACCTTGTCGTTCCGTCTTTCTTCTTCACCAATACGACAGGAGACATCCAGGGGCTACTCGAAGGCTCAATGACACCATCAGCTGCCATCTCCTTAATAATCTCCTCGGCGTCCTCCCGTTTAGCTAACGGCAGCCTCCGCGGGACCTGTCGGATAGGCTTCGCATCCTCAGTGTTAATCCTGTGTTGGACGATATCCGTTCTACCCCGTGGTCCTGGGCCGATCTCGAAGACGTCATGCCATCGGGTAATCATGTTTTTCACCTCCTCGCTCTGTTCAGGTGAAAGGTCGCGACATGATTCATCCACAAATCCTTTTAGTTCCTCTGGGAGCCCTCGAAGCTCGGTGGGATGACGTTGCAGCTGACGAACCACTGAGGTAGCGGTGGTACACTCCCCGACCGGTGTTCCTTTCTTTAGCGTTACCGGGAAGCTGTTCAGGTTCATTAGCCGAATTGGAGTGGTAGGTCCGATCTTGATGAGAGACCTAGCAACCAGTACGCCGCGTCCAACCTCTTGTTCTTCGTGCCTTCCAGGTTCGAGTAGTGCACATTGACCCGCGGGTAGATGGCCTTCGACCGTCCCATTCGTCACGATTTGGCTCCGTGCCGGTAAAGTGGTGTCTTCTGGTAGCAGCACTCGTGCGCAGAAGTCCTTTTCCTGCCGAAGTATGACTTCCTCGTCTCCCAGCGTCATCACACCTCTCGACATATCCAGCTTGATCCCGTATGCGATCATGAAGTCCATGCCCAATATGACATCTTCATCGATCTCTGCCACGAGAGCGCGGTGCTGCAGATGTTGACCCCGGATGTGGAAGGTGGCATCTGTCTCCCCGTAGACCTTGGCTGGCTGTCCCGTTGCAATCCGTAATGCCCAAGTGGTCGGTATGATCTTCTCAGCTGGATGTGTCTTCGAGTTCAAGATCGTCATGCTCGCGCCGGTATCCACTAGAAGACTTCGCAGCTGCCCGTTCACCATCCCATCAACATAGAAGCTGTTTGTTCTGCTTCCTATTGACGCAACTCTGATGGCAATCCTGGGGGCTTTGACGTAACGGGTTGGACACTTGCTTCTAGGGTGTCCAAGCTGGCCGCAGCCCCAACAGCGTATCTCCTTCTTATGGGTCCTGAGAGCATCCAACACTTTGGTCACTATGTCCTCGACGCTGGTTACCGCATTAGGCTCTGCTCCTGCTGCTCGAACTCGCGCATGGCCCCGTACAGACTGTCTGACAGCTTCAAACTCCATGGCCTGAGGTAATGCGTCTCCCAATGTTTTCGGCCGGGCGAGCTTCACCGCTTGTTGTGTCTCTGGGTCCCGCAGTCCATCCAGGAATTTGTCGACAGCCAAACTCTCGTAGACATAGTCAGTGACCGATGGGTAGGCGTTCCTCACCAGCCGGGCAATATCCGCTTCAAATTCCTGCAGCGTCTCGTTGTCCTTCTGGACCCTGTTTCTTAGCTGTGAGCGATATAGCTGGTCCATGTGGCGGTGGCCGAAACGCATCTCCAGCCTTCTAATCAGCTTCCCGTAGTTAGACCGCTCCGACATGGGCATTCCCTGCAGCACACTCAAGGCGTCTCCACGCAAGGCCAGGCACAACGCTGAAGCTTGGGTCTCCTGCGACCACCCGTGGATTGAAGCCGCTGTCTCGAAGAGAGTCATGTAGTCTTCCCACGGCGTCTTCCCGTCGAATACTGGAATGGTATTGTGAGTTGGTGGCGCCCCAGCATAGGCGGGTAGAATGCTATTACGATGGCTGCCCTCGGATGAACGGTCGGTGTCGTTCGTTGGTGGGTTGCTCTTACGTCCCTCGAGAGTTTCCATTCTTAGCCTAATTTCGTTCACTTTTTCTCCTAGCCTAGATTCTATATCAGCTACTTTATTATTTACATCGGCTAACTTATTATCTACATTAGCTAACTTATTATCTACATTTTCCATTAACTTAGTCTCTAATGTGCCTAACTTAGACTCTAATGTATCCATTAAATCGTTTTTTACAGTACCTAGCTCATTTTTAACAGTGCTTAACTCATTACCTAGCTCATTTTTAACAGTGCTTAACTCATTACCTAGCTCATTTTTAACAGTGCTTAACTCATTACCTAGCTCATTTTTAACAGTGCTTAACTCATTACCTAGCTCATTTTTAACAGTGCTTAACTCATTACCTAGCTTATTTTCTACATTGCTTAACTCATTACCTAGCTCATTTTTAACAGCACCTAATTCATTTTTAAAAGTTGCAGACAACTTGCTTAAATCAGTTTCAAACAGAACGTCATTTGGATTTTCCCCTAACTCTACAAAAAATTGACGTAAGCGATGTTGCAGTACACTTTTATTTCCGGAAGAATCCAGATCACGTTCTTCTAATTCTCGTTTTAAATCTGCAACTTTTAAATCCATTAATTTAAGACTTTGAGAAGCCATTTTTCATACAGTAGCCCAATAATTACAAAATGCAAGACAAAATAACAATTACACAAGATCCCACTTCTGACACCAATTTGTTACGGGCTACTGGGTGTAAAATGGACTAAACTATTACTTAATTCAAGAATATAATATTTATTAACAAATTAGAAAGAATACAATGAGATTATTTAAAACAGTTAAATTATTAAACTAATATCAATTTACAATAATAATATTCTACTAAATGTTATCTAATTTCTAAGATAATATACAAATAATATAAGATATTTCTAATACTAAATAACTAAACTATTTATATAAATTTGTAGAAATACAATAATATTACACTATAGTTTACAATTACAAATTAACACTTACAGTTCGCTAACTAAAGTCCACCGACCGTAAGACTCTCCAAATATGACAAACTGCCACACAGTTTATTACACTTATTACACGGCCACTAATTGTCACTGTTGCTCACTAAGCACTTATTACAGACTGATACTAATACTAACTCACACACACTGCCACTAGTTAACGACTGCTACTCACTAGCTTATTACTCACTCACTTATTATCACTCGTCTTATTACTCACTCCTCTTTATTACTGACTGGCGGCCAGAACAGCTGTCCTTTTTATATAGGCAAGGGAGATTGGGGTGGGGGCACCTAGAATATTCCACGCAAATCCCGATGAGTCTAGTCTACCTTTGATCCCTTCCGGCTTAATCCCATTGTTCGCCTAATCTTCTCAGCCTCCTTCCCGCTCAGACCGTAGCATTATAAACGAGCAAATGGGCTCTTTTGTGAAAGCGTATTTCGCTACAACCCAGGAACGGTCTTATGTTCAGTACATGACAGAGAATGTACTATTATAAGACAACAGTTATGAGGGAGGTGATTTTCCAAGATCATGCTTATCCTCCAGGTTTTTTCCTTCCACAACCCTGGATAAGCCCCCGCAGCGTCTGCAGGTCCTGCAAGCGCCTATCCGTGGCAGTTAACAGATTAAATAATTTGTCTGCCACAGCTGGATAGCAACCTTCACTCTGAGCTACCTCGCTCCTATTTAATACGATAATTTTATTAAATAATTTAATTAAGTGCACGTTAATTATGTTAAAATTACTATTTATATAATTAAAATATCTTATTTTTATTTTCTATAGCCAACAGTAGATAAATGAGAAGTTCCATGTTCGTTAGATTTTCCAAATCTATTCTCCACAATTAATTTTTTTGTTAAACTTAATAGATATTTGCCTTTATTATTACTAACAAATGTCTTTGTAGCTCAAAAAAGTTACTTTTCCCTGAAGATTCCAGATGTTTATTAGAAATATAAACAAATTGCCTGAACATTTAAATCAAAACTCTAAGGAAATAACAATAAGAGATATTTCTGAACTTTAACAATTGTCAGGTTTTTTTCCCAATTATGGGTAGGTACCCATTTTATATAGCCCCAGGAGGACCTGTAGTTTCCACATGGTCCATCCGCAACAGTTAACAGAAAAAGTTATTTATCTGTTACAACCGGATCTCAACCCGGAACCTTCAGAATATCGGGGCGGTTTATGTGTATAAGACCTTTAAAGACTCTCATAAATTCCGACACTTTTCCATGAATCAACAGAGTTTTTTTTTTATCATTACATCCATAGTTTAAAAAAAAATTTCCTCACGCCAAATACTGGAGAAAAATCATGTTACAACGGGCAGTTCAATAGTCTTTTATCGATTTAAAATAGGATCATGATTCCATCAAGCACTCAGAGCTGTATAACGTATTAGTTGAATGGAGTACTCCGAAGAAGTTAGTAAATCTAAAAGGGGCGAAACATTCGATAAAATAAGAGTAGGTTCAATAAATTATTATTCGTAGAAGTTCGAGGTGCGCTCAAGTTTATAACGATGTGATCGCTTTCTCATGAACAATTTAATTTATTACTTGAATATCTTATTAGCCGAAAAAACAATGATTTGAATCTGGATAGTAAAGTATTTGCGCTTGGGTTAATGGACGACTAAGATAGACTGGGTGAAGGTCGTGGAAGCTAAAAACTAAATACAAGAATGTTGATGAATGTGGGTAATGAATTACTAGTATGGTTAATACTTGACTTGGATTAATAATTTCACCGAAATAATATTGCTTTAGAATTGGTTTTCTGTAAGAACCTGCTAACAAAAATATTACATTTTTGCTGTGTTGAGAGGTGCAAAGATAGTTTTCTGTTCTCACTTTCAATTAATGTGAGATTATTTCCAAATAGTGATACGATAGCTCTGATTTTATAAGAACAATACAAAGGCCTAGTGAACCTGAAGGCTCGATGCCGATGCAACCAATCTCTCCTGCCAATATTTCTGTCAAGGGATTACTGCCCAAACACATACTCATTACAATCCTTATATTCACTATCCTTCCATCTACTCCTTGGACGTTTACCAGTCGGGATAATTAGAAAAAAAAATCCACTCTCGTTAGTTTGATGTAACTATGGTATTTTAATAAATCTCGAAAGAATTAGGTAAATGTAAATAACGTCATAAACTTCTGATTTATTATTTTTTGCAATATTATTAAAATTGTGAGAAACACACAAATATTTGATAAATTGATAATTGTTTACTTTTAAACAAATTGTTTTGATTTTCAATTGTATTATGACAGTTTAAGTCTAAAAATACCATCCATTTTAGTATGATTCATTAATTAATAGATTCATTTGACTATTTTCGTTTTACAGAATACAAAGGTGCATCATTGTGTAAAAGAACCGCAATATTTAAAAATACTACCTACTTTGAGATCGCGTGCTCACAAATTACGTAAGTTTTCAGATTATCCTCGATATTGTGGTATAGTTGTTATGAACAAGTAAAGAAAATTATAGTGAATTTAACGCGTAAAATTTAGATAATCCTAAATACTTATTACACATTTGTGACTATAAGATAAAAAGGTTTGGTCAGTTTTTTCTCAAAGCTATTATTGTTTTGTTACAAGCCAACTAAGAATAGCCTTCATTGTTTTATCATTATCTTTTATTCTTTCATACCAAAGGCTGGCTAATATATCAATCACAAATGACTCGATAAGAGCCTACCAGTTTCCATTGTAAACATGAATAATGTTGTAGTGAGATTATTCCGGTAATCGTTATAATTTAATTTTCAATACAAAAATAAATGTTTTAAAATTGTATTTGGCATTTAATTTTTCAGGAATAGACAAATCTCGACATGTATAAGGTGTTCTGAGATTGCGCTCCTTCGTGAACGACTACAACTCCTCCCTCACCTGATTCATTGGTTTGTTTATCAATTCAAATAATGTTATTTTGGTTGTTCGAATTTTAATTTAATTAATCTGATCACTATTTGATTTTGTATGAACAAAAATAAATTAAATATTGTATTTTTGAAAAATCTTGTACATTTAAGTTAAAACCTTTCAATTTTTATTTAATTTCACTTGTTTCTGATTATTTGTTTTGCAAAAAATACATTTAACATTATGAAAAATGAGAATGCTTTTTATGGTAAAACTTTTTTATTTTCTAATTCTTTTTGTTACAATATCTGTCCTCTATTGGTTATTTTACGAACCTAAAGATGATTTTAACTTTGACTATTTTGACAACCAAGAAGGCCACTTCTTTCCAATCGTTCCGAACTTAGTTCACTATGTAGTTTTCGATTTAGTTTCTATAGATTTCACGACCTTTTTGTCTATGACATCAGTGATAAAGGTGAAATATCTTCACAATTTCTATAAATTTGTTTATCTTGCTATTCCATGTTTTCTAATTTCCCTTTTATTGTCTACTAGATACAACAACCTGAATATCTATGGATCCACTGCAATCAAGTACTCGAAGAGAACCATTATTATTCACTCATCAAATCCCTTGCCAATCTGACCAAAACTAAAGTTTCCTTGCGTCACTTTGATCCACCGACTCATGTATTTGGCCAACCGTTAAGCTCTGTCTACCACAGATCTGATGTGGCAAGAATCGCTATCTTGAGTGAGCATGGTGGTATATATTTGGACACAGACATGCTGGTGTTGAAGCCGTTGGACAAATTCCTCCACTACGAGATGGTTGT
The DNA here is from genome assembly GCA_964056705.1 of Troilus luridus. Lineage (NCBI taxonomy): Eukaryota > Metazoa > Arthropoda > Insecta > Hemiptera > Pentatomidae > Troilus > Troilus luridus. The sequence goes on along the minus strand of OZ057412.1, from coordinate 186,445,648 downwards.
AGCTTGGCCTTACAATGACTTTCTTGGCAATCAGGTTAGTAATAGTTTATATAGATTTTTAAGTATAGTAAATTTTATAATGTGTAGATTTTGTATGGAATCTCTGGTTGGTTGGGAATAGTGGATGCAACTGAGTTTTATGGAATTATTTACTTTTGTAATTAAAAACTCATCATTTTTTATTCAGGATATAATCTGTTGTCAAAACTAGTTATTTTGGTATGAAGGTTGTCGCTTCGAGTTGACTTACAACAAGTTTTAATAGACTGTTCATTTCAATTTTAATATTTTCCAAAAACACAAGTTTTAGTTTGGAAAAGAGAATGTAGTTATGGGTTATTATTAGGTTTCGGTAATCATTTCATCAAGAAATAAAAGTTTCAAAGTAAAGATGATATATGGTTTTTGAAACGTTCATTTCTAAATGAAATTATTACTGAAATGTACACATTTCCCATAATTACATTCTCTTTTTCATACTAAAGCTTATGATAATTTCTATTTTTGGAAAATATTAAAATGGAAACGAATAAACAGTTAATACTTGTAACTCAACTTGAAGCGACAACCTGCAGAATAATTACCATTTTTAAATAAATTTTGTTACCGTACTCTTAACAAAACAAATATAGGCATTCTCGTAGTTTATATATATGTATGTAGAAACTGTTATAACATTATACTACAAATATGACATGTATAAGACTGTTGTAAATTGATCATAGTGTATTCGATTCACTGTTCAGTTTTTTATATAGAGATCCTATCTATTCTCTTAGTTTATATATGTATGTAGAAACTTTTATAACATTATATTACAAATATGGAATGTATAAGACTGTTGTAAATTGATCATAGTGTACTCGATTCACTGTACAGTTTTTTATATGGAGATCCTATCTATGCAACAACATTATGCTTGAACAAGGATTATCTACTGGAGTTCTGCCATCAAAATCATTCAAATTGGATTGTGGTTTATCTCTTTCATAATTTTTAAGTGGAGATTCGAATTTCTTTTCTGAAGGAGGACTGTGCTTTCCTTCTTGACACATTCTTTGTATTGATCTTAAACTCGTGCCAGAAATTTCTGCCAGTACTTTTTGACTTCTATTAAAATCAATGGCATTCAAAAGCGTTGGGTTAGTACATTTTTTGACAAATTTATAAACATTACATATAATGAACTTGCCTTGCGAACTCAAATCTTTCTTTTGCAGTAACTCAAGTTGGCCTTTTTTCTTCGGTGTTACAGCTGAAGATGAAGAAAGTGAATCCATATCAACAGTTTAACAACACGGAAGACAAGATGTTCTTATGAGAAACGCAGAGGCGGGGTAACAATGAAAAAACAGAACACCAGCGTACCAAGGGTAAAAATCAAATAACTGAAGCCGGGAGAACTAGGCAACATTGCTAGCACATTGTTGTCAAATATTGGCAGTTTTGAGTAAAACCACGCCCACATTCTCGCTACATGTGGCAACACCGCATTTTCTGTCACCCGCCTAATTTCATGTCGTCTACTATAGTGGATATCTCCAAGGAAGAGGGTGCAGATTTGAAAATGTTAAAACATTTAAGTTTATTTAAGAAATAAAGGGGAGAATTGAAAACGGTAACAGATACTATTGGTCCCTCAGAAACATGTTCCAGAATAGAGCGATACGCCACAGCCTCAAAGTAAAGGTATATAAAATGATGTTTCGTCCAGCCATCATGTATGTTGGGGAGGCGTGGACTCTATCCAAGCAGCATGAAAAATTATTGAATGCTTGGGAGAGGAAGATTCTTTAAAGAGTATATGTCCCGACTAAGGAAGGAAATTGTTTCCATATTAAAAAGAATCAAGAACTTAAGGACCTATATGAAGAACCTGATATAATTTCTTGTATTAAAAAAGCAAGATTAAGATCGTTGGGACACGTTCACAGAATGGATAAAAAAAGACTCCCAAAGCTTATCATGGAGAGACGTCCAGATCGAGAAAGACAAAGAGGCAGGCCCAGAATGCGATGTCTGGATGATGTGGAAGCAGACCTTAGACTCCTTGGGGTAAGAACATGGAGAAGAGCAGTGGAAGATTGGTCAATGTGGAGGAAAGTTGTTGCGGAGGCCAAGGTCCTCCAACGACCAAGCGCCATCTGATGTTGATGAGCTTTGAATCCCATCCCTTGGGGAGTCTATTTAAAATTAAGATCCCAACTTCAAATTAAATGGATCTAGTAGAAATCACAATGAACTGAAGTTTATATCAATAATATTAATATTAAATTGAATCAAGGTCAATTTTAAATCTAATCATCCTAAATGAGTAAATCATTACAGCTGTATACAAATTTATAGCATTTATATTACAGCTTTATAAAGCTTTAAGGTATTACCAGTTCAATTAGATAGCACTATGCCATAAACTGATAACCTGGCAGTTCTCTTTAGTTGTACCATTGCATTTTTTAGCTCAAAAAATAAAAGCTGTAGCTTTTGCTGTATATATTTTTATATGTTGGCAATTGTATTTTTAATCACTTTCTATCTGAATTGATGATTTGTGATTTGGTATTCCAATTGTAAACATTACCATTGAGAATGTTTTATTTGGAAAAACCCAGTGTCGTGTATGTATTGTATTCTGTGGCAAATTTGTGAGAAAATTTTTCGCTTTTTTATTTTCACTGTCCACTATCCTTTTCTTGGTGCCATTGCTTTAATGAAGATCATTCCGATGAGCAAATCATTAGTTGATACACAGTTGAACATTCATTTAGGGCATTTTTTATAATTTTATTTAGCTTATTAGTTAATTGAGTTCTACAAGCTATCAAATTTGGTTAATAGTTTTGAATTATTTTTTGCAGATTCTGATTGGTCATAAAGAAGCAAGATTCCTGAAAATGTGGCTTCAAGGATACAGGGTTTATAAGCCGAGGATGTGGTACTACAATGCTGGTCAGTTTCCCACGGAGCAAATATTGCTGAAGCTGCCTAATATCGCTCATCGTGAGCCTGAGAAGCTGGGCGTTCACAACTTACTCAACGAACTTTACGAGCGTAACGACTGGGATTGGAGTGACTACTATGCCGTTCACTTGCTGGCTCGCCATCCCCCAGCACCAGATCTCAACGAGATGACTGTCAATAAGTACAATATGACTTTCGGTGCCATAGCGAGGTGGCTTCTGTTTAATGTAGCCCCGACTTTGGATATCACCTCTATTCCCATAAAATGGTCTAGCTGACTACTGTTCTGAAAGGGATAGGTTTTTTAATGACAACTTCTAGTAGTTTGGACTAGTCAACCTATCTCTAGGCTCTGTGAGCTTTTTTTTCTTTGTCATCGAATCATAACTCGAAATTTGAAACCATTTAGTTCATCAAGAATTTTAAGAA